>CM023098.1:0-600000 GCA_013103745.1 Gardenia jasminoides
GGGTAGCTGGTTCGGGTTGCGTGCTGGCCCTGGGCCCTGAGCCCTGGGCCCTGAGCCCTGGGCCCAGGCCACTAGGCCCTGGGCCCTGGAGGCCCTGAGCCCTAGGCCCTGGGCCCTGAGCCTGGGCCCTGAGGCCCTGGGCCCTGCAGGCCCTAGGCCCTAGGCCCTGGGCCCTGGGCCCTGAGCCCTGGAAGCCCTGGGCCCTGAGCCCTGGGCCCTGGCCCTGGGCCCTGGGCAGGCCCAGGCCCTGGGCCCTGGGCCCTGGGCCCTAGGCCCTGGGCCCTGGGCCCTGGGCCCTGGGCCCTGGGCCCTGGGCCCTGGGCCCAGGCCTGGGCCTGGGCCAGGCCCTGGCCCTGGGCCCTGGGCCCTGGGCCCTGGGCCCTGGGCCCTGGGCCCTGGGCCCTGGGCCACCCAGGCCACCAGGCCACTGGGCCCTGGGCCCTGGGCCCTGGGCCCTGGGCCCTGGGCCTGGGCCCTCAGGCCCTGGGCCCTAGGCCCTGGGCCCTGGGGCCCACCAGGCCCTGGGCCCTGGGCAGGAGGCCCTGGGCCACTGGGCCTGCAGACCCTGGGCCACAGGCCTGAGCCCTGGGCCCTGGGCCCTGGGCCCTGGGCCCTGAAGACCCTGGGCCCTAGGCCCTGGGCCCTGAGCCCTGGGCCACTAGGCCCTGGGCCCTAGGCCCTGGGCCCTGGGCCCTGGGCCCTGGGCCCTAGGCCCTGGGCCACGCAGGCCCTGGGAGCCCTGGGCCCTGGGCCCTGGGCCCTGGGCCCTGGGCCCTGGGCCTGAATGCTGGCCCTGGGCCACAGGCCCCTGGGCCCTGGGCCCTGGCCCTGGGCCCTGAACCCTAGGCCCTAGGCCCTGGGCCCTGGGCCCTGAGCCCTGGGCCCTGGGCCCTGGGCCTGGGCCCTGGGCCCTGGGCCCTGGGCCCTGGGCCCTGGGCCACAGGCCTGGGCCCTGGGCCCTGGGCCCTGGGCCCTGGGCCCTGGGCCCAGGCCCTGGGCCCTGGGCCCTGGGCCCTGAGCCCTAGGCCCTGGGCCCTGGGCCTGGGCCCAGGCCCTGGGCCAGGCCCTGGGCCCTGGGCCACACTGAGCCCACAGGCCCTGGGCCCTGGGCCACCTGGGCCCTGGGCCCTGGGCCCTGGGCCCAGGCCCTGGGCCCTGGGCCTGGCCCAGGCCCTGGGCGGGCTGCAGGCCCTGGGCCCTGGGCCCTGGGCCCTGGGCCCTGGGCCCTAGGCCTGGGCCCTGGGCCCTGGGCCTGGGCCCTGGGCCCTGGGCCCTGGGCCCTGGGCCCTAGGCCCACCAGGCCCCTGGGCCCTGGGCCTGGGCCCTGGGCCCTAGGCCTGGGCCCAGGCCCTGGGCCCACAGGCCCACAGGCCCTAGGCCCACAGGCCTGGCCCTGGGCCCTCAGGCCTGGGCCCACTGGGCCCTCTTGGGCCCTAGGCCCTAGGCCCTGGGCCCCAGGCCCTGGGCCTGGGCCTGGCCCTGGGCCCTGGGCCCTGGGCCCTGGGCCAGGCCCTGGGCCCTGGATGCAGGCCCAGGCCCTGGGCCCTGGGCCCTGGGCCTGGGCCCTGGGCCCTGGGCCTGGGCCCTGGGCCCTGGGCCCTGGGCCCTGGGCCCTGGGCCCTGGCCCTGGGCCCTGGGCCCTGGGCCACTGGCCCTGGGCCCTGGGCCCTCCTGGGCCACTGGGCCCAGGCCTGGGCCCTGGGCCCTGGGCCCTGGGCCCTGGGCCCTGGGCCCTGGGCCCTGGGCCCTGGGCCTGGCCCCTGGGCCCTGGGGCCTGGGCCCTGGGCCCTGGGCCCTGGGCCCTGGGCAGGCTGGGCCCTAGGCCCTGGGCCCTGAGCCACTGCAGGCCCTGGGCCCTGGAATACAGGCCCCTGGACCCCCCAGGCCCTGGGCCCTGGGCCACAAGACCCTGGGCCCTGGGCCCTGGGCCTGGGCAGGACCACAGGCCCTGGGCCTGGGCCCTAGGCCCTGGGAGGCCCTGGGCCCTGGGCCTGGGCCCTGGGCCCTGGGCCCTGGGCCACAGTGCACCTGGGCCCTGGGCCCTGGGCCCTGGGCCACAGGCCCTGGGCCCTGGGCCACTGAATGCTGGCCCTGGGCCCTGGGCCCTGGGCCCTGGGCCTCAGGCCCTGGGCCCTGGGCCTGAATGCTGGGCCTGGGCCCTGGGCCCTGGGCCCTGGGCCCTGGGCCTGGGCCCTGGGCCCTGGGCCCAGGCCCTGGGCCTGGGCCCTGGGCCCTGGGCCCTGGGAGGCCTGGGCCCTGGGCCACAGGCCCTGGGCCACAGGCCCTGGGCCCTGGGCCCTGGGCCCTGGGCCCTGGGCCCTGGGCCCTGGGCCCTGGGCCCTGAATGCTGGGCCTGGGCCCTGGGCCCTGGGCCCTGGGCCCTGACCTGGGCCCTGGGCCCTGGCCCTGGGCCCTTCAGACCCAGGCTGGGCCCTGGGCCCTGGGCCCTGGGCCCTGGGCCCTGGGCCCTGGGCCTGGGCCTGGGCCACTGGGCCCTGGATACCCTCAGGCCCTGGGCCCTGGGCCCTGGGCCCTGGGCCCTGGGCCTGGGCCCTGGGCCCTGGGCCCTGGGCCCAGGCCCTGGGGCCCTGGGCCCTGGGCCCAGGCCCTGGGCCCTGGGCCCTGGGCCCTGGGGCCCTGGGCCCTGGGCCACAAGGCCCTGGGCCCTGGGCCCTGGGCCCTGGGCCCTGGGCCCTGGGCCCTGGGCCCTGGGCCCTGGGCCCTGGGCCCTGGGCCCTGGGCCCTGGGCCCTGGGCCACTGGGCCCTGAGGCCCTGGGCCCTCAGGCCCTGGGCCCCTGGGCCCTGGGCCCTGGGCCCTGGGCCCTGGCCCTGGGCCCTGGGCCCTGGGCCACTGGAGGCCCTGGGCCTGGGCCTGGGCCACTGGGCCCTGGGCCCAGGCCACAGACCCTGGGCCCTGGGCCCTGGAGCCCTGGGCCACTGAGCCTGGGCCTGGGCCCTGGGCCCTGGGCCCTGGGCCTGGGCCCACAGGGCCTGGGCCCTGGGCCCTGGGCCCTGGCCCACAGGGCCCTGGGCCCTGGGCCACAGGCCCTGGGCCCAGGCCACAGGCCCCTGATACTGGCCCTGGGCCCTGGGCCCTGGGCCTGGGCCCTGGCCCTGGGCCACAGGCCCTGGGCCTAGGCCCTAGGCCCTGGGCCCTGGGCCCTGGGCCCTAGGCCCTGAGGCCCTGGGCCCTGGGCCCTGGGCCTACAGACCCACAGGCCCTGGGCCCTGGGCCCTGGCCCTGGGCCCTGGGCCTGCACAGGCCCTGGGCCCTGGGCCACTGGGCCCTGGGCCCTGGGCCCTGGGGCCCACCTGGGCCTGGGCCCTGCTCAGGCCCTGGGCCCTGGGGCAGGCCCTGGGCCCTGGGCCCTGGGCCCTGGGCCCTGGGCCCTGGGCCACTAGACCCTGGGGCCCAGGCCCTGGGCCCTGGGCCCTGGGCCTGGGCCCTGGGCCCTGGGCCCTGGGCCCTGGGCCCTGGGCCTGGGCCTGGGAGGCCCTGGGCCCTGGGCCACACAGGCCCTGGGCCAGGCCCTGGGCCCTGGGCCCTGGGCCACTGGGCCCTGGGCTGGGCCACCAAGGCCCTGGGCCCTGGGCCCAGGCCCTGGGCCCTGGGCCCTGGGCCCTGGGCCCTGGGCCTGGGCCCTGGGCCCTGGGCCCTGGGCCCCTGGGCCTGGGCCCTGGGAGGCCTGAGGCCCTGGGCCCTGGGCCCTGGGCCCTGGGCCCTGGGCCCTGGGCCCTGGGCCCTGGCCCTGGGCCACAGGCCCTGGGCCCTGGGCCCTGGGCCCTAGACCCAGGCCACCAGGCCCTGGGCCCTGGGCCCTGAGGCCCTGGGCCCTGGGCCTGGGCCCTGACCACAGGCCCTGGGCCCTGGGCCCTGGGCCCTGGGCCCTGAGGCCCTGGGCCCTGGGCCCTGGGCCCTGGGCCCACAGACCCCCTGGGCCCTGAGGCCTGGGCCCTGGCCCCTGGGCCTGGGCCAGGCCCTGGGCCCTGGGCCCTGGGCCTGGGCCACTGGCCCCTGGGCACTGCCCTGGCCCTGGGCCCTGGGCCCTGGGCCCTGGGCCACAGGCCCAGGCCTGGTGGGCCCTGGGCCCTGGGCCCTGGGCCCTGGGCCCTGGGCCCTGAATACAGGCCCTGGGCCCTGGGCCTACAGGCCCTGGGCCCAGGCCCTGGGCCCTGGGCCCTGGGCCCTGGGCCCTGGGCCCTAGGCCACTGAGCCCCTGGGCCTGGGCCCTGGGATGCAGGCCACAGGCCCTGGGCCCTGGGCCCTGGGCCCTGGGCCCTGGGCCTGAGGCTAGGCCTGGGCCCTGGGCCCTGGGCCCTGGGCCTCAGGCCCCTGGGCCCTGGGCCCTGGGCCCTGGGCCTAGGCCCTGGGCTGCCTAACCCTGGGCCCACAAGGCCCTGAGGCCCTAGGCCCTGGGCCCTAGGCCCTGGGCCCTGGGCCCTGGGCCCAGGCCCTGGGCCCTGGGCCCTGGGCCCTGGGCCCTAGGAGTACCAGGCCCTGGGCCCTGAATGCAGGCCCTGGGCCCTGGGCCACCAGGCCCTGGCTGCAGGACCCTGGGCCTGAGCCCTGGGCCCTGGGCCACAGACCTGGGCCCTGGGCCCTGGGCCCTGGGCCCTGGGCCTGGGCCCTGGGCCCTGGGCCTGGGCCCTGGGCCCTGGGCCTGGGCCCTGGGCCCTGGGCCCTGGGCCCTGGGCCCTGGGCCTGGGCCCTGGGCCCTGGAGCCCTGGGCCCTGAGATACAGGCCCTGGGCCAGGGCCCTGAATACTGGGCCATACAGGCCCTGAATACCCAGGCCCTGGGCCCTGGGCCCTGGGCCTGGGCCCTGGGCCCTGGGCCCTGGGCCCTGGGCTGGGCCACGGCCCTGGGCCCTAGGCCCTGGGCCCTGGGCCCTGGGCCCTGGGCCCTGGGCCCTGGGCCCTGGGCCCAGGCCCAGGCCCTGGGCCTAGGGCCCTGGGCCCTGGGCCCTGGGCCCTGGGCCCTGGGCCCTGGGCCCTGGGATGCTGGGCCCTGGGCCCTGGGCCCTGGGCCCTGGGCCCTGGGCCCTGGGCCTGGGCCCTGGGCCACCAGGCCCTGGGCCCTGGGCCCTGGGCCTACAGGCCCTGGAATGACCTGGGCCCTGGGCCCTGGGCCCTGGGCCCTGGGGCCCTGGGCCCTGGGCCTGGGCCCTGGGCCCTGGGACACTGAGATGCTGGGCCCTGGGCCCTGGGCCCTGGGCTGCAGGCCCTGGGCCCTCAGACCCTGGGCCCTGGGCCCTGGGCCCTGGGCCCCCTGGGCCCTCCTGGGCCCAGGCCCTGGGCCCTGGGCCCTGGGCCCTGGGCCCTCAGGCCCGGTAGGCCCTGGGCCCTGGGCCTGGGCCACAGGCCCTGGGCCCTGGGCCCTGGGCCCTGGGCCCTGAGGCCCTAGGCCTGGGCCCTGGGCCCTGGGCCCATGGCCCTGGGCCCTGGGAAGGCCCTGGGCCCTGGGCCACACAGGCCCTGGGCCCTGGGCCCTGGGAGGCCCTGGGCCCTGGGCCACTGGCCCTGGCCCCTGATGGGCCCTGGGCCCTGGGCCCTGGGCCCTGGGCCCTGGGCCCTGGGCCCTGGGCCCTGGGCCCTGGGTAGGCCCTGGGCCCTGGGCCCTGGGCCCTAGGCCCTGGGCCCTGGGCCCTGGCCCTGGGCCCTGGGCCCTGGGCCTGGGCCCTGGGCCCTGGGCCCTGGGCCCTGGGCCTGGGCCCTGGGCCCTGGGCCCTGGGCCCTGGGCCCTGGGCCCTGGGCCCACAGGCAGGGGCCTGGGAGGCCCTGGGCCCTGGGCCCAGGCCCTGGGCCCTGGGCCCTGAGACAGACCCTGGGCCCTGGGCCCTGGGCCCTGGGCCCTGGGCCCTGGGCCCTGGGCCTGGGCCCTGGCCCTGGGCCCTGGGCCTGGGCCCTGGGCCCCCCTGGGCCCTGGGCCCTGGGCCTGGGCCCTGCCCTGGGCCTGGCCTGGGCCCTGGGCCACAGGCCCTGGGCCCTGGGCCTGCTGGGCCCTGGGCCACTGGGCTGCAGGCCTGGGCCCTGAGCCCTGGGCCCTGGCCCTGGGCCCTGGGCCCTGGGCCCTGGGCCCTGAGGCCCTGGGCCTGGGCAGGCCCTGGGCCCTGGGCCCTGGCCCTGGGCCCTGGGCCCTGGGCCCTGGGCCCTGGGCCCTGGGCCCTGGGCCTGCCCTGGGCCCTGGGCCCTGGGCCCTGGGCCCTGGGCCCTAGGCCCTGGGCAGGCCCTGGGCCCTGGGCCCAGGCCCTGGGCCCTGGGCCCTGAGGCCCTGGGCCCTGGGCCCTGGGCCCTCAGGCCCTGGGCCCTGGGGCCTGAGGCCCTAGGCCCTGGGCCCTGAGCCCTGGGCCCAAGGGCCTGGGCCCTGGGCCCTAAACCCTGACAAACCCCTGGGCCCTGGGCCCTAGGCACTGGGTGGTGGGCTTGCCGAAGATCCATTGTGTTTGTTTGAGAGGGTTAAGTTGGGACCCCAAGTCGTTTCTAATTACAGTTCAGCGCTAATTTTTAATTATAATTGTGTTTGGGGTGCATTGGTATAATTTGAGGTCATTGTGATCAAAATTTCTTCTGCCGTGTCCTGAAGGTCTGATAAAACTCTCCTGAGCTGAAGGTGATTACCCAAAAAAAAAAAAAAAACCATACCAGTGGGTCCATCTGGCTCATTTGCTCAGTTCTCTCTCTCTTTCATTTAACTTCTACTGCTCAGACTTCTTCCCACCACCACGCCACCGCCGGCTCCCAGGTTCCACCACCACTGTCTCTTTTTGCGATTTTCTAGCTTCTTCTGTTGTACGCTGTTTCCCCGTATTGTTACCAACTAATAGTACGCTAAAGTGATCATAGATGCGGCGATGGTGACGGCTACGGCGAACGGTACGTTTCTTTCGTTTTTCTTCTTCTTGTCTGATGAATGCTGTTTCCATTCTCTTCATCTCTGTCTACAGTCAAAATGGCTCAGGTTGGTTGTAGTTTTCAACTTGCAGCATTTAGGGGGACCTGTTTTATATATCCAGCCTAAATTCCACTTTGTGAATCGGACTCCAGTGTTTAGAGATCTCCTCGTACTACTTTTTACCCACAAAAAAGAATAGCAAGAATAATTAATAAGAATAAACGATCTTGTTGACTTTCGATTTGAAATTGCTTTCCCCGTTAAATTGATGGGGTTTTTGAGATTGACGAGCTCAGTTACATCCTGACTGGTACCGCTTCTTCTTCTTCCCCCTCCTCCTCCTCCTCCTCCTCCTTGCTGTAGGCTTCGGGACAAATTCTCAAGACATTCTTCTGACTACTGAATACATTTCGTAGGTTACAAATAAATATCAGGGTTGCCGAACTTACAAACACTCCTCTTCGAGTTTTATTCTAGTCGGTTGGTTATTGGTATGGATCCGAGTTTTGTTGGGATTCCGGACTCTGCAACTGGGATTCGATTAAGGAATCAAAACCTGTCCACCTTTGGGGGCATGAAACCAAATGGACCCACATTTGAGACTCTTTACCTGGACCGGAGACGGCCGAATCACGGCCCTACAAATGAAAATGCCTCTCTCCGATACAACCATGATGGAGGATTTGAATTCCTTTCCCCGAGTAACTTAACCTCAAGTTCCAGTCTGGGTGTTGAGGATGATTTCAGTGAAGACCTTGATTTCTCCGATGCAGTTCTGAGATACATAAACCAGATTCTTATGGAAGAAGATATGGAGGATAAGCCGTATATGCTTCAAGAATCCCTGGATCTCCAAGCAAAAGAAAGGTCTTTTTATGAGGCCCTTGGCAAGAAGTACCCCCCTTCCCCCGAGCCGCATCCTACTTTTGTCTTCCAAAATGGCGCTAGCCCTGATGAATCCTTTTCTGGGGATCAATGCAACCTGACAAGTACAGGCAGCAACCCTGGAAGTTACACAGCAGAACCCAGTTCCCTGAATGACGTCACTAATGACGGTGCTACCTCTCTTGTTCAGTGTCTCCGGGCTCATCATGCTTCAAGCACATCTCTTAGCTCATCAATGGTGAATAGCTTCCTGGACTCTCCGTCTAGTCCTCCTGTGGGAGCCATTCTGTTTGGAATTTCAAGAAGGGTGTTGAAGAAGCTAGCAAGTTTCTTCCGGATGGCAATAAGTTGTTAAACTTCAGCGTCAACGGGTTGTTATCACTGGAGCCTGCAGAAGACATTGAGGAAACAATACTTAAGGAAGAGGGAAGAGATGAAGTGAACTTCCTACCAGCTGGGTCAAGGGGGAGGAAGAACCCTCATGGCGGGGATGCGGATGTAGAGGAGAGGAGTAGCAAGCAGGCAGCACTTTACACTGAATCAACTCTGCGGTCAGAGGAGTTTGATGTAGTCTTGCTTCATAGCATGGGAGAGGGTCAGGCCGCGCTGGCAGCTTATCGCGAAAACTTGAGGACTGCCAAGAGCAAAGTTATGCATCTGAATGGGCAACCAAAACTGAAGGGATCCAGTGGGGGAAAGGGTCGTAGAAAGAAACAAAGTGGCAAGAAGGAGGTGATAGACTTAAGAACCCTCATGATTCATTGTGCACAGGCTGTTGCTGCTGATGACCGTAGGAGTGCGAATGAGTTGCTCAAACAGATCAGGCAGCATGCTTATCCTTTTGGTGATGGGAATCAAAGGTTAGCTCATTGCTTTGCTGACGGTCTTCAGGCACGGATAGCTGGCACTGGTAGCCAGATATATAAGGCCCTTGTGCATAAAAGGACGTCTGCTGCTGATTTCTTAAAAGCTCATCATCTATATCTAGCATCATGCCCATTCAGAAAGATCTCAAGTTTTGCTTCAAACAAAACAATCATGATCGAATCGAAAAATGCAGTGAGGGTTCATGTCATAGATTTTGGTATCCTCTATGGTTTCCAGTGGCCCACCTTTATTCAACGTATTGCAGGAAGAGAGGGTGGCCCTCCAAAGGTTCGGATTACAGGTATAGAGTTTCCTCAACCTGGATTCCGACCAGCAGAGCAAATTGAGGAGACAGGTCGCCGTTTGGCAGAATATGCTAAGATGTTTAAGGTGCCATTTGAATACAATGCAGTAGCTAAGAAATGGGAAACAATCAAACTTGAGGATCTCAAGATTGAAGAGGGTGAATTTGTTGTAGTGAATTGCATATACCGATCTAAGAACTTACTTGATGAGAGTGTGGCTGTAGAGAGTTCAAGAACTATTGTACTCAAGCTGATAAGAAGCATTCATCCGGATATCTTCATCCACGGGACTGTCAATGGATCCTACAGTGCTCCCTTTTTCGTCACCCGCTTCCGAGAGGCTCTCTTCCACTTTTCAGCTCTTTTTGATATGCTGGAAACTATTGTACCCAGGGAGATTCCAGAAAGAACGTTAATTGAGAAAGAAATTTTTGGGAGAGAAGCTCTAAATGTCATAGCTTGCGAAGGTTGGGAGAGAGTTGAGAGGCCGGAAACATATAAGCAGTGGCAAGTCCGTACTCTAAGGGCAGGGTTCAGGCAAATCCCTCTGGATCGGGGAATTATGAAGAGGGCAATACAAAAGGTGACGTCAAGCTACCACAAAGATTTTGTCATTGATGAAGATAGTCAGTGGCTGCTGCTGGGATGGAAGGGCCGAATAATTTATTCCCTATCTTGCTGGACACCTACTTAGAAGTCCCAGAAGGCCTACATTTGTGGTGTTTGAACTCACCCTTCTGCATGTATTTAGCGCCAGTTCAGGGTTTACGAGGTAATGTAGTCATTAACTTTTCAGTTTGCAGTTCATCTCTAATTATTTCATCTTGTTTCTTCTGCACTTCTTCCAAAAGACTGTTATGTTGGTCGTACAAGGGACTGATTGCCGATTTTGATTGTTAGTGGCTTATGAAAGAGGCAATCTTATCTTATTCTGTCTTTTCCAAGTATTTAGTTAATAACTGACCTAGGAGTGTCTTACCATGAATCATGATGCCCTCGCTTTTCTCAAAATCCAGAATGAGCATTGTCGCATGTATGGTTTAGTTGCCAACAACACATTAGCAATGTGGTTTATATCCTTCTTATGTTTTTGAGATTCAGCTTTTACATTTAGCGAATAGCTCTGTCAGAGATTTATGTGCACAAGAATCAGAATTAAGTTTTTACTTCCACTGGTTTTGACTCGTCTAATTTTCAAAGTAATCTGTTCAAATAAGGTTGACAGGTTTATTCATGCATACAAAATGTTTACATCTCTATTTAGGCTTATGTAATTAAGATTTTCTTTTTTCTTCTTTTTTGGCATATCTTACTTAATATGTTATTCTTTACTTTGCTGCTTATGTAGCTATACCTGTTTGTTGTATCCTATGTTTTCCTCTGCCTGCTTTTAAGAGATTATTTTTTGATGAAATTCTTGCATGGTTTGTTTGTTTTTTAAAGGAAAGGATAATTTCTGTACATCAACCGATGATGTTAGTTAATCAAACTTCACTCTGTAGATTTGAAATATTACTCGGATATTCCATGATTCTCCACTTCACAACCTGATATGCCAACGCTAGCCTTTGTGGTGATTGAATCATTTTAATTTTGTTACAAAGTACTCAGAATATCTTTTATTTTGTTACATTCACATCATATTTACCCCAGAATTATGTAAACTATCTTGTATCAATACTATGGACCTTTGCTTTTTAACATATAGATGCTTTGTGGGTCTCTTTGCTGCTTGTATTCAAACTTCTTTTACCTAGGGTGCTTGTGATGTGATATCAACCGGACCTATGTATTCTGAAGAGGGCAGTGGGGATGCTAGTGCAGTAGTCAAGAGAAGAAGATAAAAGCAGGAGGTACTTTTGCCCTTTCAATCTTCTGCCCTCTCAGACTTTTTTAAGAAGCCTTACTAGGATGGCTTATCTGTGTTTGTTGGAAAATCTGGTTTACACGATTATGTATAGAGCAAGAATCTTAGTTAAGATGTTACCGTTAGAGAAAATATGTATTGAGGTTGAGGGTCCTCTTTTAGTGTAAATAAGGAAGTTCAGGCAGACTATGATGAGTTAGCTGATGTTGTGTGTTTATGGGACTGATCCACAAATGACCATTATTTGTTTCTGCATGTCCTGCCATGGAAACTTTGCATGTCAATGCAGTCTTCATTGAAGCAATACCGATTATAACAGTTACCAAAAGAATATGGGACCCACATCAAAGCTGGTTTAAGTTTGCGAAGTATTTTCTGGAGCACTTACTCTCCTTTTTTGCTACTCTTTGCACGCTGTGGTGCCCAAAAAAAATGCTAGTTTATCTGCTTGCACTAAACTTTGCAGCTTCCAGGGTTACATCATTATAAAAATGTTTAGAACACTGTTAAATACATTTCTTTGTAAAACTTATGAAAGCGTTGACCCTGGTGCATCTTGCACCAAGCTTCATTAGTTTTAGTCTTTGGTGATGGCAGAGTATGAATAGTTTCATAGGGGTGCCAAAGTCAAAACAGAGTTTCTTCCTTTAAAAATTTGGATATTCACTAATACAAGGATCATTTTCTTTCAAAATTCAAAAAGCATACAGAAGATTTCAATTTCTCCTGTCTGTGTGACTTTTTGTGATGGTTAGGGTTACATTTTTTGTTTTACTAGGATACGTCACCTCTGATTTTTTGGGGGAACCTTGATTAATGGATAGCCCCACCTGGTGAGATGATCTTGACAACCTTGACCATTGGGGACGAAGTCCTGTTGTACATTCAACCATCTTGTTGGTTCGGGTATGGGTTTAAATCATTGTCAAACTTTTTTAAGTTGTTAGATTGTTTTATGTGACTTTGTTCAGTTATCATTGTGAGGTTACATCCACCAACTTGAAATATTTGGTGTTTGACTTGCTGGATGTTACCTGGACAATCTATTCTAATCAACATAGCTATTACAGGCTTATATGAAACAGCTTAATGCTCCTCTGAGACGGGATGCCTTTCCAATTAATAACTACCTCCATTTGATAGAAGTTTCGAGTTTTAAAATGGTTATTTGCATTTATTTTCCAGTCAAAAAGATGTGTATAGAGAAATAATTCTTTTAGATGCACAATTTTGAAGTAACAATGTGCTTTAAACTTAGTAAAAGTACTATAATCCTTGCCTATCGGTGGTGACCGAGCTATCTGACTAATTAAATGTTTACGTTACAGTTGTGAAGTAGAGAATCTTGGGTGTCTTTCCAAATTCACAAATTTTGCTTTTGTTTATCTGGTTATTGGCTTAACACGCCTTCAGCATTTTTAAGCTTCTCAGCGTGCTACGCAGTCCAGGTCAAGGTGGAGTGCATAAAAAATTTTTGGAGTGCTGACGAAGAGCCCAAGTTGCTAATGGCTGGAAGATGGAATCAGTTTGCAATTATTCAACCTTGCTATTTGTTTGCAAGAACCCTTTTATGCACTGACAATATAGTAAATTTTTTACATTAACAGGTATGGATATATGTTACATGTACATAATTTGAATTTCAAATTTGACTTGATGTTATGTGACAATGATCTAAACTTACTAGTATTATCAAAAAAAAAATTTGTACACTAAACTGTCTAAAAAACTTAAGGTTTGTTTGGTTCATGGGATGACATAGGATTGGATTACTAGTCCCATGCCATCCCATGTTTGGTTGTATTTTACACATGGGATGATACATCCCACCTAACCGAATTAATCCCCCATATGGGGGATAAAATAATCTTTTGAGGGTGATGGCATGAGTTTAGTACACTTAATGTTTTAAGTGGGATGATACTCGAGCTCTATATGGATTAGGTGCTTTTGATAAACTTTACTATAACGAGGTACGTGAAAAACTTTTGCCTTGGATGGTTAGATGTTTTTTGGGGACAATAGTGTTTTTGGCGGTGTTTTTGAGGATGTGTTTTCGTGTGTTTTTAGAATTTAAAAGTTATTGGAGTAGTTTCAAAAATTTTTAAAAAAAAAAATAAAATCACCCACCACCCATTACCTCCTTGTTCCTCCTCCTTCCTTCTCCCTCTTCCTCCCCTCCCGTTCTCCCTCCTCCCTCCTCCCTCCTCCCTCTCCTCACCACCCGAGACCCCCCCCCAACCTCCCCAGTTGCATAATATTTTCCAAAAGGAAAAGAAATTACAAGGTCAAGCCTTGGTCCCCAAGCTCAGTGCTGAAAAAATGCCAACCCACCAGCACGAGGGAAAAATTTACACAGTCCAGTTGGTACACATGACACTTTGTAACTACTAATTTTAAGTTAATCAGTTGGTCCTCATCTTCCTCTGGTTCTTGTTATCGGTGCTCTCTCTTGTTCAACTGCTGTTTTTAATTTTTTTTCTTCTTTTATCTTCCCTCGGCAGAAACATAGGCATGGCAAAATTGAAGATAGGAGGGGCATGGAGTGGGGTATTGGAATTGGATGTAGAAGAATGGACAGTGCCCATGCTGAGAGAAGAGGTGGCCAAGCGATCAGGCTGCGATGCTGGGCCATGGATGATCAACTCAATATCGGTGTAGGATGGCAATGGGAGGGAGGGAGGGAAAAGGAAGCAGGGGGAGAAAGAGAGAGGAAGAGGAGGGAGAGGAAAGAGGAGAGGCGGCAGTGGGTGGTGGATGGTGGGTTTTCTTTTTTTTTCCTTTTTGTTAGTTGTATTTGAAATTTGTATGGATAGGTGTTTTTGGAAGTGTATTATTATGGCATTGTGTATAAAAAACTTGTTTTTGAACTACTAATTATGAAGGCTGGTGACTAACAATTGAAGCGATAGAAGATTGGGGTACAAGGATGTTCTCCACGATATCTTCTAAGCATGCTAATTGACCTCATTATAGGTTGAAGTGATTGATGAGATTTCGAAGGTCTCAATGGATTTAGTTCTCCAGTCTTGATAGTTTCAACGATGTTATCACTAGTGACACTTCTTATGAAGTGGATAATTTACTCATAATGAATTTGTTCATAAGGTGGAGAATTGCTTCAGTTGTGTAAAGGAGTAGGTTTCAATTATAATCAACTATACAAGACTTAACCAATGAGGCGCAAGTCTAAAAATACAACCTTAATACTAGAGATAAATGGATTTATTTGAGAAAATTATGAGTTATAATTCTACTAATATTGGGACTAAAATAAATTAGCATCCAAATTAACCATCTTAATTTTTTGAAAAACTCTTTTTTTCTCAATCAAATATTTCAATATTCACTTTTCTTTTATATTATTTGGTTTGTTTATTTGACTTTGTAAAAGTTCTACACTTCTTATAAATTATGATAAATTCAAACTAAATAAATTTTTTCACTTATAAATTTATAAAGATCAATTTCATATAAGTGGATGAGTTGTTGATTAAATAAAATCTATTGATCACCAAAATTTAATTGTCCCCAAAATCTATCTACCATCTACGTTATTTTATTTAACTTTCAAAACCCAATTTAAAAATTTCAATTCTAGGTAATTCAATTCAATAAAATTCTGAATGAATTTTGTAATGATGATTTGTAGTTATTAGAGAACACATGATGCATAAGTGCTAATCTACCAACATACTACAACCTTATACTATTAATTTACTAATTTTGAGAAAAATGAAAAGAAAGATTGTTTGTCATTTTAATATTATTTTAATAAATACCCATGCAAATAACCCATCCATACATATTTTAAATATTGTTATTCAAGCTCAAAACCCATATTCTAGATACCATCCCGCCCCAAATTCAATTCGATAATGCATTTTGCCACCTCTACTTAATATGTTCAGGAGAAATTCTATATTGCCGTATTGTTAATACAAGTTTCAGAGCGTGCTTTTAGGTACAAGGTACGTGAGTTTGAGTGAAGTCAATCTCGTTCAATAAAGAGATGAAGAAGCGCCTTTAACCAATCTGATTTGGTTCTGCAGGCTGGAATTTTGAATCTCTTTCAACCGTATTATGACATACAATAACAAATACAAGTCGTAGTTGCGAATAACCATTGAAGGTGTATCCTCATTGTAAGTTGTAGTCAAAATGTCTAGTTCCATGATTTAAAGTTTTAACAGACTACCTCTTCAAAGCCGTCGTCATTATTGAGTGGCACTTAGCATGTTATATTTATCAGGTTGTGTCATTATCGTATTTGTAGAAAAGCGTCAATTCTAACCTAACCTGTTTATTAACGGGTTGATCCAACCAAACTTACGTGACCCGTTAAACATTTTATACGATTACAATAGCTTTGATAGGATGTATTATTTTGTCAAATTAAACCTACTGATCTGTGCTACAACCAGTTTAGCATTTTAATCACTTGTTTGAGCCCATTTTATCGTATAATCGATTCAATATTGCTGTTATCAAAACAAACATAAATTTTTTAGACTAATACACTGTCTTTGGTAATTGGTACGCATGTCACTCAAACACATTATGCTAAAACGCCATATACCAAGTTATGTTCCAAGTGTGTGTGTATATATGTATGTGTGTGTGTGCATATGTATGTACATACGTATGTATGTGTGTGTATGTATATATATATATACATATATATTGTATTATTTGTACGTGAGGTTAAAAAAGTATAAGAAAAATATTCAAAAAAATATTTTTCTGTGGGAAATTAAATCCAAACGCCCCATAAGTTTGTCTCTAGTCTCTACTCGAGAAATCTACATGCACAGAAATATATAGATTGCCAGGATTTATTTGTAAAATAATAGATGGGTAAACCTAGGACTACGCATGTCAATGAATAGGGTTTGATTAGATCCATTTTAATTCAAATCCAAATCTATTCAATCTACTTAGATCCAGATTCAAATTCAAATCTAAACTCTTGTAAATCAGAAAAAGTAAATCTAGAGCAAACTCTTATGGATATCCAATGTGGCATCCATGATATTTTTTTAAACATACTAAATATAAAAATATATATGGAGTTCAAAAATAACATAAATATCATTTAATTTTTATTCTCAAATAATAAAATTAACATCTAAAAAGTTGAAGACAACTTTTTGAACTTAAAGAAAGAATCACTATCGATTACTTCTATTTATTTTCAAAATTTCGATTGCATCCACGTCCAACCTTTTATTTATTTGCCTTTACTTTTTCTCCTTCAACTTAAAAAGTTTATACCAATTATAATGGCAAGTAAAATTAAATCAAAGACTAAGACAATATAGAGACACACAATATAGAGGGAGACAAAAACAATGGAAGCATACAAAATGAGTTCACTTGAGTCTAGGTAGGATCTAGTTTTGGTATGAATAGGGAAAACCAAACTCTACACAAACCTATGGCCATGACTCTCTTGCAAGATTTAGGTCTGGGTTGAATCTGGATTTAAGAAATTAAATCCAAACCTGACCCAACCACATTGGGCTTGGATTGGATTTGGCAAAATCCAACCTATCGACATGCGTACCCAGGATGTAAGGTGGGTTTTAGATGTGGGGCTGGGTTGTAGCACACCCAAATCCCACCCAGTATGGTTTGAGTCTACATCGTTTTTGGACCCAAGCCCAGCCGTCAGTAATTCTACAAAATCCCTATCGCCGAGAAACACTAGATGGTTGCTGGTTAATCTCTCACTATCTCGTGTTTCTTTCTCCATTTTTCCCTCCACCTCCGTCGCTGTCTCGCTTCTGCCTTCTGCCTTCTGCCTTTGTAAGCTCTCTTAGTTTTGTTGTCCTCAACCCTAATTTCCCTTTTGCAAGTTATCTCAGTCAGTACCTTTAATCAATTATATGTCTTGGAGATTGAGAAATCGAAGAATATGTAACAGATCCCTTAACTAGGTAGTAGCTCTGCTCAATAATTCGTTATTGATTTGTGACAGTTGCTCACGGCTGATGTGAAAAAAATTTTAAACAATTGGTGCAAGTTCTTGGAGTATTGATACCATAGTCATCTACTTTATACTCAAGTTTGTGATATGCTGCAGCATTTTTCTTTTTTTCTTTTGGGTTCTCGGTTGGTCATCTTTGTTGTATAGATCTTCTTTTTCCGTTTTTTTTTTTACCTTAAGTTGATTTATGGTGGAGAAACTTGTTTTCTGAAGCTTAAGTCACTTACTAAACCACCCGCTTCTAGTGTCGTAAACATCATTGTGAAGAGATTGAGTCAAATTGTTCATCTTTTAGTTGATCATGACCTTATTTACGAGTGAGTGCGTGTAACTCAACCTAGGTTTGTCTGGCAAAATGACCTCAATGTTTGGAGATGCTTTCTGTTTCCCCTCGATAATAGGTCTGCTAAAGAATTTAAGTTTGAAAAAATAGACATTGGGTTCGAAGTACATTAGCACAGTATTTGTTGCAGGTGGGTCCTTAATGTATGAAAATTTTGGCTCAACTGTATCTCTCTCCTCCTTTGATTATGACTTGGTGAATTAAGTGGATTTGCGTCGATCATAGTTGGGTGAATACATCCAAATCTAGTTACACTCATTTAGAAGAATATCTGGAACTTGGTTGCCCATTACCCCATTTCATTACGCACTGAAATTATTGCAATTGTAATTTTATGCCATAAAAGAAGAATTAAAAGGGGAGATCATTCAGAAACTCAACAGATTAGTCAGCAACTCAACTAATTTTAGCTTTGGATCCTTGTACTTCTGGTTTATCTACCACTAACCATTTTTTATCTTTTGATGTTAAAAATAGGGTTAGCAGAGTGAGGGGAATGTTGTAAAGTTGGTGAGATATTTTGATGATGAATTTTGGATTTATGTGAAAATGGGTAGATGGGTATAAATTTCATACTATATGAACATTGTGCTGGTGGCTGACCTGTGTTGGTGCTATGATGGCATGGTAGCAGTTTCTTTGCTGGCAATGTATAGTGTAGGTTTGATTGCATAACAGGTTGGGAGTTGATAGCTCTAATTATTGCTACAGTTTCACTGTTCTTCATTCTCTTTAGGAGTTCATAGGTTGTATAATGAAGATCTTTGAGATATATTAAGTAGAATATTTTCTAGATTGTTCATTTCAATAGGAGATTGAATCTTCTAGACATCGCAATTATTAGGTAATTATGGTATCAGTTCCTACATTAATCCCTTAGGATTCGTTTGGTTTACTGATTGGATGAGATGGGACGACTCATCCATTGGATAATTAATCCTTGGATTACTCATCCTTGTTATCCATTGTTTGGTTTATTAATATAGTTGTAGGTTTTGTCTTTCTTGATAAGGGTAAAAGAATATGATAAATCATTATCCCCTCTTACAATTATCCCCGGATAAATAATACCAAGACCCCCCATGGGATGACTTTATCCCCTCTAGAGAGGATTAATTCGATTAACATGGATATATAATCCAATTAAAAAAATGCAACCAAATATTGGATGAGATTGGATAAGTCATCCAATCCTGTCTCATCCTATAAACCAAATGAACCCTTACTGTTCTTTTTCTTCATTTTTTAAAGAGTGACATTCTCAAAAAGTGATAATTTGTTGTATGATCGATGACATAAGTTTTTCCATGAATCCGCTAGGGCTAAGGTAGTCGTTAAATACTGTTTGAATAACGTGACTCTTAGAAAGTTACTCTCACATATTCAAATACAGCCCTCTTCCCCTTCCATGCCTACAGATGAAATTTATCTCCCTCCCTATCACCCGACCACCAAACTTTACAGTCATCTTCTGCGTGACCCAACATGCTTCCCCTAATTCCTCCAATGGATATTGGAACCCTTCATGCTCAGCGAAGAGCGTGGAAAGATGAATATACTATGTGACCACTTTTAACAAAACTGATATGACAGGTTCTTTGTTATGTTCTTTCTTGTATTTATCTGCTGGTGCTAATACATTTATGTGCATACTGAAAAGCTTTGATATCTGGATTGGAAATCCTTTTGGTCAAGTAGTCAATGAATTCTGCAGAGATTCGAATTATTTTGTTGTATTCTCTGTTGTTTGAGCTTTAAACAGTACTGATATATGTGTATGATTAATTTTTCAAACACAGAAGAAAACAAGATGAAGGAGAAGAATTTTCGTAAAAGGAGCACAGCTGAAGCAGGGGAAGACTCTTTCATAACAGCAAAAGTGATTCAGATGATGACCAAGAAAGGAGGTACCATTAATTTGCTAATCTTGTCACTCTTATGATGCTTGTTGGAAGTGCTTCTAAAACATGCATTTAGATTGGTGCTAGAGGAGGTGAAGTACCTTCAGAAACAGAGGGACAAGAAGTCGGGAATTCCAGCCATCTCTATGACATTTCAGGTGGGTGGGGCTAGCAATGGCAAGAGTGGTGGTTTGATCCGGAAAGGAAATGACAAGACTGATGGGGATGGGGAGAAGGATGACTTGGTTTTGCAGGATACTTTTGCTCAGGAAACTGCTGTGATGGTTGAAGACCCTAATATGTATGAAATCTTCTCTATGCATTTGCGCATGTTTCTCTTTTGACTTGTTCATTTCATTTTATGTCTTTGTTTAGAGCCCTTTCTTCTTTATATGCTTCCACGTATATAATGCTCAAAGTTTGCTTACAAACAATCAATCCTCAGGTCTCTGACTCCCTAGATTACACTTTTTGTGTTGGTTTTCATCCAAGTCTAAACCCAATTACTCGTGATGCTAAGGGAGCGTCAATTAAGTTTCCATGCGAAAGGGTATTTTTCTTTAATATATTTATGTCCATGTGTTTATATTATCACACTACGAAATGGTTGTGTGATTGCTGTGTACTTTCTTGTCTAAACTCCTCCGTTTTTGGTTTTATTCCTCGTTTTCTCATAGTACTCAGTCTCTGTGGAAGCAAAAGGGTATTTTTAATTACTATGAAATGCTACAAGTTTCATGGTCTCTTGGTCATTCTTTTCCCATTGACCACAAAAAAAGTTTACAATATTAGAGAGATATGTTAAATTTTGGTTCAAATCCTTTGCACACTGAGTCCTAATATGGTTGGGTTTTTGCAGTTCCAGCTTCAAGCTCCTCAAAATTACATGAAATCAATTCTTGCTTCTTATCCATATTTCTGACTTTTGTTGACTTAAAATCCATCAAAAACATTAATCCACGTCAACAGAATCTGAAGCCAAAGAAGACCTGGTCTCATAACTGATTCAACTGGATTGCATTTCAAAGTAAGCAAAATGCTCAACACACTGATGAAACTGCAAATGCACTAAGGTTTTGACTCAGAACTATAAAAACCAACCAATTTCAACCCTTTTGCACCTGTTTCAGACAATTTTGACAGCTTAAATGTGCTTAACATTCCATTGTTCTTGCTCTTTACATGTGTCTGTACAGTTTTCATTGAAGGAGACAATGAACAAACAAAGCAGAAATTAATAAAGATATTATAGTTTAAAGGGTTGGCTTGTCATTCTGTCAATTTCTTGTTTTGTAAAAAGTTATTGGTTTTTCCTGTTAGTTTCAATAGCAAACCTAATTGTACCACATAATCCTGAAGCACATAAGGTTATTTAGAAAGCACGAGGGAATATTAGGGCTTAACGCTGGTAATCAACCCTTTTTTCCTTTAGTAGAAGCTTAAAATAAGTACTTTCGATAGATAAGCAATGTAACACTGCAATTATTGCTACCTTCTTGTATGAGCAGGTTAAGATATGTTGAACAAGAATTGGCGAAGAAAAGAGGCAGGAATATTGGTGTAGAGAATGAAGTCGAGACTGATATAAAACGTGCAGAAGATGAACTCTATGAAATTCCAGAGCACCTTAAAGTAAGTGAGCTACATGCTTTTGCTCTTCCTTAAAAACCAGAAGAATGAGAGAAAAAGAACCTCAACTGCAAATTTGGTAGCTTTCAGCTAATTTAGTAATTCTTTAAGGTTATAATCCTGGCCTTCAACTAGAGATAAGACTTATCTTAGTGCTACATGACTTCTTTACATGTCACAAGTGAAGTAATGGATGAGTGATCTTTACAAAACAAAATCACAATTTTTTTCCACAAATAATCTTCTTAATTTTTTTTAATTAAAGTTTTGCATTTTCCCATTTAAAAAGAGATATCAATAGTTTTTTTTTTTTTTTCCTTTTATATATCTGTTTTTGTTGGTTAAGTCAGATAGAGCCTTTTGTCTCGTCTTTCACATTAACTCGAAGTTTATTTGTCAAATTGAAAATCTCTATCATATCACAGAGTCTCTCAGTTTCAGGCTAGGAATACTGATATCATAATTTTTAACACAACAAGCCAATTTGTTGTTCCATGTCTGATGTCTTGTTGAACAGTAATTTTTTTTTTCTTTTTAGTTAAGATGGTACAGAAAATAAAGGTGGAAAACTTACAGAGAATATAGTTTATTCTTCAAGGATTAAAGCTTCTTGGGCTGGGAATAATAGGAGGGCTTAATTTAAAAGTGAATATGCCCAATGTCCCTGCTGCAGTGTGATGAGAGGCTATTCCTCCTGGATAAAAGCATCAAGACCTTTCAAAAATTAGTCACTGCTCATGGCAGAAAACAGCATGGGGATACAGAAACAACACTTTCATAAAATGATGAATAGCAGTAAAAACTTGGTGAAGAAGCTTTTTGGCACCATACCACATGCATATAACTGTAAAAGTAAGATCTTGTAGACAATTACTGCAGCATCAATTGAAATCAAAGAAATTGTACCATCTACTCTTTGGGTCTGGTCAAGTGCAGATTTTGGGAGTGTTCTGTTTACCATCTACTCAAGGAGTCATGGTTGCTGAAATTAGTCATCCCACTTTATTGTGTTAATTATCCTTTTAAGATTTATCTGTTTAATATTCTTTTTATGAAGTGTCCTAATGGTTCCCTTAGGTTAAGAGGCGAAATTCAGAGGAAAGTTCTACGCAATGGACTACTGGGATTGCCGAGGTTCAGCTTCCAATGGAGTATGCTAATTTTCCTCACTGTGACTAAGCATATCTCAATTTGTTTTATGCAACATGATGTACCTCTACTGCTAACTTTTTATTTAATTTTGGTTGTGAACTAAGATGTCTTGAAGTGGCATTTGTTGTCTGGGTCGAGAATCTTAGGGTCTATTTGGATGTTGTATTTTTTGCAAGTTTGTATAAAGCTCTGCTCTAGCTTACTGTAGAATTTGTAGGAAAACTTTTATGTATTTGGGTGTTTAGGAAATGTGTAAAAAAACTTTTTTTCCTTTTTCTTTTTCTTTCTTTTTTTCCCCTTTCCTTTCCCCTCTTCTTCTTCCTCCCTCCTTCCTCCTTTCCTACTGTCACCACACCATTCCCCTCACACTGGCGCTGCACCTCCCTTTCCACCATCTCCCCTCACCCCCCCCCCCACAAAATATCCTCCTCCCTTTCCTTCTACCTCTTCCTCTGGACTCCTCTCCTTCCACCCCCCTCCCCTTCCCCCTCCCACTTCCTCTTGCCCACTGGTCATGTGACTAGAGTGTGACCAGATTTGGTCACATGGGTGGGTGAAGGGGTGGAGAAGGAAGAGAGAGAAGAGATGGAAGAGGGAGGAGAAGGGGAAAGAGGGAGGAGGGGAGGAAGAAAGAGAGGGAAAAAGGAGAGAAGGCCCCCCGGGGGGGGGAGGGTGGCAGTGATGAAGGAAGTGGAAATGGTTGAATATGTTGGTGGTAGAAAAGAGAAATTGGTGTGTACTTTGGGTGTGTATTTTAAAAGCTTTGAAGTGTTTTTAAAGGTTGCTGTAGACAGAGTTGTTAAAAGAACTGGTCTATTAAAAACTGGGCCAAAAACCCACCTTCCAAACAGACCCTTAATTTCTGTTGATACATTATACGGATAGGTTCAGTTTGGATATCTCTCTGCAATAAGTTGTGCTCAAATTCTCCCATTTGTGACAGATACAAATTGAAGAATATTGAGGAAACTGAGGCTGCCAAAAAGCTCTTACAAGAAAAAAGGCTTATGAGTCGCACCAAAACCGACTCTAGTATTCCCTCAAGTTATAGTGCAGATTACTTGCAACGTGGAAGGACTATGCCGAGAAGCTTAGGAGAGGTTGGTGGCAATTACTCACTTAAAATGCTTATTTGATTCTATGATCTGATGTTTGCCTAAGTATGTATTTATACCTGAGTATGATAGTTTTTATCCACCTGATATCGTCACCCAAAACCAAGAAGGGTAATGTCAGTGCCATATCTGCCTCCATGAAATGGCAAATCAAGCTTAAGATTCTTTTTGAGGGAGAGGGATAAGCATGGGGAAGACTGGGATCATTGGGTGGCAGGCAAGTTTGTTAAGGAAAGGAAGTGTTAGAGAGCCAGTGAGAGTGTTTTTTCCTTTCCTTTTTTGGGTGCTTAATTGAGGGTTGTAGATTGTAATGGTGGGATAAGGGGTTGTGTGACGCATGAAGATGCAGGGGTGTTGGCGTAAGACCTCTATTTCTTTTGTTTCATGTATGTTGATTTAATTTTTTGATCTCATTGAAAACAAAGGTCAATGAACTAATATGACGTCTCTCAATTATAAGGAAACTGTAAACCTCTAGAGCTATAATATTAGTTCTACACTGATTTTCTATTCAAACTGTAGGAGCAGCAATTATAGGTAGCTATCTCCACCAAAAAGAAGGGACACCCACTTTAATAGTTTGTTTAAGAGGCTTACTGTGCAAATGGTTTTGCACTTGACTCCAGATTTGTGCATTATCAATTCTGTGCAAGTCGCCACATTTATGTTTGTCATTTCACTTTATGGTCTGAGATGCTTCTTCACTGGACTAGCCAAAAGGTGGGGGCTGGGGGCAGTGGTGCTCAAGGGGAACAGATATGATAGCCGAGGAGGTGAGGTGAAGGGAGAGGAGAGAGAACCTGGCAAACCTTGAGAGAATCCAGTCTAACTTATCCTTTTGTAGTTGGTCGAATACATTGTGATATTATGCATTCAAGTGAGTCTTTTTAACTCTTATACCACAAATAAGAAACTTCCTTACTTGATGTGCATATCCAGGAAGACTCGCTATCCACAAAACTTTTGTGTTTCGATGCATACTCGTTGGTTGTTGTATCGTATCATTATATAAAAGATCAGAAATTTTTGGAAGCAGGTTTGGCCGTTTTTAGAATGGTAGGGAAAAGTGAGGATGACCTTTGAGAAGTGAGAGAAGAAATATGTAATGATTACAATAAGCAAAAGAAATGAGAACAGAGAATTTTGGTATCAATAGAAAAAAGGAAATAGGTTCTGTTTTGTTCGTCGGTTTCCTTGTGCATAAGATTTGTAAATGTGCTAAATGGTTATCTTCTGGACTATGTGCTTGTAACAGTTCATATTTCTTATGGACCTATTATTCTTATGGAGGTCCTATTAGGTTAGTTTAATTGGACTTTATTCCCTCAGACCCTCTATTACAATAGCTTAGTTAGCTTAGCTTAGTGACTTCTAGAAAATAACTTCTTACAAGGAAAAAGGGAGGCCTTTTGGGGGGTGGGGTGGTTTTCCTTACAGGAGCTGATCTACATTTGCTGAGGCTTTTGCCACTCTATTTCTGTGAACCTATAGCTGTCCACGTTTGATGTAATGCTGCCGTTTTTTTTTTTTTTCTCCCCTCTTCTTTCTTTTTCGGGAGTGATGTTAAGGGTGGGGTTTTCTCTTAGAAGTGAATGATGTTATGGCCTGACGTAGCTGGGTTGGAAGCAAATGGGCAGGGGAGAACTCTGTTTCTGTCCTTTAAATTTCTGGTGTTATCAATTCTAGCTGTCTTGTGTCCAAATTATTGCAAGATTTTATTGTCACATTTAGATGAAACCAAGGATCGACTTAATACCGTCGTATTGATCATGCTTCTTGGATTCTATAAAACACCTAAAACTAGAAAAAGGCTGATCAAATTTGTAATATTGAATATTGGTTCAAAATAGTGAATTTCGACACCTCACATATGTAAGTTTACTCAATGGCGTCTAACCCTTGTAAGCATAAAGATCATGGGCAACGAGGTTTAGCCCAGTGGCGGGTTTCTCAAGAATTAAAGCATACTATGTTGATCCTGCCTTGCAAATGACTTGTCTTTCTAGATCCATGTTCCCTCTTCCTGAATGTAATAGTTTCTATTAATCTAAACAACAAAATTTTGCAGAACATCCGGAGTTGTACAAAACAAGGATCTAAAGAAAAGCGGTGTGGAGTCTAGACCGACCGAATCAGGTACGGAGGCAGCAGTTCAGAGACAAGCTGCCACGGACCAGTTCATGCTTGAGCGGTTCCGAAGACGAGAACGGCACCGTGTAATGCGTAGATAGAATTAAACTACAAAATGCCGGCCAGTCCTTTATATGGTTGCGTCCTGTATTTGTTGCGTAGTATCCAATTGGAGTCTATTTAAGCAAAATTTGTTCCCCGTTCATGTGTTTCTTTGCCCTTTCCAAAAATTTTCTTTTTTTTGTTTCCTTTTTTCTTTTGGTTGGATAGAGTATTGTATATCTGTTGGAGTAGTCGAAACAACAATATATATATATATTCTAAATGTCTTAAGTTGCTTTCTTCGTGAGGTCAAAGATTGCTTGTAAAGAGAAAAATGATATGCGTTTCAGAATGAGTTCCTTTCCATTTAAAAGCAGCAAAAGGCATAAACTACATAATCAAATTAAAGTTACCTAAACAAAGAAATTTTACTCAAACAGCTATTTTGAAATGGTTTCATGTGTTTCGGCTATATGTTTACATTTTCATTGCGTACAAGATGAGAAACCCTTTGAACGGGACGTTTAGGGACTTTTGGGGCAAAAAAAAAAAGGAATATCAAATGTCAAACTTATCATTTGATGGTTTTGATCACTCTAGCTTTGGAAGTAAATTTTCCACGCTACCGCGTGAGAAGCGCGGAGCCGCGTTCTTGCTAATGGAAGAGAGAGAAACACGGACTGTCAACTGTCAACTGTCAACGTACGTTTTCCTTGTGATCCTTCTGATAATTAAAAAGGCATAAAAACGGAACTGATTTGTGGAATTATGGAAAGATATTTTTTTCTTCTGTCGAGTGGAATACTATATAAAATAAGACAAAGCCCATATATCTTCAAAAGAGAGAGAACCAATAAAAAAAGAAAGATAATACTATTGTGATACATACCTGCTTTTTTTTTTTTTTTTCTCTAGAACTATCAAACTTTTTTTTTGGGTCTCAAAGACACAACTCACCTTTGATATGCATGAAAAAAAGAGGTTAATTATAATTTATGAAACACACTCTGTCAAAAGTACATATTTCTCACTTCATCCCTTCATTATTTAATTGGATCTGTGCCTCCACAAATTTGTAATGGTTTGCAGTATGGCTGAGTTAACCCAACAACCACCATATGATTCGCAACATATATGCCTTCAGTGAAAGCAGTGATCCAATTATAAAAGTGAAAGCAGTTAACCACCATAAAAGTGAAAGACAATTATACGTTTTGTGAAATAAAAGAAAATTTTAACTTGTGAACAACATTGCCCTCAAGTGTGTGTAGGGTTGTGATTGTGTTTTTTTTTTCTTTTTATTTTTTTTTGGGGGGGTGGGAATCCACAAATTAATGATTTGATTAAAGGCACATTTTCCTTCCTTGCTAAATATGCACCACGCATGAATTTAGGGTTGCAATTCATTATATTCATTATCAAAATTGAAAAGTTAAGCATATAAGCAGTTCGATTAGAAAATGGGAGGGACAAAGTAAGAAACAAACGGTCCTTGAATGAGTATACTGTAATTAAGCCCAAAAAAAATGACAAGTTATACTAATTTCAATTATCACGGATTTATAGATCTACTAGTGTTCGTACCTAGTCTTGTAATACCAATCCAGTAGAGGTATACTTAGAGCAGTTATTGAAAGAAGAATGCAATATCTGAAACCTTTTTTATCCGAAAACAAAAATTTTCTAAAACCTGGGGGGGAACATTACCGTAGAGGGCAGAGCGGTAAACACGGAAGCCAGTTCGAGGGGTGATGCGAACCGTAAGGTTTCACGAAGCGGCAGAGTCCATTGCAGATTAATTTAAGGCCTTCTGTTTTATATACCTTTTCTTTTTTTCTTTTCCTGATTGGTATAGTGGTAGTTGTTGTTAACTGCCAAAACAGGACGTTTTATTCATTTTGCGTCGGAAATTTCCAGCTCTTTTTTTTTTTTCCCCGTTTTCCAACTCCTCTTTTTTTTTTTTCTTTTTTTTTTTTTAATTTCGTTTTTCTTCATGGCTAGTGGTGGGCTATAGACTAGTAGTAGTATAAATGAGAGTCCCCTTTCTCAGGGCCGAAAGAGCTGCAGACCTTCCATCCTTCCCTCATTCCTTCACTCGTTCCATCCCTTTTGGTGTTCTTCTTCGTCCATCGGTTGGTTCGTTACTTCATCATCTTGAGAAATAATTAAATTAAACCAAAAAACAGAAAAAAGGAGAAGAAGGAGAAATGGCTGATCAGCTGACTGATGATCAGATCTCCGAGTTCAAGGAGGCTTTCAGCCTCTTTGACAAGGACGGAGATGGTAAGCTTTTTGTCCCTACGCGAGATTAGATTGAAACTTGTAGTGTAATTTACATATGATTATCGGATCTTTCTGGGCGGAGGGACTGGGTTCTTCTATGGGGTTCTTGTTTTACTTTTTTTACTTTGTTGGTAGCCTGTTCTTCATATCATAATGCTATTGTCGTTGTTGGTTCTAATTTCATGGCCTGTTTGGAGAAAAGGGGAACTTTTCTTCGAGGGAAAATTGTGAACAATAATAAATTGGAAGAACGTTATCAATCCGAATTCCCACGGAAGTTTCCTTTGTCGTTCCTTGTCTTCTTCTTTACCACATTGATTTTCTTTCATTCATTTCTTTTCTCGTGTTAAATTTGGTTTGGGTCTTGACTCTCGGGCAACAAAGTTGGCAGCTTTTTCCCCCCCGATTGTTGCTTTTGCTGAACATCGGCAAAGATAAGCTTTCTGTCGAAACTTTTTGAATTTGAAATCGTTTCTTTCTTCAAACTGTATGTTATAGGTTTAAAATGAGCAAGTGATGGAAATGTTTTTTTTAACGTCACCTGATTGTATGACCCCATACCTGGGCTTTGTGAGTTGAGAGCAATCTTATGTCGCGTTGCAACTGCATGATGCTTTGCCGCTTGTGGTCAACTATTATTGCACTCAGTGGTGGTTCTGGTTATGCACCAGTCCAGCAATTCACATACTCTCTGGCTAATGACTACTCTCTGAGTGCTGAGAATAAACAGCATCTAGAGATCTCCAGGTCTTTGATCTCGGCAGTGGTTACAGGCTTAAACTTTTCTAGTAACACATTACAGAATTTGAATCTGCCCTTCTTTCATAAAGTGTGTGTGTCTATGTTTTCTCTATCGAGTCATCTTTTTCATTACGACCGTACATGTGGATGTTCAGATATTAGTGTGCCTTGTTATTAGCTTGGAATGATATGAAGTGGTTCCATGTCTGGATCTTCCCTTGGACAAAGTTCCCAGTTATTAGTGTGCCTTGTTCTTAGCTTGGAATGATACGCTGATATGTGTTTTGTCAATTTTTGGATAGCTATGCATCATTTGTATCATCGCAAGCTGTGAGTTAGTTTGTAAATGTATGGTTTAAATAGCTGAAAATTTTATGTTTCATTCTCAATCTTCAATCCTTCTCGGCACCCAGGCTGCTTCACTTCTCATATTTAGAATCTTTATGCCATTGAAGGTTTGCATTAATGAGTTGAATGTTCTACTGGTCTCTAGGTTGCATCACCACTAAGGAGCTTGGGACAGTGATGAGGTCGCTGGGGCAGAATCCTACTGAGGCTGAGCTCCAGGACATGATAAATGAAGTTGATGCTGATGGAAATGGGACCATTGATTTCCCAGAGTTCCTAAATCTCATGGCAAGGAAGATGAAGGATACCGACTCGGAGGAAGAGCTAAAAGAAGCATTCCGAGTATTTGACAAGGATCAAAATGGCTTCATTTCTGCTGCTGAGCTTCGCCATGTCATGACTAACCTTGGGGAAAAGCTTACGGACGAGGAAGTTGATGAGATGATTAGGGAGGCTGACGTTGATGGTGATGGACAAATCAACTATGAAGAGTTTGTTAAGGTCATGATGGCCAAGTGATATCCGCACCTACAATCCTGCGTTAAATTGGATAGATCTACAGATAGGAGTGGAAAAAGATTCGACTGATCGAACAGGGATAGCCGGATTAATGCTTTTAGTGTACTTTTACTACTTGTCTGATGGTTTTAAAGGTCGAACAACTTTAGTACAATGGTGGCCAAGTCCCCCCTCCCCCCGTCCCTCCCTCCGTTCCTCTTTTTTGATGTCATGGGGTAAATCTTCTCCAAAATTTTGCCCTTTCTGGTAAACGTATGTGGTAAAGCTGTATGCTGTTGTTTGACTGATGGAGAATGCATTTGGTTTTCTTTGATGTCATATCCTAGTTCGGGACGGCTTTGTTGCAAGCTCTTGCCATATCCTGCATATGTAGTAATTTGTTGCTGTTTCTTTTTATTTACCATTGCAGCATCTTACCTTGGTATGTATTACTGAGTGAAGATCAGTTTTGACGACAACATATACGCTTCTCATACAATAAGACGGGTGTGGAAAAAGTTTTGATCTTACAGATACTGGACTATGAATATGATACAAGCATGCATCAATTCCAGCAAACGAACAAGGCAAGAGTAAATGCAACAAAGAGAGACACAGATATCAAACTAAAGAAAAAATAAAAGGAAAAGTTCTACAAGGAATTCGTTCCAAAGCGACAACTGCTCAGAATGCTTTAAAAACATTGGAAGATCTACAAATGGAGTGAAAGAGGAGAGGAGGGAGGGGAGCTCTCAATCGGTACATAACAGTGCGATTTATGCATTGTTTCTTTTTATCATTTACCAAATAATTGAAATTTGGGGCCAATAAACACACAAAACCTCACAATCTCTTCAAGCTTTTCTTTCTTGCATCCATTTTCTTCTTGTCAGAAGGAACTTTGGCAAATAGAACTTCCTTCTTTTGCATACAAGGAGCTGCTGATGCACCTACTCCTGCATCCATGGCTGAAGGTAGGTCATCTAGTTGATCATGATTATTTCCTCCTTTGGTGCCATTTGCAGAAGGGACTACTACTGGAGCTGGAAGTGGAAGAGCAGCACCTGAGACCGTATTCTTGGGATCAACACCATAAGCTGAGTTATTCAGATGGTCAACTCTTAAGGCAGTTGTAGACTCAGAAATTCCTCCTGTTTTGAACTTTGGCTTTGATTTGAGTGCATGTATTCCCGTGTAGATCCTGCAAATTTGAAGTTACGAAGAAGAAATCTGCTGTATAAGATGCATTATTAATCTCCCATTTAACAACTTGAACTGTTAAATGATGCTGCAATTCAAAGCATCAGACAGAAGGACCTTTAAACCTCTTAACAGCTGAACAGTATAAGAGCTTTCAGATGGGTTGGCAATTTAAATAGTGTCATCATACTCATCGTCACAGGGTCATTTCCAGAAGTACACATGCTGGGGAAGATTGTTAACCTAGTTTGGCTTAACATCTTCCTCGTAGATCAAAGTCATGGTACTTGGGCTGCTGTTCAGCACAGAGAACTCGAGTATACTAAATAAACCACCAATCCAAACCGTATGTTGCAAAAAATTTTGATACTTCCACATTTCCAAGTGTTACTCAAATGCATGATATGAAAATCAAACAGCATTAAGTTAGATATTATATGATGCAAATTGTCTTAATTTCAAAGAAATTATTACGTGTTGTAAACATTTAATGTCAAATATATAAAGGCAGATAATTCCACAACGTCTAGTGGAGCCTGTTCCCGTATTCACCAAGCTGTGAACGAAACACACAAATCTGGCCAGGTTTCTAGATATCAATCTTTTGGCTCTACTACTTGTAAAGCAAAAAGTATATCAGAGACTATGCTCCAACAAACAATGGGATGACTTTCATGAGTGACAATACTCGTGTATGTGTAGATTAAAGAGTATCTTAAAATGCTTTTATACTTGACAACCAGAATACAAGGCAGAATATCTTGAATCACTCCATTGGGATCTGAATGAAAGACAAAACAACCAGTATAATGTAAAAGTCCATCATAGTATCACCACTAGGACGTAGTAGCTTTTTACCAAGTTTTATCTTGTCTAATCAAGGACAATCAACTCAGCGGCTAGACCCCTAATGATGCATTTTACATGTAAAATGGCTAATCATACTGACAAGAAGTATATAGAGTGGAGTCCACTGTTATCACAACTCCACAGTTAAATCAAGTATAAACCTAAAACTCCTTACAGAAAGCTCTCAACTACAGATTATCCACTCCTCCCACTTCCTTCTCTTCTTCCTCGTGTCCATAAATTCCGATCATAGCATACAAACTAGCAGGCCTCCTTAGGTAGGTTAAAAGAACTGAATTTTAACTATGATTTAAGTAGGCCAAATATCAAAAATCCACCAAGGCTTAAGGCAAAAAAGTAAGAAGCAAACATCATACATTTGACCAATGTCGACTCCATAAAAACCAAAGTCAATGAAGCAACATGTCCTCACCTTGCATGCCGGGCATACTCCTCATAATTTTCAAGTAACATTTTGCCAGCCTGCTCATTCAAGGCTGATTCCGGAAATGGTTCAATCAACAAACATCTAATAACCTGTTACAAAAAAGAAAAAGTCAGCAGACAAAAGTTTTGCTAATTGACAAAAAACCAACACCTAACTGAATTTGTTGCCATTTCTTGACAATCTCAAACCAATAAATTTTATCAAAATCAATCTAAAGATAAAGAAAAATACCATTAAAACATGCCGCAAGCCAAGGCTAGGATTCCAATCCTTTTTCAATGCATTCACACAGATCTCACCACTTGTTGCAATATTTGGATGAAAAATCTTCGTAAGAAAGTACCCTGCAGTAAAAGCAAGAAGACCAAACAAGTATTAAAAATAAGACCTCCAAACTGACACATGTTTAGACAAATTGAGGACCTCAAATAATGCTGAAACCTCAAAGGGCTATCTCAAACAAATAGTTCTTCGAATAACAAAATATGGTTGATACCACGGATGATGGAGAACAAGGCAGAGGATCATTATGTGCACTTGAATTGTGAGTCCAGAAAGTTTAATGCTACTCGAGGCCAATCACATGAATGAACCATGAAGCCCATTTATTACCTTATTGTCATAGTAACATTCAATGTTGTACAAAGACAATGAAATTTTTTAAAAGGCATGGAGAAGAAAAAAGCATGCACGGATTACAACAGTAAACCATAGAAACAAGCAAATCAACACCAAAGCAATCAACTGAATAAGGTGAGAAAACTTCTACCTTGTCTAAAGTTAAAGAGAAAAAAAATTAACCACTACAAATGAATACGTGCCCAAAAGTAGAAAGATAACAGCAAAGGTTGTTGCTGGAGAGCAAAACCATATAGGTCAGAAAGAAGCACATTACTTCCACTCTTAACAAAAATAGGAGAAAATCAGATGTTCAAAAATGCCAATTTACCAACCTTTCGGGGGTGAATGTGGGAAATCATGAGACAATATCAACTTCATACGAAAAATACCATTCTCATACGGAGTCCCAGCTGCAATGAACAGCAAATATCAGTGAGACAAAGATAAAACTTTTCAGGAGTGAGAACTCTTAGGGTTGAAGCACTACCTGGGCCCTCAATATCAGCATATATAGTAGAAAAATTGTCATCATCTACACCAACTTTAATGCCCTCAGGAGGTGTTTCATCAAGATTCTTTAATTCCTTAGCAAGTTCTTTGATCACATTTGGTGGAAGATTCTCATTTGTTGCCTGTATTAAAGAAATTTAAAACAATTTTCCAGTTGGCAAAGGAGAAGAATAAGCTCAATTATGTCAAAATATGTAATTATATATTGCTTACTTTCAAAGAAAGAACAAAAAAAGGAAAAGTGTCAATGTGTGAAGGAAACACCAAATGAAAAAGACCATCAAAGTACACCATGAGCATTGGACTTGCCCATGTCCTAGTCTATGATGTCAACCTACAAAAAGTAAAATAAAACAAGAAACTTGTTTTTGCTTAATACAACACTTAGAAATCAAATAAAGATTCCCTTAAAAAAACAACTTTATACATCACTAATAGACTGAATCAAGCATATCTTGATTAACATTAGAGAGAGAGAGAGAGAGATCCCCACGCATAACATAAACAGATTGCTTTTTTTTTTTTGAGAATGAAAGGAAGGATTAATAGATCCGTTACCATGATAAGACTAAAAAATCTGAGCCCGTTGCGACCGTCTTGCTTGAAACTTTGGTCACAAAATTTTGACACAACAAAAGATTATCAAGCCAACAAATGGAAATCCTGCGAAAGAAACAAAAAAGTTCTTGGTAATCAGACTCACTGAGGAACTAACATAATTAGCCCTATTGTTTACAGTTGTTCATAGAGAATATGTTCGCTTTTTTGAAGCATTCAAGCAGCACACATATAAATGTAAACCAAAACCATAAAACTTAAAAAGCACCCAAGTTTTTCGCCTGCATGTTGGAGTTAATTCCTGTTTGAAATACTACTAAAGGAATGGGAAAGGAAGAGGGCGTGATGCCTCTGTCCACCGAAGACAGTAGTTTTTTTTTTTTTCCCTTTTTTTGGTCTTAAAACTAGTACCAAGATGCCTATATAAAACAGCAAATCCAAAAACTAATTAGGCCAGAATAGTCGGTGGCACAAAAACCAGTTAGAGAAGGCGACAACTAGCAGACTAGCAGCATGTTTTTGGTTATGGCAGCTGCCCAAGTTCAGCTTGTCAGATAATTAATCTTCCCATTAGTAGAGAGATAATTGCGCTCTTGGAAGTCCAGCAAACCCACTGAACATCATCATACGCTAAAGGCGAAAGGATATTTAGACAAGATCAAGAATAAATGCCCAGAAGGTCAGTACAAAATGAAAATTATGAAATTCACCTTCACCTAAGGAATAAAAAATCCAATCTTTATTAGAATAAATTATATGAACTTGGAAAAGAATTAAAGTCTAGGCAACAAGAAAATAACTTTCAATAGGACCTGCATAAAGAAAAGCTTTTCCAGATACAAACATAAGTGTAACAAAACTAAGATGGTAATTGAAACAGCAAAAGATCCCCCACGCATACCAGTTCATTCAATCACCGTGGAAGGAGAGAACCAAGAGGAAAAGATGGGAAAAAACAAAAGATGAAACAGAAAAGCGATAGAAGATCAAGAAAATAACAAGGAAAGGCGGGCGATTGTTCAATTAATAGTTCAAATAAATTTTCCCACAAGTGATCTCAATCAGGAAAGAAAAGAAGGGCCCGGACGAAAGAGAACAGTTGTACCTCGGAATTTGGGTTGAGGAGCGAGTGGGGTAATTTAGAGGGCAGATATTTGATTTGCAAGCCTTCCTTCCGCTCCCCCTTCTTTGGGCTTTCAAGTTTCAGACTGGACGGAATAATACTAAACCTACGGATTAACAGAAATCAGAAATTTGAAATTGCACTGCTACAAGACTACCACACTACTGCTATTATGCAACTACTACTGTACAGTATACAGATGCTGCGGCATACAAATGATGAACTCGGCGATTTATTGACGATTAGTTTCGAGGTCCGCAACCACCGGAAGAGAGAGAGAGAGAGAGTAGAGAGACAATAGCACACACACACAATAATGACACAAACAAGCAGCTTCTGCGTTCTTGGTGGAGGAACAAAAATGATAAAGAAATTAAAAAAAATAAATTTATACTAGTAGCCTTTTCAATTATGAATCTGGTAGTGGGGCCTCTGTCAGAAACTTCTCGTCGGGCCCCCGACCCATATACGTCATCCTCAATTCTCAATTACCCGAATTATTCAGAACCGAGCTCCAAGGCTTGATAAGATACATTTAGTACTAGTCTTGTCATTACAACAAGTGATTATAGTTAGATGCAAGTCTTGTTCATGACAAGTCTTATCCTCAATTCTCAAAATCTAGTTCCCTTTCTGGTCGGATTTGAATTATTTGGATCGAATACACCCGCGATCCGTAAGATCAATTCAAAAGAACAAATTTTTGATAATTACAATATTCTATTTTACAGCCTTCATTGATAAAATTTAACAGTACATCGAGGAAATTTTTAGAATTACTTTGATTTGCAAGGCATCTTTTTTTTTTCAACAAAAAAAAAGGAAGAAAAAAACGGAACTTAAAAAAGGAAAACAAGTGCACTGATAACAATTTATAATGAACTGCTCAAAAAAACTATAATAAATTATATAGTATATATTTACCTAAATATTTGTGTTAATGTCGTCCGCGTCCAAAACGAAGCAAAAGATGCAAATTCGACTCATTTAGAATAAAGATAAATTAGATCTAGACTTGAATTGATTAGCTTGCAATATATGCCTTATTTAAAAATACAGATTAGACTTCAATTCGATCCTACTATATATCTAATTCATTGGCAGCTTCAATTATAAAGTGATTCTATCATACATTTTTTCATTAAACATAACTAATGTTTCTAAGACAGTGTATACATATTAGGGGTGGCTACACCCAGAATTGTTTCTCGGTAATGGATCTAAAATCCTCCTAGGAGAGGGGGAAAAAAAAAAAAAGACAGTGTATAGGATTTTTTTTTTTTTTTCTTTTTGGTGCCGAGAACAAAAATGACAAGCACATATTAAAATCTCAAAGACAGAGCATGTATAGGATTGAAAGAATGGATGGTTGTCTTGCTCTTGAATAGTTTTGCATACTACAAAAAGTTCAAGAACAAAAGTTACGCATTTTGGGAATCAAGCCCAAGCTGAATAAATAATTAAACCTGCACTAAGTATCGCCAAGCCAATTGCTAAAAGATTGACTTCCTGCCCATGAGTTGTCTTCTAACCTGTATAATATGCACCACGAAATAAGTTTGGAATCAATTGTCCAGAGGTTGTTGCAATATATATATATATATGTTAACTGATTTGTTAATGGTTTTCAGTACTAACCTAATGACCTACATATCGTATAGCGGTTTTATTGTTCCCCAATTACACAAAATTTGTTGAATTAAGACGTAATCTTCTTGGCTTTTTAGTAATCTTCATCCTTTTCTTCTTTATATAAGTATAATAATAATTTCTTTGAAATGCTTTTTGGTAGGGCTTTCCACTTTCCAGCGTAGGTGTTTCGTCGGAAGGCGCGCCACCAGCCCGTGTCAATTTCAAATTTGCCGACGATTCTCTTCCTGGTGACCGTTAGGGCGTCATCTCCCCAACTAGCCGTTAGCGATGGCAGGTTCAGTTATTCTCGAGTGATTACTATTACTAACACAGCAATTAATCCAAATGCCGAAATCGTCCTCCACAAGTATGGGATCAAATCAACATTTGACGCTAATTAATGCAAGCAATTAATACACATCCAATCAATCTCTAGGAGTTTTCAATGATCATTTTAATGTCTGAGCTTGATTGCGTAACATTGTTATTGAAATAAATGATCCCTAATAAACTTAAGGAGGATCATAATGTACAAGTTATGAATATACCTATCAAGTTGTCAAGTACTTCTTCGATCAGATTAAGTAAGTACTCATATTATACTTGTACAATACACATCATACATATAAATAAATCAAAAAATATCGGGTTTGTCTGAATTGTGTATTATCTGTCAAAATTTATTTGTTTACATTATTAACATAGTTTTTAACCACCTTTTATCTCACATATATCACATAAAAAATCTTGAAGACATCCGAAAACGTCAGCAATGGGAGAACGACGATTCAATATGCCGTGGTCACATCCTCGATACCATGAGTGACAACCTGTTTGATATCTACCATTCAATTACTATCGCCAAGGAACTTTGGGATCGTTTGGAGTTCAAGTACATACAAGAAGATGCTACAAGTAAGAAGTTTCTTGTCTCATCTTTGGTAGATAATAGGTCTGTTATGGAGCAATTTAGTGAAATTGAAAGGCTTCTTAATCATTTCACACAACACAATCTGCACATGGATGAAGCCATTATTGTTTGCTCTATAATAGATAAGTTACCACCTTCTTAGAAAGATTTCAAAAGAGACCTCAAACATAAGAAAGAGAATATCTCTCTTGAGATTCTTGCTAAATCTCTTTGAGTAGAAGAGGAAATTCATATGCAATAAAAGAAGAATACTCAAATCCTTGAAGAAAACAAAGATTCTATTTCAAAAATGCATGTGATTGAAGAGAGACAAACTGAAAAGTCTCAAGGAAGCAAGAAAGGCCAACAACCCAAGAAACAATCTAAGAAAAGGAAGAAGGGACAATGCTTCTATTGCAAGAAAGAGGGACATCACAAGTCCGAGTGCAAGATTCTTCAAAACAGAAAGAAGAGGCAAGAGTCTTCCCAAAACACAAGCAAAAATCTTGTGGCAATGATATCTGAGATCAATATGATTGAAGATGATTTTGCTTGGTAGGTTGATTCTGGAGCTACACGACACATGTGCAAAAATAAAATGTTCGTCAAGTCCATGAAATCGGTGGATGAAAGCACCGTTGTTTACATGGGAAATTCTGCTACAATTCCGGTTCAAGGCATTGGAGAAGTAGAATTAAAATTTACTTCCGGCAATGTTGTGACCTTGACAAATGAGTTTTATGTATCGGAAGTTAGGAAGAACTTGGTGTCGGATAGTCTGTTAAATAAATTTGACTTTAGACTTGTGTTTAAGACTAACAAATTCATTTTGTCTAAAGGTGTTATGTTTGTAGGCAAGGGTTATCATTGCAATGGGATGTTTAAGTTGAATGTACTTGCTATTACAAATAATAAGATTGATATTGTTTCTGCGTATTTAGCATAATAGGATTGGCCATGTTAATTACAAAAGAATGCATGAAATGATGAGACTTGATTTGCTTCCACATTGTGATAAGATTGAAGGAAAATGCAAAACATGCATGCTAACGAAAATCACAAGAAATTCATTTTCTAAAGTGGAAAGATCATCTAAAATCTTGGATATTATTCATAGTGATGTATGTGATTTGCATGGTACTCCTACTTTGGGTGGTAGAAAATACTTTGTGACTTTTTATTGATGATTATATTAGATATTGTCATGTTTTCTTATTACACTCAAAAGGTGAAGCAATGCAAAAATTCAAGACATACAAATCAGAAGTTGAACTTCATTGTGAAACCTTTATCAAATGTCTAAGAACAGATAGAGGTGGAGAGTATTATGATATTACCTATTTTGAGTCTATTGGGATAAAACAAGATGTGATTGCTCCTTATACACCACAGCAAAATGCTGTAGCCGAAAGGAAAAATCGTGTATTGGTAGAAATGGTTAATGCACTTTTGCCAAAGTCTGGACTAAGTCAAGGATTTTGGGGTGAAACCTTGTTAACGGCTTGTCATATCCTAAATAGAGTTCCTAATAAAAGAAGTTCTATAACCCATTATGAATTTTGGAATAAAAGGAAGCCCAACCTAAACTACTTGAGAGTTTGGGGTTGTAGGGCTGTTGTAAAATTCCCAGAATCTAAAAAAAGGAAATTGGGGGAAAGAGGTGTGGAGTGTATATTATTAGGATATGCACAAAATAGCAAACCATATAGATTTATGGTAATTGAACCTAATGATTCAATTTTGGTTAATACCATAATTGAATCTAAGGATGCTATTTTTGAAGAGAATAGGTTCACCCTTATAAAAGATGTTATTCCAAAAGCAAGTGAATTGACAAAAGATGGTGAAAATGAAACCATTGAATTGAGAAGGAGCAAAAAAGCTAGAAAGTCAAAAGATTTTGATTCAGACTTCTATATGTATCTAGTTGAGGAACTAGAGATACAGTAAATAACCAAATTTCATATTGCATCAATACTAAGACTAATCCCAAGACCTACGAAGAAGCAATGAACTCACAAGATGCTCCTCTTTAGGAAGTTATAAATGATGAGATGGACTCAATCATGGGTAATAAAACCTAGAAATTAGTAAACTTACCACCTGGTTCAAAACCAATTGGTTGTAAGTGGATCTTCAAGAAGAAAATGAAGATCGATGGTACTATTGATAAGTTCAAGGCCAAATTGTTTACCAAAGGGTAAAGCCAATTCACATATTAGGATTTCATATGAAAAAAAAATGCATGATTAGTGAGCTTGTAAATCAACACATACAATGTGATGTGATGCTCAATTTTGTTTTTCTGTTTTTTTCCCCTACTCAAAGTGATTCTGATGTGATTAAAGAACAAGATTATACTAGCACATTTGTAGGTGTACTACTAATTGTATTAGATCTAATATTGGATCTGCAATCGGCATATTTTTGAACCGAGCGCCCCTTGGCAGATTCGCTAATAAATCTAACTTTGAACGATAGGAATTTCATTAATAGAGTAACGAGGTACTTTGCTCATAGAAGTTATTTGTAAAAGAACTTCAATTGTAAAAGAACTTCAAGTGGTTCTTCAAGCATTTGTAGGCCAAAAGAACTTCAAATGCTAATATAGAGTTTTATTTGTAAAAGATTATTTTCATTGCATTACAAATACTTTTTTCAATTATTTTTTTAATCTTTCTAATCACTTATTTGTCTCACATACATTACATCACAAAAAGTGTGATAATTTTTTTTAAAAAATATTATTCCAAATAATCTCTTATCCAGACACACTTATAGTTTCATATTCTATTCAATACCTAACTTAAATGGATCCCTTTCCCTCATTTTTCACATTGATTGACAGTGAAAAATAATATAAATGTTTTGACAAATTGTGATTTGTGAGCATTTTGGTCCTTGTGTAAATGATACTGAAAATTCTTCTTCTTCTTTTTTTTTTTTGTTTACAGTTCCAAAGTGACAGATTGTCAACGGTTCAAGCTATTGTACAAAGAAAAAAAAAAAAAGAAAAGCAAAAAACAAAAGGCACGCCATTATTCGTTTTTTTTTTCCCGGTTAGAAAATGAAAAGAAAACCAGGAGATTATTTTTTTTTTGGGAGGTGGGGCCGGAAGGGGGGTGGGATTTGTTTTTGCCTGTGTCTGTGTTATGGGATGGGCTGGAGAGGCAGAGGGAGAGGGAGTGGCTGTGTATGCAATATGCATGCGCGTGAGACGGAGAAAATAAGTTGAGAGAGAGAGAGAGAGAGAGGGGAGTTGTTGGGTTCCTGTTGGGCAGAGACTGCTTCCAGTTTCTACTTTCTAGTTTCTAGTTCTGCTGACTGATGTCGCCTCTTTAACGAGCCGAGGGGGAGCCTCCTCAGTTTTCTTCGCTCCATTTTCTGATCATCTCACCATCTCACCGTCATCAGCATCCTATAACAAATGGACGGTAATATTAAGACGGAAGTCCCCCCCGCAACTCTCTTCTCTTCTTCTCCTGCTGTCTGTTAACCCTAAATTTACGCTTCCCAACGCCACCCCACCCCAAAAAAAAAAAAAATCTCTGCCGTCACTGAATTGACCATTTTCTGTGGATTCTTGATCAGGAACAACGTCATTAACTTCAAAATTTTGTGTTTTCTGGTGATTCTTGGATAAATTCTAGAATTTTTAGTGTTTTCTTTTAGTTGTAATTTGATTACTTCAGTACTGCTGCCTACAAATTGCGAATTATTATGGCTTCATTTTAGGTTTTCTAAATTCCTTTCTTTTAATGTCTGCGAATTATGCTTCCCAGTTTTTGATTTTTTTTGGCCCCTCTCTTGCAAGCAATTCTATGATTGTTCATTAGGCTGCTCTTAGTGTTAATACTTGCTTTGGATTTTGTAACCCTATTTGGCTAGTCAGACTCTAATACTAGCTACTATTTTCCTACAGGGCCGGCTAGTGCCAAACGGGCCCTTCAAATATTTTGTGCTGTGCCTAGTTATTTCTGTTTCTATTAACTGCATGATATTGAGTTTTGCCTTGGTCGTCCATGCTCCCGTGACTGCTTCTGACTGCGGTGGGCCTGTGCTCTTTCTGTTTATTCCTTCTGACATTCCATTCGTTGTTGGATGTGCTTGTGTTGAACTTGGTGGATCCGCTGGTTCCAGCTCAGCTGTACCAGTAGTTACATAGTAGTACCCTCTGCTCAATTTGTGATAACTATTTAGCTGATGTATTTCATGAATGGAATTGTACCTGACAGGCGCATCCCCTGATCGGGAATCAGTGGACTCTTGGACCAAAAAATCCAGTATTTCATCTAGTGGTAAGGCTCAGGATCGCAAAGAATTCCTGCGTAGATTCCTGGATAGCAAACTATTTATCACAAACCTGAAGAGTTGGCTTGAAAAGATCGCTGAACAAGGATCTGCCCCCTTTGATGTCCCTTTTGAGTTGATAGATCTTCAAAAGTTTGATTATGCATTAGAAGGGGTTCCCTTTCAGCAGCTCATTCGGATGCCCAGTGCCATATATGCTTCTACATCTGCTGCTGCGGAAGCATCAGCTTATCTTGCTCTTGAAGATTTTCTCCATGCTAGCGTCAAGTGCTTGTGGGAGGCATTTTGGAGTCAGGATGAGCCTCTGCCTTTCTATGTTTCCTCTCTGTACAATGCTAACTTGAGGTTTTGCCAGGCTGAGAAGGCCATTACAAAAGGGAGATTTAGGGACCTTTGTGCCACGGCTATAATGCTGAAGAATCCAAGACATCCACTGGGGAAGTGGGATGACGTTCTTGAATTAGCACTTTTAAGATCTGATATTGAAACCCTTGCTACACTCGATAACGACTCCAAGCCTTCTACCTTGGCCATAGGTGAAGCTTGTTTTTTTGCTGTTCGTGTGTTGCTTGCAAGAAGCTTCAGCAGGTCGAACATCCCTCTGAGTTTGAACTCTGTTTTTGTTCTTCTTTTGGATTCTCAGTATGGTGGGGTTGTCAAGATTGAAGCAGATGTGAACAAGCTAGAAGCTGATGTTAACAATGTCTATGGATGTGCTGCTGAGTGGATTAAAAATCATTCACGTATTTCAATTTCCCCTGTTGACAGGATCTGGAACAAGCTTGGCAATGCAAACTGGGGGGATATTGGTGCATTACAGTTGCTTTTTGCTACATTCCATTCAATTGTGCAGTATGCTGGCATGCCTAAGAACACAGTTGAAGACTTGGCTGCTGATCATAGTTCTCGGCTTCAAGCCAGGAGAATAGAAAGGCAGTTGGGTGATATCAGTGTGAATGGAAACGGTCTATTTAGGTACCAGCAGCGTAATGCATCACCAGAAATTGTTGAAGTGCAGGACGAATCCATCAGGTTGAGTTCTGAAAGGTCTATGAAACTAGAAGTGGGATCTGTTCTCTGGCTGGAGGACTCTGACTCTCGTCAAGGTTTTGAGATCAATGAAGTTCTGAGTGATGGTGAGATCCCATACTACACTGCCTCATCAATCAAGGATTCAGAAACTGCTCTGTTTTTATATATTGGTTCTCCTCCATCTCAATTAGAACCAGCATGGGAAGATATGAAGTTGTGGTTTCAAGTTCAGAGGCAAACTAAGATACTGGGGGTTATGAAACAAAAAGGTTTGTATAGCAAGTACCTGCCACAGTTGAGTGTATCTGGCAGAGTAATTCATCCTGGTCAGTGTCGGAGACCAAGCTCAGGTGGGAACTGTGACCACCCTTGGTGTGGTACACCAATATTAGTAACTAGCCCTGTTGGGAGGACTGTGGCTGATATGGTGAGAGTTGGTGAATTCCGTGCAGAGAACGCTATCAGGTGCTGCCATGATTGTTTATCTGCCCTTCATACTGCTGCATCATCTGGAATGAGGCATGGAGATATTCGACCTGAGAATGTTATTTGTGTGACATCTGGAAGGGGGCAGCCTTATTTTGTTCTTATTGGCTGGGGACATGCCATCTTAGAGGAGAGAGACCGTCCGGCAATGAATCTTCATTTCTCCTCTACATATGCCCTTCAGGAGGGGAAGTTGTGCTCGGCTTCTGATGCAGAGAGCCTTGTATATATGCTTTACTTTGCCTCAGATGTAGACTTGCCAGATCTTGATTCTGTGGAGGGGGCACTCCAATGGAGAGAAGCCTCATGGTCAAAGAGGCTGATACAACAGAAGCTTGGAGATATGTCTGCTGTCTTGAAAGCATTCGCAGATTATGTTGATAGTTTATGCGGGACCCCATATCCTATGGATTATGACATCTGGCTAAGGAGGCTGAGGAGACATATTCATGAAGAAGATCATGGAAAGGAAATTGACATGGGTAGTTAGGTTTGTTTCTTTCTATCTTAGGTGTCAGGATTGGAACCCTCTCCACCCATGTCATTATTAGATTCTGACTCTGGTATAGCTTTTCAGGATTTTGGGTAGATTTCCCTTCAATTTGTGGATTATTTGCCATACATGTGGAAAAAGGCTTACAGGTTGCCATAGTGGTTCAGAGTGCTATCTTTGGAGATCATTACTCAACAAGATCTTCCCAGCAGCCGGATACTGTTGTTTCTTCAATAAATGGTTTGGGCTTGCCCAGCCAGTCATTTACACATGCAGACGAACCCCAAGATGAGCATTACAGGGAACGGTCATGACAAATGATTGGAAAGTGTTGTGCTTGTTCTTGCAGTTGAGCTGGTGCAACCAAATATCTGATATGTTTCTTTTTCTTCTTCTTCTTCTTCTTTTTTTTATGTAGATTTGGACACTGTATTTTGTCTCAAGTTCCATTATATATTGTAAAGATAGCTGCTGCAGATTGTTTTGAGATATACGAGTGTTTGTTTGAGGATAATGAACTTGTCAAATTTAGAGAATCCTTCATCATTGGCGAGTAAGATATTACATGTGTAAATTTATTTTGTTGATTTATTTGATCCAGTCACTTTCTCCATATTACTCATCTTTCCTGTACTTCTAGGCAATGCTGCCACTTTTTGCGATTGTCTCTTCATTGGATTTTTAATGTGCTCAATGGTAGTAATATTTACATAACACAAATTTGAGTTACTTTTTTTTTTTTTTTAAATTTTTTTGACTTTTGCTTTGCTGGTGCAGGCTCTAAGATAAGAATTTAGGAAGAATGAACACACAGGCTAGTGTGTCGTACTTGCTCAACTCATTATGCAGCTTGTGGTGAAAGGCAATCATGCTGTTCAAAATGCAAGTAAGTGAATAGTTTTTCTTTTCTGTTGTTGTGGTCATTGAAAATAAGCCTTGACCATGGAGAACTGATCAGTTGTTATAGTCATTGATTGAAAATAAGACTTGTCAATGGGGAACCCAAGTGTTGAGGGGCTTCCCAATGGGAACATCAGGAATGCAAACAACTCCTCCTCCTCGCCCCAGTGGGAATGAAAAATGGTACTTTTTTTGTATTTCCTCTTTCCATGTTATGGCTGGATAATGATATTGCCATTTTCCTCTTGAATGTAATGCATGTCCTGTTGTCATTATTCTGAAAGTTTCATGTTGTTGAGTCTTCTATGAGTATTAAACTCCATTAAACGTTTTAACACACACTAGGTTTAAGTTGAGATCCATTTGATATTCCCCGTGACATACTATGTATTCAATCTCTTTTACAGTCTTACTGTCTACCCTGTGGGATTGCAATCTATGGTTTTGTTTAATAAAGGGGAGAAATTTAGGTGGGTAATACATAAGAAATGACTCTTATAGTGCAATATCTCTTTGGTTTTATTCGTCACAGTTTGCATTTTTGTTAAATGCCATGTAGTATAACTTAAGCTTTATGGACGACCTTTGCTAGTCCAGCGTGATAATCTGAGGAATCAACTCCACCTTTAAGTTGCAGTTATTCGGCTGTTCTTGTAGATTTCACTCTGAGGTTTTCTGGCCCCTGATATTTTTGTTTGGGCTGCGTGATGGTTGTTAACTGTTAAATTCTCTGAGACCTGGTACCTTTGCTATCGTTAAGCATTTGATTACCTTTAATATAAGCAGTTCTAGTGGGGAGAAAGGAAATATTTATGAATGTCTTCCTTTAGCATTTCTCTACATCCTCTTTTGAATGGAGAGATGGGCTCCGATCCTTGGAAAATGTGGACAAAGCAACTGGTTATGTTTTGCTACTACTATATTATCAAAGCAAGATAGCTATGGTACCAGTAACTAAGAAAATGTGAACTATGGTTGATCCTTTGGATGTTTGGGACTGTCTTAATTTGATAGTTGAGTTTTCAAAAATAGCAGAAAAATGTTCGAACTACTTATTGTTCTAGCTGCATTGAATTGTAAAAGCATTTGAATAAGATTTAATCGTGCGAAGGATGAATAAAAAATCATTTGAGATGAAAGTGCGTTATCCTTCTTTTGTTCACAACTAACGTTGATTACTCCGTTTCCTTGAGTACAATTACCACCACTCCTGCATAAAAGCCACCTTAAACGCCACCATCAGTTCTAGACCCAAATGACGTAAAATATTTCCTTGAGCATTCATTAGAAGAGCCAGTAAAACCTATGCTTTTTTGGAGATCCATCCGCCAATCTATGAGGCCCTATATAAATTCGTACAAGAGAAACCCATAAAATAACCCTAGATAGGCTACGCTGGCATGAGCTTCTATGTTGCTCAATTTGCCACCTTAGGGATGATCATATACTACATGATCCAACATATCTTCGGTCTTCCGTCCCCTTCTGAACCACCCTTCTTGTTCAGTTGAGCAAAACTAAAAGGTGTACGCTAGATATAACTAATAAGCAGGGAATCAACAATTTCAATCCTCATTGAGACAGGCCACCCAAATAACCAAAAAAAAAAAGAGGAACAAGAACATGTTTTTGTTGGTATGTGTCATGCATCAGAATAGGATGTTTTCCAAGACAAATATATGCTCTAGAAAAAGTGAATACTAAAAGCGCAGTGAGCATATGCTTTAAGCTACTAATCAGCATCCATTTCTTCAAGTGCGGCTTTAGCTGCTGCTTTGGCTTCTTCTAAAAGATCATCGGGAACCTAAACATGAGAAAGACCAAAAAAAAAAGAGGATTAATCAGTTCAAGCTCAAAAGTATTGCATACCCTCTAATGTACATGACAAAAGAATTTGTAACGTCTGCCAATTCTCAAGACAAAGCAGAATAGGAAGTAAAATGCCGTTCAAAACTAAACTCGAGCACCACATGCTGACCAAGGCTATTTTCCCCCAGGTATCAAGCGGCCATATAAAACGGTACCTCAAAACCTCAAAAGGGGGCACAAAATAAAAGTCACAATAATCTTTAATGGAACTCAAGTTTAACCTCCTTTAATGTTTTGCAAACTTGCCAATGGTGGAAAAGTAAAGCAAGCCCCAATTCGGAAACTAATGTCAATGATTTAAGGAGCACAAATTCATAAAATAACCAACTTCCTCTGCTTCTTGTCTGGCCAACATACGGAGTAGATGAGTAACATGCAGTACATAAATAATAATTACGCAATTGCCTCAGCTATAATTCCAAGAGGAGCAAATAATTAAAATGAGTTCTTTCTCGAACTATGTCCTGGGGGTGAAACTTGCCAAGAGAATCTTTGTGATCATTGTCAAAAGTAGCATAATTTTCCAATCAATCACGTAGACAACATCTATACCTTTTCATGATTCATAAACTGATTCGTAAGCCCCCCCCCCCTCCCTCTTTTTTTTTTAACATCTCACAAATCTTTAAATTAGTCTTTTAATTTTTTTAGAAAGTCATCTATTTGATGAGTCTAAATATTTCTTCATCCTTATTTAACTTTCGAGTAAATCTGAAAAAAATTCCAATTAAGTCCTATGACTCTGAATGCAAGTCATCTTCAGTAACACTGCAATTCCAGCTCCACTGTAAACCAATGGTATTAGATCTCTTCAAAAGGTAACATATACAACAAACAAGCCCGGTAAGGTGCAAGAATGCTGCTTGTAAAATAATAGTAAACAACAACAAAAAGGAAGCAAGTCAGAAGTGTCCACAAACATGATGCATATGCTACTTTCAGCTTCAGAGAAAAGACTGACATTAGACCAAGCAATAAATTACACTTGCTTGTATGTTATATAGCAAAATCAAAATCTGATGAACTGGTTGAATCTAAAAAATTCAATAATCTAATTGACGAGTAAGAAAACCACTAAGATTTACATTAAGATGTCAACCAAGTATTACCTTCTGATGCTGACGATTTGACTCATCACACACCCAACTCATTTCCAATTCAAAGGCCTTGTCCTTTGCCTCATCGTGCACTCCATAAATTCTAATTTCAGATTAAGCAAACAAGTCAAAGCTGAATAAAGAATATAAGTCCAAATTGATTAAATCAGTATGTTCCAAATCAAATTGCACTGGACAGTAGCGCAATGACTCCAATTATTATCTAGGCAGTGACTCACAGATAAATTGTCAGTAAGCCATTCACACCTGCATCTCTTTTCTCATCTCTATCAGTTTGAGGCTAAGCCCTTTGTGCCTTCAGGCTTCATCCCTCTTTCTAAATGCACGACCTAATCTCCCCCCCCCCTTCTCTCTCCTACCAACCTCCACAACCATTTCCTACCTTTCCTTCCTTCCTCCCCTCTCTTTTATTCCGTTTTCCCCACCAATTTCTGCTCTATGCTGGAAAGGATATTGCTATATCTTATACTTAAAACTGAAATTCACTGAACAAATACAAGCACTTTTATGAACAAGTTTGATGGGTTGTTGAACACTTATGTTTTTTATTTATATTTAATATATATTTTACTCAGTAATTAAATGCAGTTTGAAGAGCAAAAAGTAATAAAGACAAAAGGTGTAACATATACCACCAAGAAAAAGAGTAGGATGGGAAAGTTTTTGAACTTTGAGAAAACATGTCCTTTTGATTTGTGGTAGATCTACAATTGGATTTCAACAACCAGTGAGAGTTAGCAGAGGATGATGAGCAGAGTTTGATCTGGGCTTTTTTCATCATTCATGGTGAAAGAGGAAGAAATAGAGAAAGGTGAAAGGAAACAAAAAGCTGGCCCCAGGTCTGACAAAACAGTGATTAGTCAGAAACAGATAAGTAATCTGTGTGTCTTGTAATGGATCATTTTTCCATTCAAGGCAAAATTGCTATGGCAATTACAGCAGACAATTGTAAAATTTTGAGTAGACGATCATCCATCAAAACAGTCAGCAGCAATTCATAAGCATAGAGATTTTAGAGTACTACTTAAAGCACACATATGCTTATTTTGAACTTGATTCTCAGCGCAAGATGACCATGGTAAAAAATTTCAGATAAAAATGAGCAAGGAAAGGTGAAACTGCATAATAACACTTACATTTTTGCTACCTCAATAACCCCTTGACGGCATGTCATTTCAGAAAGCTTCAGTTTTTCAATCTCTCTGCAGACAAAAAGATTCTCGTAAGGCTCTATAAAAACTGTATCAGGAAAAACAAGAAAATATGCATAGACAACTGGACACAAGAAGAATGAAAAGAATCTACAAGAATAATAAGTTTTCCCCTTTTTTTCTTAAAAAAGCCCATGGAAAAAAGTAGTTCACTACATGAGGCTCCTCTCACCACAGGGTCTACAGGGATTACCCTCACTTAGCAAAGAATGCAATTTCAAAATGTCTTAGGTCTCATCCTGGAAGTGATCTCATTTAAAACCATGGCTGCTCCCTTAAGAATATTGTGTGCTTGAGAGTTGAGACAACATGCAGAAACAAAATATGGTTATTGACAGCTTGGCGGTTTTGCAGAATGAGAACCAATATGAGAAAAGCAACAAAGTAAATATAAAATATGACAAGCATGACTGTCCGATATCAATTTCTGGCACTAATGCCTTTCTTTGAAATTGATGACAGATAACTGGCATCCTTAAGCTTATTTTTATAAATATTTTAACAACCTCTTTATGCTTTTCAGGTAGTCTTTATCTATCAAGAATCTCCATAAATTCAGTAGGGTAGATGGTTGAGGCCCAAAAACAGAAGGCTGAATACAAAACTTCTTATCAAAGACGTACTAAACCCCCAATTCCCCACCACCAAATGCTCAAGGATGATATTAAATGTCAGTCACTCAATCCAGCAGAGTAAACCCATGATGCTGGTTGAGAAGCTGTCTTGTTCTTTTTCTTTATTCTAACTCAACCATTGAGGTGTCCATGACTCATCTGATGAATTGACTTATGATGAATTGCCAGCATAAGTTTTTCCAGAATATATTATGTTGTTGCAACTACAAACCATATCGGTATGCTAGGAAGCAGAGGATGTTAAACAAATATGCATTTGCCCTATGAAGTACTTAGGAATATAACAATTAATGCAAAGGATATGTATCATTGCTAAATTGAGAAAGCAAAAACTTGTCTGCTTCAAGGTAATTTACATAATTTTCATAAGCTTCCTTTGACAAATTATATAACTATTAATGCAAAGGATACATATCATTGCTAAATTGAGAAAGCAAAAACTTGGGGAAATTTTGCACTTGTCCGCTTCAAGGTATTTTGCATAATTTTCATAAGCTTTCCTTCAGCAAATTATGCTTCTAATTGTTCAAAAGACAGAATCCTGATTTTTATTTTGAAGGTCAGGTCCTGATAAGTAAAAAAGATAGTGAGAACCCATCATTTATAAAAGTTCCTTAGTGATCAAAGCAAATTGACATTGGAACCCCTATACAAGTCGAATATTCTATTCTGGAGAACATTAATCAAACAAGAGCTATATATGGTGTAAAGAGTACAATAACAGAAAACCAATATGGATAAAAAAGTGGAACATGTAGACAAATGTACCACTTACGTCTTAGCAGCCTGCCTGCCTTTTCCAATTGATGTGCCAAAGTACCTCTACAACAAATGCCATTATACATCAATATGTGAAATGAAATTTAACCAGATGGCCAAATAATTCCGAATCAGAAGCCCTATCTTCATCGAAATTATTGTTAGAGTGGTACAGTTTCTGGCAAATGCATCAAATATGTGTTTCATATGAAACATTAAATACATGAACTCACATGAGAAACACCAGAAGGTTCAACCATGTATAGCTGTGGTCCATCTCTGTCATAACCTCCTAATATTACTCCACATCCAAAGGGCCTGAAGCAATACATCCTCTTACAACATTCAGTTCCAGATGCACAAAGAAAGCTCAGGGAAATGATACCCAAAAGAACAGCAATACTTGATACAATCTAACCTGAGCCACCAATACAGTGTACATAGATGAACATAACTAGCAACACGGTCTGCAAGCTCTTTCACAGGAATTGGTTCTCCATACACACTGCAAAAGCATCCCGCAGGACAGGATACATAAATAGTGAGTACAATGACTACAAACTGCAACCATACCATATTTCCTAGTAACTACACTATTTTGACAAAAACTACTGTCCAATGAGATTCAAGGTTCTAAGAATGGGTATTCAATACATGCAGCAAGAGATTCCCAAGGCAATTGAACATGAATATCACACACATAGCTCACAGTAGTTATTTTAAAATCACAGCCAGTATTGTGTTAAGATATAAGGTTTTAGTTGTAAATTATATACCCATCCACACCAAGAATACAACCATACACCAACAACATTTACAGAAAATAACTTGATAACAAAATAATAGCAAGCTAAATGACATCTTAAAGAGCTGAAAAGCTTTTTCATCTTCTTCATAAAATGCCAATTAAGGAAACTGTTGCTAACAGTTTACTCTTCGCTCAGCCACTAGATGTCTTTCTTATTTGCAATAACTATTCATTAAAGGAGTTGATGTAATTCACAAAACTTCCCGAAAGAGTACAATTAAATCTTATTATCAAAATGCACTACTTCCTAAGTCATAATGTAGTACCCAATGCAACCTGAACTGCTAAAGAGCAAGTGACACTAGGAGACCAGGAAAAGCATGAAAAGAATGGGAACAAGAGCAACACAACTCAAAAATTTCAAAGAGAGGAAAGATCATATCCAACAAAGAGTTTCACTGCTCGGTTTAGTCTGCCTTCCATATGTCACGATGCCTAGTATATGCAGATCGACTTAAACCTTGAAATTTGAATAGGAACTTTGGTAATAATTGTTATAAACCCCCACATTATAATTCCAAAGAATAATTTTAAGATTTTCAAATGTAACTTTAAACTTTACTAAATTACAATCAACCCAAGAATTTCCCATGTCTATGGATGGCTATAAACAGAGATATGCTGGTACTCATTTCTTGGTGATTGAACAAACAGTATCAGAAAAGGCTTTTAGATTCTTCTATATGAGTAAGTTTAAGGTTACTTAATAGTTCAACGTTAACGGCACAGAACATGCCAAACCACTAGGAAAATAGTGCCATCTTGATCAAAGAACACATTCGACCTGTTACGCTAAGGGACAAATCGATGCTAGCATAGTATTTGACAATAATAATTGGATGAGACAGAACATTCTCAATCTCGAAGTAATATGGAAACTCATACAGGTAATAATCAGTTCCACATTGTTCTCATTAGGTAACACAAGGTGGAAATAAGAAGCCCTCAAGGTAGTCACTTTACTTTATACTATTCTTGTTCGTTGGCAGTATGAGCACCCCACTTCCACTGCCCATCTCCTTTCTCCTCTCTGTTTTCCACTTAGGGATGGTACACTAGTCTTGTCCTTTCCCAGTTGTTTAGCAAACCTCATTCCAAGATTTAAAAGCATAGCAACAACTCCTCAAACTATACAGAACAGTTGGGTCACGTGGTTGAGCTATGAGCAGAAACCACATTTTTCTTTAGAGATATGATGAGAATGTGCTAGGTGCGACTTATTAATTGATGTGACATATAGATATGGTTAACAAAGGAAGTAGTGCAAGGAAAGAGAGAAGTATCAGTAATAGGAACGCGTGAGAAACAAAAACTTTCAGCAAGTAAAAGTTCAATTAACAAAAGCAGAAGATTAGCAAGGCTAAGTCAGAAGCTTAGGAATACCTTTCATAATTGGTTGCTTCAGATTTAGCTCGTGCAACAATTTGCCTCCCGTCTGCAGCCAATCCGGCAACAGCCTGTGATCAAAGAAAGAGAAGGAATAAGAGAGAGTCTAACTAGAGCAGTAAATCACAACAGATGGATATGGTGCGATGAAGGCATGGTAGCAACTAATAATATCGATGGGCTTACAGCCCAAAAAAAAAAAAAAAAAAGAGGAAAAAAAAAAGGCAATGAATGGGAGGGCAGTTGGTCCACTCACGAAAAAATAGCAAAATGGTGCAGCAAATAAGATAAGAATGTGTGTAGGTGCATAAGACAGGATAAATTAGAATAGAAAGAGAGATGCTTTACCATGCCGGAGTGGCGGTGAACAGCATGGATTCTCCGATTGGAGCCGGGCAACATCATTTTTGACGCTATGAGCTTCTCCACTCCCTAAAGATTTGGTACAATCATTGTCACTAGCATATTCAGTTAAGGAAAAAAGGGCGAGGCGATCTTTAATTTCTACGAAAAAAAATTCAAACTTGGAAACCCTAACTGAGATTAGAACGAAATTCTTCAATAGAAGGAGGTGATTTTTTTTTTTTTTGGGGAGGTGGGGGGGAGGGATAGGAAAAGGAGGACTAACCAGGACAACGCCGTCCTTGCACTTGATGCCGACAACGGTGCCGCTGTTGTCGACGGCCTTGGCGGCATACTCGATCTGAAAAACCCGGCCATCAGGGGAGAAAGTGGTGACTGATAGGTCGTAGCCTGTGCCTATACTGCTCATTGTATTGTTGTGATCTTCTGAGTCAGGATTCTACTTCCGCTTACTCCTTTCCAACGAATGCCAAGTCAAGTTTTCTACTTTTCTCCTCTCCTCTCCTCTGCTTGGAGATTTTATTCTGCTACTCTTCACCGTTTCCTTTAATAAATTCTTTACAAGGACCGAGTAGAGGAGGAGGGTAGAGGTTTCTTTATTGCCAAGACAGAGTGGTTTAAGAAAACAAACCAAAAAAGAAAAAAAAAAAAAAAAAAGAAAGAAAATGAGAGAGAAAAGAAAAGTAAATAAAAGAAAAGAAAAGTGGGGACTCGTGGCAAAGAATAAAATTCAAAAAAGGGTAAAAAAAAAAAATTAAAACACTTCTATAAACACATGCGGACTAATTTTCAGCATTAAGGTGCTGAGAGAAAGGAAAAAAATACTGTACTTGTTTGGATACGTTTTAGTTTATTTCCTTACTTATATTATTAACACATTTTCCAATCACTTTTTTAAATCACATACATTACATAAAAAAATACTACAGTATCTAGATAACCAAATAATCCCAAATAATAACATATCCAAACACCCTGACTAGTAGTACACTTTTTTAATCCACAATGGTTTGGGAACACACAAAACAATGAATACTTAGAACTTGTTTGGATTGCAATTTTTCACCAAAAAAAGTTTTATAAATTTTTTCATAAAAAAATTAGAAAATGAATTTTTTCATCAAAAGACCACTTTTGCCCATTATAAAGGATATTTTTTGTGCCAGTTTCAATTTCAATTTAAGCCATTTGTTTTATTTATAAGCAGACATCTACATATAATAGTAGTGAGTTGGTAAAGGAGGACGATTCGGCTGACGAACAGAGGGTAGTTGGCCGGGTTCCAAAGCTCCCTCTAGCCAGGAACCAGAAGAAAACAGAGCAAGCAAATACCCACCCAAGGCCCGTTTTTTTTTTTTTTTTGACAAGGAAAAATTAAAAAAAAAGGAAAGAAGAATACCCACCAATACTTCAGACATAGAAAGGGCAGCAGAAGTCAAAAGAAACCAACCCTCTTTTTAGTTCCTCCCCCCTGCTTTCCTCCCAAGAATAAGAACAGGGAGAGGACTAAGGACGAATATCGAAGCAATGGGGGTGATTGGAAGGAGATTGGTGATGGTTGCATCAGATTTCGTCATATCCTTCATGTGGGTCTGGTCAAGTGTGCTGATCAAGATCTTTGTGTACAAAGTCATGGCCTTTGGAAGGGATGACGTCCGAGGTGAAATCCTGAAGCATGCTCTTGCTGTCATCAACATGTTCTTCTTTGCCTTCCTGGCTAAAGCCACCAAAGGCGGGGCCTACAATCCCCTCACCATCTTCTCTTCTGCTGTCTCTGGCAATTTCACCCAATTTCTCTTCATTCTTGGTGCTAGGATTCCTGCTCAGGTACATGCTACTCTGCCTGCACTTTATTTTCTTTCTATATTCTGTTTCTTTTCATACCAATTACTTGTTGGCTTTAATTACCCTTCATAACTTCAAGTTTTTCTTTTTTTTTTTTTTCAAATTATTGTTTTTTCTTTTCCTGAAAACAACTTCCTGCAAATTCTTTCTGCAAGATGAAACTATGTCTACTGTGGAAATGGGATTCTACGGTAACTGCATGACACCAAGTGGCTACTCCTTTCGAATATGCTATAAGATTGGCGGGGCCTTTAACTATTTTAATGTAATGATGGGTTTGACGTCTATTTCTAAATATACGGTGGTTTTCCACATTCATCTCTGATCCAGTGTTAATTGATGCTTTTCTAGATTCCCTTATCAAAATGTTTTTTGGTCTTGTTTTATTATTTAAATGAAGTTCCTTTACTCCACACAAGGTGGCAGACCAACCTAAAACTCAAAAACAGATTGAGAGGATTTCTACTTGAGCTACTGAATCATTTCCTCTGTGCCAGCTCCACCACCGCCTAAAGAAATAAGAACTCTACAATCACTCTCTTGTGCGTGTGCGTGTGCGTGTGTGTGTGTGTGTGTGTTTGTGGTAGTATTTGTGTATGGTGGGAATTGTGGCCATGCAGCAATAGATGGCTCTTCTTTGCCATTAAGATTCTTGTAATTCTAGCTGATGGAAAACTGTGATCGAACCTCTTGATGTTTCTTTTAATTATGGTGATATATTAGTTAAAAGAGGAATACCAGTTACATGGTTTGATTACTGTATGTTGTTGTTTTAAGACAGTGCAGGGGCTATTACAATCCTCTGGTAATGCAAAAACATTAGTAGCTTATCCAGAATTTGTCCCATGCTCTCTCTCTCAGTTCTCCACTTCACATGTAATTCCCCGTCTCTGCTTCCACCACATGGTGTTTTCTCTTTTCTGTCATCCATGGTGTATGGTTGTTCGTGCAAAGGAGCAGTAGGGGTCGAGATGGTGCTATCAATGAGAGTTGGATATGATGGTGGTTTGGAGGGTTAATGGCATAGACGAAGAAAGATAAGAACAAAACGACAAAGGAGCATGGAAAGAAAGAAGGGAAACATATAAGAAGTAAATTAAATAGGAAACCTTATAAGAAAAAGAAAATTATATGTTAGTTAAGAGTTTGTTGATATTTTAAGGGCATAATGTGTCAGTAACTTCTGGACTTAACATTGTTATGGTAGAGGAGGTCGGTGCAATTTCTTAAACCAAACAAGAGGTGTATACCCAAAATGAAAATGGAAAAATAGTTATCAAGAGGAATGACTGGGATAGACAATCTCTAAGTAAGCTTACATGGTTTTTAGTCAGTCCAAATTATAATTTTCTGGAATTTAACATAATAAAATGCCTTATCAGCCTCCTCCTTTGCAGTAGGGAGGGTTTTTGTGCTTTTGGTGTTCAGCTGCAATTCCACATTTGATAAGTTTGTCTATCTTTGAGATGCAGAGTGGTGGTTGATATTATTACAGCAACAGGTAGGTGAATGAGACATGATAGGGATTAAAAGCCCAAGCTTAATATAAGACTTATTTAAGTTACAAAATTCTTTCTTTTTCTCCCCTTTCCTTGGTGCACTGTCCAACACATATAGCTCTGTAGCCTGTTTTTCTGTGTTAATTTAAGGTTCTTGTACATGTGCCATAAAGTTCTTCAAATTTAGCAACATGTGACAGATACTGTAATTTTTTGTTTTGGAAAGTGGGGGTGGGGACAGAGCTAATCTTTACATTATGTTGATGATGACAGTAGTATAGAATAACAGTCTGATAGGTAGAACAATTAATTTCTACTTCTTCTTTTGGGGTTGGGGGTTGGGAGTAGCCTCAGATTATCCATATCAGAAAGGCAATGTATTTTGCTGCTTTTGAGTGCATGTGTTGTAAATTGGTGCATATGCCTATGGAAGATCAAACCTGACAATAACTTATTATTCACTGAGAGTTGATTATATATCTGATTGTCTCCTTCATGCCAGGATTATTTGCTTATCATGGCCTACTGCAATAATTGGCTTTAACCATTTATATCCAATTTTACTGATTGTAGGTCTTTGGATCAATTATTGGGGTTATGCTCATCCGTGAAGCATTTCCTGCAATTGGAAGTGGACCACAACTCAATGTGGACATCCATCTAGGTGCATTGACAGAAGGAATTTTGACATTTTTTATTGTAACTGTCTCACTTGGGCTTGCCAGAAAGATTCCTGGAAGTTTCTTCATGAAAACCTGGATTTCAAGTCTTGCCAAGCTTACTCTTCACATACTTGGTTCTGATCTAACTGGGGGATGCATGAATCCAGCATCAGTAAGTGCATAACTAAATTTTTATGTTATTTGTACCATTAAAGATCACAAAGATCACATTTGGGGTCTAATTTTCATTTGATGATATTTTCTAGGTGATGGGTTGGGCATATGCTCGTGGGGACCATATAACCAAGGAGCACATTCTTGTTTACTGGCTTGCACCAATAGAGGCTACTTTGCTTGCTGTTTGGATGTTCAAATTGTTAATGCAGTCACAGGAAAAAGGTAAGGCAACAAAAGGCGAAAAGTCAGACTGATATGTTGTCATCGGAACCTCAGATGGCTGAATTTGTAAGTACTTCAGTAGCCTTAACATGTGGTTACCAGCTCAAGGACCAAAATTGGAAGGGAAGATTCACTTTGTTTTGGTCCTCATATCCTTCTATTTGCGGATGTACTTATTCTCTTCAAAGCTGTAGAAAGAAGATATCCCATTCTCTCTCTCTCTCTCTCTCTCTCTCTGGTTGTGTCTGTGTGCATGTCTGCAGGTACCTATTCATTCTTATGTGAGGTTTGCTCGTGTCTCTATTTGTTTGGTAGGGCTTTTTATGTAGCCCTTAATTGGTACTTCAGAAACAAGAGTATCCGCCACTGTGCATTCAACCTAAGGCAATGTTTGCTTGGGGTTGTTTGATAAAGGAGGGTACAGAACTAAGAAGTGATTGTTTGACAAAACCTGAATGAAGAAAGATGAAATCATGTAGATGCGGAAGTTAGGGAATGTCATACAGGAACTTTGCTTGGGCTAGACCCTGGACGGAATTGAACATGTGGGCTCATATAAAGGATTGCACATTAAGTATAACAGAATTATGCCAATCCTTCTTGAGAGTTGATATCTGCAGTTTCTAGACATTTCAAATTAGTTGAATCTATCAAGAATTCAGAGTTGGCATGTTATGTTTGTGCAGCTGTGATTCATGATGCAGTTATTCCCTTCCCTGGGAGTTTGAAGGAGGTAAACGCTGCCTTATTTGAAGATAATCAACTGAATAGAAGTACTTGGTTTGGAGTGTATGAACTATCAAGTTCTAAACAAATGAGGAACAGCAAACAGTCGCGGTTCTATTTGGTTAGAGTAAAATCTTTCCTTGCTTTTTTCTTGGTTTTTCTGCAATGACGATATTGACTTCAAGAAGACAGGCCATCATGATTTTAGATTGCGCAAAAGGTGTCGGTGTGTACTTAAGTACTTCTGCAGCTGCTAAACGACGCTCGTCCCATGTCCTTTTGCTTCCTTCTGAGTTTCATAAACCTAAAACTAGTGATACAAGTACTCCATATGTATTGACCGATTGTGCTGTTTGCAGACAATACCCGACAGTCTTGATTTGCTAAAATCTATCTACATTTGTTATCTCAAGATCTCGATTAATTAGTTTTAGGAATCAAAAGAAGCAGGTAAGTTGTAAGTATGTTTGGTTCTTTACATAGAGAGAACTCCTACTAATATGTTTTTCCATTTTGAACTCTTTTATAAAGTTCACGTGAGCATTTCCTGTACAAACCATGCAACGCTTTATACACCCGCTTTTTGCACATTCTCAAAGCTTCTGTTTTTTGTTATCTAAATATCTGTTCTAACGTGGCTTGGAGGAGATAAAACACTCAAAAAGGACTACAGATAGAACTAGGGGTGTCCAAATTTCCAAAAATACCAAAAAATTGGCCTATTCAATTTAGATTGGATTGGATTTCGTGAAGGTTGCAAACTGTCACCAAAAATTGGTAGAACCACCACTTCTGGTCTAAAATCCTCTCACTAGTAGGGGCCTTCTCTCTCTTGAAAAGAGAGCCACACTCCCCTTTGGTGGGAGCTTCAGACATTTTCAAAAAACAAAAACTGTTTCAAAGTTCGTAATTCCGTTTTCCCGCGATCTAAAGTAGCTTCAGTAGATCTGGAGTTATTGTCTGCATTCAAGCTTAGAGAGGAAACATTAAAGGATAGAGTGAACGTGAGCTACCCAGATGCAGCAAATTTCAACTGCAGAGTACTAGTTTGATCAACCCAAGCTAAGAAGCTAACAGACTTATGACGGGATGAGACTTTCCTATGGATGACCGGGAGACACTAAGCCAGTATTATTCCAGGTTACTTTCATATAGTCTCTTTTCCTTTGTCTTTGTTGTAGGTCTGTGGGGCATGTAGTGAATAGGTTTTCTTCTTCCTTCTGCCTGTTAGGATGTTGCAGTTACTTGGAAAAATTTTTTAAAGCCTTTACTTCAGTTCCACTGTTTTAGTTACATTCCAGTCATCTCTGGTTGTAGTTTTAATATTCCATCCTAGTACTCCAAAATAGTTAAATGGCGGATGAACTAGCAGATATTCTAGGAAAATTTGATCTATCTAGTAAAGAAAAGGGGGGGACACAGCTGGATACAGGGGATGTGGATGAAGGGAATTTGGAGTGTCGGTGTAGCCTAATAGGAAGGATTATAGGTGAAAAGATTGCGAATTATACGGGTGTTAAGAAGTTTGTAACGACGGTTTGGGGCTACCCAAAGAAATTGAAAGTAACAGAGATCGGACCAAACAAGTTTCAGTTTGTTATCCCAGATGAGCAGGAGCGAGAGAGAATTAAAAGTGGAGGTCCATGGATCTTGGATAATCAGCTGCTGATTTTAAGGAATTGGGATGAAGGGGTGGAAGATTTAGACAGGTTGTTTGATCATGCTTGGTTATGGGTACAAGTTTGGGGACTCCCTATTAACTGGATAACTAATGCAGTAGGGAGAAAAATAGGGGAGATATTTCAAGAAGTCAAAGAGGTTATAATCCCCCAGACGGGTGGAAAAGAAGGTAGACACCTGAAAATGCTGGTAAGTATAGAATTGAGCCAACCCATTCTGAGAGGAACAACAGTGCAACTAAATGGGACAACAAAATGGGTGAACTTCCGATATGAAAAATGCCCAGACTTTTGTTATATCTGTGGGATCATTGGACACAGTGATAAAAGGTGTGTTAAAGGAGGGGGAAATAAAAGTCAAGGGACGAATCAATTTGGACCTTGGCTAAGAGCTACTGGGAACAGACTCCCCCTTCAAAAGGAAAACAACAAAATCTGGAATACACAGAGAGGAAGCTGGAACTCGGGAGATGATGCAATAGCAAGAAGATCACCACAACAAGGCAGAGCGATCCAGCTGGTTAGGGGAGGTCAACAGGAGAACATAGCTTCTGAAGGAGAAGGGACTTTGAAGCCTCAGGAATTCACGGAATATGAGGAACAACTGAAATATGATAAGACAACAGAACAAATAGAAGGTTGCTCAGAGGAGGTAGAACATCAGAAAAAACAAGCAATGAAGAGAAATGAAAAGAAGGATGATGGGAACAAAATACGAAAGGAAAATGAGGAACTAGCGAGACAGGAAGGGGGAGAGGGCGAAATCTGGGAAAAGGGAAACAATCAAGAAAAAAAGACAGGTGCAGGGCAGCAACATGCAAAGCATTGGGAAGGAGATAATGTGATTAAGAAGACAAGAGTAAGAGAAAAAGATGTGGGGGGTGAACAAGAATTGATGGAAACAGATGAAAATGAGGTCAATGGAAAAAGCCAGAATAATGGGAAAAAATTCAAAAGAAGGATCCAAGATGGAGTCAAAGAAAGAAAGCCTTTAACTGAATCAGGGGGCAACAGGGCAGAGATAGGGATACAGGTTAAAAGAAAGTTCATGCTGATTGATGAAGAGCAGTTGGATGGGGAAGAAATTCCAGGCCAATTCAAAAAACTCAAGGAGGATCTGAGTTTCACTAGGAACACTGATGAGCTAGGAGGAGGAGGGACCAGCCCAATCTGGCCCCTCAGGAATCCATGAAGGTCTTGGTGTGGAATTGTCAAGGTGCAGGGAGCCCCTTGACAATTCCCCATCTGAAGGAGACATGCAGTCTCCTCTCCCCGGATATAATGTTTTTGAGTGAAACCAAAAATAAAACTTTTTACATGGAAAAAGTTAAAAAAATTCTGAGATTTGATGAAGCTTTTGTAGTGGATGCTTTTGGAAAATCTGGAGGCATGTCACTCATGTGGAAGAAGGAAGTCACTGTTAAAAGGATCAACCAAACAGCTTTTACAATAGAAGCTTTAATTGAGGATATGGAAGCAAAGGAAGAGTGGTGGTTTATTGGGATATATGCCAGCTGTGATAATATGACAAGAAGAAATCAATGGTCAGTCATCCAGAGAAGAAAGAGTTTATGGGGGAAAAAGTGGGTAATTATGGGGGATTTTAATGACATAGTTTCTAATGAGGAAAAATGGGGAGGGAAGTTAAGAGAAGAGCATAGCTTTAAGGATTTTAGAGGCTTTATACAGGATAACCAGTTAGTGGATATAGGCTTTGTAGGAAAACCATGGACGTGGAACAACAATTGGGAGAAGGGAGAAATCAAAGAAAGACTGGACAGAGGGCTAGGAAGCGTGGATTGGGTTGAATTGTTTGAGAAAATGAAATGCACACATATAGAGAGCCTTGCGTCTGATCATAGTATGCTTGTGATGGATACACAAAACTCAGAAAAGAGGAAGAGAAAAAGGTTCTTTTTTGATAAAAGATGGCTGCAGAAGGAAGGAATAAAGGATGTAGTGAAGAAAGCATGGGCAGAAAGAGTTAGAGGGTCAAGAATGTTTAGGCTGATGAGCAAGGTGAAAAAATGCAGGGTGGAACTCTTGAAATGGAACAACAAGATCCAAGGAAATGCCGGAAAAAAAATGAATCGGATTAAGCTAAGGTTGGAACAAGAAAGAAGGACAGATGATATTGGGAAAAATGGAAGAATTGCAGCTCTGAAAATTCAACTACATGAAGCCTTTAAGGAAGAGGAACAGTTCTGGAGTCAAAAGGCTAGACTACAGTGGCTGCAGGAAGGAGAGAGGAACACTAAGTATTTTCATGCAGTGGTTAATGGAAGGAGGAAGAGGAACAGAATGATGAACATTTTGAAAGAGGATGGAACCTGGACGACTAATGAAGTGGAGGTTGGAAGAGAGGTAGCAAATTATTATAAACATCTGTTTAAATCTTCTGGCCATTCTAACTGTGAGGATATACTGGATGGAATAACTAATTCTATAACATCTCAGATGAATGAGAATTTGATTAAACCAGTTGGAGAAGAGGAAATTAAGGATGCTATTTTTTCTATGAATCCCAATAAGGCTCCTGGGCCAGATGGGATGAGGCCTCTCTTTTACCAAAAATTTTGGGATCTTGTTAAAGAGGATGTTGTAATTGCAATTTCTAGCTTTTTTCATTCTGGTCATATGCTGAAATCTCTCAATCATACTACTATCTCTCTCATTCCTAAAGTAGCTATGCCTACTGATTTGAAGCATTACAGGCCCATAAGTCTTTGCAGTGTTTTGTACAAAGCCATTTCCAAAATTCTTGCCAATAGATTAAAGGTAGTCTTGAATTGCTGCATTAGCAAAAATCAGTCAGCTTTTGTCCCCAACAGGCAGATTTTGGATAACATTATCATTTCACATGAATGCATGCATTTTTTGAAAAATAAAAGACAAGGGAAAACTGGCTATATGGCAGTCAAATTGGATATGGCAAAAGCTTATGATAGGGTGTAATGGTCTTTTCTGAAATCCATAATGGAGAAAATGGGATTCTGTGAGAAGTGGGTGAATTGGATAATGGAGTGCCTAACCTCTGTGACTTTCTCGTTTAATATCAACGGGGAACCTATGGAATATATTACCCCCAGTAGAAGAATAAGGCAGGGAGATCCTCTATCTGCCTACTTATTTTTGATCTGCTCTGAAGGTTTCTCTAATCTGTTAAAGAAAGCTGAGAGGGAGAAAAAGCTGAGTGGGTTGAAGATTAGCAGATATGGCCCTACCATTACTCATTTATTTTTTGCAGATGATACTTTGATTTTTTGCAAAGCAAACAAGGAGGAAGCAATGGAACTCAAGAGATTACTCAAAGTCTTTGAGGAAGGGTCTGGGCAATTAGTAAACTTGGATAAGTCTTCTTTTTTGTGTAGCAAGAATACAGATAAGGAAGAGGTGGAAGAGATACGCTCTCAACTCGGAGGCATTAACCCGGTACAGCAAGGAAAGTACTTGGGACTCCCTATGGTGGTCTCAAGAACCAAAAACCAGATCTTTGGCTTCATCAAGGAGAATATCAAAAATAGGCTAGGAAACTGGAAGAACAAGCTTCTGAGCTTAGCAGGCAAGGAGGTCATGTTAAAGGCAGTCTGTATGGCTATGCCTGTATACGCAATGTCCTGTTTTAAGCTGCCTATTTCTTTGTGCAAAGAAATCACGGGGCTAATGTCTAGATACTGGTGGGGTGGAGGGGAAGATAAAGACAAAATTCATTGGTGCTCATGGGCAAAACTCTCACAGAGAAAGGAACAAGGAGGCCTGGAGTTTAAAGACATTCAAAAGTTCAATCTGGCTCTACTGGGTAAACAAGTGTGTAGATTGTCTAAATTCCCAAATCTTCTCGTTAGCAAGGTCCTGAAGGCCAAATACTTCCCACAAGTTTCGATTTTCAAGGGTAACACTCCACAGAATGCTTCATGGTTCTGGAAAAGCATTATGGAATCAAGGAAAATTGTGGAACAAGGAATCATGAAAAGAGTGGGAACTAGTAAAAGCATAGAGATCTGGGAAGACAAATGGATTCCAGATGCGCCGAATGGGAGACCTGCAGTAAATCCTCAGAATCCACAAGGAATACACAGAGTTGAAGATTTGATTGAAAACTTCAGATGGAAGAGGAATTTGATTTTCAGTCTATTTAGGAAGGAAGATGCAGACAACATTTTGAAGATTCCAATAAGCATCTCAGGGAAGGAAGATCAGACTTATTGGATTCATAGCAACAAAGGAGAATACACTGTCAAATCCTGCTACAGGTATATTCGGGAAATGGAAGGTGAAGATCACAGGAAAGAAGGCAATGCAGGTAGCTCCAGCTATGAGAAGCCAAATACACAAGGCTGGAAGACACTCTGGAAACTGAATATTAAGCACAAATTGAGACTGTTTTTGTGGAGATGCATATCAAATTTGCTGCCAGTACGTGAAGCTGTTTTTAGAAGAACACAAAAGGGTTGCCCAATGTGTAGAAGATGTGGAGAGGAGATTGAGACTACGGAGCATGCCTTATTGAAATGTAAAGCAGCCAAGCTAATATGGGAAACATCTCCTATACAGTGGGAAGGGATAGAGGACCAGACAGTTAACTTTCAAAAATGGTGGTATGCTGCTGTTCAAGCTAGACACAGAAGGGATGGCCAACAACATCTGGAGTTAACTGTCAATGTTCTTTGGCAAATCTGGAAGGATAGAAATGAGAAGGAATTCAGAGGGAAGGATAATGATAGGTTAAGCACAATAAATAAGGCATTGAATGAGTGGATGGAGTTTAGAAATGCATCGAGCCAGGTACAAAACAGCAGTACAGAAGAAACAAGTGAAGGAACCAGGGGAGCTGTAGGAAATGAGGAAGGACCTGAGGAAATAATTTTGGAAATTGGAGCGAAAAGCCAAAAATCACCAAACAAATTAGGGATAGGAGTTGTAGTGTCAATGACAGAAAATCAAAGGAAAGAAGGTTGGGCGATGGTCGAGAGGAGTTCCTGCTACAAGCTACAAGATGATGCTGTGGCAACCAGACTAGCATTAATCAAAGCTAAAGAGAGAGGGTGGAACAAAGTGAAGGTGCTACTCAGCAACAATAGTTTGGTGAAAATGATACAACAGGGACATTTCAAGGACATCAAAATGGCGGCTCTAATTGAAGACATCAGATGGCTTGGAAATTTGTTTCGTATGTGCTCTTTTGTTTTTAATTCTACCACTAATATGGATCTATGTAATAGCATAAGCTCTCATGCTTTAAGCATATATTGTGATGAGGAGAGAATCCTTTTTTCTCCTTAGTGTTTAGAAGCACTAACTTGTATTTCTAGGGGTCTTTACCCTTTATGCTGTACAGTTATAGTTTATCAATGCAGTTTCTATCGTTTCTGGAAAAAAAAAAAATTTAGATTGGATTTCAAAAAACAAAAAAAAAAAAAAGGAAATTCGGTAAACCTAAAATATGTTCAATTATAATTTTTGATTACTGGTTGAATTTTCAAAACCTTCGCAATATAAGAGTGTGTGTGTCCCTGCGTGCGCACACACATATGACTAAATACTAATTCGTGATGAGTAATCAGTTAATCTCTCACTGCTAACTAGTAGTCTAGCAAAGTATTACTAGCTAAATTGACTGAATTTTTTTAGGAAAAAACTTACGAATATTATTGATTTTTTTGGCTGAAATCTAATTACCAATATGTAATTTACCAAATTAAAGTTCGGATAACTGGATATTGGTCTTGCGAAACCGATTCCTGAATGCCTGAAATTTTTCTTATCGTATTCTTGATTATTGGCTCATGAACACCCTAGATAGAATAACGTTGTATTACTATCGTTGTATTACTAAAGAATAAATATATAACGTTGTGCAAGACTGGCATTTGGCGTTTACTCCCGCTTTCTTCTATGTTTAGTAAGGAAAAAAAAAAATTCTAATAGAGACTCGTGCAAACTCTATTTAGCAACATGACATTCACTGCTTGTTGAGGTGGCCTCTGTTTCTGCCTTTGTCGAAGGACACCTCGACAAAGTTTCTAGTCCAAATACGTATCTGGACTGGAAGAGGTCACCACAATTAAGTTTCTAGCTCACTACTTCACTAGGAGACATGATTAGATGGATGAACAAAACATAATGTTCTGCATAACGAAGTTTCCTCAGTTTTACAGAGTGTTCTTGTTCTGTGACAGCAACCGGAATAGTGAACCACAGTACAGTGCTCCCTGCAGACCGAACAAGAACATCTTGCGTTTGTACCTTAAAGGTACGAGTTCACTAATAAACAAGTTGTGGCTCAAATTCTGCAATGTCAACAGAACCCGATTCAATGGGTTTCATAAGATATGTAGCCAATAACTCAGATGCTAGAGCTGCAATGAGGGGAATCCTCTTCAAGTTCTTCACTAGTGCATTGTCTTCGCTCTCCCCAGTTGCAATCAGTTTCTGGTTAATCTCCACCATCCGGTCCAACCTCATCTTAAAATCAGGGTTCTCAACATCAAGTACAGCAGGGAAAATTCTAGCTGTTGTGCGGTTCGTCTGACAGAGAAAGATGATTTGAGATTTTTAGCACCCAACCAGCTGGCTATCTGAGAAAAAGAGCAAGAAATTCGAGTATTGAGATCACAGGCTCACCTCAATGATGACATGCATGTCAAATTCTTTTGTGTTGAGTCCAATGCCTTCGTAGAAAGCTGTTCTTTGGCAATCATTAAGATACATCGTCACATAAACCTGCATTATGTAATTGAAACGATGTGAGAGAAGAGAATCCAGACTGAGTAAGGACCCAAGCATCGCCCCAATTGTTGTTTTGCAGAGAACAACCAATGTAAAACAGAGCAAAGGTGGAGGCTCGCTATTACCGAAAGGCAGAAGAAGCGTGCCCACAACTTTGCTTTCCAATCATTGAGGAACTGAGGCTGTGCCTTCATCAATGCAGAGAAGAAATCTCCATGGCGGTTCTCATCCTGGCACCAGTTCTCGAAGTATTTGAAGATGGGGTAACATTGATACTCGGGGTTGGCCTTGAGATGCCTGTAAATGGTTATGTATCTCCAGTACCCAATTTTCTCAGACAAATAGGTGGCGTAGAAGATGAATTTAGGCTTGAAAAATGTGTATTTTCTGGCTTTTGTGAGGAATCCCAAGTCCAGTGCCAAATTGAAATCCGATAAACCCTTATTCAAGAACCTGCAGAAGAAGTTCAACCAAATGCCAACAAATCATCAGCACTCGTCAAATGTGTGTGTGAGAGAGCGAGCGCGAGAGAGAGAGAGAGATCATACCCAGCGTGGCGAGCTTCATCTCTGGACATAAGAGAGAAAATCTCGGCCACCACCGGATTAGTTTTCTGCAATAATTTTTAGCTCATAGAAGTTAAAAACATCAGGATTTACAAACAGGGAAGGTGTCCAATCAAGTTGTCATCCAGGACTTGTGAATGATGAATGCATTACGAAATTACTTGACAGCCAACGATGATGCATATACCTATGATTTACTCCATATATTGTCTAGCTTTTTTTTTTTTGGGGCATTCATCGATGTCAGATTACTACTTAAATAATTCTACACGGGAGAGTTGGGCGGCCAGCAAGAGTGAATATCAGTAGTAGAAGACAACTGCAGAAGCAGCAACAAAAGAAAGACGGATGGAATATACAACTAAAAGCAGTGGGTAGGAGGCAGGAGGGGTCTGTATGTTTGTACTGTTTTTACCTTGAGCCTTCTTCCGAGCTCCTTGTAGAGAAGGAAACCAGAGAACTCGGCGGTGCAGGACCTCTCCAAGAACTCGACAAAGATCTGGCGGAGGGGGCCCTCCATCCTATCGGCAGCCTCCTTGAAGTCCTTGTTGCGGACAAAATGGGTCTGGTTGTAGTCGGTCTTGAACTCCTGGAGGAGGGCCTCAAACTCGGCCTGGTTCAGGTTCTTGTTGATCTCGGTGTTGAAGAGGGTCTCCATCTCGTCAAAGTCGGTGGTGTAGAATCTCGGGGTCAGCAACGTCTCCTTGATGCCCTGTTTGGAGGCTTTCTTGCTTGGCCGCGGGGGTGCAGTGGTACCAGTGGGGGCGGAGGTGGACATCATTCTGATCATGGTCCTGCTCTTCTTGTTGCTGTAGGATATTAGTGGCATCCTCCTCCCAGGGGTGGCGCCCGCGAACTTTGAGATGGGCTTGACTAGGGCCATGTCTGCTGCTGCCGCCATTGTCATGTCTGGCGGTGAGGTTTTTGATATCAACAGCAGAGCAGAGAGAGAGAGAGAGAGTGTGTGTGTGTGTGTGTTTAGTGTTTGGAATTTGGAATATGAGGGACAGAGGGCAAAAGTAGGCAGGCAGTGCAATTTTGGTTGCAGGCAGCAATGAGCAGCAACAATAAGCGATGGGATGATGATGTAGCAGTAGAGACCAGAGGGGAGGTGGAGACTTTGGGAACGGGTATATCCCACAGCCACTGCCAAGGAGGCCAATTCAGCCCTGAGATTGTAAGTTTTACCCACTCCACAGAATTCTTGATTTACAAATAATTTAAAAAAAAATGTAAGATTTTGAATCTGATCTTCTGATCCAGTAGAAATCTACGGGCTTAAGTTGGTTTTGACACGTCGGATCTCATCAATTCATGTCCCCCGCTCCATAGCCATTAACATTTGCTGACCTGGCTGCCCCACTTTTGTGTGGTGGACGTTCTGTCAACCTGGATTTTCCTATTCATGCCACTCTCCCTCCCCCGGACTCCATCCACTGTACAATGCACACGTTTGGAAAGTAATTACTATGCGCAAATCTTTCTTTTTTTTTTTTTCTTTAGAAAATCTTCCACATTTTCTTTTAATCATTCTTTTATTTCACATACACCGCCGTACTTACCATATGCAAATTTTTTTAAAAAGTTATCTAATCTTTTTATAATATTATCTAATTACACTTTCTACCACTTTTTTTAATTTTTCTAATCATCCTTCTTATCTCATATATATATTATACATTATTACTACATCATAATAATGATGCGTCGTCTCTGTCTCTGTCTCTCTGTGTTTTTTTTTTTTTTTTTTTTGGGTTCTGTTTTGCGTTTTTGACTAGTGTATCATTTTGTCTAGGCTTTGGGCAGAAGTGCAGATTTTGTAGGCTTGTCTCGTTTCGTGTATTTTGATTTAGCACTTCTTGCTTATTAGAAATAAATTTAGTCGAAAAATTGGGAAGAGAAGATGTTAAATATTAATCCGCGGAGGATTTCCCAAAAAGGCAACAATTACAGCAGCATAAAATCCATGGTGCATCCATTCCTTTCCCGGGATGGACTGCAATGACCTAGTAAAGGCAGGGGTGTGCTTTCGTCTTTATTTATTTATTTTTCCTGAAGGGGCAAAACCATTAAACTGCAAATCTTACCACTAGTATATTTCACTCATTCACGTCCCTGCTCCTGCACTGCTGCTTCTCCTTTTCTTGGTGGATTCTCCTTCTGTCTTTGTATGGAAAAAATATCTAAATCTATATATAATTATATATAGCAGTGGAATCTAAGGATGGATATGTATTGAGTATAGTTCTAATTAATCGTTTTCCTATTTAACCGTCGTCAGCATGCATGCAGACTCTTCTCAGATCCGTGCAACTCACATATTCCACATCCTTTTGATTACAAAGCCACGTTAACATGGTTTTCGGTCATCGTACTTGGCACAAGTCCGATGTTTTACTCCAAAAACCCACATATTCTGGTACAGTGTACATACTATGAGTGAGGTTTCCAGCGTCAAAAAACTGCAGTTCCAGGATTCATATTTAAGGGGAAGTACCATGATAAAAATTAAAATGCAGTCCCTGTCTCCTTCCGCTCTTCTTTTGAGCTCATGTTGTGAGATCTTATCGGATGGCTTTCACCATAGAAAATCTAGATGGCTTTATCTCAATAGCATCACATTTTCCCCTACTATTTAGTCGCATTTCGGGCTGAAATTTCCAGCTTCCAATGCCTGAATAGCAGAGTAGTCTCACTCTCAGAGTCTCAATACTTTTATAAATCCAGGCAGCATCTCCCACTAGCAGATTGTTCCTGAAGAAACAGGACCTTTCCCCACAAAAACTTCTTGAAGAAAATTTTGATCTAACTTCAAACAAATGTTTCTACGTCCGGTAATCCTCTACAATCCCCTGTCAAGCTAAGTTTCAAAGAAGCATAGGAGTCGAGGAATACGAGATTGAGCTAAACTGGAGCGAACAGCTAGCGAAGATAAAATGAATATATGCAAGTCAGCGACTTGACTACAGTATTCAAGCTTACATGCCTGCCCTCTGTTTCTGTGCAATTACTGTTTATAAGATATCTGAAAGCCCTGAATCATCTTGATCGGGCATTGGAAATAACAGAGAGGCAATGTCTGAAAGTTGAGCAAGTCATGCAGCCATCTCAAAGACATTAAATGCTACCATGCTGGCAACAAACAATACCCGCATAGTCCTTATGCTTCAAAAACTGATGCAACTTCCCAAGGCAACAAATGATGCTCCCATGGAAAGGAATTATCCAGTCTAAACAACTGCTATTTGACAAGAGAGTTTTTGCTTGCAAAACTGCGAAGCATATGCATTATTTCTATCACCTCATTCAGCCCCAAAAAATATGTCAAGGATAAAAAGACAAGTAGTAAAGGAGAAGAAAGTATTAGGAAGTAATGTCCAAATATATGTTTTTACAACTCCATGCTGCTGACTGTCTGACCCTATCACATAGCTCCATATAGGAAGGTAATAAAGCCATCTTTTAAATGTTCATACATACAACTTAGCCTTCTTCTCGGATCAAGTTATGGCATTCAATTTTATGTTGGCAATTTGCAACTTGAACTCTGGTCTTTTTGTTCAACAATAGGCCCTTCGACTACTAATATCTTTGTTCAGCTTCCTTTCAATTTTCAATAAAGGCACAAAGCTAAATTTCTTATTTTGCAAGACTATTCAGCAGAAGACGAGTTGGCTGCAAGGGATTTCCAATTTGCTATAGCAACAATCTAGAAACTTCCACTCCAAGATGAGCGGGGGGCAAAAAAAAACTTATTAAGATGTGCCATGTTCCAAAACTTGAAATACATTGTCAGCAATTTAGTCCAAAAAACCAGTGTGTCAGTGTACTTTGGAAATTGGAGAAACAAAGAGTCAAGAATGACACCTTGGATGCTTTAATTCAAGCCAGATAAGTCATCGACCTTGTCCTTCCTGTTAACACAATTTTTGGTTGTGGAGCTCATGGGAGAGTCTTTTAGTTCTTGTTCGACAAGAAGCAAAGATGGTTCAGGATCAGCATTTTCATCTCTTATTGTGGATCTCCTTGAAGAATCTTTTGACTCTTGCTCAAAAACAAATATTGAAGGATCAGAACCATTAAGTTCCTTCTCCTTGCTGCTGATATCATCCTCAAAGTGATCAAAACTCAAATTTCGCAAAATTTCAGGAATTAAGATGCCACCCTCTTCTACAAGCTTGGTTCCCATCTCAATATCAACTTTCTCTTTTGAACTTGTAATTCCTTCTACGTCATCCAAATTTGTAGACTCTACCACCATATTCTCATCCTCCGGAACTAGTGCCTGGAAATCAATCACTGAAGATGGGATCTTCGAGAAGAAAAATTCTTTGAAATTACTAGACATCCCTTTGCTATATGGATTCTCCTTCCTATCATACCTATTCCTGAAGTTCTCATATGTTGTCTGCAATATAATAACAGCAGTTTAAAGACTTACATGAGATTTAAAGTCACAATTTAGCAAAAGAAGTAGGAAGCAAATCAAACATCTATCTGTGAATGCCTCCACTGTAGAAGTAGAATTAGATTTGGGGTAGGAAACTTCTTCTCTTTGCAACGAAGATTGGGTGTTTTCGTGTCAAAAAGTGGACACCCATTGAGAGCATGAACTAGTTAATATGTTTAAATTGATGTCTTGAGAATTTTAAAACTTTCCTGCTAATGGTGTAGAATGATGCATCCCTGTATCAAAATTCCTGACAGAGCTCTTGACAGAACACTAACTATCCATGAAAACATTGCTCTTGAAGAATTATTTTCCCCATATAAGGGTAAGTGGAACCGAAAGTTTAAGTTTGGTGTTATCTTTTTTAGACATATAAGAAAACTGAAGCAGGTTGCTCTAGACACAATTTTTTCCCTCTTAAATAACATCTAGATTGGTGGAACCAAGGAACACAAGCAGAGAACAGAAATGATTAAAGCTACAGTACTAAAACACGGTTAGTTTATATAACTAACAGAAATCAAATCAATCAGGATTGGTGCATAAAATCAGGCATAATTAAACCAGAAACCATGTAAACCCGACCCCCCTTGTGATAAAGCACAAAAAAATGATCTTTGGTTGCCAAAATGGAAAAAAAAAAAAAAAAAGAAGTCACCAAAGACTGCTCATAAAATCAATTAATTGCTGTCTAACCAGTTCATCGAAGTCAATAGAAGTCACTATATCAGTTTATTTGCTTTGGAAACATTTTCTCATGGACATTTGCCCAGCTCAATGATTTTTCTCTAGTTGCATCAAATCAGGTGTGTCGAGGATAAGGATTCTGACCTCAGTTTTTTCATTTCCGTGGAAAGTAAATCTTTATCATTTAACTAACACAAGCATCCTGAAAATTTTTCCTGTAACTTGGACCAATTCTTTTGTTTACCATCCTCCAGAGAGATGAACATTATCATTGTATCCAATTTTGATAAGTTGAAACTTCATGATAGACTGCTCAAATAAAGTAAATTTCTTGTCTGAATTTGCAATAGAGGATAAATGTCTTCCCCAATACTTGGTCAGTAATACAGACTCTAACCAAACTTTTAAACTTTGCTGCAATTGATTCCATAAGACAGATCTAATTTATTTCTTGAAAATGGTGGTATTTAACATCTGAAATCTTAAAATATAAGACAGAATTTTAAGCAGTATAGTGATATCTTGCTTTAAAATATGTTTCTCATCTTTCAGACATCCTCCATGTTGCTGTTGTATTGACACAGAGAAAATTTAATGTCTCAAAAGCTGAGTAAAAAATATAATAGCACAACAAATTTCACATGAATGGCAAAATTTGCTGCAAAGGCAAGGCATAGTGCTAGAGCTGTTAGTGTAATAAGTTCCAAACTCTAGATTTCATGCATATTTTTCCTAGAACTCTTATTTTATGGCACATTCTTGGGCGACCAAGTTTTCGGCACTCCTATTTATTAACATTTTCTGTGACATGGACTCTTTTATGAATGTAGTTGAATTTTCACTGAACTATAAACCATTATGCAGAGAATCTATGATTTTGACCAAGCATGATACATGTTATGGATATTATAAAAATCTGGGGGAGAATGATCACCTGGTTTGTGCTGATCAGATAGAAATGGAAAACTGAAAGGCCACCCACAAACCACATAGCAATGAAGCAGTATACAATTAGAAAATCTGATAATATATCTTGTGAAATGGCCCTCCAGATACTGCCTTCTCTTTGCAGAATGTTGATCCAAGAGAATCCAAATACATATAGGCATAGGATGGTTGATGTTGATATAAACATGTAAAAGAAACGGTAATTGCGCTGCAAAAAAATCAACAGGAAAGGGTTCATTACCTATTACAAGAGGTGGGTTTTTTTTTTTGGGGACTTCAAGGCAAGAGAGAGGAGAGAAAAGTCTCACACGCCTAACATGGGGTTACTTCCAGAATAGTTCAAGGCAAGTTAACAAGTGAGCAGTGGATCTTTAAAATAACTTCATATTAGATCATTCAGGTTTTTCGTTTGAATTTGCTAGTTAGCTGCATAACACATATATAAGTAAAAGTACACTTCTGCTAAAACTTGCATATACTTGATTGGAACCTCAGTATAAGCACTATGTAGAATTTTAACATGTCTAATGCAGTTGATGATCCTAAAAAGAAAAAAGCTGAAATAGCTGACCCTCTTGGACAGTTTCTGGATTATGTCTTGGGAAAAATAAGACAAGCTCAATACTTACAAGTCCAATGCATTGACCAACCCAAGGACAGTGATGATCAAATCTCTGGACACAGTTGTTGCAGATGGAGCAGTGAGATGCACGTGGAGGTCGATAAAGTAGGCAAGTGTCACAGTATTTGATCTTAACTGCATGCCCATTCACAATCACATCCATTGATCGAGGCAGTTTCAACTGAGGAGTTCTGCCATTGTCCCACTCAATGGAAGGAGTGTTCAGATCATATGCTTCAGCTGATTCAGGTGGAGAAGAATTCCTAGGGACAATTCCAGGATCTCTACTCGAAGTTAAGAAGAGAAAAGTTATATCCTGCACGTGGAATTAAGAAATTGTCAGCACAACAATTTCGCACTCTAAGGAGTGGCAGTCCAAGAGGCCCAAGACCTGAGCACTCCACACAGTCATCTCTTTCTTTTCTACCTGGAGAACGAATATAGCTACCATTGTGAAGTGAAATAACATCCATGCTCCAAACATGACAATATGCAGAGAGGTAGATTTGTACTGTAAACAGTAGGAGTAAATACTAGCAAATCCTGCTGGCGATCACATGCACTTACCAGGAAGGTGAGAAGTGATCCTATGACAAGCACAGGATACCAAGAAATGGCGGGTTTGCCTTCTTTAATGTGAAGTCTAATAATGAAGTAAACTTTGATACAAAATGCAATTGCAGGGCCTGCAATCAGGACCGTTGATAACAACAAAGATGCCACATCTGGTCCAAAGATTAATCTTCCTCCACAGAAGAATCTCTGAGAACACAAGAAACAGTGATGTAAAGGAAGAGGAGGTTTTTTTTTTTGTTTTTTTTTGGGGGGGGGGCGCAAGAGACAGGAAAATAGTTGTGAGAAGCATATAATTAACTATTTGACATTGTCATATACATTCTTAGTGAAATTGATGTACTTTGCCATCGGAATAGACGCAACATGCACTACCAATCACTGGAAAGATTAACATATAACCATTGAAGCCACATTTTTGGGTGAGTAATTGATGAAGAGCAAGGATCAATGGGAAACAAAATAGAAAAGGTGTATGACCAGTATTCGTCCTGGAACAGAGGCATCCGAGGTCTTGTGCATGAATTAGGAGTTGATGCTGAAAGGGGCATATGTGAAACAGAGATGAACCAAAATTCAAGTAGAAAAAATTTGAACTTTCGTTTAATAAATGGCTAACAACCACCAACTGTGAACGCGAAAAAATAAGCACCTACATGCAAGTAGTTGACAGCGTTGTAGCTAAGAAGCAAAATTAAAATACCAGATTAGGTGGTGTACACAAGTAATGTTGCCCGTGTTCAACTGGAAGAAGGGATGAACATATAAACTACACTAGAACAATCAGTGAACTGAGAAGCTCCGACTATAATGGAATGAGTCCAGTAGTTGAGAAACAAGAGAGAGAATACTTGCATGGATAAAGATGAGCAGCAGTAAACTTACATTGTTGCCCTTCCAGACTTGATAAAGCCTCTTTGTTGGTCTGAGTTTTTGCTGGGCCATCATGATGATAAATAACACAAACTTTCTGTCAAAAGGATTATTATACCACTCAAGAGAAAGAAGGCAGAATCAATCTAACAAACCAGAAAAGTGGAGAGGTTAAGAATCATGGGGTTTTTTCTTGATCAATTTGGATGGGTGACAAGAAACAGGGCAGGGCAGACGAGAATGATGGGTTCTGAATTCCCCCCGGGGAGGGGGGAACGATTCTTGTGTATAATTGTCTGAGATTCTTCTAAAAAGGCATTGGACGCATTGTTTGTGATGATGACAATGCATCGATATGATGCACTGGGCAAGTCTTTTGTTTCCACAGATGATGATGATGACGACGATGCTGCCTGACCTGGCAATGGCAGAGAATAGAGAGTTGGAGAGGAAAGGTTGCTGGAGGGAGGCTGGGCTGGGGGCTGGGATTGATCAAAATCCAGCTGCCTTCGTTTGCTTATCTTCCTTGTCTTTGTTTTTGGACGGAATTTCCCAGGAAACTTCAAAACAAAATCAGAAATACAACACTTGTTTCTTTGCCCCAAGCTCCTGTCAATCTCTCTCTTTCTTTACTCCTCCACAGCTACAACGTCTACGTGGGAAAAAATGTCTTCTAGTCTAGTAACTCACGAAATAAATATAATGGGTTAATTTTAGAAACCTCCTGCGAGGTTTACCCTACTGTCACATATCTCCCTTGAATGACAACTTGTGTAACATTATCACCTCTTATGTGTAAGAGTAACATTAAAAAATGCATTGGAGGAGAGATATTATATTATCTTTCCATCTTTACCCTTGTACAATCTGATTGATTAATGTTGAAATATATATTTAAAAAAAAGGACAAATAAGGTGGACTATTAAACTTAGTACATGAGAAGGTTAAGTGCAATAAGTAATAGATTTAATCATTTCAAAATTAGAGAATAATGTTATGTGCAAGGGAAACTTCTCAAGCTACTTGAACATTATAAAAAGACAAAATTTTTAAGAGATTTTGTTATAAAAAAGAGGAAATTAAGAGTAAAGATTTTGCAACAAAGAGACACAAAAATTTTACCACAAATAAGGATATTAGAATGAAAATTTTAAGAGATCAATTTGTGGCAAAATGAATATTAAAAGCAAAGACTTTTGCAATAAAAATGACATTCTTGTTATTTGTCTTTAGATATTTTAGCTTGTAGGATTTTATCATTTTCCAACCTTATGCTACTTTTAAAAAGTACAAAAATATTGGGGGCAACTTTGTCATTTCAATGGCTCTAATTAGGACATTTAGTCACATCATATTGATAAGGAAGGTAAATGGGATTTTCAAAAATTGGAAAGTGCTAGTTGATATTAAGATGAACCTTGGGGGAGGTTTTTTGTAATTAACCCAATAAATATTCCCCAGTACCAGCTGTGTTATTCCCAACTTACCAGCCCCGTGTATTCACTATAGTTGTAGACTTCCCCTTAAAAAAGAAAAGAAAAAATAGGAACGAGTAATCCCATGAAATGACACAGGATTGGATTACTAATCCTATACTATTGCATATTTGATTGCGTTTTATACATGGAATGATACATCCCTAACTGAATTAATCCACCATTCCATTGCATATTTGATTGCGTTCCATATATGGTATGATACATTCCTAGTCGAATTAATCCCCATCCGGGAATAAAGTACTCTTATGGGGAGATAGTGTGAATTTATCTCGGATGAGAAAGAGATGGGATGATAACAATTTACACTTATTTACCTTTTAATAGGATTATGTTTTATTCTAGCAACTATATAAAACTATTCTCTTCCTATAATATTACCTAAATTTTGGGCTAATTTGCTCTTATTAATAACATAACAAAAATATGAACAAATTTACACCTACTAATAAAATAATAATAGTAAATTACAATTTGGATTAATTTTCCTGTTTTATTTATATAATTTAATTTTTGATTGATTTACCTATGCTATTAACAAAATTAAACTTCTAATCACTTGCACATATTAATGAAATAACCAAATTTTGGATTAAATTAACCCCTACCGATAAAAAATTTTATGTTTTAACTAATTTTCCTATTTAATTGAAATAACTAAATTTTGGTCTAATTATATTCCCTTGGATCAATTCTAAGTCATAACAGGTTTGACTAATATCTTTCTCCTTTGGTAGAAATGGCAGTCGGGCAGATATTCCATATGAGTTAGACAGTACTACTACTCGGTGCTCCCTAATTTTACCATTAATCATCGTCGTCTCCTCTACAATTTTATTGATTGATTATGTATGCATGAGTGAGTAATGTGTGCAGTGGTGTTGCTGGGTTCAACCGGGAGGGAAGGCGGGGGGCCAACGTGCTGGCACGCCATTATTTTTCTGAGAAGTCCGACCGATTAATTTAATCAATGTGCGTCCTAATGAATTCCATGTCCCAAAACAGCTGCCAACAGCTTTGATTTTACTACTCCCTCCTTTTTTTTTTTTAACTCACGTTTAAGGTTTTTGCTCAAATATATTTTTATCTGTCATTTTATAAGCCCCGTGCAGTATTAATTATTTTTTTACAATTTTACCCTTTTATCTCTCATTTCCAATACAGGGTTCTTAATTGCTTGTGACCTAATAAAACAGTACCATTTAATACTCTATTGAGAGAAAATATGGATGAGTTGGACAATTAATGAGAGTACAAAAGAAAAGTAGTGTATAGATTTAAGCAATGAAAAAATTTTCTTAATTGGTGTGCAAAACCTTAAACGTGAGTACTACGTAATAGGGAAATAGGTGCTCCTCTTCATCTTCTGATCCCAAGAAAAATCAAACGACTAAAAGAGTAGGAGTGGGTTAGTCAACTTGTGGTAGGGTAGTAGGCTGTGGACAGCTGACATTTGGCAAGCAGCAAAGTGCTTCCTGATTTAACGTAGAGTTGCTTTGTTTTAGGGAGATCAGGACAATGAATTGGGTCCAAACTCAAGAAATGCTCACACCAAAGTCAGTCATGATGACATTAGGGCAATTGGCAACGGGGTGATGGAATGAAGCATCTTTACTGTTTGAATGAAGCAGAGTTCCATTTTGTAGTAGTTTATGGTTAAGTAAGTTCAACAACAACAACGACAATCATCCATATATTTATTAATTATTCCTCTTCAGTTTCGATTCCAAGACAGGATAAGCCTTCCTTTGCTTTCAAATTCAATTCTACTAGTAGTATTTGTCAAGAAATGGACAATTCACGGCCTAGATACTAGATAGTAATCTCCACATTTTCTTTGTAGTAAGTTCTAAATAATTTTTCTTTTTCTTTTTTTTTTTGGACGTACGACTGTCTTTTGTGCCTTTAGGACATGAAATTATAATATATATATATATATATACACACACACACACACGCTAAGATTAATTTTGTTTTATACCCCGATTCTCACTTTAGTCTTCAACTTTAAAGTGAAATATTTTTAACATCTAAATTATAAAATCCCTCCCAATTAAGCACAATTGCTGACTGAATCCACAAACGTAACCGAAACATTGCCTAAAGCTCGTTAAAGTGTTGGCCTGCTAGGGAAGGAAAGAGGGCTTCGGCATGGTAGATCTGGGAAGAGAAAATAGAAAAGAAACGAAAAAGATGACCAGGGAAAAATGAAAATTCTGTTGAATTAGAACGAATTTAATGGAATTTTTGTCTCCAAAATTACTTTTCGATCCCTAGTAGGTTTGGTTTGGCTTGGCTTGGTTTCGTTATGTCACAAACAAAGCTTAGCAATATTTCCATCAGTTTTGTGGAATCTGCTCATGGTTTTACTTGAATGGGATGAATTTTATATTTTATGAATTAAAATGTCTCATCTTAAAATTTAGAGAAATAAGATTCGGGGTGTAGTCTTATGGGTACGAAATGGAATCCTGAAAGCTACTATATAGTACAAGGGAAGCTTCCACGGTATCAGGTCCGCCTAATCTAACACGTTGCCCAGCCCAGCAGCTTCAGGACACGTTCTCGTTCGGGACGACATTTCTTCCCTCTATTCTACTCTACACAGACAAAAACAACACCCCCACACCCACAGAAGCAGCAACTCAACCAGCGCTGTCAAAATCCCCATCTTCTTCCCTTTCATCCCTTCCCGTAACACACATACATACATGCTGCGAAAAACATTGCATGCACTTTACTTAAATGTTTAGTGTCCACAAAATTTCAGCAATGGATTTTCTTACAGAATCTAAAATGTGTCTCTTTAGCCACTATAAAACAAACGAGAGAGAGAGAGAGATTGTGTTTCCAGAAAATAAATAAACGAAACTAACAAGAAGAAAAAAGAGTATAAAAACATGTCGTTAGCAAATACTTCACAAGGATCTGGCCTCTCTTTTTTTTTTTTTCTTTTTCTGCTTTTCAACATATAGAGTATCCTTTATACAAAGTCCAAAGTCTAAACAATCAGCAATTTAAGTTCTTTCACGTACCCTTCTGCCTGCTGTCGTCTTTCTCATGCACTTTGTCCCTCCTACATCCAGACATCAAGAAATGAGCCAATAAGAAGGCAACCCTCCTTGCCTTGGCCATCCATTCTCACAAACAGCCATCATATGCGGACATCAGACGAGCTACACCTGCTCCCAAAGATTATCCATTTATACCTGAAAAATGAAACCACAAGTGTCAACTGTACAGTGAGGAAAACTCCCACCATAAGTAGTATTGGATCGTAAGAATCGCTAGAACATGTATTATGTAACAACACTCAGTTTCAGCCCTCATGAAGCCCAAATTTATCTTTTCAGAAAATTGAATTTGCTTATGTCATAGTAAATAGAAGATCAAAACCATCACCAACTGAATAAACATTCTAAGCTCATCAGATAAAGTTTGGAAAAGCAGCTCTCTTCAAGTTTCAGCAAATGACTTTTTAACGCTCTAAATATGTTATGCACGCGGCTCCAGTCTGCACTCTTGCCATATGTACTTTCTGTTTGTTAAATCCTATTGGTACTCAGATACTGAAAGTTAATCATACTGAATTTCCATAGTTGTTTTCCAGAAGTTGATAAGAATCGACGACTGGAAAAGACAAGATCAAAAAAACTACATGCTAAAGAGTAAAGATTCACTTAAATGACAATAACATTAGCAAGCTTTTCCTCCAAAGGCTGAAAGTTGAACATATTGAATTCCCATACTGTCTTCCCACTCCAGCATATGATGATTATACTTATCATGTGGAGTCCCCCATATTTCAAGGTTAACAAAAGACGCACCAAAGACTCCTGTTAGAAACTTTGCTATTGTACTGATAACTGCACCATAGTCCATGAGAAGTTTAGGATGCTTATTGATAACAAACAACAACTGGAAAAGAAAAGACCCAAAAAAAAAAAAAAAAAAGCTACATAGTCAGATTTTATTAGAAGACAGAGGACATCATACCCCTAGTTCATAGGTGTCCATGTCAAGAATACTAACTTATAGAAAGTTTTCCTCCATGTTAATGGAGATCTCTCCACAAGAACATAATATCTCATTTTCTGCACCCAATCTAATCGACCCTGAATAATTTCCCAGATTTGCAAGCACAGACATCCATCAATACATGAAGCTCTCAAAAAGTTTGACATTAAAGATGATCCTCTATGATAGGTCTCCCGAGTAAAATTGGTGCAGCTGATTGAAGTTAAATTTTCCTTGCGGTCTTGGGGAACAAAGTAAAAATTTCTGCTAGTTTTTGAAGTCAAATGGGTCACATCTTTTCCACAAATAATCTCTTCCAAAAGGAAGTCTTCTTCTGATTAATCTTATGGTACAGAAGACAACAGTGACTTATAACAATTTATTAGTAAAGCAGTCCGAGGATTGGTGTAATACCTAGACTAGCTAAGCAAAAGTCTCACTCAGGGGAATATATCGCAGAAAGTAAAATTTTGTTGGTAAGAGATCTCAGCAGAGCATGAAGATAGGTATTTAATTTGTTCATGGCACCGCTTTATTGCAGGGGTAATGTTTCTTATCTTAAACCAATCAGGCATACAAAGTGGTGAATATTTTTGAAAAACTATAAGGTAGAAGAATACCTCTATCTTTGAAGAACTGCTGATGAAGCCCTCTGGGAGCTGCCGTCAGACCTATGATCATCTGTGGAACATTCTTCATTTGTGGTTCCCCACTGATGTTCTTTAAATTCTTGAGCATTAGGAAAGAGAAAAGGATCAAATTTAATATGTTCACCTCCCTCCTTCTTCAAGCTATCACTAATGCCATTATAATCAATCTTCTCCAGGATGTCTGGAAGAGGGAAAGTACTGTCCTTGCTAAGTTTACCTCCCATTTCTATGTCAATGATGGCCTTAGGATTGAAAGAATCCCCATGAAATTTATGAGATATGGATTCCCTGAATGTATCATCTTCTACAGTCACCCATTCTCGAAAATTCACCAGCGCTGGTGGAGTCCTAGAGAGAAAGATTTCTCTCACGTTCCTGATTATCCCCCGATTGTATGGGTTTTCCTTCTTGTCATAGCGGTAGCGGAAGTTCTCATATGTGGTCTGTTAATAAATCTGAATCAGAGCTAATGGGCACATTCATTTTCTACTTCAATAGAGAAGAACATAACGTTATAGAGCATACTTAGAAAAGTAGTATTGTATTTCAAAGACATGCAGTCCATACAGCTAAAAGTGAATCTGGCTTTTAAAATATACCACAAATATAGACATTCTTAAAAACAGATCATAATTAATTAGAAAGTGGGAGTATTAACTGACATTAAAAATGTCATTTCTTCAAGAAATAACAATACCAAAACACCATTCAAGACTAAAGGAAAATTAGAGTCACAAGAGAATGAAACAGGACAAAAAAAAAATAAAAAATAAAAAAATCTGCTGTTTCTTAGCAACAAATCCTAGAACAACATAAAGTCTCATGCATTTCCCCCTCTGTTGCAGCTTCTTTACTTGAACTCTATCTGAGCTGCTAAAATCTAAAAGCATTCTTGTGATTCTCTTCATGTCCCATAGCTAATCATGCCAACACTGGAGATGGTCCTTTTCTTTCCTAAGTTCAATGTAAACATGGGATTTCCGTTGGCCTTGAAAGCATTATGCTAACTTGACTCCTTCAGCAGGATTCATAGAGCATTCAGGGATGTGGACTTAGTGGACAGTGTGTAACTGTGTATACAATGAACTTCTTGCTCCCATCACTTTCATGTGCTTTCTTATATCTGAAGGAACTAGCTATGCATACTTTTTTTTCCAGGAACTATTGGTTGGTTGCAGGTACCTGGAAAATCCAATAAAGACTGCAAGCACTACTGTGGATGTGGAGTACCAGTAAAATGTAACTCAACCCCTGAAAACCTTTATTGAATACTTTGTCGAGTAGGATTAATAGATGCTCTTTTTCTCCATTTAGATTAACTGAAACAAATTCTCAATCCACATCAATCAGTGTTTTTTAATTGCCTCACTCCACAATATTTATTATATTCCTCATCCTTGACATTTGCACTTGGTCAGAGTCTAATTGGTGCTTCCAATAGTAGAAGTTGAACATGTTCAAACAATTTTCCTTTACCTTTTCTGGAAAACAATCTTTTTAAGCATGTCAAATCTGGTTTTTCAACATCCATTTAACAATTTCTATGAAAACAAAACAAATACGAGTACTATCTGTATCCAAAATTACACAGTTATTCGATAAATTCCTTTTCATCATTTTACAAGGATCGCAATGCATTCTCTTCTTTAAAAATAAACATGTAGTTCATAAAGCTTGATACATAAATAGAAAACACAACAAAAGAAATGCATCAAATAGACCCAACTATAAGCTACAAAACATCAGCCATTTAGGACAGTGAAAATCAATAGACAAATAATCCATCGAATTAGAGCATAATAGCGATACATGTTGAAGGTAATTAACCATTAAACTTTCATAAGAGACTTAATCCAGATAGCTTAGCATAGCATAAAAGCTACACATAAGTACAAAATATAAGTCGTCCCTAAAAAAAGACAACTGCCTTTGTAGAGAGATAGAACAATATGTATAACCACTAATGCATGTCATGAAAATAAGGTTCAATTGTCATAGTAGCACTTTGACTCAAAGCAGATAATACTCCTGACTATTATTATCCTTAGTTCAAAAGAACATATAGCTAGAGAGGTAAGAGCAAAACCTGATTAGTGGAGATAAGATAAAAGTGGAAAACACTAAGTCCACCAACGAACCAGACAGCAATAAAGCAATATATTATTAGAATGACTGATATGATATCCTTTGACATGCTCCGCCAAACGCTCCCTGGTTGCTTAATAATGTTCAACAATGAAAAGGTGAAGACATATGTGCACAAAGTTGTGGAAGTTGTAATGAAGAGGATGAAGCACCGATAATTACGCTGCAACCAAGTCAACATTCAATAGGCAGGTTAATTGCATCCAAGAACAGAAGAAGACAGCACTATAATACTAGAGAAGAATCAAATGTCTTAAAAAGTTTGAGAAAATTCATGTCCAATAGTACATCAGGAAATGAAAGCAATAGGTCGGATGCTTGGTAAATAAACAAAGGAAGTGAACAACAGAGTAAGATGATGTAAGAGGAAAAACATGTCCTATATTTGATAAATGAATCCAAATCCATCGAACCGGTTTCTTCTGGTAAAATAAGCATGCAAAGTTTATTTGTTTCATGTGCTATCTGTTACTTCTCAATCAATGTTTCACAGTGCAGGTAGCATTTTGAACCATAAAAGCACATTCTAGTTTCCTGCAACAATTTGAATATCTACACTTTCAGAAAGTAAAAGAATACCATGATTAGTATCAAAAGTTCTTGAAGTCTTGACAGCAAAAAGTGTATGACTGCTGAGTAAAAAGGCAAAAAATTTCCATTGGAACGTAGTCTCCCTGGTGGAACACTCTTACTAGTAAGGTGTACTTCTGAACAGGTTTTAATACTCGCTTCTCTAAGTCTTTTAGGAAATGGCTACAGACCATATTCAAGCTGATTCAGAACTTCTTAGAATGCAGTAGTCACCTCTCAAATACATACGGCATTTGATTAATTGGACTTGTTGAGAACACCCTAATTGCATGAAGAGGAAATAATTGAAAGTATACAACTTTTAGTATGTTGAAGTAAACAAATACAAAGCAAAAAGAAGATAATAGTCTTAATGTATAATGGAATCTAATCAAGTTAGTAAATTACTAATTTTCTTGAAACATGAATAAAAATTCAAACTGTAAGAATAATTCTAAGAAATTGCATGATTAAGTATGTGAAAATGATAACTCTATGAGCAAAAAGTTATTCAATATTGATTAGAATCCAAACAATGTGAAAATAATGTTCCTCTTGTCCAAGTACTAAATTATTAAAAAATTAAATGGTTGAAAGTACAAATCCACGCGAGAGGACTATATTTATTTGTCCATATTCTAGTTCGTCTTAGTAACTGTGAAAAGTTAAGATGAGTTATTCCTAATCAATGCAAATTAAAATAGTTATAGACAGAACCAATTATTCCTAAAATATTCTAGTTCTACATGAAAAATAAAGTCAAGTAAGATATGCCAGAGGGTCCAATCAAAACTAAAAAGCCAGACACTTGAAATCCTATCACAATGATGATTAACTCCTTACTGCCACTGCCAAGGTAGTTAGACAGCAAAAAAGAATTTCATCAAATGATAACTCAACAAGACAATGAACCACCAAAAAAGCTACACAATCAAAAGCCTGTCACAATCATGATTAGTGCTCCTTACTGCCACTGCCATTGTAGTTACAAAGAGAAAAAAAGAGTTTCACCAAAATGACCACTCAAAAAAAAACAACCACCAATCTAGTGTCATTGAAATGGAAAAGGCTAAAGGAGAAAAAGATGTACTTTAGAAGGACAGATTAAATTTTTGTAAGACAAGTAAACGCATCTTTACCATCAAGGTCAAAAGTTAAGTTGCACAACTTACAATCCCAATACACTGACCCACCCATGGACAGTGGTGATCAAACCTCTGGACACAGTTGTTGCAAATTGAGCAATGCGAAGCACGTGGTGGGCGATATAGTAAACAAGTGTCACAGTACTTGACTTTAACAGTCTGACCATGGACGAGCACATCCTTTGTTCTCGGTAATTTTATATCAGGAGTTGCACTACTTATCCACTCCATAGATGTTGATGTGAACGAAGATTGTTCCTCTGGTTCAGGAGGCCTGGAGTTCCTAGGAACTATTCCAGGATTTGTCCCAGATGTCATGAAGAGAAAGGTCAAATCCTGTATAAGTGGTATTAGTTTAGTTCAGGGTCCTTGCGACATAATATACTTTATGTAAAATGATACTATGATTCAGCCTACCAACACTGTAAGGATGAACCCCACAAGAAGCACAATATGCCCATAAACATCATCAACTTCTGACAGCCTCAGAAGCATTTTTATACAGAAGGTCAATGCAGGAGCCCCAATCAGGAAGGTAGATAAAAGAAGTGATGCCCCATCAGGACCAAAGATAAATCTCCCTCCACACAAAAATTTCTGAAATAAGAACAAGATGTCATGATAATGTGCAGAATGCAAAATCTTTGTTCAATATTTTTTTTCCCCTGAGAATGCAAAAGTTTCACGGAGGAGGTACATCTGAAATAAGAAAGAGAACTAATTAAAAAGACAAACTCCAATATAACTACTTTGCCACTTTAGAACTAATATCAGCAGCAGCTTAATCTTCACTAGTGCAAGAGATGTATCTTTAGACAACTAAAAATCGTTGAGGAGGAGGAGCTATGGAATTTCAAGGCTTATGAAGGCAATTACGTAACAAACAGTCTGAATCAAAATGTATCATCCCTAAAGTGACGATCTGTTTAGCATGAAAAAAGCATCTAAAAGAAAGTTTGGCCCGGGGAGGGTTTTTTTTTTTTTTTGGTGGGAGGTTGGGGGAGCGGAAGAGGAAGAAGCAAGAGGCAGGGGACAGGGGGTCCTTTTGCCAGTGGAAAAAAGGATTAATGAAAATGCGGAGCATTGCAGAACATAAGGAGAACTTAATTCAGAATTTAGTCTGTGGGGGGATGCCAAGTGATGGCAATTCTAAGCAACTGCAATAAAACGTGCAAATGTGAATGAAACAGTTACGCGTGAATTGGACAGCAAGTCAATGGACACTGAAGAAAAGATTGGGCAGATTATTAGTGCTTTACTGAACATTTCCTCGAACGGGATTGTAGGATAAGAAATGGTAAAAAGGGATTTCAAGCATCAGAAAGATCGTTTCCAGCTAATGCAAATAAAGAGTAGAAAAGACAGATGAAAACATTAAAGGTACGATGAAATGAAACAGCTAAACAAGGGGATCATATTATCTTACATTTCGGCCCTTCCAAACTTGATAAAGCCTTTTCTTGGGTTTGGAAGACGGAAGGTGGGGGTCATGCTCGTGCATGAATGCGGAGGAAGGTGGTGCTGCAGTCATGATACAAGATATCCTCTCTGGGGCCTTTTTTTTTTTTTTTTTGTATTTTCTGGGGGGGTTGTCTTGTGTCCGGATAATCAGATCTCCCCTCTTCTTCTAGAATCAAAGGTTAAACAAAATATACATATGAAGGGAAAAAAAAGAGGAAGAGAAGATACATGCATTGGTTGATATGTTTACATGCAAAACAAAAGGACCTGACATGGGTAACTAGAGCGGCAGATTGAGGGAAAGGGGGCTGGCAGCGGCAAATGCATATGGGAGAGATTTGGAGATTTTTGGGAGATTGAAGGAGGAGGAGGAGGAGGAAGAGAAGAACAAATATTCAATCAACAGCTCTCTCCCTCTCTCTCTCTCACAGTGGTTCGTTCCGTTCCAGCGACCCAACCCCCCCGGTTGGCAAACAAATGACCCCTTTGCTTTCTTTGTTTTCTTTTGAAGGGAAATCTAATCAATCAATCCCAGTCAGGACACACTCTTCTCTTAGCTTCTCCTTTTTTGTGTTTTTTTCCCGTCGCCTTGGAAGTTGGAAGTTTGGTAACGGTCTCTTCTTTTTCTCTGTATTGTGTCCAGTTTCGACCGCATTTTTCTCGCGGGACCCCAATGACGACACATTGCATTGCTGCCATTGCATGCTCACCCAACGGAGCCACCATAGTAGTAATTAGTAGGCACGGAGATACTCCTGCCAACAGCCCATGCTACTACCACTACGTGCTTACCTGTTTTTGTCAAATTATCCCCATAAAAATGGCATCTTTTGCCAGATAATTCCAAAACAAAACAAAAAGTAGTAGCATTTTTGTTAATGATCTAGCGGCTATAGTCATCTTTTTTTTTTTTTTTTGGCTGGAATCGAATTCAGGAATCTGCAGAAGAAATTGTTTCATTCCATTCTACTCAAGTCCCAGAAACAAACCGACAAACGGTGATGACGTATGTAAAATAAAAATGTATCTAAAAAATGTGATCACGTTTTTTTGGTGGAAAATTGCAATCCAAACGAATGAGTTCTCGACTTGACTACAACTGCAATCCTGCATCTCTGTATCATAGTCTGTACCATGCTGCTTGTGGTTTCCATGTAAATTTCATCCTTTTCCACTCATCCCAGATTTGCTTAGCCTTCAATTCCACGGGATGGGATATCATCAAACCGACAATAAAACTACAAACGGCTCCAATTGGTAAAATTGATACTTTTTGTCAAAATAGAATCAGTTCACTACTTTCTGAACCTCAGCATCATAGCGGACAGGACCCAACCGGCCACCAAAATAACAAATCAAACCAAAAAAAAAAAAAAAAATTCCATACCATCATCGCCTATCCATCCAAGACAGATGGAATATCAGACTCGAAACAAATGTTTAACCTCTGAAAGTCACCATAAAAGATGCTGAAATGCTGAGGATTGGAAAACCTGTATTTTCCAGTCTTCCCCACAGCTTCAGTTTGCCTCCCATTACTCGTACACAAACCAAAATGTTTCTTCAGCAATCTGAGAGGTACTCATCATCATACATGCTCACATCATCCTTTCTCGAGGTTAGGGAACAAAACAAGCACAAACAAGAAAAGTACAAGACAATACCTCTCTACAATTCTCTCATTTATCTACTTGCTATGCTGGAGATTTTCCCATTTCAACATCACAAGCGCAAGTCATCCACCACTTTAGCAAGTTGTGTTTCATTCACGAGCAAATACACTCACAATTAGACCTAGCCCAAAAAAATTGTCATACACACCAACTCTTCCACCTTCTCCTCAACAGTTCAAATGCAAAGTCACATGCAAAGTGCTGAAGGCCAACAATGATGAACAGCTTAAAATAAATAAGCCCCACAAGTATGACGTTCTAGACTGGCCAAACATAAAGAACCCTTAATAACAACAAGAAAGAGCTCCAGCTCATTGGGTTGCATGCTCCAGTCCTAAATTACAAGTACATCGAAGAGCTACACAAATTACAAAGATTTCCTTGACTCTGGGTTACATTACATAATAGACTTTTTGAACCGCATACCTGCACTACGAGATACACTAACAGAGTTCAACAAAATGTGCTCCAGCAGATCGCAGAGTCCATGTACATGCAAAATCTTTCCTCCCATCAACTAGTAACATAGCTGAAAGAACAAAAAGTACAACATAAGAAAATTGTTCAGAACAAACAAAATTTCTACCAAGAATCACAGCATATTTCCTGCAGTAAAATTTTTAGATGGATTGCCTATCTGCAACTTCTTTGAAATGACAAAATTTCCCTAATAGAAGTCATGTAAGAAATGCTTCTCATCAAAACTAACAATACCTTGATCCAAATCTTTTAATGTACACAAAGCCTAGTAATCAGGCTCAAAACTGGCCTGGACATTGACAACAGGCCACAGCACCTCATCAAAATCATTGCAATCAAGACACTCATTCTCTCTGCTTCTCATTATGGAAAATGAAGAACAAATCAACCAGAGGGAAAATAATCAGCCGCTGCACCCATTACCATGATAATATCTGATGTCTGTAAATGACTTTACCAAGATTCAAAAAAGCAGCCTAAATAGAAATCTATGTTGGGCAAAGAAGAAATATTCTTTCAACCAAAATACTAAAATTCTTTTGATAAACCAAATCTTTTGTCTCCTATGAGTAGAAAACAGTGAAATGGTAGGTCAGCTATAGACATCTGACTCAATCCACAATGCAATCCCTAACATGATGAAACATAAACCAAAGCATACTCACAGATAAACATGATCCATAGATGAAACCTTTTCTCAACCAAGTAAAATTTTGCTACATGTCTGAATGACGAAGCTTCATCAAGTCATGACATCTGTAGATGCATAATTATAAATCAAGTGCCCAAAAGAACTAGTGAAAAAAGAGGACCAAATGGACAATCTCAGCAGATTGACCAGCAATGAAAAGCATGGAATTGATAAGTTAGCACAAAAAACCACTGTCTTTCTAGTAATTATGATAGCCCTTGAAAAGTAAATTTGAGCATCTCTATAGACAAACAAAAGCCAAGTAACGCATTTCAGGTAAACAATGGATGAAACAGAAGCTAACAACCTTCAGCAAAAGCACGCCACTCTCTTCATCAGTAGAAGTAACCCCTGCACTTTGCTGACCCACACAGGCATTTCTTCCTCCTATAACTTGCTTGGTCAGATCGAATCATCCCATAGTCAAATGTCAACTCCTGCATAGGAGGTATATGCCTGATAGCAAAGAAAGCAATGTGGAGATAAGAATCATTGTTGCTTTCTCGTAAGACTGGCTGCCAGTAAACAGTTGGTGAGCAACTATGGTTCATAAAGCGAGCAACATTCCCACTGTTTTTTGCACTAATAACAAGTGGAAATGGGGCTTTTGCTGACTCACTTGAAGCATCATGCACATTTTCCACTGCTTCATACACCCGAGTAGCATCAAAAACATAGCTATCTTCATGTTCACTAGCAAGCTCACCAACCCTAGATGCATCAACTACCTCTCCTGCATATTCACAAACAAACCCCCCAGCACGGATGGGATCCCAAGACCTAAGCCCCCAACCTCTGTCCTTTGTTTTAAACACTTCAAGACGGACTTTCAGACCAGCCTGAGACATTCGATTGCGGCAATTAGGAGGGCATGAGCAGGTCAGGCCACACTCATGTATCAAAGCTTTGTAACTCATTAGGACTCCAAGTGAACTATAGGGGACATGGCCTCCATTTCTCTGAATGCAAGGGCAATTAGAATCACCGGGTTGGCATCCACCAAGGCAATGGCAACCTGTAAAAGTTTTAGGCGAAGAGAATGGCTTCAAGTACTTAAGGCTTGGAATATATGTGAAATACGCAGGTCCTTTTTCATCATCAACATCATTAACAAGAGAAACAGCTTGACTTTCAGCCCCTGAAGTTAAGTCTGGCAGTATGACTCCTGAGCGTGAAGTAACTCCACCCTTCCATTGCTGGATAGATTTCCACAATGTAAAGGCAGCAGGCTGGCCAGCTACTCTGCTCAATTTGTACTTGAAAACACTGCAGCCAGACTTATTTTTCTCAGTCCATGATTCTTGAATTTTATAAACGCCATCATAAACATATATCTTGCCGGTTGAACCCGCAGCATCTTTCAAGCCCCGAATGACTCTCACTTCGTTGCCTCGATGCAGGCTCTTTTCCAGGGCAAGATTGCCTCTTTCCAGCTTCTGATCAAACATCTGACCATCTCTCCTTTGGACTCCACCCTGGCCACTGTAAATCAAGATGTCTCCATCATCACCCTCATCGTCGTATCCTCCAGATGACACAATGCTCACCGCCAGAGGTTCTTCATCCAATGTAAGTTTAACACTCATATAATCGATCCCAGCCATACTTGGAGCATGCAACCCTACCAAGCAAAGCTCCATCCTAAAAAAGAAAATATCACCAACTTCAACGCCAGGGACATGACCGATCCTTTTCATAATATTTGTCCGGATCCCTTTATTTGTCATCAAGGTTGTTGCAGCCCTCAAGTCTGGGCGCCTTGTAGATCCTGGAGTAGCATCTTTTGCTTCTTCCATTTGGGTAAGTTTTCTCCTAAGCAGATCAAAAACCAATAGTATACGTTGCACAATCTCCTTATCACCATTAGATTTTCTATCAGGATCTAACTCCACAAGCCCAAACATAGTGAGGAATCTATTAGCCTCTGAATCCACATCAACCTCTGAGAAGGAATCAAGCTGTTGCTGAGCTCTCCTGGTTCTCTTTTGTGAACCACCATTCTTTTGCCTCCTTCCACTACTCCCATCTTCTACATCATTCACATGCATGCTAAAGCCACTGGCATACGGCTCACTCTGATTTTGAGAATCACTGTAACCATCATCTTCTATGACTATACCTTGCGTTGCGCGATTTTTGTTGCCCTTCCTCGAACGTCCAGCATCCCCATTAGCTGATGGACCTTGTGGAGTTCTAAATGCATTCAGTGGAACAGGAGAGGGGATTGTCGTGTTACCGAAGCCATAAAGCCCTGGTTGATTGGGTGCACCAGAAGGGGTGGTGTTTTGATGATTATTAGAGCCATTAGAAACAGAAAATGGGTACAAGGGTGCAACTCCAGGTGGAAAAGGACCAGTCGGAGGAACACAAACAAAAGGTGTAGCTTGGGGATTTGAAACGGAAGCCATGCCAGGAGAGGAAGGAAACATTGGGACAAGACATCTCAAAGGCCTTACGTCCAACACCCTAGACTTATCAATGGACCCTGACGGAGGAACTGAATCTGAACCCAAGCCTTCTGAACCCAAACCTTGCTCCATTACACCCCCAAACCTCCCTTAAACCTACAATCCAGAGATTAGAATCCCACGCAAAAACAAGAAGCTCTTTTTTATGGTTAAACGGCCACAAAAACAGCCATAGAGATACCTCACAATTATACTATTCAGAAAAGCAAAGAAAAGAGCAACAATAGCAAGAGCAAGAAGACGAATAGCCTCTCACATGATTCAGGCAGTTAACAAACAACATCAAGGCATAGGCACCAATACACAAGTCTTTAAAGGTGCAAACTTTGGCCCCAGTTACAGGTGCAAACAGAGCTATTCTGCACATGCAAAAATAGAGAACCACGAGCAAAGTAAAGTAAATAAGGGGGGGAAATTTTAATACTCAAAATTCAAATTATCATGAAATGAAAACAGAACAGCAGAAACCCCCAAATTTTCAGTTAAGCCCTAAAAGCCCAGATAGCCACAAAATTTCAGTTAAGAAACATACCTACAAAGAGCGGAAGACCCTGGGAGCTCAATCGTGATTGAAGACAAAGATGGGTTCTCTCAAACGAGATCGGAATGATTTCGGGCTGGAAAGTGTAAAAGAAAGAGAAGCCCTTGCAGTGAGTAATGCACAGATTATTTATGCGCGAAAATGAAATTTGGAAAAACCAAAAAGCAATCCCAGAAAAAGAAAATTATAACGAAAGAGGTCCTATTTTACTCAAGGGAGATCACAGGTCAGGGAAGGCAGCCACAGGACGGGGAGAAGAGGACCAGATTTTCCAAATGTAGAGTAGAGAATCACCAGTTGTGAGTTTTCGGTGGAGAGTAGCAAGTACACACACAATGCTCGCAAGACAAGAGTCACAGTGACACGCGGGGGCCTGAGTTTTGGAGTCTTTGAGGAAAAGTTCGTTTTGTTGTCCTAAAAAGCATAGTATGTTAGTATTAAAATGTTACGAATAATTACTTTATTGTGGTGATGTCTATCATTTTATCTCATCTTCTAAATAAAGACCGAGTTATTACATAAGTTGACGATTATTGAGAAGATATCATGCATATCTCTATCTCTATCTTATTATTTTAGCCTTACGAGAAAATGACATCTCTATTTTGATAAGAATTCAATCTAATTTAAACTTTCCATAGAGAATACAAATGTAATTTAAACTCTTCATATCTTCCCCTATAAATAAGGGTTCACCCTTTATAATTTCATAATGAATTGAAGTTCATTTGATTTTCTCTTTCTACTTTCTCTACTTCTTCTCTACTTTAGCTACTTCTCTCTATTTCATATTAATATTAGTTTTATAACATAAAATAATATTTATAAATATATACAATATACTAGTTTTTCTTATAAATTTTTACCAATAAAAAGGGTTGGGACTTAAGAAATGAAAAAGCCGCACGAGAATTTGTAATTGTTATGAAATAATTAGTTTATTATGAATGTCTATCACTTTATCCTATCTGAGCTATCACGTTTTACGAGATAATAATGTTATCATGACACGATTATTGAGAAGATTATTATCTCTATCTTATCACTTCACGACTTACGATAAGATGTCATCTCTATCTCTATCTCTATCTTATCACTTCATGACTTACGATAAGATGTCATCTCTATCTTGATAATGATAAAAATTTACTTTGAACTCTTCATATTTTTCCCTATAAATCATTGTAATTTCATTAGGAATAGAGGTTTATTTGATTTTCTCTCTCTACTTCCTCTAATTCTCTCTCTACTTCATATTAGTATTAGTTTTATAACATGTTATCAACACGAGACTCTGTCAAAACCTTACCAGTGTTAGATCAATCATCGGACGCTTCTTTAGACGGTTTCTACCAAACGTTTAGAGGTAATATTTCTTACTTTTAACTTATTTCACTTTTATTATGACTAACCACACAAAATAAGAGTTTGTACCTCTTGATATTTATGGAAAGAACTATTTATCATAAGCAATAGATGTTGAAATACATATCGAATACATGAGTCTTAGCAAAACTATTGTTAGAGATAATGATGCAACAAAGCCAAAATCAAGTCAAAGTCATGATATTCCTCCGTCATCATCTGGTTGAAGGATTGAAAATGAAACATCTTACGATGAAGAATCCACTTGATCTTTGGTATAGTTTGAAAGAAAGATATGACCACCTGAAGTTGGTTATTCTTCTAAAAGTCAAGTATGATTGGCTTCATCTACGACTACAAGATTTTAAAACTGTTGGTGAATATAATTCAGCCACGTTCAGAATTATCTCTCAGTTAAAATTATATGGTAAAAATGTAACTGATAAGGATGTGTTGGAAAAATATTTTTCACTTTTCATGTCTCGAATGTGCTCCTGCAACAATAATATCGAGAGAAAGGTTTTAGAAAATATTCTCAATTGATTGCATGTCTTTTACTGAGTAAGCAAAATAATGAATTATTACTAAAAAATCATGTGTCCAGACCAAGTTAGTCCATTCCCTGAAGTGAATGTGACTCAATCTTCAAACTTTGTACGTGGTCGTGGTCGCGGAAGAAGCTATGGTCGTGGCCATGGTTATGGATGTGGTCGTGGCAAATACATGACATACTACAATGATCATCACCGTAGTAAGAAACAAAATGACCCCCAGAAGAGGGACAATGATAAGAAAGGTGAATAAAAGAAAATTTATGAAAATAAATGCTATCGATATGGCATGAAGGCCATTAGTCCCGTACCTGTAGTACGGCAGAGTACCTTGTTGAGTTTTATTAAGTATCATTGAAAAGGAAAGACAAATGTGCCGAGACAAACTTTATTGATCAAAAGAATATCTCGAACGATGATATTGCTAATGTTGATATAGCATATCTTGACGTGGTGATTTCTTTGAATACTTTGAAAGTGCAAATGACCTGATGTTAAATACCCAATTTACTTAGCATTTTGTTCTTCTGTTATTTTGCACATATTTTGTATAATTTCCTTTTGAATTATGTAAATTATGCACTTTACTAATATTTACATTTGTTTGTAACTTTCTTATCATTTCTTCCTAAAGAAAAATGGATGCCAAATATTTGGGATTAAATAATGGTGATGATAAAATTTGTCTCATTAATAGTGCAACTATACATACCATACTGAAACATAAAAGATACTTTTCACATTGTGGGAGAAACGAGTGTTAATACCATTAGTGGTAGTGTTAAATTGATTGAAGGTTCCGAAAGAGTTACTATATTTCTCCCTAAAGGAACTAAAATTATGATCAATAACGCACTACTATCTACTAAGTCTTAAAGAAATTTGCTGAGTTTTAAAAATATCCACTGAAATGGATATCATGTCGTGACGATGAATGAGACAAATGGTGAATATTTATTGATTACAAATACCATTTCTGGCAAGAAATGTGTATTAGAGCCTTCTTTCTCTTCCGGTTTATATTATACAAAAATAAATGCACCTGAAATTAATCACCTAAATGACCAGAAATCTTCTAATCCTAATGATTTTATGATTCGACAAAATCGTCTTGGGCATCCCGATTGCATAATGATGAAGCGAATCATTAAGAATTCACATGGCCATTCATTGAAAGGTCAAAAAGTATTAAATTTGAGAACATGTTGTCTTACATGCGATAACACTTGTGAGAATTCGACCAACAAGTTATCATACTTATTCTCCCCTTCAATTGACTTTTGGTCATGAGTTGAATATATCTCATTTGAGAGTGTTTGAATATGCAGTTTATGTTCCCATTGCACCACCCCAATATATTAAAATGGCCCCCAAAAAAGATTGACAATCTATGTCAGGTATGGATTACTTTTTATAATTAAATATCTTGAACCATTAACAGGTGATCTATTTACTAAAAGATTTACAAATTATCATTTTGATTAATCATATTTCCTTATATTAGGGGGAGGTAAGGATCAACTGAGAAAGAAAATCACTTGAAAAAATCACTGAATTTTCTTGATTCTCGTACAACTGGAAGTTCAACGAATTATTCATTCCAGCAAATTGTAAATCAATTATCAGATGCATTCAATGATTCCAGAAGAGTTATAAAATTATATATCACTACAAAAAATGCACCGATTAAAATTGATATCCTCGAAAGATAAAATCAAGTGCTAATGAATCTAAACCGCGCCTGAAGCGTGGTCGATCCTTAGATTCCAAAGATAAAAATCCTCGGAAGAAAAGGGGATTGGATAATGAGAATAAGATTGAGAATTTAAGAATTGATCTAAAATCTCAAAATATTAATAGTGACAAAATTCAACCTCCGAAAGAGATTGCTCCGAAAGAACCCATTCCTAAAGAGTTTACTCTTGAAGAGAGTGAAATCATTGAAATTTTAATAAATTTTGTCACTACAAGAAAAAGTTGATACTGAAAAGAAATAATTATCGATAATGTTTTTGCATATAATGTAGTACTTGATATTATAGAAGAAGACGAGGATCATGAATTTAGATGGATTGATAAATGTCGGAAAAGAAATGATTGGCCGAAATAAAAATGATGCGATCCAATCTAAATTGAATTCACTGACTAAAAGAAAAGTATTTGGACCTATAGTCCGAACACCAGAAGGTGTTAAATCAGATTGTTATAAATGGGTATTTGTGAGGAAAAGAAATAATAAGAATAAAATAATGAGATATAAAGTAAGACTAGTAACCCAAGATTTTTCACAAATATCTAGAGTTGATTATGATGAGATATATTTTTGAATAATGGATGGAATTACATTCAGATATCTTGTAAATCTAGCAGTACATAAAAAACTTGATTTGCGTCTGATAGACGTGGTCACTGCTTATCTATTTGGGACATTGGATAATGATATATACATGAAAATTCCTGAAGAATTTAGCATGCTTGAAGCATGTAAATCAAGTTTTAGAGAAAATTATTCTATCAAATTACAAAGGTCTTTGTATGGTCTCAAACAATCTGCACGTATGTGGTATAATCGTCTTAGTGAGTGTTTACTTAAGGAAAGTTATGTCAATGACCCAATATGTCCATTCATTTTCATAAAGAAATATGGGCCCAATTTTATAATCATTGCTGTATATGTTGATGATATTAATTCGATTGGAATTCCTGAAAAGTTTTGAAAGACGGTTGAATATTTGAAACAAGAATTTGAAATCACAGATTTTGAAAAAACCAAATTTTGCTTTGATTTACAAATTGAACATCTGAAAAATGAAATCTTTGTTTATTAAATTGCTTATATCCGGAAGGTATCAAAACGATTTTATATGGATAAAGTACATCCGCTAAGTATCCCAATGGTCGTTCAGTCACTTGGTCCTATCAAAAACCTTTTTAGCAAGATTTAACTCATCTCCTACAAGACGATATTGGAATGGTATTAAACATATTTTTCGCTATCTCTAAATAACAGTTGATTTTGGCCTATTTTATTCCAATAAATCTCAACATGAATTGTTTGGTTATACTGATAATGGTATCTATCTGATCCACATAACATAAGATCTCAAATTGGATATATATTCACATGTGGTGGTACAGTTATTTTATGGAAATCTACAAAGCAATCAATGACTGCCACTTCTTCGAATCATGCTGAAATGTTAGCAATTCACGAGACTAGTTGAGAATGTATTTGGTTAAAATCAATGGCCCATTATATTCAGAAGAATTGTGAGTTATCATTTGAAAAAGAAAATCCTCCAATTATATTATATGAATATAATGCAGCTTGTATAGTTTAATTGAAATGAGGATATATTAAAGGAGATAGACGAAACATATTTCACCAAAGTTCTTTTGCTCATGATTTGCAAAATAATGGTGAAATTGATGTGCAACAAATTCGATCAAATAATAATTTGGCAGATTTGTTTACCAAGACATTAACTGCAACATTTGAAAATTTGGTGAAAAATATTAGAATCCATCGATTGAAGGATCTCAAATGATGTTTTGGATCGGGAAGAAATAAATACACAAGAATAATGTACTCTTTTTCATTCACTAGAGTTTTTTTTCACAAGGTTTTTTCCTAATAAAGGTTTTAACAAGGCATATTTTTTGTGTAATAAACACCCAAAGGGGAATGTTATAAAATAATTATTTTATTGTAGATGTCTATTACTATATCTTATCTCCTAAATAAAATCAAAGCTATCACGTTCTACAGACGATAAGGTTATCATAATACGATTATCGAGAAGATGATTATCTGTATCTTATCACTTCACGACTTACAAGAAGATATCATCTCTATCTCTATATCTATCTTATTATTTCACGACTTACGAGAACATGTCATCTCTATTTTGATAAGAATACAAATGTACTTTGAACTCTTCATATCTTCTCTTATAAATAGGGGTTTCCCCTTTGTAATTTCATTAGGAATAGAAGTTCATTTAATTCTCTCTCTACTTTATCTACTTCTCTCTCTACTTCATATTAGTATTAGTTTTATAATAGTAATGTATTAATTATCTTAACATACGTAAAATTTATAGACAATGCATTTAGATATTAATTATTTTGTTTAGAAAGATATATTATGAAATATTTATGAATATGTTTAGAAATATAATATTATGAATTTGTAAACATTGCTGAAGTATTCAATTTTCCTCTATCATCATTTATATGGATCATGTATTTAAGGATAATACAAAATTATTTTAGTTATTATAACAAGAGGCTTTAAGGAAGTAAAATCAAATTTTTGCTAATATTTTGCATAAAAATACTTCTTTATTTGTGGATTATTGTTACACAATAATTACACTTTTGGTTTGACAATTGAGTCAATTGTACAAAAAAAATAATGAACAAATATATTTGAAGCGACAATTAATCAACAAGAGGAGATCCAAGATCAAATATTAGCAAAAGCATATGGTTGAACCATTTCATCAAGCAAGTTGTACTGAATTTGACTGGATCAACTCCTCATCCAATTAAATGTCAAGAACTAAGTCTTGAGAGGCTTAAGCAATTGAAGAAATGCAGAAAAGAATGAATAGGATGAAGAATAGGGGAGACACGATGAGTTTCAAAAAGAATTAGAGAGAGAAATAGCAGAAATTAAGGGATGCTAACATTCTTTATTCATCAAAAGCCTGCTCATTACATCATTCTTCCTGTATTTAACAGAATCAAAGTATCACTAACTAATTTACAACTAACTACCATTATCAGTTACTAGTCAGTTACTAATTCTTCACTAAATACACCAGAAATGAACTATTCTCTTAAATTATTCTCGAGTCGTGCATATGATAAGAGATGAATACAAGTGTTTGTTGTCTATAAAAGTTTAAAATTTTTCCCTAAAGTTTTCTGAATTTAGGGGAGAGATAATAATTTTTAAAATTTAGAGTGGACTCGGCCCTCCTATTTTATATATTTATCCAATATCTTAAGGGTATCGAATAGAAAAATCCAAGAAGAAATAACACATTTCCTCAATCTTGCTTTAGATTCTACAAAATAAACAAAATGATTGTGTATCAACCTGTGAGAGCCCGAATATTCATCCTACTTTTGTGCATGCATTTAGATAGTGGCCCGTGTGTAATTATCTCATTCCAATTTAAAACAGGTCAAAGATTTAGGCGTAAAAAGGGTGATTATAAAAACTTCATAGGGTTAAATTCAAGGATTTAATAGTCAGTAAATGAAAATTGGTAAGATGTTAGTGTAATAACTTTAAACTTTCATGCCATAATTATAATAAACAATTCTTGAAAATTAATTAGAGAATGCCACCTGTCTTTCTTGGTGACTCATGGCTAAGAAATTGAGGAAAATACTCAAATACTCTTGACAAATAGGCTAAAACCTGTGCTGTTCTCTTAGCTTCTTAGAACAAGCCAAATTTTGAGTTTCTTGTTCATTTTGGTTCGGCCAGCTTAGCTTGAGTAAGAGAGGGAGAGAAAAACTCAAGAGTTCTATATTTCTTCCAATTTTAGTTCAAGAAAGAGAGGGTTGAGAGAAATTTGAAGGCTTAGCAAGAGATTCTTGTGTTTCAATTTAACCGCAAGAAAAGGAAGAACAATCGCAGGAGACAGGTTGGAGGATTAGTTGATTCTTCCATTTCTTTCACTTCAATTCTCGAAAATATTTGAGGTAAATAGCTAAAAGCCCTTCCTAAATTTAGTATTCTTCCATTTCTTTCACTTTAATTCTCGAAAATATTTGAGGTAAATAGCTAAAAGCCCTTCCTAAATTTAGTACCTTTCAGTTATGGGGTCACATGTTAAGTTGACTAAGAAAATAATGGATTTGGATAGAAAATCTATCACTGTGCTGAACTGAATCTGTTATTACTGACCAGTTGATTGATGATAGGTTTCAATGAAGTTTGACAACAAGAATCAATAGGATTTTGGCCAAAACACTTCTTAATATCATAACCTAACTTTGTATGTGAATTTTGTTTTATTCTAAGCCGAAACCTGTGTTGTAAAGCTGAATCACAGCCACGTGCAGTTTAAGGAAAATCCACGAAACTTTGCATAGGAAACTTGGAGAAGTATTACTGTTAAGTGTTATGTAACCAGCATGTTGTTTCTTATAAATGTTTATAAATGGACCCCTGAGAAATAATATGGTGATTTAAGGTGAATTACCCTACAAAGTTGTTGAATTAAACCATGAACGCAAAACTGTTTTTGCTACTGAAGTTGCAGACAATCTTGAGCAGCTGTCGGAAATCGGCTAGAACATCCTGTAGGAGAGTCAAAATTAGATGCCGTTAGTTGCATTTGAAACTAGACTCATAGACATTTCCAAAAGTATAAAATACAGGACTTGTTTCATTTCCCATAAATCCCAATAATATGTCTAAAATGACTGAAAACAAGAACCTGCACGCCTGATTCCTGAAATGTTGCAACAATTTCTGATTCAATTTAGGTTGGTTTAAAGTTGAAATTTTGGAGAGATGTCTTCTAGAGGTTTTTAGTGCTCCAAGTCTAGTTTCCAACAGCGTAAGTTTGGTTTTTAGTGCTGCATGCGCCATTGATCCTCGGATAAACATAGAAGACTACCTGATGTTGACCTAAATAACTTTAATCAGCTTAAATGCATAGAAACACCATTAATAGTTATAAATTAAATATATTTGGAATACTCGAGTGATTGTAGTTGTGATGTTGTCTCAGGAATCAAAAGCGATCGAGGGTTTGATCCAAGATTCAACAGGTGATTATTTTACTCACGGTGAGTGTTTTTGTGTATGTTTTTATGATTTCACTGTGTGATTGTGTTGTGATTACTTGTGGAATGGTCAAATGATATGTGAAATGCTTATAGGTAGGTGTGTACTTTATCACATTCGACCTAATCGAAATTGAGTTGTTCTAGCTAAATAATTGATTGTTAAGAAATTGATTGTGCATGATTGTAAACCTTTGGCTGAACTAGGCCTCGCCCTTCGTTATCGGCCGACTCGAGTCAGTGATGGATTTAGTCGGGAAGGTTGGTAACCCTGGGATAATGATTGAAATGCGGAATACTTGTATATGTCCACCAGTGTACGGATAATTGGCCAAATTAATATTGTAGAGAATTGTGTATTGTTTTGGAGAATATAAGGAGGAGAATGGTGGAATGTGCAATGTCGATGTAACGGCGTAAAGAACCCATATCCTTTCAATATTGTCGTTGATTGAATGTGTTTGAATTCGAACGTGATAGCCATGCTTTGAATGTATTTTGTTTGCCCAAAATGTGAAATATACATTTCTTATTTGAGAACTTCACTAAGCATTTCGCTTATATTTGTAGTTGTTTTCCTTAGCAGAACTTGAAGGCTAGTGTCGAACGGGTAGGACTAGTAGCATGAAGTTTGGGTTATAATCTTAATAGATTCTTGATCCATTTTGGAGTCAATATTAAAGCTCGGATGACTGTATATATATTTTATGAATTTAAGTTATAGATGGTGGTAGACTTTTACTCTTTTGAGACATGGTATGTAAGTGTGAGTTGAAAATCATTTATGGGCATAGTTTATTCTATATTAGAGTTATTATAACGAGTCCTGACGAGAGTCAGGCAAACGGTCCGCTAAACCCTTTGGTTCCCTTTAAGGTAAGATCGGGTCATCACACAACCAATCAAATATTATCATTTTGACGTCATATTCTCATCTATCCTATCTACTATTCACCCAATTTTCTAGAAGAATTTCAATAATTGACATGTATTATTTTTGAAGATTTTTGGATTATTATTCTTTAATAAGTTTTATTTTAATATTATCTAATGTTTATCTATTAGTTTAGTTCAAATGTTTAAATCCAATAGAAAAAAATCTGGTTAAACTAACTATAAAAAATACTGTGTATCTGTTAGTTTAGTTCAAATATTTAAATTAATAGGGTAAAACTAACACTGTAAAGAAAATTGTCTCAGTAAATTCTTTGCTTTAACATTTTCTATAAGTAGTAAAAACCATAGTTAAACTAACTTAGCAATAAGACTCCCTAATCTACCAATTATTTGTCGGTTGAGATATTCTAGAAGTTTTATAACACTAATAGTTTGGTATGTGGTTCATAATATTCTTTGAATGCTCCAAAAATTTTAAACTCATCATTTAGCATTCTTCAATATCAAATATGTTACTATATATATATATATACACACACACACACACACACACACACAGTATTACTATATATATGTGTGTGTGTTACTATATAAATATATGTATAGATATACAACATATATATTTACTATATATATATATATATGTTATATTACTACATATATATATGTTACTCTCTCTCTCTATATATGTGTATGTATGTGTATGCATGTATGTATGTGTATAAGGTTCACATGTCCAATTTTGGCATAATTCTAATATTTGGATTATAATCTAATAATTTTCACTATCAAATTCTAATTTAATTTGCTTTCATATTTAACAAACTAATTAAACTATCCAAACATTACTACAATGTTATATTTGGTTTATATAGTACAATAAAAAAAGCTTATTATTTAACACTTATTTTTATATATTTCAAATACTACTACCAAAATTAATTTACTTGCAAATTTAACAAAATCTAATCTACTTTAAATTCAATAGAGTAGTTAAATTCTATCCAAATTTTTATTACTTTAAATACTATGTTAATGTTACATAATTGATTGAACTATTATCTATTTTTCACTTCTCTATTTAACTAATTTAGCATCTTTTTTTTTTCAACGACTATCCACAACTCAAAGGCAACTACTGTAAGTTTCATTATATTAATGTTTGTGTATCCAAATACTCAATCAACCCAGATGAATATAAAAAAAATGAAAAAAGAATATTGAGGTTTTTTTTGGTTATTTTGAATGTGTGAATAAAAGTCATATTGAAACATATAATTGTTAAATATTATGTATAAAGAAAAGGCCTATAGTGAAAAAAGAAAAAATACCACCACGTTTAGTTAGGCCTCAATGAACACTGCAATCAATAGCTTTCTTTTTTATTTTTAAGTTTAACAAGAACTTCCATATTCTTTTAATTTCTTTTTTCAAAATCTATGGCTCTATTTGATAAACAATTCAACACTTAAATTTAATGGATTCAGATTTTAAGATATTTATATGCATTTAATAATCAAAAATAGAATATTTGAAAGTGACACTGAGTTTTCTAAACACCGCTTGATTAAAAAAATGATAAGTTATTCACTTATCACTTAATGTGATGTGCACTTAAATGTATGAGATTTAGACCTTGTTTGATAACTCTACTTAATGTTGAAAATTAATTCATTCAGAGTTATTTGAATTCAGGGGGTTTGATAACAAAAATGTTTTACCACTTAATGTATTAAGCATTGCTTAATTTGTGTACAAACTTTTAAGTGAAAAATTTTCACTCAGTTTTCTAAATTGATTACATATACTATAGCTCTCATATATATGACACATTCTCATCATGTTCTTGTACAAAGTATGCATTTGTACTCTTTCTTCTCAACACACATATACGTATGCAAATTTACATGCTTACACATGTATAGACACACTTAATCATGATTTCTAAATTGTTTCATTATGTTCTATCTCTTTCTCAAACGAACACACTTTTTTCCTATTTAAACACACAAATAAAAGCAATTTATTTTAAAGATAAAATATAATATTTCTATAACATTTCAATTTAGTATTATAATTTAGTTAGATATTAATAACTTAGTACGTATTTGATAAAATTCAAATCTAAAAACTGAAATCTAAAATCTAGAGTTTGAATTCATTAAGTTACTTAATTGTTAAGTATTAAAATTGCATTTGATAAAGCTGAAGTTTGAAAATTGAAACTTGAAATATGAAATCTGAATCTATAACTTATTGTTAAGTACTAAATATGATATATTAAGTGTATATTATATTCAGTGATAACTGAATAGTTCATCACTTATTTTTTGAAAGCAAGTTTTATTTAGAAAATTTAGTAGCCAATTAATTAATTCAAATATTTTATTTTTAGTTATCCAATACTCTTGAACATGTTAAGATCTAAATCTATTAAGTTTAAATATTGAATTGGATTGTCAAATAGGCCCTAAATCTGATACATTTGAGTATGTATCATATTAAATGATAAGTGAATAATTTATCACTTATTTTTAGAGCAAGTTTTGCTTAGAAAATCCAGTGGCACTTAATTAATTTAGATATTCTATATTTTATTATCAAACACATCAGAATATGTTAAGATCTAAATCTATTAAGATTAAGTACTGAATTGGATTATCAAACAGGAATTAATCAACTCAGCAAATTAATAATTTCAGCATTTAATTTTAAAATTTTAGAATTCAGATTTCAGAAGTCAATCTTATCAATCGGATCTTTAGTACTTAACAATTCTATAATTTAACATATTTAAACTTCAAATTTCAGTTTTTAGATTTCACTTTTATCAAATGCACCCTATACATATTTCAAATAAATCATAACATTGTAAGATAAGATACAGCCATTAGTGTTTCTAGTGTGAGTTTTGATATGTTAATTATCTTTCATAGTTTAATTGTGTCATAGTCACTCTAGAGTATCATATACTAAAAAATTAAAACTTGTCGTTTTATTTTTCTTTTGGCAAATTTGTAAGGTTATTTTTTCTTAGTGCTATAATGATGGTAGTTTTAGCTTTAGCTGAAAAAGATGAAGAATGATAATCTCTCTATTGATTCAAGTTATGAAAAAAAATATGGAATGGCTATTGAAATTAAGCATGAATACAAATATACTATTAGATTATGGGGAGAAGAAAACACGTTTTTTATTAGAAATTGTTAAATATTTATATTACATATTTATAAACATCGAAAATGTTTTGGTCTAATAGTGAAGGTAGAGACTTTAGAATTTAGAGTTCTTGTTTTAGATCTCCCTTCCCATCCCCACTTCTTAAACTCCAAAAAAGTAAACAAAAAATTGTAAACATAATAATATAGTAGAAGAGTCTAATAGGGTATCACGTTGAGTGGATTTTGATTTTTAACTTGATTTCAATAAATTCAATCGAATGCATTCCTATGTTTGCATTTTGAGAGAGAGCTCTCTTGATAATTTTTTCTTATATTTTTGAATTATTTTTCTCAAAAAATTGATTCATGTCTTTCTGTTTGAGTCATAATAAGATAGGTCTCTTAGTTTGAAAGTTAAAGTCTTCTTAGCAAATCCACAGGTGTTATTTTCTGATGATAAATTATAGGGCAAAAAACTGAGGCAGTCCTTCAACTTTCATTTTGGTGCACTTTTAGTCCTCCAACAAATAAGTGTACGCATTTAGTCCTCGATCTAATAAATATGTATACTTTTAGTCCTTCCGTCCAGATCTGCTGTTAAAATGGATGTGAAACACATCACGACAATTCACGTGACATATTTTGTGGGTAATGCGATTTTAAAATTCACATTATTAGTATGGAATGAATGCGAACAGTTAGAGTAAAACTATCAAATAATAGTAAGTAATCATCTATCAAATATAATTTTGAATTATCTTACCTTTACCCAATAAATTTAAAACCCATAGTTATTTCTTTAAGAACCGATTTTAACAACAAGATTATCAATCAAATCATATATAGTCAAAATGTCAAGTTTTGACTTATCCCACATATGCAAGTTTTTTTCTTCTTCCTTTGTAGGTAAGAACCTACTTCTATGCATGCATTAGCAGCTCTCGAAAGTTACAAATTGTTTCCTCTAATGAATTATTTTTTTTTTTGAAGAAAAAGTGAAAATGGAAATTGATGAAGTTAAATCAAAGTGGCACTCGCAAGAAAAATGAGCAATCTTATAAAGATGAATGTTCAACTCTATGTTGAGGTTCTTTAGTTTTCTTTTTATTTTTCTTCCTTTTTTCTTTTTAGTTAGTTCCTAAATCCTACTCAAAAAGTCAATTTATTTTTTTATTATTGTCTTTTGTTTATATGGTTCTAAGTTTGTAACGAATATCAAATATTAGCTAGTATTAATTTCTCAATACTAATATAATGCCATTAATAAAGTTTTAGCTAAGTATCACAATTAACCATTGACAAAAGTTGTTTTTCCAGATGAAGTTTGAAATTCTTAAATACTAGAGTCGGGTTTTGCTATATCCACCTGTAATATGCAATTTATCTAGACATTTTCTAATGAAATTTTTAAGAAATAATTCTTGCAAATGCATTGAACAATTACTTTAGTTTAGTTTTGATGTCAATAAATAGGTTAAAAGATTATTTGATTATTTATTTTTTGTTTCCATTTGTTTTTCTTCTTTTTCCACTTTTTTAATGCAGATTATTATTTAAATAATTTCCAACTATGTATTTGTCCCATTGGAAAAAGATAATGTCAGCATAGTTGAAAAGTATAGTGAAGAATTTTGAATACATAATCCAACATCGCAACACTATTATGGATTTCTGCATAGCATGGGAGAAAATTTTTGCTGCTGCATTTTATTTTTTGCCTTTCTTGGATTACTTTATATGCCATATATTATATATATTATACAATGCGTTTGATTTGATTTTCTATAAAAAGGGATGCAACTTATGGAAAGAACATATTTAGGATGATTAATCTCTAGCAGCAAAACGAATTTTGAACAATATACAATAGTTTCAATACTTTTGATATTGCGTCTAAACATATTTATTCTTTTTTGGTAGGCAAAATACATAAAGATGCAAACAAATATAGGGGCATAGAAAAGCTATATTCAAGAAATAAAAAATTAACAGTATTTCTCACAAACTTATGCACTTTCATATGATGCAAATCAAAATGTTATCTCTTTGAGTAAGATTATTCTTTTTGATTCTCAAAATTATAGTTGAAACATTTTTTTCCAAAATTCATATGTTCTAAAACATATTATTTGCATTGTATTATGGTATATATTTAATAGCATAGATTTGAATATATGTATGTATAGTATTTAATAAATACACTATCAAATTAAGCAATAACATAAAGGAATTACATCATCCTGTGTAAGGCACAGGTAAGCAACTACATTAAATTAAAATCCTATTGTCACGTTAAGATATTATTGAAAAGATTTCAGTTTTGGATTTCTATTTTATGTGTTATATTTACTTAATAATATTGTAATAATAATAATATTTTTATTTATATTAGGTTTAGGATAGTTATAATGTATACTTTTTCACTAAATTCTTTTATTATAACTGATACAAGATATTGTTCTCGTATATGCATATATTTAGTCTTCAAATGGCAAAAATTATTTTTTATTATGTTTTTATTGTATAGTTATAGTTTTTCTTTTTGATTGAAAATTTGTAGCCTATCAGTAAGTCACATATTCTATTAATTTTTCTCTTTGATTTTGTTTATGATAACACCCTTCTACATTAAATTCATACAAAGCGACACTTTTTTAAACTTTTTATCTTTTAGATTTTATATAAATACTTTATTATTTCCTTCAATATATTAACGTGCGCATAGCACTGGTTAGAGTATAAGTAGGAACAGTAAAATGGAATTATAACAACTAAATTGTGAAATAGAAATAGACTCTAGAATGAAACGTATTAGCAAAGTAAACAAATCATAAAAGGAAATATAACGTTTATTACAATTTTATTTTGTATAGTTTGAATTTGAAAAACGTAGGAGTCTCATAGTTCAATTCTAGTTTTAAAAATTTGCTAACTTGACTATTCTAGCCTTTTATCAAATAGACTATCTAAATTTTTTTGCCATGTGGACGTATTTAATAGTTGTATTTTTTGATTATTTAATTTTTTTCTATTTTTGGTAACTCCATTTCTTTTTCAGTTCATTGTTTATAGCAACTTTCAATCAATTAGTGACTGCTTTATATACATTTACATTTATTATATCTTATTAAATCTTTTTTATCAATCAACTTAGTTTTACTCTCCAATCATATTTGGTGATTTATTATTTGGTTTGACTATTTATTAGGAGTTACTATTACTAAATTGTGGAAATTTTTTAATTTTTTCCATAAGTCATTACTTTCATATTTATAACAAATTTCGAACAACATATTGATCTCTTACTTTTTTATTATTTTTATTTTTGGTAATGATTAATTTCCTTCCTTTCAATATTAATTTTTATCCTTTTTTTAATTTTATACAATCTATCTAGATGTCTATTCTCTAATTTGTAAAATTGAAGAAAATATCTATATTTTTTCTTATAATTAACTAATTAATTTTAAATATATAAAATTCTAATTAATTTCCATTCTTTTTCCAATATATGAAAAAGGAAAAGATATATTCTAATTCCTTCTAATTAGAAAATTCAACCAGTTACACTTTTCCTAGAGTCATGATCAAATGCCGTTTATGTGAACATCTTTTGGTTCTTTTTCCTTTGAAGTATTTTTTCTTATTAATTTAATTTATTTACATTTTTTAAAAAGCTAATCAAATATTGATATACTCTAAAATATATTTACTTTTCTCATATGATACTTTATTACAATCAAGGAAAATTTTGTCGAGAACCAACAGGTATATTATGCAAGGGTAACTGTTCTTGAAGATAAAAAAAAAGTGGTACAAATGCACGAATAAATAACCGGTAAGTAGTAGTATAACAGAAAAAGAATGTCAAAATTGGCATTTTTTTTTTATCATTGGTAATTACCAATTGATGTTTGGTAATTGTTATCAAGCAAGCATGTTAGTGGATAGGGCATGGATTGGAATCAGTAAATATAATAGATTTGAGTCTAGATCCATCAAATTTATATAGTCCTATCTCAAACCCTGAATGGATTTGAAGAGAAGATTCATACACAAAACTGGATGCCCTTAGGTATCAATAGGTACCTCTACAATGCGCAATTAAAAATAATAAATTTGAAAATCATGTGGCAATAAGTTAAAAGCAAGAAGAAAAATTTTCAATCCAAGCATGACATAAATCTATATATGTCGTTATTATAGAAAAATAATTCACTTTCAAATTGGTGGTGATAGTAGGGCCAACCAGCCAGCACAATATGTAACATTACGAAGTTGTGAAGCTGTAAAATAATTTACTTTCAAATTAAGAAAACAGCAGAATGTATACTCAAGTTATCTAAAAAACCCTTCACTCGAAGAGTTACGCGACCACGTATGATCGATCGTAAACGAAGTCATGCGTACAATATTTGTAGCTAATAAAAATAGGATCCTTCCTTGTTGCCCTATATAGGCCAGCATTGATAGGACTTCCTATGTATACATAGCTAATGAAAGAAAGAAAGAAAGAAATATTCTAAAGATGCTGGCTAGCTAGAATGAAGTATTCATTCGTTGTTCAACCTAAAGCCAAACGTCTGTTGGCTTCGTCATTTATTTTGGCCATTCAAGATTGATTCTATACTGAGAAATAGAATAGCAGGCGAAGCGAGCGAGCAAGCAAGGCAGAAGATGTATACATGTACGGGTTCAGTAGACCATATGATATGAAGAAGGAGGCAGTTATTAGATGACACAAAATCTTTAGTTGATCTTTTCCATGATGCATCATCGTTCAACATTCATGATATATATGGAACTCCTGCATTCAATTTCATTGAGGCAGTAGAATTGTGCTTTGTTTTCTTTTCTTTTCAGATGGTTGTCCACATTAATTATTAAGTATCTTGTATGAATTTATTTAACATTAATCGGACCCATAATGGTTGTCTGCATTATATATATGTGTTTCTGCGGGAGCTGCATGTTCAGAAAGTACATGTACTTCAGAAAGTAGCAATTCAAAAGGGAAAAAAGAAAAAAAAAAAAAAAGAGTGTACTTTGATAATTGATCCTTTATTTGTTTGATAATTAGAATGGGGAAATTAGTGAGAATGGGTGTTAATTTGTTCATGTGTGTCCTTTGTAGTGCGCGATAGACATTCAAGTTTAGAGTTGCAAATAGAACGAGGTGTTCGCAAATTCGGCTAATTTAAACTCGTTCAAGAAGTAAAATGAGTCGAGTTCAAACATAAAATCTAACTCGATAAATTATCAAATGAGCTTGAACTTTGTTAAACGGGGATATAATAGTATTTTCAATGAGTAGAGTTAGTTTTATTCTTTGTTTTCTCTCATACAAGCAGTTTCTATCTATCTTCTCTGATCGTTTGCTTCTATCAATAGTTGGAATTTGTTTGGTTCTATTCGTTTGGTTTAGTTTATTTGGTTTGACTCATTTAGAGCTAAAACGAGCCGAGCTCTAACTCGAGTTGGAGTTGGAAATTCAATTAACGAGTCGAGTTTGAATAGTTTTTTTAACCGTAATTCTTAATGAACAAACTCGAGTTAGACTCGGACAACAAACGAACAAAGTTCAAACAATAAAAGTTCGAGAAAATGGCGGCCGGCTGGGCACTGGCATATTACATTATACGGTGGCATGGCGTGGCGTCTGCTCTTGGCAACGTACATTTGCGGCGGTGTTTGCTTGCTCGTGGGTCGTGGCTTTGGGCTGGCGAACAAAACACTGCTTTTACTTTACTCCAATGGGGAAGGGAATCTCTTGGAAAGCAAGCACTCCTCAGTCCTCTGTAAAGTTTTGGCTTTGGAGGCAGCATTACAAAGTCACAGACTACTATTTGCGAATCTGTTTAGAATTCGTAAAATGAGGTGGATCTTATGGAATGGGGAGCACACCAAAGCCCATCACACCTTGGACGCTGATGGAAATGGACCAGAATTGCTGTGCTCGCCAATTGTGGTTTTTTCTTCTGTTTCCAGTTGCAGAAAGCGATATGTGAACTAATTTTCAGTCTCTATAAAACTTGCCACTTTGATAGAAAGGAACGGAAGAGAGAGAGTAAACCCTGAACCTATTAGCCAAATGAAAATCACAATTGGCATCAACTGGTTGCTTATTAAACCTATTAATTAATGATGATACCAATCAACAGGATAAAGTAGTGCAACAAGTTTTATTCACGGCCCTACCTCTACCTGGCTGGCTGGCTGGCTGGAGCCACTAGTACTACCAAAACAAAACAACTGATTGTGCGAAAAGGTCGTACAAAGAAGTAAACAACACCGGCCACTTTTTTAACCAATCTGGGAAAATGATTTTGATGAAGCTTCGGTCGTCCAATGGAGTCAGGAGAAATAAGAGAGAGGTCCCTACCTACTACTCCAATAATAATAATAATAATAATAATAATAATAGATAATGGGTGTGAAGAGGATTGTCGGATAATGCAAATCCAATCCAAGTCAGCGTCGTCAGCATCATCATCAATTTTGCAGAAAAAGGAGAAGAAGAAGATGAGTAGAAGGAACAAATACAAATTGGAATTAGTACACCTAGTGGGGCCCATGCAAGGAACTTTCAATTGTCAAGGTCCGATGATCATCATCGGCGGCTCCTCCTCCTCCTCTCCTTCCATCTATTCCTCCCCCCCTGGCCCCTCCTCCTCCTACTACAGAAGTGGATTGTGAGGATTCAAAACATCTCTCTGCACTCAGACATCCACGCCAACACCAACCAATGAAGCTGAAACTCAAAGGGATACCTCTGCTTACGTGAAAGCAAAGGTAAGCACATAGCACAGACCTCCTCACCCCAAAAAAAAAAAAAAACAACAGGAAAAGGAAACCAAGATTCTTCGTCTTCTTCTTCTTCTTCTGGTGAATGGCGGGCGGTGAGACAGGGGATTAGTGGGATGGCATTGGGGTACTCCCCACTAATCCCCACCCGGTCTCCTTCGCCTTCTTTTTGTTACTTGCACTCATCAGAAACAGATAGAGCATTAGACACTAGTCCATGTTTTTTTTCCCCAAAAAAAATATTATCTCCAAATAAAAGATTACTGCTGCCATTCCACGAGTCTTATAGTCTACTAGTAGCGGTAGGAGACTAGTACTGGTATAAATATTGGACATGCACACCCCTTCCTGAATGCAAACAACAGAGGTGTCATATATTCACATAACTGAACTGAGTTCAACGCCTTCTCTAACTTTTGTGACTGATTCTGAGCTCACTCGGTAACTAACACCACCCTTCCTATCTCCTATCTCTATCTCTTTAGCTCTCCTTCCTCCCCCCCCCCCCTTTCTCTCTCTCCATACTTTCCCTTCTTTGAAATTCTCTCCTTTTCGGCTCCTCCTCCATTGTTTGACTGCCCCGTAAAATGCATGCACTAGTAGCAGTAGCAGTAGTTGCACTAAAAGCATCAAGTTTTCATCTTTACGCCTTCTGACAACCATAATTCGGTGTTTGTATTTTGCCCAATAACACCAACAAGTTTCCATCTTTATTCAACCAGCGAGGTCAAATGAATGTTTTGCTTCCACCACTTGTTGCCAATAACACTAGTATGCTGTCATAACTAACCAAAGAGGGACATTGATATCAATATGGCTCTTTCTGTGCTTTGACTAATAAGGATTGATTGTTTCAGGGATGTTCTGAACCTATGTTGAATTCAATCCCTAAAACAATTTGCACCCTTTTTCTTTTTGTTTCTTGTTTTATAATTACTAGCACTCTTTATGCTATCTTATGTGTGTCATTGTCTCGATGGCTTGAACTGAAATTCATTCAGAATGTTGTTATATGTTGTTCGATTCTCCAGTTCTGCAGCTCTCTTTCTCTCTCTGTCTCTCTGCCTCTTGCTTTCAATTTCAATGTTCCACAACTCTATAAAGGTTGGAACTTTTTGCGTCCGTTTCTTCTTGGGAGTTTTGGCTTCTCTTTGCTTGTTCACGTTTTTCCTAGCACGATTGTGCTCCACTTTTTATCTGCTTAAAGGAGGTTGTCAAATGTCAGTGGTACAGACTACTAAGTATAGCCCAATTCCTCTTCTTTCGATTTTTAGCCTTTTTTTTGAAGGAACTTTGATGCATTGTCTTATAGTTTGGATGTTGGAAATTTACATTGCCCAAAAGCAACTGTCTGACGTCCCTTCTTATGTGCATTATTCAGTAATGCTTATCTGTAGTGACATCCAGTTATTGCGGAAAGAAGCCGTTTGCTCTGCCTGCTTTACTACTTTAATTCTGTTATTTTGGCCCAAACTGAACCGAATGTCTTCTTTATTCACGCTTAAATAGGGTGCCAAAGTGCCTGATGCGGTGAGGAGGAAATGGGTTCAAGTCGTGCCCAGCATTCAATTCTGATTTGCTTGTTAGTTGCTTCATGGATACCTTATCAGGGTTCTGCCCTCCCAACTGATACAAATCAGACAGCATTTCTGTTTGTAGACATTTCTGAAGCATCAGCAAGAAAAATACCTGATACTCTATTTGGTATATTCTTTGAGGTTAGTGTTTTAGTGAATAAAACTGGTCCAACCCAGAGGCCAATTGCTTTTGTTTGTTATAACTGCAATTGCTAAATTAAGTGTTCCAAAATGTGGTTTGCTTGAAAATATTTCATGTCATATGTTTTGTGATTGACGAGTATATAAAATCATAATCAAGTCTTTCTCTTATGCTCATTATTAGGCTAATTATCCCGTGAAATGTTTTTCTTCTCTGCAATCCGACTGTTGATCTCTACCTGGAGTTAGTTTGACACAGCTATATGAATAGCCTATTCATGTTTGGGGGCAACTTTTAGAACCTTTTGAGCTTTATTTCCTGATTATTAACAAAGTTAAGGCCATTTCTATGCAATACTGAATTTTAGCTGTCATTCATTAAAGATTTGCTTTTACTGTACAGGAGATCAATCATGCTGGATCTGGGGGACTGTGGGCAGAGCTTGTTAGCAACCGAGGTCAGTTTCAGATTTTTTGAGTGCATAAGTTGGAAAGCAAGTAGAATCAATTTGGTTATCAACTTTGATTTAATTTGTCTGAGGTACTGACAGACTGTTATGCACCTTCATTGAAATCACAGAAGGTTCGATATGGCAGATAATTCTAGTTGTATTCGTTTTTCTGTGAAAAATGCATTTTGCTCAGTCCTCTTCCATGTCCCTGTGAGGGGTCTTTTCTGCTATTTCATTTGCAATACAGATGTGATTGATGCAGACTCCTTTCTTTTTCTTTTTTATTTCACCTCCCCAATAACTGCATCTATAAAACTCCTGGAGCTCCTAACTTGTATTATAACATATCAGAGTTCTCTGGATTTGTGTTATTTCTGAAATTGAACCTGATGCTTGATGATGACACTACATGTGTATCATTTTATTGTACAAAAGTCATCTAATTTAATGAGTTGTACTACACCGTGCTTTCTCCCTATTGCTCTTTCCTTTTGTTGCCTTCTTGTTTTCTCTTCTTCCAAAATGTTTTATTTTTTATTTTTTAAAATAATCCTTCAATTGAACATCTTAATTCTGGAAAAAAGAGTTCATTTGCAATGTCACTGCTTTTTTCATTTGAGTAAGCAGAAATGAGCATGTGATATTGCAAGCTGTTATCAAGCTACCAACCATTATCTGCCTCTCAAATAAATTATGGTGTCTAGGGTAGCATTTTCTGCTTCTATTTTTTTCAATCCGTGCTCTCTGCATAGGATTGTTGTCTGTTGCCATTACTCTTGTTTGATTGACCATTTACATTGATTGAAACTATCACAGAGATAAAAGACACAGTTGCTTGTGGAAATTCAATTTCAGGTTTTGAAGCTGGGGGCCCCAACACTCCCTCAAATATTGACCCTTGGTCTATTTTGGGGGATGAATCATCTTTGATTGTATCAACAGACCGTTCATCATGCTTTGATCGAAATAAAGTTGCATTGAAAATGGAGGTTCTTTGTGATAGTGGAGATGCCAATAAATGTCCTGTTGGAGGAGTTGGCATTTATAATCCTGGATTCTGGGGCATGGTAAGAATTGATACCCACTTCTCTGGTTTTGTATTTTTTTCCTTTTTTTTTAGTCAAGCTAGCTGTTATGGAATATCCTAGTCGTTGCTCTCTCTTCAACACAACCTCATCGAATATTGTTAGTTCTGATTTTTTACCATTTCGACAATGGCAAAGAGCAATATTAACTTGTTTTGTCATGTCAAGGTTTTAGTTGTATTTTAATTTGCCATCTCTGGCTTATTCTGGCATCAAAGGCCTGTTCTATTTGGGGCCCCTTCTATTGGTGGTGTTTTAATGTCCTTCCTAAGTACTCTTGCTATAATTACATAGAATATGTGGAGCATATGTGCTGACTTCATTCTATTTTTGATTTAAAGTTTTCAAAACTGACATTCTGCACCTTAAGCATAGGTTTCTTGTCCTATTGGCACTCTACAAGTGCTGTGGATGATTGAATTGCTCGTGGCAGTTCCTGCACCCAACAAGCTTTCTTTGGCTGTCATTAGAAATCTGGCACTGCACTAGGAGAGGTTTTGGTTTTCCTATGCACATCAGAGTGAGGGAGAGAGATAGAGATAGAGATAGAGAGAGGCTATAATACGTAGGACTATTTTGCTTATTTGTATTTTTTCATTAGGAGTGACAGTTCTTAAACTCCACACTTCATTCTGGCTAAGTTATGTTTCACCCACAAGATCCGCAATTGCCTTCTGGCAGACAAGACCTTCTGGTAGGGTTCATTTATGGACAAAGAATTCAGGATGAGAGAATGATTTTAGTTTGGTGATGGACTCTGATTTTGAAGAATATAGTTACCACCTTCATTCTTCACTTAAAATGCATCATTTTGCATGGTTTTAGTTTGTCTGCATGTCATGATTATTTGTGTTGATGTTTATTGTTCATTAATTTGATAGTTTGTATTTCAGTGTGGTTTACAGCATAAGTCCTGGCATCAACTGATGAAGTAGCAAGCATGCATTTCCTTGTTATTGGCTAGAGTAGTGCTAGTTTCATAATAGCATTCTTCAAAACATATTGGAATGGTTGTTCAGCTAAATCTTCTCTGTAACTCTTGTTTTCTTTCAGAATATTGAACAAGGAAAGACCTATAAAGTGGTTTTCTTTGTACGTTCTCTTGGTCCCATTAATGTATCTGTATCATTGACTGGGTCAAATGGATCACTGACTCTGGCTACTGCAAATATTGCGTGAGCTTCAGCAGACCTATATGCAGTTTTTCAGAGATTCTCTTATTTACTGATTCAACCATATCAGCTGTTGCTTATTGAGTTTTCCTCATTCTTTCCTTGCAGTGCTGCTGACGTTTCAAACTGGACAAAGATGGAAGTTCTACTCGAAGCAAGAGTAACTGATCACAGATCAAGGTTGCAACTGACAACAACAAGAAAAGGTGTTATATGGTTTGATCAAGTTTCAGTTATGCCTTTGGACACATACAAGGTGCGTTTTTCACCATGGAGGTTAGGTTTTAGAATGCTGGTTAAGGTGTGTGAGTCAAAAAGCTGGAAGAGAATTTACAGGCTTTCTGCATTGAGATTACACTCTGGGTGTTTATATCAGAAAATTTCTATGACAAAGTTGTGAGACTAAAAAATCCTTATTATTATGATGCACTAAATTTGCATGTCAATTTGGGCCAGTAAGTTGCTATTTAGTTCATTACTTTATACCAGTGTGTCTCTTCATAAATTTTCACAGTCAAGGTCTGTAGGGTGGCTTTACCTGAATTTAGCTTTTGCCTGGACAGATTAAATTTCTATTACATGTCTTCGTTATCAACTGTAATCCTTGATGAGCTTGCAATTGTCCTTGTGCTACTTAAAATTTTGATTCTAATTACACAAGGAAGAAACTGTTGCACCTCCTGTGGTGTTTCTTAAGAGCTGGGGAGCACAAGATTTATTATTAGAGGGCAACAACTGTTGGGATTCTGTAATTTTTCCTTGGTTAGGGAAAAGTGCAATCTGGAATCATCCACACAGCTGATGAAATTCTACCAATTTCTTTTTGTGCGTTGATCCATCAACTTAACTTGGTACTTAGAGAGCTGTGTTCAGAAGTTCCCACTGACCTGTTAACTGTTACCATAGGCGCTGAATTCAGTATGGAATAGTATATCTGAGATTTGAGTTCGATGCCAGGACAAGGCTTCTTACAGTAAATGACAATTCTTCGATTCCATTTGACAAGTGCACAATTTATTTGGGATTTTACCTCTTCATTTGGCCAATTTTGACATGGATTCTTACGAGTTAACCATCACAGTAATTACTTTCCGTCATTGACAATTTGTCTGTTTAAACTGTCATCCTCTATTGTAATTATGACTTTGAGAAATATGAGAAATGACCCAAAAGCTCAAAATCAAAATTTAACCTTATCTGATGTTGGTTGACTGGAGTTAGGAAACAAATTTTAGCTTTAGGACCTTGGGGTGGGTTGGTGGGATGGGGATAAAATCTACCTGCCGAGCTTTAACTGTCAGTTAGTTGGATTCGAGCTTTAACTGCTAAACCTCAGGAATCTTAGATTTAGAATTGTTATTCAGCCACATAGTTTTCAATTGCATATTGAATGTGTAGTAGTGTTCAATTGAGTGGCTTCAAAGATATAAAATCAATCTAGTATTGCATTGTCTATTTCACAGAGAAGCTTAGAGCTTGCAGCTTCATCTTCATTAAATTTCTACTCTGTAGACTTTATGTCTTTGATATTTGTTGCAGGGACATGGTTTTCGGAATGATCTTTTCAGTATGCTTCAAGATTTGAGACCAGCGTTTGTCAGATTTCCAGGTGTTCTTGCATCAACCTTGCAGCCTGTCTTGTGGCATCGATCATTTCAATTATTTTATTTTAATGAAGTTGGATGACAGATTTGGTGTTGCAAAGTGCATCTTACATGGTGTTGAATTTGATGTTGTCAGAATAGATTCTATATGCTAATAATACTATGTTTATCACTTGAGATAATTAATATCCATTCAAACCAAGTTTCAACATTATTGTTGCTGGGGGTCAGACCACTTGGGTTATCATTCCCAGTTTCTAAGATAGTTTTTAAACAATGGAAAATATACAAGAAAACAGGCTTGAGAAAGTTCAAGGAAATTCATGAATACCTGAAGATACTTGAGGGAGATTGTTGAAGGGTGCATTTAGTAGTGATCTTATCTAGGAATTGTGACAACCCAAATTTTTGAAATAAACACTGAGGTATTGACTTTCACTGGAATAATCATGATCGATTAGAAAATCAGGTCTTCTTGTGCCTAAATTCCTAGCTCCATTAATTCTAAAACAAGCTATAGAAAAATTGAGGAAGTCTTAACTCCAATATTCTTCTGTATGAAGGCTTGATTGAATAATTTGCTAGATGAGTTCATGAACTGTGTCAACATGCTAGTTATTTGACCTTTCTTATCAGACTAGCATCAGCCTATGATGGTTATAAATTTTATGCTTCCAACCTTCCTTAATTTCCATGGTCTTTTCATGGGGATGATTTGTCCAGTACTGAAGGATGCGACTTAGTTAATATCTGGTACTGATGGGAAATCCCTTAACACTAGGTGGTGGAGAAAGTGATTTCCTACCCTTACCTAGCTCTTTTAAGATAGAAAAATCATGTGGGCTTAATCCAGCAGGGAAGACTTATAATGGATCCAGGACTGAGATGCAAAGACCCGCAGGTCTCAATCTAGTAACAGCTTCTGGAATCACACTATTGCCACTGACCTTCGGGTACATGGGAATGGAAACCAGAAGCACGACTGGGGTTTTTGTGCTCCAAGGAACCAAACCCTCAATAATAGTAGCTTCGCCATGAGACTTTTTGGTGGTACTGGTGAACCAGATGGCATAGCTCATACTTTTTCATATTGGAAAAATCATAATTCTTCAAAAAATCTTGCGAGACACCAACCTTGTAAAAGAAGGAGATAATGAAGCGTTGAAGATGGCTAAAGCTAGATGGTTAAAAATATTGGATTGCAGTCATATCATCTCTTCTAACAAAAGAAACGTTTCTGAGCTGCATCCAGTGTATGTTGGAATTTATACATGCCCCATATTCTATGCATTATTTGATTGCATGAACATGAAATAATACCAGGAGTTCCAATTTTTCAAAGTGCATGTTGAATCTCCCTAAAGTAGTGATGTGGGAAACAAGTTGATATTATTCTTAGTTTCTCTCTGTCGTCCAAGGCTACTGAGGGTAGTTCAAGAAATTATCGATTATATTTATTTGCGCTCATTACGTTTTATTTCTTCTGTTCTGCATAATAGTTATTTCATCAATTAGTTCACTGTTAGTCTTAGTAAGGATTCAGAGGCACTGGAAGTACAACATTCTTTAACATCCTTTTTCAAATTTTTATTTCAATTTCTAACAAATTTGGGGGATAATGGAGCAGATATCCTTCAGATCTCTTTTTCAAGACGTTGGCCAAATGGCTCTTTAGTTCTTGATGGGCTTTGCCTCAACTTTTATCCAATACAATGTTTAAGAACAGATTTTATGAGTTATGAGTTCAGATCCATTTCTCGTTAAGAGTGCTTGTATACACTACCACTGATACTGTTCAGGGCTGCATAGGCCTTATGTAATGTACTCATGATATAATTCAGATCTGGTTAAGCAATTCACCTTTTTTCTGCTTGTATTTGGTAGGTGGCTGCTTTGTTGAAGGTGAATGGTTACGGAATGCATTTCGCTGGAAAGAAACCATTGGACCATGGGAAGAGAGGCCTGGGCATTTTGGTGATGTTTGGGATTACTGGACAGATGATGGAATGGGGCATTTTGAGTTTCTCCAGGTAACATGCGCTTTCTAGGAATAGGATCTTGGGTCTCTACTTCTTAACTATCATATTTTTATGATAATCTTCTCTAAATGGTAACAATTTTATGTCCTTCATTTTATTATTATTATTATTATTATTTTTTCCGCTTCTCTAGCTTGCGGAGGACCTTGGTGCATTACCAATATGGGTGTTCAATAATGGTAATCTACTGGAATCTTTTGCAATTATTAACATGTTCTTTGTTACCTTTCCTCCAATTCAGTGATTGACTTTCTGTTTTCTTCTTTGTTGTATTACTGATACAGTGCTTTTCACAATTCGCAGGAATCAGCCATAACGATGAAGTTGACACTTCAACCATCTTACCTTTCGTACAAGTAGGTTCTCTCGCTAATTTCTTCATATATATATATCATCCATTATCGGGTCAAGCATTACAGATGTGCGCGCGCGCACACACACACACACACATTCCTGTGTATAATGAAAATCTTTCTGGTAGAACTTGAATGCATCTTGACTTTGAGACCTATTGACTAGATATGAGATCATCAATTTTTGACACGATTGATCAACATTGTGTCTGTCGGTACCAATTGTTGATTCCTTCCTTGATATTGTCTAGATGATGCTTAAATAAAGTCCCTAATATGACAAGATCATGATTTTGTTTAAATCGTATAATTTCCTGTGAACAAATTTGTCATAGGCAAGTAGTGATAGCTTGAAGGTAGTGACTTGCAAATGTGAACAATGCTTTACAGCATTACATGGTTTTTAGTTTGTATCCTGCACTGGTGAACTGTATGAAGGTTATTTTCTTAATATTTTTATTTGCTTTTGAATCACTTGTGCTAATTTGATTGAGTTCTCGTTAGAGGTTAATGTAGCTGGAATTTTGTGCTGTCCTGCAAAAGTTAGAAATGGACTATATAACACTTTAGATTGGTCAGACATACACTTCATCTCTTAGTCATTTGATCTTCAAGATTTCATTCTCCACGCTTATAATTTTGACCTTAAAATTATCTTGCTGTAGGAAATTTTGGATGGGCTTGAGTTCGCAAAAGGTGATGCTAATTCCAAATGGGGTTCTGTTCGAGCTGCACTAGGACATCCTGAACCCTTTGATTTAAGATATGTTGCTATTGGTAATGAGGACTGTGGGAAGAAAAACTACCGTGGTATGCATCTCATCTTGGACTTGGTGCTATCTTTTAGCAAATTAACCTTTTTGTCTTTCCTATAACACTCTGCTGATGGACATTATAAAAATCCTTTTACCTACTTCACCATTACATTTTGTTATCTAGTTGTATAGTGAGGTGCGTATCAAATGAATAAATATGTGAAAAAACATTATTTGCTTAATATACAAGGATCTAGTTCACCATTAGATTATGTAAAAGGTGAATCTTTGATGTTCGTCCTATTTCCTCATGATTCAGGAAATTACCTCAGGTTCTATTCTGCTATAAACCAATTGTATCCAGACATCAAAATGATTTCGAACTGTGATGGAACTTCTAAACTGTTGGATCACCCGGCTCATTTGTTTGATTATCATGTGAGAATCTAATATTTCATGTATTTGGAACATTGTATGAGCAGCATGCTCTTTAGTTGCTCATTATATAATGTAGTTGCTCATGAAACAAGTATAACTTTTGTATTATATTTTCCTGTTAGATTTATGACAATGCAAATGTTTTGTACGCTCAATCTCACAAGTTCGATCATACCCCACGCAATGGTCCTAAGGTGTGCAGGGTTTTTGTCTGATAACATGTTAGTTTGTTGTTTTTTATTTTCTTGTTTAGGTCTTTTGGTCTAAATTCTGGTATGTTATTTATAGGTTTTTGTGAGTGAGTATGCTGTGACTGGACATGATGCTGGCACAGGTAGTCTTTTGGCATCACTAGCTGAAGCTGGGTTCCTTATTGGCGTGGAAAAAAATAGGTTATTCTATTTTTCTAACAATCTTTGGCACTCCCATATGGTATACATGTACATATTTCATGCGTTGTCAATGTTGTCTAGCAAACAATATAATGAATTGGTCCTTTTGGGTTTTTGGTGGGAAAGCAAATCCTTGAATCTGCTCTATGTTTAGGGAGGATCCAACAAAATGAAATTTGGGTCACATGTGTTTAATGAAATAACCCAGTAACATTTTTGTATTAAACTGCTGTATGTTTACTTACATGGAAAAGGCAATCTGTATGGTGCTGAACTACGTCTTCTAATAGTGAACACTTTCTTATAGCCATTTGAGATCCATAATTGTGTTGAATCTTTAGATTACATTCTTGAGTTAAAGATGAATTGCTGATGTGTCATTATTGCTGAATATCAGCTGAAAGATGTTACTTCAGTTGTTAGCAATAAACAAAACCTAGTTTTAATTGGTATATACACAACTAAATATGCTTCAGGGTGGAGTATGTCATCAGTATTAGATAGAATCTTTGGCTGATAAGGACTCCATCTTTTTTTTTTTTTTTGGAATTCAGTGATGTAGTTGAAATGGCAAGCTATGCACCTTTGTTCGTGAATACCAATGACAGGAGGTCAGATTCATCTGTCTTGACTATAAAACTTCTAGTTCCAAAATGTTTCTGATTGATGACGGATTTGAAGATGATCTTTTTCTTTTATATAGGTGGAATCCAGATGCGATTGTATTTGACTCTTCACAGGCGTATGGTACTCCTAGCTATTGGATGCAGCAATTTTTTAAAGAGTCGAATGGTGCAACTCTTCTCAATTCTACACTACACTCCAATCCTTCAGATTCACTTATAGCGTCAGCTATTCTTTGGAAAAGTACAGTGGATAATAAGACTTACTTGAGAGTAAAGGTATGACTATTACGTACTAATATTTCAGTTTGAGTAGATAGTTAAAAAAAACGGAGGCTTCTTAGAGGCACGTATTCTCTGGGAAAGCATTTGTTCTGGTTTCATTTTTAGAGATTTAGCTAGCTGCTGCTGCTGCTGTTGTTTTTTTTTTTTCCTTCCCGCCCGCCACCTCCCAAAGATTGAGCTACTAAAGCATTACTTACTGCTATCATGACTTGCAACACATGATCAACACAACTTGGAAAAGTTCTCTCTTTCTCATACATTTGCATCTCCATTCTTGATGTTTACATGTGATCAATGAATTCAAATTCTTCCTGTAGATTCCCTGTAACGAATTTGAAAAAAAAAAAATGTTCGCCCATTTCATTGCGCTTACTACAGCAATTTGATGCCACATCTGGGCTGCTCGGGTCAAAATCATCTGTTTTGGCTTTAAAGTACTGCAACCTTCCCTGGTATTTTATTGCCCGTTGGCATACGTAGCCTACTTTGCTGAGAGTGTAATATTTTTCATTTTCATTTTCATTTTCTTTGTCCTGTTTGCCCTGCGCATTCCCAACTTGTTTGCATCAGGAAAACTTTTTTTTTTCTTTCTTTTGAAAGTTCATTTCTTCGCATTTCTCTTGGGTATCATGAACGTTAGTTTCAGCGACCAAAAGAAAATAATATAAAGAAGCAAATATATATGGTTTCTAAGAATTTCTAGTACATGGATTCATATTCCCTTTTGTATTATTTCCAAGAGTTTAACTCAAAATATTATCTAGGTTGTCAACTTTGGAAGCAATGCGGTGGCTCTCAAGATTGCTGTCTCCGGGATGGAGGTGGATTCAATAGAATCACTCGGTTCTACAAGGATAGAGTTAACATCAAGCAATGTCATGGATGAAAACTCATTTGCTTATCCGACAAAGGTAACATTAACAAGCCCATTTTACAGTGAATTACGCCAGGATGAACTTACGATTCACCCGATGAATGCCATGTTTTGTAAATTTTAATCTTTTGATTTGACTTCTTCCTTTTTTTTTTATCCCCTCCTTCCTGCTGAATATGTAGGTAGTGCCAGCCAAGACTCTGCTGGAGAATGTTGGGGAGGACATGGATGTGGTACTCTCTCCTCATTCACTCACATCATTTGACTTGTCGATGACGTCAGACAACATCCTAATTGCAGGATCCGATTCTGTTCTTAGATCATCATCCTGAGAATGCAAAACCACCATGTATATCTGATAAAAGAAACCATCTTCTTACTAATGATAATGGCAATATAAAGCGTACTTAAAAATATATGTCTGTCATCTAAATAAAGCTCATAAGCTAATGTATCAGTTAACGTACTCCTGCTGCTGCTGCTGCTGCTGCTACATAACTTTAAGTTAGTTCTTGCCAGCGGTCTCTAACGCGATGAATTTCTCTGATTCGCATATGATTTGCTCCGAGGCTTTGAACATCAGAACACACACACCCAAAAAAAAAAAAAAAAAAAGGAATAATTACTTCCCGACTTGCATATGATGTGTTACATCTCATGCCCTCTTAAAATTTACTCTTGCAATAAGTTCTCATTGAGTTGCTTTGATGTCTAATCCTTAAAAATTTTACACACTGCCCACCATTGATTGGCAAAGTAATGATATGACTATTTTTGCATATTGATTCCAAGAAAATGCAAAGTATTCAGTTTGATGAAATATTTGGCAAGCAATTACTAGTACTTCTGAAAAGCTCAGAGAAAATACTTGTTCCATCTTCACCCCTCCAAAGACTGAGCTTCTGGATTTGTTCTTGTGCTGCTGCCTATTCCTAATTATGATTTTCAATGCCAGTTTCAGAACTCCTTTCTCATTTTGTCCTATAGAGTTCCATCTCTAGTTTCAATAGTACTTGTTTCCTAAAGAGGTCAACTTCTTCCAAGATTCCATGTCACAGATGACAGCCAGCGTGAAATTTTATCATCCATTCCATTAGGTGCATATCACAACTCTAGTCTTCTCTCAAGCTTTAGACTGCCAAAGCCTTTGCAGGTACTTTCTCAATAGGATAACCTGTGGCAGTGTCCATCATCGTGCCAAACCAACAGTGTTGTCATCTCTATTTGGGACTACCATTTTTAGCTGACCAGACAAAGTAGTTATCTATCAACAATAATCTCCCTAATCTGCAATGTCTATAAGAGAACCAAACACTACTTTAATACAACGCGGTTGCAAGGATGTAAGGGACTTTTTTTTACTGTTACTGGTACATGCAGAGATGCGACGAAGTTGCAGAGATACGAGACTCTCTTCACAGTAGTAAACTCGTTATCAAGTTGAAGCTATGTTTAGCAAAAGAATTGCTGTCACCAAACTGCACGCCAAAATTTAGCATGTGCAATATACGACCAACCAATTGCAAATAGCCACGTCACAGTCCTTCAAGATGCTCGATTATCACACTTCGAAATCAGATTCAAAAGCTGCTTCTCCAAGTCAACCAAACTGGAAAAAGAAAATTTTTTTTGAGCATATGAGTTGGAATACTGCATATTCCGTCAATGATACTGGACAAGACTACCCCAGTGTTAACTTACATCTCATATTTTTGAAGTGCTTCCTTCTGTTTTGTTTTATACAGGTCACTATCGGGGGGTAGGCTGCTCAAATTATTGGCTGCAAAATCAGCAAAAACACAGTGTCCAAAAGGAAATCACCATTAGCTAGCAACAGATTCCATAGCTTTAATCAAATGGAACTCAAGCCTGGAAATGGTATCAAGAGTACAATAAAGAGCTAACCCCTGATTCTTTTGCATTCACAATTTTTAAAGCAAGAAAGATGGTACAAACACCTCAAGAGTCACAAACGGGGAAGAAATCACTCAATATTTCTATCTTTCTTTCTGTGTTATAAAACACCAAACTTTGTTGAGAATCTGTAGTTAAACCACCACAACTGATACCCAGGATGACAAACATTTACTAGGTTATTGCAGTACCTATGAGAATTAAAGTCTTGGTTTTTTCTAACTGCCTTGTATTTCACGGCACCTTCATCTTCTACATATTTTCTTTCTCAAGCCCAACAAAATATTTTCACTCTGTTGAACACTAGGATGCTCCCTTGATTTGATTGAAACCAGTTTGATCATGACTGATATCTGAAAGATTCACATTCCAAGCTTAATACATTCTACTAACGATTATACACAAGCCTTAACGACCTTTTTATTGACATTTGGGATATTGAAACCAGTACAAGAACTGCATAGAATAAGCTACTTATCGGTGTTTTGCCTATAAAGGTGCTCTGCATACAGGCAGGGTAAGCAGTTTCTTCAATAAGGCAACTCATAGGCAAATAATTATAGCTAGCAGACACACATTACGTTTGGATAGTAGATTTTTTGGGATAATTTGTTGAAAAGAATACTGTAGCACTTTTTTTGATGTGATGTATCTGAGATAAAAAGGTGACTGAAATTTGTGTCGATGATGTAAGTAAAATTTTTTAACTAAATATAAGCAATCCAAACGTTACAATGTACTGTGCACACTGAGAATCACCAAAAACATGAATCATATGCCCATCCAGTAACCAGACTGACTTACCAGCAAATTGCATTAAATCTGTGCCCATTTATCAAATCCAGATAGACATTTTGTTAAACTGCAATTTCAGGCTCCATATCATATGTTGATTGAAAAAGTTTTCTGAAACACAAAGTCACCTTATTTTGGTAATTTGATGGTATTTATTATTCTCTGTTCGCTTTCTCAAAGACTATCAATCATGATATGAGACAGCAAGTCACATTTAGTTGTAAACCTTGGCATTTATCAGAAAGTACAAAAGCTAACACATCCCGTCCACCAATCTTTGTGATGTAAAAAGTAAACTAAATCACCACAGTGCTGTTGGATGCAATACCTACCATGAATCATATACCATTACCTTTATTTTGAGCTGGAACAATGGCTTTAGTCTCCACACTGGTTTGCACATTGCCAGAATGAACTTTATGTGGTACTTGCACTCCCTGTTCAAGTGAAAATAGACATACTAGTTAAAATCAACCCAGGTTCAGAAGTCAGATCTCTCTAGGAGATAAAAATTGCACAAGCACAGAACAAAAGCATACAGTGTGGTCTGGGGTTAGCAACATAAGTATATTGGGCAGCCAAACCTTGCTACAAGAACACTAGTAAATCAGCAAATTAACAGAAGATAAATTCTCAGACTAAAGCTTCTATTGATTTCAAAGTATGATTTTTTATTTGCTATCAATTTATGCCCCCACCAAAGTTCAATTTCACTCATGAATATCATCTAAAAAATGACGAACCATTATCTTTGTCCTCTTGTAATGTCTACAGTGTCAGCAAGTCCTCCTTGGTATAGAGTGTTAACAAATCCTTTTTGCCAAGGAAGGGTGCACAGCCAGTTATACAGCAAAAACAATGAAACATGCTGCAAGTCAAAGCACAACATAACCTTTTTTTCTTAAACACCCTAGCCAGTGTAATAAGAGCCTAAAATTTCAATGAGAGGTGGTGACTAACACAAATTATACATTAAATCTGATCATAAGTGCTCATGGAAATATCCATTTCAAAGGTCTCAAACATAAAGAGGGAAAATTGCTGAAACTGTTTTTAAGCTTTTGAACTACTTCTATCTAATTTTAATCCTAGAAGTTAATAAAGAAGCAGCTGATTTCTTTCAGTTTATTAAGTCCACATTGGTCCTGGAAGAGACAGAGTTTATTGTCTAGCAAAGTCACATTAATGACATGAAACCAAAAACAGTCACCTTAAGCAAAATAAATGTAGCCAGGATTGACATATTTTTGACACAAATGATTGTTCATATGCAATCATACTGCTCTCTATCTAATTATGCAGAAAACCATATTAAATTCTAATCTGCACCTCTGCACAGGCTAACATCAAAAGTTATGCATGGTTACAATAAAATCAGGCTCTTAGGAGCACAGCTCCAATAGACTAGAATGCTTCATTTTTCTCTTATAGTGCATAAAAGTTTTTGAAATTCTATGGATAACTCCAATATCTTTTATACACATACATAAGTTTCAATTGTATCAGCTTTGCAGCTTCTGTTGTAGCTAGCTCTTGGTATAAAGTCTATCACTTCATGTAAATATATCAGACTTGCCCAAAAAAGGACTAAAACAGCATCCACCAACATAGCTAGACACTTTTCCTGAGACATATAATGCATCCTATGACAACAAGCATCTAGATGAAAAAAATCAGAAGAGATACTAAAGTCCAGTCCATAATGAAAAATCCACCTCACATCACATGCTCATATTATAAGTTATGATTTGACACTGAAAGCAAGCATGGCCATCATGGACTTGGTCAAGCCTCAGAGCCAAAATTCTTAATCTTTAATATTTCCTAAGACATACATAACTCTAAATGCCCCAAAAAAGGATTAACCTAGAAAAAACAACATAATAAAATTGATATTACACATCGATCTCATAGTAAATGGTAAGATCAACTTTGCATGGTATTATGCGTTGAATCTTAATGGGGCTCTGTAAGCCTTTCTTTCTTAAAATTTCTCAAAAATTGCCTTACAATAACCAAATTACTTTAAGTCCCATTGTAAGCTTAACAAAGACCATTAATGCATCTAAGTAAGACTATTAATGCATCTAAGTGAAACCATTTCATCTGTTTGGTAGTCAAGATCTTCTTAGTAGGCAAAACAGATCATTTCATCTAAGTGAAACCATTTCATCTGTTTGGTAGTAAAGATCTTCTTAGTTGGCAAAACAGATCATAAGGCAGCAAATTACATCTCCGACCAGCATATTCTAATCATTAGTAGCCCCAGTCTCAATCTTTCAGCAACCTAATAGGTAATTTATAAAACATTAAACACCCATCTCTGACATTGCCATTCCATAGAAAAGAACAAATGCATCATGCGCTTGACAAAATCTTTATTAGCCCTTTAAATCAAAGACATCATACTTCTGGATTTCTATTTCACTAGAAAGGTCACAGTGAATACTAAATCCTGATTGGCATCTTACAAATGTTTTTGCTAATTATTGTCCAAAGGCTAAGAAAGAAGTCAGAATGTTTATTATTACCTTCAAGATTCTTATTATCAACTATGTTGACTGTTCCGCGTCCTAATATTGCTGTTACCTGCTATTTAATAACAACTTCTAACTCATACAATTGGAAACAACATAATTAACACAAGAATTTTTGCTCTTTTTTTTTTTTTTAACAAATAAATTGATGTAAGATCTGTTAAGAAAACAAATAAACAAAATACAGTCTTCTCTACCAGCTTAAATGTTTAGATGAAGAGCTAAATCTCAACATACAAGAGCAATCATCAGCCTGCTGACACAGAACAATTGGGCTGCAGTAAACCTGTAGGATGTTAGATTCTCATGATTCCTAAGAACATCAACATCAACTTTTCCCACTAGAAATAAGTCATTTAGATCTTAATACTTCATCCTTTCCTCTGATCAGTACATAGAATTTTGTCTTTTATCCCCACCCAAATCCGTAGTCCTCCCACCACCTGCCCTTGTATGTTCCCAAAAAGAAAAAAAATGAAAGAGGAACTACATTTTTTTTGGGGATTGTTTGGGAGAGGGAGGTTGAGATAGAGATAGAGATAGAGAGATTCATGATTGAAACCAAGAAAATGTGAAATATTCATAAAACATAACTGACAATACAAGGCTAAATACAGAACTGATACAATTATTTCAACATAAACCACATGATATTTTATATCAACCAATGGGATACATGAAGCATGTTTCACATGTTTTATACAGTATTATCAAATATTAAAAAAAAAAAAATTCAAACTTTCAAGCTATGACACATGAAATTTCTCAACTCCACCAAGCCATGAAACATAAGAACTCTAATTAAGTACAATAGGTATTTTTTTTGACTAAATTAACCTTTAAGTTTATCATTGCTATTTTCATTCAAATATGATAATATGTAAAATAATGTCGTTGAATAAATGTAAGCTGGGAAAAATACCATCTTCTTCTCCTTTCTCTTCAATATTTTCATGTGGCATTTTTTGATGTAATGCATCAAATGATAACGGGAATGCCTTGCATATAACTGTTCTCTGATTTCTGGATTTTCTGTCAGCCAGTCTAAAATATCCTTCGATTTAACTGGCTCATCTGTAGCCAACGACTCTAACCAGGAATAAACTGGGCGCCATTGATCAGTTCTTTGAAACCGATGATCGAATTGATTACCATTTTTCTCCTGTAATGAAGCATGACTCTGTTTAATAATGTATATTTGACAGAAACATATCCAAATGGTTGACATTAGAGCATTTATCAAGCTAAGACAAACAGCAAACTATGATAGTCAACCCCCAGGAATTGGACAAGTGGGAAAATTGTTGAAATGAAAAAAAGTTCAACCCATGGTCCAACCAAAGGCAAAAGTAGCAATCTTTCACCAAAGGAAGGTCACACATATAACAGGACACGACAAAAAAATGTTAAAAAAGAGTTTGACAGGCAAGACAAATTTTGGTTTTTGCTGACCCCACACGCCAAAAAAAAAAAAAAAAAGAAAAAAGCAAATAAAGGTAGTGCATGCTTGTCAAGTTAATTTTTTTCCCCCTTTCAGAGATTCTGAATCTGAATAGCACTCTTTCCTTTTTCTCTTTTTAACATAGAATCTGATCTTCCATAAGGAATTACACATGAATCAAAGATTTTATCACAAAGGCACAAAAAAATCAATTGGCACCCAGCAGTCAATCTATAAAGTAGATAGGACAAAGAAACTAGATAGAGGGAATGACTGTGCTGTAGAAAGACAAACTTGGCTGGGAATGGTTGGACCAACATATGAAAAAATAAATAAAAAAAGAAAAATAGAAGCAGTGAAAAATTTATCACTTTTTTCATTTTGGAGGAATAGATTAGCTCTGGAATATCAGAATTTCAAACTCTATCTCATAGCAAAGATAGACATAGTACAGTTATTATAACATCCTCGAAGCATCTTTATAGTTCCAACTACTAAGCTTTTCTAGTCACCAGATATGATGCCTGCAAGACTTCCTCCTAGTATATTACAAGACTGCAGTATCTCCTCAATAAAAGGAATTCAAGCAGAAAGGTCAAGTAATATGTTGAAATGGTTTACTAGGAGGTGCATCACATTCTTGAATATATTGCTGTTTTCGTTTTTTTTTTTCTCTTAATTTCAGGTGAAAAGCAAAATGTAAGTTAAACAACATCAGTCATCACTCTCTTAAGTAAGACTCAATAATCAAATATGCTTATGCATCCTTATATGATACAGGAATTATTGGCTCGCTTAGACATAGATTGCTCAAAAATGAAAACTTGGGGAGTTTACTGTAATAAGGCTCAGTTTGGTTGAGTATACAGTTTAGATGGATTTCCCCGATAAAATTATGGAAAGCTGTTGACTTGTACATAAATAAAGCAAAAAACTTTGAGAACCATAATATTGTAATGGCTGTTATAAACCTAGAGTGGACACTAGTGAAGCACTGAGAGGCACATTGCAGTTGAACACTCCTGCATCCTTCTTCAACAAAGACTAACCAACAAAAGGAAGAAAGAAACAAAGCAACGAAGTATGAAGTTAACATTAAAAATGTAATTAAAGCTCTCTTTATATTTTGCAATAGAAAGATGTGCTAACTATGTAGGGCACCTAATGTCCCCAAGAATTAAAGCTCTTGAGAGAGATGGGGAGCAGGTAGGCAGGCTGATTACCCCAAACAGATAAATAGAAGAATGTAATTATAACTTGAAACTGGAGAACTAATGATAATAGTGATATAAATGATAAGATTACCACGTCAATAGGAGGAGGAGGAGGAGGAGGCGGAGGGGATGGTTTTGGTAGGGCAACAATTTGCAAATGGTGGTTGTCCTCCTCCTGATGCTGATCCTGATGGTTGGGGATGATGGTTTCAGCTTGAGTCTGATGGAAGCTGCTTTTGCTTTGGGTGTGTGGCTCTTGCTGTTCCATTTAATTAACGTAGAAAGAGCAACTGCTTTGTTTTCCGCCTCGGTAAATACTACACTCTGCTATTCAGTTCGATTGAATTCATTCAAATGTCCTCCCAGTCCCAGTCGGGTGGGTTGGGGTCAGGGGCAACGGCGGCGGTGCGGGCTTCCGGCTATCCCTGCTCTTTCTTCCTTTTGTGGGCTCTGCTTCTCTCGGCTGTTGGTTGGTTACTTGCGCCCTCACTCAATTGCAGAATCGCTAATGCTGCTGCTATTGTTCTAACTCCTGGGCTGTTCACTGAACCTCGTGGACAAATCTGTCCTTGCAATTCTATACCACTGCTACAACTGGTAGTGTTAAATATTAGTAGTTAAGTAGCAGTGGTAATTCTGTTTGGAGGAGAGTAACAAAACTTCAAGGGTGAAAAGTAATTTCCTAAAAATTTTTTCATTTTCCTTTGTTATAATTACCAATACCATCTCCGTGAATATTAGAATCGATTCTCTTGAAAGTCAGCAGCATGTTCCAAAGTCAGTATGTCCGTCGGTTCATTCTCTTGGGGAGTTGTCCAGGCCAGTAGTATCGAGCTCAGGGGTGCTTATTTGTACTTGTTCAGTAGCATATACTGTTAACTCAGGCAAATACTAACAAAAATCTAGTTCTGATTGGGAGTGTTAAAAGCACACTCTCTTGAAATTCTTGGCCTTAAGGTCGTGTAGGCTGTCATCATATTAATAAATAGATAGTAGTATTACAATATTATGGGAAACTCAAGTGGTCTGCATCAATGTTCCAAATACTTTAAATCCAAATGCGATTAGATGGAGCAGATGGACTGGTGGGGTCAGGACAGAACTTTCAAGCTAATCAACCAAGGGAGGAAGACGGAAGAGTCTATTTGTGAAAACACTAAAAAGTCTGTGTCTGCTGCTGCTGATTGCTGAGTCTTGTCGTACAACAATCACTACATTACTAGAGTATTACGTGAAAGCAAAGTCGGGACCTCTAACCATATCTGTAATCTTGAACAAGTCATCCCGGCAATGCAAGATGGGATCATGGGACAAGAAAAAAACCGCACGACTGGACAGGAGTATGATTTCTCCTCCAATCAATTACTACTCCTTGTGTGCAATAACAACCCCATTTGCCTTGGCGGCTTTGCCTTTGCCTTTACTCGTAGGCTACTTGACCATACACCAATAACTTCCAAGTCAACACAAGGTTCAGAAGGCACGAAATCTTGCCTCTTGCCTTGCCTGCCCACTTTCTGTTGTGTCATGTGTGGATCAACTCTGAGCTCCATCCATATATATATAATTGCCTCCCCTCAATGCGACTCATCAAATATCCAAACTAAGGCTTCATTTGCTGATGATTCAATTGTGCAGGTAAATTAATCACTCCTCCAATAATCCTAGTTGACATGAAAAAGACTCTGATGATGCTCTTATCAATTTGGATTTGTATCACTACACCTCTCCAACCCCTCCTCCCCCCCCCCCAAAAAAAAAAACCGATATGCTAATCAAAATCTTCATGAGCTTGATGCTGCAATTTAGTTTTTTATAATACTCTGTTGAATGCACTGTGCATCCAGTGGTACTATATTTGCCTCATGGATGTACAATTATCCTTGGTTTGAAAGAATATTAAGTTCACCCCATAAAGGAAGTTTATGGTGACAAGCAAGTTGCTGTATTCCTCATGTATTTACCTCTAATTCCTTTGACTTGCTTTTTTTTTGGTGTGCACACACGATAAGATGTTTAATGCAGTCTGCTGTAGTTGTGTGCTGGACACCTTAGATACTGTTTAAATTAAGTTTCTTATCTTGAGTCATCTTGCTTGGCTTCAAATTATTTTTGCTTCTTAAATGCTTTTCTTCAATGGAGTTGTTTAGAGTTTTAAGTTTGTGTTGTAGTTTGTAAGAAGTTATTCATTCAAACAGGTTCTAGTCCGAAAACGAGATAAAATGCTGAAATAGATGCTAACTTCTTGTCATGATTTAGCCATATCAGTGTTCAGGGGGCCGTCTGTTTAATCAGCATCATTGAAAAGTTAAGCATTAATGTCCTCATAAAGTCCCAATCCAGATTGGAATGATCAGAAATAATAAGTTGTGGAGGATGTCATTCTATTCACACTTGGTTTACTAGTTAACTGATCAGCACAAAACGTGAATTAATTTCCTTTGCAGTGCTTAAATAGCCACAGAAATCTGGTGCTGTGAGGAAGAAATGTCTTCAAGTCCTCATCCATGTGGAGTTCTGCTTTTCTTTTTAGTTGTGTTGTCTGCCTCATTTAATAGCTCTGCAACGGGAATTGAGGCAAATCAATCAGCATGGCTGTCTGTGGATGCTTCTCAAGCATCAGCAAGCAAGATTCCTGAAACTATGTTTGGAATAGCGTTCGAGGTTAGTTCAGTTGACATGGTTAATTAATTTGTTAAATAGGTGATTTGCTGCCTACCTTTTGTCCTTTAGATGCAAAAAAAGTTATGTTTCAACCACAAATTCTCATCTTTGTTCATCTTATTTCAGTTTTTTAGAAAATCCAAATCCAAGCTTAGATTGTGTTACTTCCTAGTTATATTTTTTACATCAACTTGCAGACTACATCAAAGTGCATTGATTAAGAAATAATAGCTCTGCAGGAAATCAACCATGCTGGGGCTGGTGGATTGTGGGCAGAGCTAGTCAGTAACCGAGGTCATGTTTCTCTTCACTTCATAAAGAAATCAATATATTATTGAGTATCAGTTGGATCTCTGGAGCTTGTATCCTTGCAGCACTGTCCTACTACCTCTCTCTGAAATTAAGTGAAGAATTTGTCTTAGCATGCAGAGAGGATAGTCAATTTTATACCCCCTCAGCATTGCACTTCATATTTAGCTGGTTGTGAGAAATCTTTTTCCTAAAACATCCTTCTGCAGTTATATGCACACTTTAAGAAAAGTTATATTTTGTGAAAAATGTCAAGTCAATTTAAAAATTTGCATATCTCTACCAATGTCTTGTCTGGGCAATCTTAGGATGGTGCTCAAGATGGACCTAATCATTTCATTGTGTTTAAAGAGTTCGTAAGACATAAAGTTCTTAATTATTTTGAGTTACCAACCGAGTGAGTTCATTAGCACCATGCCTAGATGCTAAGTCTATCATGCAAACTAACAATTTCACAAATATTGTTGCAATGAGGCATAACATTTTGCTAACTTCCACCCTCCATTTTAAGGACTCAGGGAAGACTGATTTGCTTATCATCTTCAGGTTTTCATAAAGCTTGAGAAGTATCTGTCTGCTTTACTTGGTGGCAGAATCTTTCATTTGTTTTCTTTTTTTTTTTAGATCTTTAATCTTTGAGTTCTAAAAAGAATTCATAAATTTAGGTTTTGAAGCCGGGGGAGAGAGCATTCCATCAAACATATATCCTTGGTCTATTCTGGGTGATGATTCATTGTTAGTAGTATCAACGGACCGTTCTTCATGCTTTGAACGAAATAAAGTTGCACTCAGGATGGAGGTCCTTTGTGACAATGAAGGACCCATCATTTGTCCTGCTGAAGGAGTTGGAATATATAATCCTGGGTACTGGGGCATGGTAAAAGATAGCTCCTGACTTTAACAATCATATAGAATCTTTCTCTGTTTGTTGCAGAGACCAAAAACAGTTGTCAGGTCCATTTCTTTCGAGAATGACCCTGTCAAGTCACTCCATATACGTCAAGATTTACTATACATCCAATTATACAATCCCCTACATGCTTAGAGCAGATTTTAGCTTGGAAGTAAATGCTGTCAGTGTTGGCTTTATCTGCATGTGACAAGATTTTATACTCATAGATTATGTACTTATTCATCCTGATTCGTTTAGTAGTTCAGGCATATTAGTTAGTATTTAGTACCTAATCTCTATTTGTTAGTTGCTAAAGAGATCTGCTAATCCATTATGTTGTCTTTTGTAGCAAGGATGTCTCACTAACTTAAACCCTTTCCATTGCTCACTTTGCCATGTTCTAGAACATTGAACAACAGAAGACATATAAGGTTCTCATGTATGTCCGCTCATCAGAATCAATTAACATAACTGTCTCATTGACTGGTTCGAATGGTTTGAGGACAGTGGCCACTTCTAATATTGTGTGAGCACCATTTGCTCATAAATATGGTTATCAGAATGCTTCTTAATCTACATACTCTATCAAATTTTGACTTTCAATTGATCATTGGTGTTCTTGCAGTTCTTCTGATGTTTCAAATTGGACAATGATTGAGGTTTTGTTGGAGGCAAGAGGGAGTGATCCCAATTCAAGGCTGCAACTGACGACTAATAGAAAATGTGTCATATGGTTTGATCAAGTCTCAGCAATGCCTTTGGACACATTCAAGGTGTAAATCGCATTTGAATTTGATCAATTTCTGAACTATTTATTTAAGGAAAAAAAAAACTGATCTTTGCTTGCAAGTATTTTACTGTTTTTCTGTCTGAAAATCTTACTGAGTCAGATATTCTTGAATGTACAAATAATGAAGTAAATTTACAACTGGGATTCCTACAAGTTTCTGCTCTTTTCTCTTTGTGGTAACCTTTTATGAGTTTTAACTGTGAGACTTTAAGGAGATGTTGTTATTTATCCATAATTGAATTTCATATTAATCAGGCTTTCTTTAATAATATAGGGAAGACAAAAGAAAAGACTGAGTCAAAAGAAGGAAAAAAAGCTGGATAAGGGGAAACTTAGGTAACATGTTTTTGGTATCAATTATCAAAAGTTCGCATCATAACTCAAGTCCAAGAATTGGGTTTTAAAGAATCGTGGCAACTAGAGAAAGTAAGAAATAGAGTGCTAGGACAAAATTGAGCAATCTGCCAAGTTGATTAATGGTCTCAGTACACATTTAATCATCAACATTTATATATAATTGAAGTCAATGCAGACATCATTGTCATTCAATGAACTGTTTTCCTTTTGACAACTTTCTTCTCTTTGGTGAGCAATTCATCAACATAGATTCCCGTTCACCAGCCGCCATATTAGTCATGGTCCCACATTAATCTTATGGAATATTGCATGAAAATCTAGGTGGATTCATGACATTGCTGTTTATCCCTAATGCTGAAATTGCCTCGTCCTGATAAAGGTACAATGCACTAATTGCTTGACTAGGTTCTGTGTCGTAAAGGTTGATTTTTTGGGTTTCTGACTAAGATTGGTTTAGGTAGTTAACTATTGAGTGTTCTCTACTTTAACATTGGTACGAGGATTTTTCCATGCTGATGTTATAAGCCTTCCAATTTGTTGCCAGAAAGAAGTGGAAGCCTAACAATGTGGTAAATATTGATTTTGTGAACTTACTTCACTTTTTCACTGGTCTGCTGCCTAAAGATTCAGACTTAATGCGGATTTTGGCTTTTCTGATAATGATGAGAGATCCGTGCTTCCCTTTAGATAGATGCATGACCACGAGTAATTTTTTTATTTTTTGTTTTTGTTATGATATCCTTGCTACAGGGACATGGTTTTCGAAAAGATCTCTTTCAAATGCTTGCAGATTTGAGACCTGGGTTTATCAGATTTCCTGGTATGTTGTAACTGATTTCTTGTGTTCAATTTGCAGCACATGCTCTTCTTGTGGCTTAAGAAAAGGTTGATCAAACAAAGACATCATTGAAAAGCTTGGGATACTCCATACCATGATCCTATGTTTTTCTGGCTGGTGTTTTCATTTTGATTCAAGGATGGAATAGTATCAGTGAAAAAAGTTGAATCCATACGGTTTTAAAGAATCCTTAAATTCAGAAAATGCTGATAAAGAAAGAAATAAGATTGAGCTGGCAATTAGGCAAGCTTTAAATCAGACATCATAGCATACTCATTTACCTCAAAATACTATACCGAGATTTCTCGACCCTCCTAAGCACTCCAGATAATGAATGACTCTCCCATGGAGCAATTCAACCTCCTGTGCTTTCTGCTTTATCTCATTCTAGTTTCCAGTACAATTAAAACTTTATTCCAACCAGGGGGAAATGTGGTGGTTTTCTGCTTCTGTTTTATTTTGACTTTCTTAGATGACAGCAGACACATGGCTTATTCAGGTTCTTATTCTTAACCATCATGAAGTTTTGAAGTTATTTGTTCAAGCAGTGCTTTATGGCAGTTAATGTCGGATTGAATACTCAACTGTGGGTTCTTCTTATTTGTTCCTTGATAATCTATTTTTTCTTAACATCCATTTATAGCAGTTGGTCCTTGGAATCTTTTTGACTACTTTGGAAGTTGTGTTTTACAACATTGAATCTTGAGTTATTGAAATATTAAGTTCACAAGAGTACAATTAGAGATAGTGCAGATTTTAGTTCAAGCAACATCTTTTAAGCTATGATTCCTATTATTTCCTTAGTCACTTGAATTCAGATGCGTGGTGTAAACACGTGTTGCACTATAGGTTACTAAACCTTTGAGATTTAAAAATTATATATGATCCCATAGTCATTTCCTTCTGAGTTAATATCTAACTTTGTTAGATGTTTTCTTCTCATATTTTATCTCCAATGAGTCTCTGCTCACTTTAACAGTGCTCTTTGTAGTTATAGCTTGGTTTCATTTATGGATTATTTGCAACTTTCTCGTCTGTGCAATATGATAAACATTTTGACTTCCTTTCCTAATTGTTTCATCAGCAAGCTGATAATCTGTGTAGCTGACAATAACGAACTTTGGCTGTCTTAGTTAGTCAATCCAACCAATGCTCTAGACCTACTCTCTACTTTCATCATACTGGTTGATTCTTTATGTCTTCTTTTGTAGTCTGTTTAACTTCATTTCAGCTGCATCACTTTTCATAGAGGATTCTTTGATTAACCACCATGGATGGTATATTCTGTTCTTTGTTCATCTTGTGTTAGGTGGTTCTTATGTTGAAGGTGAATGGTTAAGAAATTCATTTCAGTGGAAAGCAACAGTTGGACCATGGGAAGAAAGACCAGGACATTTTAATGATGTTTGGAAATACTGGACTGATGATGGACTTGGTCTGTTTGAGTTTCTTCAGGTCATACAATGGTTTCATGCATATCAATGCTCTTGTTCTTTTGGAGAATTTCGGCCATAATCTGATTGCTTCTTTCTTTCTCATTCTTTTTATTAATCTGCAGCTCGCTGAAGATTTGGGCTCGTTACCGATATGGGTTTTCAATATTGGTATTCTGCATATTTTCCATAGCTAGATTTTTTGTCAACATTTTATGTATTTTGGAATCATTATTGATATTGTTTTCTGTTCATCTTTCCTCAGGAATCAGCCTTAATGATCAAATTGATACCCCGAGAATCTTACCTTTTGTGCAAGTATGTTTTTAATTCTGCTTAAAAAAAAATGATAGATAAACATCCATCAATCACAAAACTTTCCAATACTTTAGATTGTCGAGAAACTTCCAGTAATGAGTTGGTGATTTGCATATTTCATGTTACAGCATCTGCTAGTAAATCATCCTGTTAGCATTGTTGTTTAGAGCTTCCTGATGCTCTCATATTTAGACCTCTTCATTGGATCTTTAAGTATGATTCGTCAGTCAAAGATGCATGACTAATTACTATATATAAGAGTGGAAGACTGACAAAGGAAATAAAGAATTCTTCATCCAAGTGTAGGAAATTCTGGACGGAATTGAGTTTGCCAGAGGAGATCCTAATTCAACATGGGGATATGTTCGAGCAGCAATGGGCCATCCAGAACCCTACAATCTGAGACATGTTGCACTTGGGAATCAGGACTGCGGAAAGACAAATTATTATGGTGGGCAAAATGTTGCTCCTAGTGCTTTTGATGCATATATATTTTTCTTTAATTGTATGATGAAACTGCAGAACATAACAATTCCTTCTTCCTGTGAAAGTTAATTCTCGCAAATCTCCTATGTTTGTTAGGAGTTGGGACACATACTCACATGTTTAGATTTGTGATGATTTAGAGAGTAATACATTTCCAGTTTTACCTTTCTTTACCAGAGATCTGAGCTGCAAATCGTTTGGTACATACTGCGTATTTGTATAATGACTGAGTCAGACTGTTGAATGGTTTTTGTGAATAGTTAAACAGTTAAAGTTGGTGTTCCTTTTTTTTCTTTTTTTTTCTCCTCTACCTGGTTTGATTTACATTCAATTGAAGATTTTGCAGTCTTCACATCACAATGGTGGGTTGCACGATGGCTTAGTAATTTATTTTTTCACCTCTCAGTTCTCATCAGCTCATCTCTATCAACAACTTGCAATGGCTCTTGCCACACACTTGATTTCTACTTACGCTGCAGTAAGAATGATAACAAAATTACATATGCAGAATGCCACTGTCTTGTTACTGTGCTATTTCTATGGTGATTTTTTCCCCTCTAGTAAAGTAAAATATATTAAAATCCTTGTTCTACAAGTCTAATCATCTACAGAGTTTCTAAATTTACATCATTCTGTTGAAAGAATCCTTATCATGATATGAGATCACTGATGGTGAATTTGTTTCATTTTAGTTAAATTACATAATTTACGTGGAATGAGATTAAGCTAAGTCATTTTAATCATGATTTAGGCAACTATCTCAAGTTCTATTCAGCAATAAGAAGTGCATATCCAGATATCAAAGTTATCTCCAACTGTGATGGGTCTTCTCGACCATTGGATCACCCAGCAGATTTTTACGACTTCCATGTAAGATCTTCAACTTATAATGTTTGTTATGAATTACGACAACTTAGTTGAAGCCATAGTACTGATATACCAGTGTATCAGTTGGCTCCTTGTTTCCTGATTTTGCTACACTTATCCTTCCTTTCACTGGTAGGTCTACGGTGACGCTAATTATGTCTTTGCATCAGCTCATAATTTTGACCATACAGCACGTGTTGGACCTAAGGTGCGCAGAAGTTTTTTCCAAGAGTTGTAAATTGTTTTCCATATGTGATGCATCTGAAGCCTCTTAAATGGTTTTCAAGGCTTTCGTCAGCGAATATGCTGTGACTGGAAAAGATGCAGGTAATGGAAATCTTCTAGCTGCACTTGCTCAAGCTGGATTGCTTATTGGCCTAGAAAGAAACAGGTACTTACAGTTTTCCCCCAGAATTTCTGTTTCAATACTTGCCATTGCACATATGTTCGTCTTTGGATAATGATAACTCTTGTGGATGGTAAGTTGGGGGATACAACAAGGTAGTAACCAGATTGCGGATACAAGGATGGATCTGTTGACCGGGTCAACATAAGAATTTCATACAAAATTTCTCCACTAAATTGCTGACCTGAATATGAGTTTATAGCTACAAACTGAAGCGTTATTTTGATGGCATACTATCCTGATTTCCCCTGTTATAGATTCCTTTGAAGTTATTCATAGCATCATGCAGCCAACTGCTGTTCCAAAAACAATTCATCAATTATGTTGCGTGGAGTATAAGATAAGAAGAATACTTACCGAGTATATTCGGTAATGGGACATGTGTGGAACCAGAGAGGGGGGGAGGAGAGGGAGAGAGAGAGATGAAGGTTTCAGTGCAGTGGAAGAGAAACAAACAGCCCAAATAACTTAACAAAAGCTCATGTGGGTCTGCTTTGCAGAAAGAAACTACAATCTGTACTTAAAAACTTATAATAGTGGGTTTTGGTTGTTCTTCCAATATGGAGCACTTATGTAGATTTCCCATCTATGCCTTGAAGAGAAAGTGAGTCTTATTGATTATGTGACTTATCATCGAATACAAAGTAGCTTAACAGAAGTTTAGTTATTCTGATGATGATATATTTAAACGTCAGATCATTTCATGTAAAGCCTTGAATCTGGAGGAGAGAATGAGCACAAGTAAACTACTTATTCTCTTGTACTGAGTAACCATAACCAAATAATCCTGCTTATACTACTGCCTTAGATCAACTGACTGCATAAATTATTTAGCTGACAGAAATCAGCCTTCCAAGAATCGCTTAGGTTTAGGCTACCAAGAGCTGCTGCTCACCAACTTGAATAAATAGTCAAACTGCCAGACACTTTCTAGCATGACTGCAACTTACCTGAAATGTTACTTGTAGATTGTGATTGCCCATTGATATGTTATTCCTCTACTGCACGAATATTTGCTTAGTCACAGCAGCTTAATGTCTTCACTGTTATGGCTCTCTGGAAAAAAATAAAATAAACTAAAGAGTCAGCTATGCTTTCACAATGCAGTGATGCGGTTGAGATGGCAAGCAATGCCCCTCTATTTGTGAATGCCAATGACAGGCGGTATGCCTAAGTTCTTCTCTCCATCTTTTTATGATTTTTAGTTTCTGTAATATGTCTTGTGAACAAAATCATTTCTTAATTAGGTTCAATCCCGATGCTATTGTATTCGATTCTTCAAGGGTCTATGGAACACCTAGTTACTGGATGCAGAATTTTTTCAAAGAATCAAATGGTGCAATGCTTCTTAATTCCACTCTTGGCGCCAATACCTCAGCTTCACTTACTGCATCTGCTATACTCTGGACATCCCCAGATGACGGTAGACATTACTTGAGAATAAAGGTTGGATTGCTCTCCTTTATTAAAACAGAACATGGCATTAAGCATGTTAATTTTGGTTGTAGAATCACTTGAGTCAAGTTACTTCTTAAATTTATTTTTCATTGCCATAGCATGAAAATAACTGTGAATTCAAGTTACTGAGATGCCTGTAACACTTGATTGCAAATCTTAAAACATCTCGAAATCTTGCTAGGGAAATTCAAGATAACAATTCGGTATGATTTTCTTCTTCTTAAAGTTGCATACTTCATGATCTAGGCTTTTTTTTTTTTTTTGTTTCTCTTATTAGCATAATATTTCTCTGTAGAAAGTTTAATAGTTAGTCTTCTCCCCATGACAATAAACTTGAATTTCGTTAAACATGTAGTGTTATAGTACTTATAACTCCTAACAGGGGCAAGGTTCATAATACCTCTTGTCTTGCGTGTAAAAGCATTCCATACTACTTGGCTTTTAGGAGATCATGGATAGTTTAATTCTTTGCTTTCGTTACAGTGGAAAATGTATTTGTAGATAGTTAAAAAAGAAGTTAACTTCTACCAAAAGATTGTCAATGCGGTAATGACATAGGTTTTGTAGCAGATAGCCATATATTCTTCATTTTAACAGCTATAGACAAGTGAGATTCTTTTGCGGTAATTGGTCAAAACAGTATGTAGCCACCGAATGTCCAACAGTGAGTGGCAAGCATGTTCGTGCATGCCAAGCTTGGCGACACAAAGGTTTTATCTGAAGATTATGTGTGGTGTTTAGATTACTCTCAAATAGGTGATCTCTGATGATCCAGGAGCAAAGAAGTTGAGATTTTAAGCATACAATAATATATCTTTCCCTTTCATTTGTCTTACTCTTAAGTAGGCTTATTTTCTTGTCAACTTGAAAGAACCAAGGGAGTGGTGGGAAAAACTTCATTCTGATATTCAAATCACCTATTCAAACATTTGACTGACAGGCCTACAACATCTGTCTACCCAACTCCACATAAAAAAAGCTTCATTTTCCAAACACCTGGATCAGTAATATTGGCATTGAGGCCATTTATGTCCTGTTCTTAATTGAAAACAAAAGATTGGTTGGACTTTCATTTGATCATTTAACTGCAATTTTATGTTCAATCATCTTTTGTAGGTCGTGAACTTTGGCAGAAGTACAGTGAATCTTAAGATGACCATTGACAATTTGGACTCAGACTTCATACAAGCAATTGGTTCTACACAGACTATATTGAAATCAAGCAGTTTGATGGATGAGAATTCTTTCAAGGAACCACATAAGGTACTTGAATCACCTTTTGAGTTTGTAGTGATTGAGAAATTTACAAGGTTTCTGAAAGTTGTTTGTTTGTCGTACATGTCCAGTATTTCTTTATCCTACCATGCAGCCATTGTGTGGATAGGTTTAAAGCCATTTCAGTCGCTAGAGTACAGTAATTTGCATAATTCATTGGTACTGATGCTTAGGCCTGGACAATTCAGGTCATAATTATTCTTGATTTTTTTCTGAGCTCAAGTGGCATGAACCGAAATGCTTTTCCTGGTGTCGAAATTCAATCAGTTTCTGCATTTCTCCGAAATACTGCCAGACATGCTACCTCGATCACAAGAAGTGTTTGTCTAGGGATTTTCAGTTTGATTGTGCCTTTTTTTTTTTTTCACAATGCATTAACAGTTTATTTGCTGTTCTGCATCGCTGAGTGTCGTATATTCTTCTGACTGAGTTTTGTTATGCCCGTTTAATCCAAAAACATGAACTTTGTTGCTTCTATTCTTGAATTCGTTGATTGAACTGGACTTTCATGCTACTCTCTACCTATAGTACATGACTAAGCATGCAGTCTTAAGTCGTAGATTGATTGAAACAAGAACTACATTCAGAAAGCATACACATTTTTTGCTGGAAAGTGAGAACTGACCTTCCAGAAACCATCCGGGTGGTTTTGTATGGACTTTCACTGTTCAGACATCATTTTAGGTCAATTTGTTGAAGTTGCAATGAGCAGTTCAGTTAATACACGTCCAACTATCTTTTACCTTCAATAATTCCATTCAAAAAACAGAAAAGAAAATAGGTCAGATGGCAAAAAATAGCTGGTTGTCCGAGAACCAAAAGAAATGACATGAAGTATCTGAAAGACTGAGAATACTCAAGTTTGTTGGGGGGAAGATCTTGTAGCGAATGTCAATTGAAACTACATTTTAGCAAAGAGTTGGTGATTCATATTAGTCTTTCTTTGTACTTTTTTCATTTCCCATTCTCAGTTCCAGAAAAGTGACATGAGCAAGACTTGAAGTCTTGAACATGAGTTAGCAGAAGAGGGTTGCATGGACGTCATGAAATAGTCGAAGAACTAGCCCTAAAGGAGTAAATGTAGTTGAAGTTTTGCATATTTGATTTAAGATTAAGTTCACAGGGGTTATGAACAAACTTGTGTTAGTGCCATTCTGTGATGTTGTATTCTAAACCTGGCCCTATATACTTACAATACTGTGCTGAACCTGAATGCAGGTGATACCAGTCAAAAGCCCCTTGAAAGCTGCTGGGACGTCCATGACTGTCTTACTTTATCCACACACTTTTACTTCCTTTGATTTGCTGACTTCGTTGGCAAAGTCACAGGCCACTTTGGTCAAAGAACATGTATCTGTTCCTAATAACTTGCCATACTAATGCTACATATTTAGTGGCATTGAAATATTGATCATTCATGTTCAAGTTGTTCTTTTGGTTATCACTACGAAAATATCCCCCTTTAAATAAAATGACAACAGCATAAAGAATTCTAAATCCTTCTTTCCTCATTACTCATTTTCTTTTTCCAAATTTTATTCTTTTGGTAGGGAGTTCTTGCTTAACTGAACTTATCTTGCTGATGGCTGTACTTTTCTGACAGACACTTAATCCCTTTCTTGATATTCTTGAAGAAGAGCACATCTACTATCTTAATTGTTTTTGTTTTTGTTTTTGTTTTTGTTTTTGTCTTCTTTTTTTTTTTTCCCTCTTTTCCTTTTTCATGTTCCTTTATTTTTTCCTTTTCTTTTTCTCTCTTCACTTAAGCCACTAGCAACTTCTTAGCCTAAATTATTATTTGTATACCTAGAATGAATTTTTTAACAACTTTTAATTATCCCGTGTTATATCTGTTACTATCTTATTAACTTTTGATGAAGGCTTATTAAGAACTCACTTATTTTTTACTTTATCTTTACTGTTAATAAATAATTTTTTGTAAGCTCTGGTAATTTATGTATTTTAGTAACTTAGTTACTAGATTAAATATACTTTTCCATCTAAGCAACATATCTTTTGTGTTGTTCTATAAAATTTGTTTTTGATTACAACGAAAAATAACAAATAAACTGCAAAATATAGGGAATGAGATAGAGCAAATTTAAATGTTTATTGTAAGTACACATATAATAACAAAGGGAAGGAAGTAGCTAGTAACATGAGAGAAATGGAAAGAATAAAGGATCAAAAAAATAAAATAAAAGGACAGGGCAGAAAAGGAGAACAAAATAGGAAAAAGGAAAAGAAAAGTATCATGATGGCTCTAGTTGAAAAAAGAAAAGAGGGTTAAGTGCCAATTAACAAAAGTTCAAAGGATAAAATGCACTTTGAGATATATTTTGGGGAGTGTAGTGCATTTTATCCAGATATAATGAAATATAAATATAGAGAAGATAGGTGGAACAAAACTTCTCTTAGAGCCACATTAGTTATAGGAATACATATATAAACTGCCTTTATCTTATCCCATGTTATGGGTATAAAATCAATAAATGTCCTCACTTGTTTTTAGTTTAGCAAAATCACCAAATAAATAAACAAAGGAATAAACTGACAAAGTTATAAACGTTTGCTTCTCTGTCATTCAATACCATTAGCGGAAAAAGAAATATGAAAGGAGGTAAAGATGGAAGCAAATGCAGATTGGAGTAGTAATATAGGACAAAGTGAAAATGAGAATCTTAGAGACAAATCATGTTTTGATAGTCGGAAGGGAAATAAATCCTCTGCTTATGTTGCATGCTTCCTCGCTCACACACACTCAAGTCTTCCCATGGAAAATGATCACCAGCCATAAAAGAAGATACATGCACATATATAACCATACATAGAGCTTTGCATATTTGTTATGTAAAAAGTAAATTGCAGTCATTGGATTGAAGCGAAAGGACATGAGTATGGGATTGATGCATCCTCTCTAGTAGACTAGTGGGGGTATAACCGTTTGCAGCAAACGGTACATGCAGACAACAAATTACTACTATTTACAGGTGCATGCACTGTAATTAGTTTTTCTCCCTGTATAAAGCTTGTTATATTTAGATTAATTGTTTTCATTTCAGGAAAAAGAAGAGAGATGTCCAATACAGATTTTGAAATGAATTGAAAGAATACTTGTTTGAACCTATGAGCCCTTGTAAGTTTGAAGAGATAACATGTGTTATCCACAATATCCATACATGGTGATGGTGATGGTGATGGTGATGGTCACAGTAGCAGTATGTTTGTTAAGATTGAAGTTATAGATTGCCACACACCAATTACTACTGTCTCTGACAAGAAAGCTAACCCCTTTTGGTTTTGGGGGCCATCTTCTTAATCAGGAGTTGTCTAATATGGCTGTACGAGTGAAAGGTGACAACGATTAGGATGTAATGTTCCAACTTTGAATTTATGCATTATCTTTCGTTTCGTTACCAAAAAAGAGCGAAAGAAAGGAGACAACGATTAGAATTTAGGACTGCAACTGGTGAGTGTGTATAAATATTAAATAGTGGATGGTGATGCTCTCTGTCCTCAGCCCTCGGCAGGCCCCCACTTCCAAAACCGCAGCGGAGTCAACCACCAAACCCATCTCTTTTCTCTACTACTTTCACAATACAATACAAAACAAAACTGAACTAAGAAAGTCCCCACCACCACCACCACCACCACCGATCACACCAGTTCTCTCCTTCCGCAAAATTAAACCTCCTCCCGCCGGCCAGAAACAAAGGGTTCCAAGCAAGCTCATTGGGCGAAACAGTAGGTAGGCAGTAACTACCAGAATTATTATATCATCCCTATAGATGGACCTGGAAAACCAGCAGCAAGGCTTGCTTCTTCTTCAGGGTGGCCACAGCAGCAGCGGCTCCAATAATAACATATGGGGCCCCACCAATATAGCCACCACACTCTCCAGACTGACCTCCGCCACCTTGTCCCACCACAGGAGTTTCTTCAATGGCTACGATGATGATGAGGATGAAGAGGAGGAGGAGAGGGAGGAGAATGAGGATGATGGTGGCCATGGCCCATCATTCCCAGTAGGCCAAGAATGTCTATACTCGAGGCCATTCGTGATTCTTGATTTGATATGGAACTTGGGATTCGTTTTGGTGGCTGCCTTTGTGCTTTTGACTACCGTCACGGAGAGACCCGCCACCCCTTTGAGGCTTTGGATTGGTGGCTATGCTCTGCAGTGCCTCTTGCATGTGGGCTTTGTTTGGCTTCACTATCAAAGCAGCCATTTTTACACTCATCATTTGCATGCCTTTCATCCATTTTCTCTTCTTTGTCACCAAGGGTACAATGCTTCTTCTCTTTTCTCATGTTTTAGGAAGTCTTAGTCTTATTAAATTCTTGTTTCTGTGATTCCTTACCCCCTAATTGCTTCATTCCAACCCATCTGTGGTAAGTTCGTGATTTAGGTATCTGACACCCAATTCAACAGGGCAACAAGAAAGATAAAGGAAGGTATAAAGACAGTCAGATACTAATCAAAGAAGAAGAGCTGATAAATAAATAAATACACACACACAAAAGGAATCTTTTTCGGTTGTTGATTTGTTACCTTAAACGTTTTCGAACAATATCTTTTTGTAAACCATAGTCTTCTTTTGCAGTAAATTTTCCATATCGGCATATGTAGACTCAGTGGCTGCTCCTTATCCTGTACCTTTGTCCTTGTTCATATTTTGACTGGTATATGGGCTTTTTCAGTTTTCAAGTTACACTTTTCTTTCTCCGGAGAGCTGGGGATTTGCTGGGGATTTTGTTAGCTGACAATTTAATTTCTTATGCACAATATTCTCAATTTGATGTGTGGCCTACTGAAACAGGAGTTATCTTGTTCTTTTTGTGTCTGTCTTTACTTCTTGTTTGTATAAGCTCCAAATTAGTACAGGAGGTATTCCAGCTCACCATAAACTTTGATTAAATGGTATACCAGACTAAATGTTCAACTTTAATAAGCCATAGTAGGATTTACCACTTTTAGTTTGCGGCATGCATAATTCGACTTAATGGTTAATGAAACAAAACTTAATCAACTTTCCTTTCTTCTTTTTGCTTGTCTTTCTGTTATAAAAATGGGCAGCTTTGCACTGCCAGTCAAAAGTGAATGGATTTTTCCCATGATGATTCCTCAGCGTATAAACAAAAGATATTACTTTTTACTCTAGAATCTTATTCTCTTTTGTAGTTTTATCAAGAGGCTGGAGTCTATCAACACAGTTATTTCATCTGTCTGGTGGGTGTTTGGATTCTATTGGATATATATGGGTGGACAGGCACTTTTGCAAGATTCGCCACGTCTCTACTGGTTTGAATCCTATTTGAAGATTTCAGAAAATCTTATTAGTTATTTAGATCCAATTGTATTACTTTTTAAAAATGAATACGGAAACTCTTTTTGGTGAAGTGGTAGCATATGGAAGTTTCTAACTTTTTAGAGAACTTTGAACTCGATCATATGAGTGCGTTGCAAAAAGCTCCACAATCAATTAACAATCTCTTGCGACAAGTTGAAGCGTGGTTGTTGGACAAAGATGGTTCCTTGGGTGCTATATGTCCTCTGATTTATGGGGTCGAATATATCTTCAGTCTTCATAGCATGATATATGAAATATTAAATTTCTTAACCCTCAGGCAAAGAAAGAACCAACAAACGAAGCCTTCATTAAGAGTATCTTTGCAGTTGCTCTGCTAACCCTTCTCAATTGGAGACCCCAATTACCATCCTCCCTGCATGAATTGCTCCTTCAAATGTTTTTAACATCTTTATTGTCTTATTTTTCCCTTTTTCTTCAGTTAATGTATGCCTGGGAAATTAGAAAAAGTTCTTGCATTCACCATATATAATCAGCTTTCATGCATAACCGGAAAGAGAAATGAGATCAAATATTATTAAATTTCCAAATTTTTGGAAACAAACAGAACAAGGATATCATTTAAATCTAGGGAGTGAAAATTCTTGCAAAAATTTTAGGACAATCTATTTGGGTTTTCTGTGAATAAGTTTTCTGTGCAAACAAACATGACAGTTAGTCCGCACTTGTAAAAGGGGCCCTAACTGAAGCATATCTAACTGCTGCAGGTTAGCAGTGGTTTTTCTGGCTTTCGATGTATTCTTCATGATATTTTGCGTTGCAATGGCATGCATTGTTTTCGTATTGCTGGCATGTTGTTTTCCAATATTAGCAAGGGTTGCATATGCTATGACGGTTGGTGAAGGAGCTTCTGAAAATGATATAAGGACTCTTCCCAAGTATAGATATTGCCATCCTAATGCTGCAGGGACTATTAATTCCTGTAGAAAGCAAGAAGACGCTGCTTTACTAGCTCACCTGGGCAGCAACAACATCCCTGAGCTTGCCCTCAGTTTAGAGGATTCTGTAAGCATCACAACATTCTCTATCTATTGACTGAAATGGTCTTGTTTCTTTCCCGTTTATCCGTTAACTTCTCTTTCACTTGTTTTCCACATATAAAGGGTATATCTTGTTTTTGTTCTTTTTGTTATACATCATCAAGAATCAAGGAGACTAAGAGTAGATTTTTTGTATATTTTGCTTTTCCAATTTTCTTTATTTTTTTTCACTATAAAATGTTTGGCCTCTAATACAATAGTGCACTGAAGAATGGCATTCTCTCTTGCTTAAACCTATACTTTTTACCCTGTAAATATTCCAGAAGCAAACTATTAAAGTCAGATCCTCATAACTCATCAATTCAGTTGAAACAGTGATGTTTCCTGACATTGCATATAGAATGCTATGTAATCTATTGTCTAGCATGTACAGCTCCAAGTTTATTGTTTATGGAGGGAGATATCCACTGGAAGAGCAGTTTTCAGAGTTTCAGACAGGAAAAACCTTAGCCTCACTCCTTTTTCTATCCACCTCAAGAGTTGGTCTGCTATTTAAGCCTGAGTATGAATACAATAAGCCACTAACAGTTTGAAGCTTTCACAATCTTAATATCTGCTTCCTCATGGCGTAAGCTGTATGGTTCCAGTTAACAGGACTGGCATAAAATCAAGTTTGATATGTCTCCTCTGCTCTATTGGTAGGAATTTCATTGGATTCCCCACTGAAACTTATATTCCAAATGCTCAAGTTGGTTGATGATCTGGGTGCACATTTTGTGGCAAAAATTATTTATGGATTCTTGTTTATACCAGCATAAATAAAGGTTGATTTGGAGAGAAAGTTGCAGAGCTTCCTAAGTTTTTTTTTTTGAGAAGACAGTGCAGCACTTGAAGAATTTTAGTTTTGTATACTTGGACCATGAAAGTCGCCTTCCAAATTTCTTGGATTAGTCTTTACATATGCAGAGATAAAGCTTTTTACAGTTGCATCTTTTTGGTGCCTAGCTAACAAAATTACTTTCCAAGGATATAGCAACTGGCAAAAGCTTGACAGGCTAAATTGCTTGTTATGTTTTGTTGCATATGTGTACTGACCTTTTTGTTGGATATGCTACATGCTTTTGACTTATGCATGTTGGTTATAGAGTCCTTACGCTATATTAAGTAGTATAGAGTCCTTTTCATGCTTTTGACTTCTGCAAGTTGGTTATAGATGTGTGGATCATTTAACATTTGACTGACTGAGTGGTCTAAGCTTTGGATTTGTGGACATCGTTTCTTGGATTGTCAGTCAACTCTTCAGTATTCAGCATTTAGTAGTTCAGGAATCATGCTTAACACCCTTCGTAAGTGCCATTTCACTATAGTGGAAAACCATCTACTACCATATGTATTATAGACTTTATGGTAAGACTTTGGAAATATTTTATCATTATTTGCGGATTAAATATGGTTGTTGGCACAGTAGATTCTAATTCCTTGTAGGTTGAAATAGTGCATCTTTTTGACAGTTGAATTGGCAGATGAATTTGGTTGAGATTCTTCTGTATGATGTAACCATGTAGCCCTTTTATTTGTCAATTTAGTTAATACTTGGTAAGATGTACCAGCCATAAACTAACAACTTAGAGCAATTAACTTCGGATAATTGTGCAACTATTTAATCAATTTCTTTCTGCTTTTTCCCCAGTTTTAGTTTGAAATCACCTGGATATGAGTACTCCAATATATTCCTGTCTTCAGCCTTCTTGTACCCGCTGTTTTTCTGAACAACATGACTGTTGATGTTTCTTCTGCTTATTCCTTGTGACTCTCGTACCCATTGCAGGAATGCTGCATATGCCTGCATGGCTATGAGGATGGAGTGGAGGTGTGCACTCTCCCCTGCAACCACCATTTTCATTACCGATGCATCCGCAGATGGCTGCGAATTAATGCAACCTGCCCTCTCTGCAAATTCAACATTCTTCAAGGTGAAATGTTGGTCTGACAAAAAGGAAAGCCAGAAAAGAAAGGAGGTGTACAATGTGGAGGAACCAATCATTTTGAGACAAGCAGCACAAGGAAATCAGGATACTAGATCCAAGTATTGTTGTAATGCAAATTGGCTGCTGGCAAAATGTATAGAAGAAAAAAAAAGTCATCGACCATCTGGGTTCAACTTCTTGTTTTAGTGTTCTCGTTGTACAGCTTTCCCCTTTTTTTGGGTGCATTCTATATGGGCAATTTAGGCTGCGGGAAGTGAATGGTTGTTTGGTCCTTGCCTCCCTCCCCTGACAGCAATTCTCTCTAGAATATAAACCAGATTGGTAAGTTGTTTTAGTTAATAACTGTCAAGGCTTTGTCTGGTGGTTCAGGGTACATTAATCCTTGAACAAATCAGGCAAACTTGACATAGGCCTGATGAGAGTAGGGCCAAAAGTGGTAAAACACATGAAAAGATAGAGGAACAAATCAAAGCAGTTAAAACTTGTGTCTGAATACTATTTTGTTCTGGATGTAAGTTGATGTGGAGAAGAGTGGAATGGACGGACGGCTGGCAATGGAACAGAGGGGCCATTGTCTTAGCGCTGCAAATATGTGCAAGTAGCTTAGGATGGGTCTGACCGTCTGATCAGTTCAACTCACTGATATTAGGAATTTGGTCAAGTCCATCTCCGTTCAAGTATTACTGTTCTCCATCCGGTCCACCACTCCTAACTTTAGGCTATTAACTGGTTGATTGTGCAAGGGAGTGAGGTTTTATAGTCCTCTTCAAATTGACCATTGTTCGTCATCACTCCACGCACTTGATTGTGTGAGGGAGTGAGGTTTGATACTCTTGTTTAGACCATTCATTGCTATTTATCTCTCCGCACTGGACTAAACGTGTTTCTTCATCGTATAGTGCACTGTATTTCGTTTCCACTCTTTCATTGTTAAAGAGGAATTTCTTTCTGTTTGTGCTAAAAAAGCATTCCATTGCAAGGGAAGTGATTTGAATAATGTATCTACTGACTATGAGAATAGTAAAGAAATGACACAGGGAAGGGGTAAAGGAACACTCTGGTTTCTTTGAAATGAAGCCCCCTTCAAGGTGTCTTTGGTGCCCCTCCTTGCTAGACCTACACGTATGGATTTTCTACATGGTTGAGCAGCTCTCCATCTGTAGATTAGACGGATGTCAATTCCCATCATTATAGAATTGGTAAGCAGCATAGCACGATGGAACTCTGAGATGCCAATCACTCTTGAAGTCCATTTTGGTGTCTGCAGCTGAAACTAAGACTTTTTCTTAGCAGATCAACAATGCCACACCAAGGAGCAAAAAGAAAATGGCCTCCTGGACGTGCTGAAAACACCAAAAACAAAGCAATGAAGCAGGATTGCTCGCCTCGATCATAACTTGCCACCCATTCAACAATTGAGGAACAAAGCCAGCTTTGCATTGTTTAGGCACGTCCAAGAGGAAATTGACGAAAGACTAATCAAATAAAGGAAGCAGATATTGACAGATATTTATTTAGAATTTCGACCCTCAAAGTTTGACATCTCAGTTTAAGCAGATTCACATTAATAGGATATCACAGTAAGGCTCAGACACATTTTCTTTTTAAGTCTTCATCCAAAACTGGTGCATCTAGAGAATTGAACTAAGGCATATAGATCATTATAAATCAGCAATAAGTAACACGGGCAGGCATGTGTCCTCTCTGTGCATAAGCATTTGGGATTCTTCTTTATCTATCTACTATTTTAATTGATCATCCATGACACACACACACACACAGATGTAGAAGCACACAAAACACAGAGAGAGAGAGTCAATAGACTGAAGTAACACCCCTGCTTGTGAGTAGAAGGCTCAAAATACATGTACAGATGATTATCGTCATCCTTCTTAAGGATACAGTAAATCCATTAAATGATAAAACCAGCTATTTTGCACCAAGTTATGATTCCTAGTAAGGGGAAAGGAAAAATTAATAGAGGACAAGAAATATCCCATCCAAAGTAAAAGCTGAAAATTAGAAGTACACTTAAAATTGGCTGTTTGTAAAAACTAAGGACACGCATGTTCTTCTTGTTCTGTGGCAAAGCAGATACAAGTGACAAGCTCAAAGCTGTACTTTCCATATTATTCACAGTGGGAACCATCACTAAAAAGACATCTTCAAAAACAACATTTGAGTTTAAGTTCAAAAAATCAGTTAAGCATAGCCACAAGAAACCAAACATTGATATATTTATCAGCTTCCTTATTGTTAACAAGAGCACATCATGTAAATCATTTTGTCCTTAGAAAATAAACTCAAGATAATCATAAAAATTTCATAAACAATGAAAGTGGATTTCTAAATTGGTGCTTTTTATTTGACAAAATCGGTAGAACTCCTATCTGAGCACATATCAAACTTCAAAACTTCTTTTCTTCCTAAATTTAATGCCAAAGCCCATTAAAAAATTATACCCTATTCCCCCACCATAAACTTTCTCCGACATAATGTCCAAAAAGTTTGTATCATCCTCAACATCCAGCAGTCCTGTAATTGTACTCTTTCATTCACACATAGGAACAAAATTGATGGCTTCTTTAGCTACCACAGGAGAATTTCCAACCTTCAAGCTTAAATAGTAAAATCAGTTTAACTTGTATTGCTGTTACATTTAGATAAGAGAATACACAACGCTGTTTCAGCTGTTCCCAGCATACCAAAGTGCATTCACATTTTATTTGGTAGTTTACAAGTAGTAGAAGGAATTTTCTCAGCTTGCAGGGTGGGGGAACTAAAGCTCAAAATGCAAAATTTGATCCTTGACAGCTCATAGTTGCTAGTTTTCAAATTGAGTGAATTATGCAGTATATTCCTTATGGAAGTATGAGCACATGTGCAAACAGAGACATGTGTAATTGCACACACCAGGGGGGAGGGGGGAGATGTTATGGCAAAAAACGAAAAAGTAGAAATCATTTTTAAAAAAATGTTAGAGAAAAGCAGAGCATCTAGGCTAGCTTCATGTGGACAGAAATGAAAAAAATTAATCGCATGACAACTTCAACCACATGTACTTGATCCTTTATTACACAACAAATAATAATCAAGAGCAAGCTCTGATGATCATATAGCCCCCAGCACAAACAGGATAAGTATTCACAAACAGGTCAACTGCCTAAAATAGGTTCCCCAAAGAACAAAAAGTAAACAGAAAATGCAATTTTAACTGATCGGAAAAGTGCCAAACAGAGCATAATGGTGGTTTCATTAGTTTTGATGAAACTTGATGCGACATAAGTGAAAGAAAAACTGCCAATCATCTTGTAAATGCCTAGAATATTCCAGCACAAAGAGCAAAAGCAACCGAGGCCAATAGAATAGATCTCTTAATTTAATAAACCATTGGAAGTTATATATTTGACTGAGTTTCTAACTACATTACACAAATTAGCTGATGGAAGTGAGGGAAGATGAATAGCAGCAAGCATATGCAAGAAAATGTGTCAACAAAAACCTGCAAGATGTCCTCAGACAAAAACTAAACATTCTTGTTCTTCTTCAACTTTGATGGTGGCCATCGCCCCTTCTTCCTCAAGCGACGCTTCCTAACCAGCTTCTTTCTTCGTAGCCTGATTTTCTTTGCCAACTTCATCCTCATCTTCTGCTCAAGCTTCTGCTGGAGCTTGGACTCCAGAGGAAGATTCTGAATGGGCACATCTTCCTCCTCACTCTCTGAGGGAGGCTCAGGCCCATCTGAGTTTGCACCTTCAGCAGATGCCTTGGCCAACAGCGCCCTCCTCTCGTTCAGAAGAAAAGGTGGCTGAATGCTGTATCCAACATACAGTTTTGGAAATGCAGCTAAAGGGTTGTTGCACAGCCTGGAAACTAGCAAAAAGACCACAAAGGCAAGTGATTAAGGAACATGAAAAATCACATTATCCTATGCAGTACAGCGATGAAATGCTAAATGCAAAGGGGAATGAATAATCCTTCTGAACTGCTCTCAGATTCATATGTGGGCTACATGGCACGAGCTGTGAATAATTAACCACAATTCTCAAGCGTCTGGGCATTACAACATCAGAAAATGCATCTAATCCACATTATACGAACTACAAGACCATAACATGTCCTTCATAGAATAAATTTCAAATAAAGCTACCTCCACTTTAAAACCCACGCAAAATGGAGAAATATATCAAGGGGAAAAAAAAAATCCGACGTCCAACAAATAAATCAAATGGACAAAATGCAGAAAAAATGGTCGATGGAATACCCAAAAGACAAAACATTAAGGAAAAAGGGTGCATGGAAACATATTAACACGAAATTAGATAGATACCAAGTTAAAAAGCAGGTCTCACTTGGTATAACTAAAAGGTCAGAGTCTCAGGAAAAAAAAAAAAGTGATGAACAAGATACTAAGGTGATTTCAAGACAAAAAGCTCAAATTTTGCAGCAGATGAGCACCATTCATGCGGGAAAAGCTAAAATTTTTAAAGAAAAAGAACCAATTGAAGATGCTGAGCTTGAGGGAAAGAGCAAATGTATTCTACAACAGAACAATCACTAGCAAGGCAGGAAATAAAGAACCCAGAAACAATCAAGAACATATTTTGCAGGTAATAGAAACAAAAAAAAATCTGAAAATGTACAGACGGATAAATGGAGATAAAAGGAAGAGAGGCATTATATTCTTACGCCGAGAAGATGCGAGGGCAAAAGCTAGTGAAGGCGGTGAAGACGAGGAAAGACCGGAGAGCAGAACTGGAATGGTGGTAATCGTACTGGGAGCGGAAACTTGGAGGAGGGAAGCCATTGCTCAAATGCCTCCCTATTCTTTCATCTCTTTCAAGTCTCTATGGATAAGATAAGACCTCAATTCAGTCTCTGTGTCTGGTCTGGGTCCTAAAATTCCCAAAACCCCAAAAAACAAGGGCTTACAGTCAATAGTGAGATTTGCACATGGGTCCCCAGTATTTTTGCATTATCCAGGCAAAATTGATACCCACCAAATATAGAGTACATTCTTTCTTAAATCCAAACGGTTGCGTAGTGCACGTGTTTGGTCCGACGATAGTTCAGTTCCCCATGATAGTTCTCCAATGATTTAGTTGGGTTTCCCCATAGTTAGGTTCTCCATTTCCATAAATTACCGTAAGATTAGATTATAGAAAGTGACGTTTGATAAAAGTAAAAAAAATGTAGAGTCAAAGGAGCCCTACTGGGGGATTGGAGAATGAAATACTTACCGTTGGACATGATCAAATGAATTGTAATTTATTTTCTATTTCGAGTTCTACAAATGTCACTTAAAATATTATTATTGAAATTTGATCTTCTTTAAATACTGTGTAAAAGCACACAAGGAAAGAATGTACCGTAACGATTTGATGCATACGGGATCAAAAGGTGATTGAAAAATATATTTATAGAATTTTTAGAAAAAAATTGCAATCCAAAGCTAACCAAAAGGCTAAATGCATCATTAACGTGCGAAAGAGAATAAGTAATATTTACAACGGTGAGCGCTCGGACTGACACCGGTTCCTCCCCTTGGCCTAATCCCATTGCATTTCTTTTCTAGTGAAATGAACCGAATAGGGTAGGGAAGGCAGTAGCAGGAGGGACGGATAATCCTCTCAGATCATGCATTAATTAGCAATAAGCACAATAGTACGATAAAGTTTGCCTTTTAAGATACTTTCGAGTAACGAGTCCGTAGTGTTGTATCACCGCAGAACATGCCTGAGGTTCAATACTTCATCCCTGCCGGTGGTACTGTAGAAGGAGACTCAGGCATGGCGGAGTTAGAATGATGCCCTGCTTTTAACCAGGCGTATGTATATACATGGACATTCCGAAGATGGAACATCTGAGCTTCATATTCCAATGCTAGAATTGAGCCTAATTTATCTCAGCTCTGACAGTATCACTCTGATAAGTGATAAGCAGAAGCCTTCATTTCGACAACTTGCAGCGAGCCTTCACAGATTCAGCCAGCTGAAGTAGTAGAATAAAATGTCGATGCTTTAATTTGGACATCAATTATAGGGACATCGATTTCCGACTCTTCTTTGCATTCTCAACTCACCAAACTCTGTCCAAAATTCCCTCCTCGATACCTGGCCAGTGGCCAGCCCATGCACATTTTGATGGTGGAGGAGTTGCAACTTGCAAGAGGAGGATTCCAAGTTGGTTTTGGTGGAGGGGGGTGGTGTGGAATTTGAAGTGGAGGGTGAAGGAAGGAAGGTGGACGAGGTGGAGAGGTATACAGGCAGGCATCCATCTTGGAAAAATTTTTCTCAGACCTATGGACCATCCATGACGGTCATGGAAGGAAGCCAACTTGGGATCATTGTAACTTCACCAAAATTTGCTGAAGGATTACATCAAAAAATGAGCATCCGTTCAGCAGCAGAAGAATAGATATTGATGCGGCATGAGCACTGTATGTATCACCGTAAAATGACACCCGCATATTGCTCTTTTCCAAGTTTCTGTCTAATTTGCAGGAATCCCCACGATGATAATTAATTAACACACGACGACAGAGAGAGTAGCCAGAGGAGAGGATTTGATGCAACTCATTAAAAAACCCAGCTACTTCTACCTGATGAAACTACTCGTTTTTCCATTGTCCTTCCCAAATCTCCAGAAAAAATGCTATCCTCTCAGTTTTCACCAAAAACTGCGGTTGGTTCTGCAGCGGAAAAATAACTGAATAAAACTGCAACAGCTATTAGCTCTTTCAAACGCCACTCCCCCACAATGTATAAATACTACAACTACATGTTCGTAGCTAATGACCACGGAACGACTAAAAATGAACAGAAAAATCTTCAGACTCGGGAAACATTATTGACAATCACTTAAAGCATAATTAGCTTGAAAAATGCACAAATAAGCTTTCAACTGTAAAATCATCATCTTTGTTTGACAGCATCTGGTTATCGAAGCAGCTTGACTTGTAAACCTAAGTGGTTAAAGCTGAGGGTATGATCAGTTTTTCATATTAACTTTTTCTAATGTCAGGCGCAAAATCAGCAACAATTTATAGTAACACCGGAACTTTCCCTCCTGCAGCCAATATCTTCCGCTCCAGCTAAATTTTATATTGAGAGAGGGGGTCAACAATAAAGTCATCCAAAGAAATAATGAAAAAAAAAATGATTAACAAATATTCCGACACAAGCCACCAGAAAAGGCAAAAAGGAAGAATCAAATTGTAGTTTGGAAGATGTGAACAAAATTTAAGTAACCAAGACAAACAAATTAGTCAATGGATCTAGTAGATTGAAGAAGGCAAGATTTGGAAGAGGAGGATTAGCAGACAATGCTGTAGCATAAGGTCTTATAAAGCTAGTATCTGTATATCTTACCAGCTTGTTATAGAGACATATTATGATCACATATTTAAGGAATACTTACTCTGCACAAAGTTCCAAGATGGTTCTTGACAAGAAAGTATTCATCTTTCAAGTGTTGTAGGCAAGCCTTACACCTGCATCACAGAGGTTCAAGGAAAATGAAGAAACAATAAAAAACATGATCCAAGCATCATTTCCTGAACTTGAAGTCAATGTCCCTAAATCATGGCAGGCAGCGGAAGAGCAAATTCCAACTAAAAGAGGCTGCCCTTTTGAATATATATTTTTTTAATGCTCTCTGCTGCTAAGCTAATGCTGTAATTGCCTAGGCAATGCTGCTAAGAATCAATAGAAACGCACTCACCCTTGAAGGTCCTTCTCCTCACAGCAGTTTCTGAAGGACACACATGCGTTCTTTACTCTTTGCGCGCCAAGGCTGTTTAGTGATACCCAAGACAGACAATACAAGCCAGTGATAAGTTACAGAGGAAAACAGGGCAAAGAGAATATGTAGGCTTCAAAGGACCGACCACATCTGGCTCAGTCATCTTCAGAGCAAAAATTATACTGTCCTAAGCAATTTAAGTGACGTTCTATGATTATGATTCGTGGACATTCTGGTGAATAGATGAAGTTTAGGAGCTACTTATACACTTAAGTAGAATAACTAATTAATACCTGGAACTGCTGCCCTTGAGCTGGTGGACAAAGGCATCAACCTGCTTAAAATCTACCACTTGTACTTGACTATAGACATGAGAAGGGACAAGTAGTCCAAATTCAGATTGATGCAAAACATAGCAGAGATCATCAAAAACTAACAAAAGATCATCAAAAATTCTGCCTTACAGAGAAGCAACCAAATTGTTGAGAAGCTTTTCAGAATCTTCAAAGAAAAGTGAGACCACTTCAAGGACAAATTCAGGGCTACTCTCATCTTGCAACTTCTGAAGTTGTACAAACTGAGCATCCAAGAACCCCTTTTTGTTTCGGACAAGCACACAGGTTGTGCACCAACAAAAAAGAGGCCCGTTATTACAGAACAAAAAAAGAAAAATAAATAAATAAATGAACCCATCAATTCCCAACCTCACATACCCACAAAAAAAAAAAAAAAAAGAGATGGTTTTTACGCGAATGAAACAAAACCAAAAACTTCCCTATTGTTGACCAATATGGAATACAGACCTGAAGATATAGAGATTTCATGCATTCAAGAAATTGATTCTGCAACTGGATTTTAATCTTCTCCTCGTCGTCCATGCTTTTGGAAATCGAACCACTAAATAAAACAGGTTCAAAACAGAGTTTTGGCAGACACTGGAATAGATTTTAAATGAACTGAAACAGAACCAGCGTGGCTTTGTGTTGTGTCATACGCGAAAGTCACCTCACCAGGGCTCCGCTCCCTCGACGCACAAAAGTTGACCACTTTATATTGCAAAAATGCACCTATACTTATGCAAAATGCTATATAGGACTCCAAGTTCCACTAACAATGGCATAAATTCCCCTGCCTCCCCCCCCCCTCACCTAGATTCCCTTGTAGAGGAAAAGAAAAAAAAAACAAAATACTGACTCATGATTTAGCAATTTTTTGTCCATATTGTTATCATGATACCCTAATCCTTTTAATTACTCACTCATGACTATGAATCAATGATGATAGCTTAGTATGCCTTGCCACTTTTTTTTCTAATTTTTTTTCAATGGGTTAAGGATGGAATTTAAGAAGTGGAGAGGAGGTAAGAAAAATTTGCCTTGTCACTTGTTGCCAAGTCAAATTATTTTTCCCATCACATATGAATTTCATTTTTGTTAATTTTGCAAAGGAAGGTGCAAGCTCAAGACGCGAGCATAAGAGAATGAGAAAATGACATAAGTTAAAGAATTTTACAAAGTAACATTAACTAAAAAATCAATTTATAAGTGTGAAATTCAAAACAAGTTGAATTTCATGGCCATAGTGGTAACTTTGGAATTGCAGAGGGGCATAAAAAAGACACGTTATTCCTTGTTGATACCATGACAAGGCCTAGTACTAAATCAGTCTTGATGTGTTTTCCAATGATAAATTTTGTTGCACATATTGTCGATAGCTAACATAAGATATTCCTCTAGTTATTTGAGTGTTGACAGGTTTAGTACTCGTGCGAGAAGGGTTCAATCCACACTCCTCCATACTAAATCCACACTTCATATATTTATAAAACATTGATGCTTTTATTTCTTTATACATTAAACCAAAATTTTTTGTAGCATTTAAATTTTTCTTAAAAATAATATCTTTTCTAAAAAAATTATCATACATTGATAATTTTTATTCTTAACAATAATTATACTTGGGATTTTTATAAGAAAAATATGGTGATATCATTTATCATTTAAGGGTCAATGCGCTAGGAAACTAAGGGCAAGGATGTAGTGGTTATGTACTTGTCAAGCTCTCAGGCAGTTGTTCGTAATATGGCCAAACCTGAGGATTTGTGTCATAATTGGGTAAAACGTTGGGAGAAGTAAATGTAACTAACCCATTTTATAGTCATTGTAAATACACTCATCCTTCTATCTTTTTACTATATGTCAAGTTTTATTGTAAACCATTGGCCGGTCTAGCTTGCTTCATTGCAATTTTATTTGAAAATGTGTGATTTCTTGGTCCCCATCCATCATATAAAAGAGCGCATAAATTTTCATGTTTCGTGTTATTGAGATCACACTATGAATTTAGAATCGAAATCAACCTTTTTGGATAGTAGATTATTTGGAAAAATATGTATACAAATGTAGCAACAGAACGAAAAGAGATGGAAATATATATATATATATATATGGATTATTGGTACACCACAACTCTCTCTACTTTGAAACCTTACACTTTGCCAAGACTAACGGTGGACTAGCTGCAGGACCTTCCATTTCTCTCCACTTCACAGTCTACAGTTGGCACGTATAAATTAGAGCACCATCCCCCAACATTTTACTCCAGCAGAAACCATAGGGAATCCCTGCCATATCCTTAAAAATAACCCTCCGCCCAGTTTAGCTTCCATCACCTTAAAGATATCTATTCACTTTGTTCCCAGTCATAAAAATTGATACTTTTCTTGGCTGAAAGCAACATCATAAAAGGCCTACTTCATTTTTTTGATCTCCAAGACTACGAAGATGAACTCAATTGTTTTAGTTTCACCAGCAACTTTATAACAACTGCAGCTGTCTAATCAAAATGATAGGTGCTTCAACGGTGACCAGAGTAGCCAAACCTATTGTTGACAAGTACAGACTTAAGGTACTACTATTTCAAGAAAATGGAATTATATGGTATGGATACCGCAGTTTTTTTTTTTTTTTCTGGGTAAAAAGAAAACAAAATCAAAAACGAAAACCAAAAATACCTTGGTTTAAGGCAGAATGTGTGTGCGGAATATGAGCGGGTAAGTGCAGCACATTCCACTGCTCCAAGTCTGAGACAAGAGCTTAAGTTAGTCCTTAAAAGAGTAAAGAATTGTGTGTTAGAGAATTCAATACACAATGAGACACAAGACTATAAAAGGGATGTCTATGTTATATGATGTGCATTCAAAGTTCTCATACATTTTTGCTGCCTGAATCCATGAACTTTGCAATCATCTCAAAATGCCAATAATAGAGGCCAGAGAGCGGGCACGGGAATCAGTAGCAAATGAACAATGCCATAGGACTTACCACAGATAGCAAGGGCCCTTGTTTGAACTTGTCATGAAATGACATTGCAATTGGCTTGGGATTATCACCAGGGCCTCTAATAAATCCACTGGATTTATGTAACCAAACACATGAACAAGAATCAGAAATGACTGGTATTCACAAGCAAAATAGCATAAGCAAACACTGAATGGGTCTAAGAAGCTAGGATAAGAGAAGACAATATTCAACCTACATTAGTGACGCCGAAATTAGGGGGCTTCTCCTAACATCATATATTGCCACAAGACCTTTGTATAGATCATCCCCATCTTTGTATGACAAAGCCAATCGCTCTCCTGAACCATCCCATGCTATCTTCTCAATTCCTTTACTGCACAGAAGATAAGGAATCTAAGCACCGATTCTAACAACAAATGTCCCCATTCATGAAATTTTACACAAAAAGAAAAACCAAGTATCATCACATTTCTTAGGAGTTCAATGATCAATGTGCTATATAAGAAAGAAAGGACGGTGGTGAGAGACAATTGAGGGAGAAGACAAAGCAGTTAAAGAGGTCTTGATGGCAGCAGCAGGGCTCTAAAGAGATTAAGAGTGGATCCATGTTCTCTGTTCATATGATTAGCAGCAGACTTGACTTGAACCTACATAACGTAAATAATGCCTGTCTATGTCATACTTGCATCTCAGGCCACTTGGGCATGGAAGCCAACATGCCTAAAGATGTCACACGAGCTAAATTGCATTTAGCTCCAACTAACACTCCCAAGATACAGCCTTCAAAATTGGACAAGCCTCATGCTCAATTTCAGAATGCCACATATAAAGGATGGTCTCACATGTTGATTTGAGGAGCTCACCTAGCACTATCATCTAAAGGATGAAATCACAAGCCATATCAGCTGACCTGGAGGGAAGCATCTTCCATGGCACTAACCCAGGGCAGCCTATGACCCAATGGAGTCACTGGAATAGTATCAAACCACTGACCTTGACTCGTCCTGGTGGCATGAGGCTGACATGGGACCAGAATATCTAAGCAAAAATGGAGAAACACAGAAGAAAGTTTGACCAGGTTGACAAGATTCAAGGAATGTCCTTCATTAACTGATTAACCAGTCAGTCACTCAACATGCCAAATTGCAATGAGTTTGATCAACTATCCCTCCTTCAACATGTAGACGAAGATAGGTAGTCCCAGTTACTGGGGAGGGGAAATAGCACCATCACTGTAACCTAGGAAATAAAATGGGATTCCATGATGCAAATTATTACCTCCATAGGACATGATTGTATCTTAAGAATCTTTCAGCATATTAAGTAATATCAGGAGTACTAATACAGAGACTTCCTTTTTTGGATCAGTCAGTTAAAAGTGTCCCTATGCCTGATTCTTGTAACAGTAAGCTTTAATGGAGTATGTTCCTTCCCTCCCAGGTAAGGTCAAGACAGTATATTACATTGAACTCAAATCCATTAACCATTTCACAAGTTCACAATTTCACAATCTACTTTACAATGCAATTCCTTAAAAATCAATCCAGACTCCTCAAACCATACTCTCTAGTCAAAATTATCCGTAGTTACAGAGAACCATCCAAGTATTAACTAGAAATAACTTGGAATAGATTAGCAAATAGAAATCTACAAAGAATGGTCAAAAAGAGCCAACCCATATCCAGTGATGAAAGGAATTACTAGCATAAATCATCTCAAATAAGGAAATCAACATCCATTAACAAGATTAGAAATAGACAAGCATTATTCAACAATTATAAGATTTCATGAAGTAAGGCATTATCATCTGAACCTTCTGGTCAAGGACTGAATCTCTGGCAACTCTACAGGTACAAGGTGTGCATCTGGAAAACAATACTGTTGAAAGTCAAAGTCTGCAAACAGCTATTAGGGTGCCTCAGACACTGCCTTGGAAGTTCACAAAGAAGAACTTTCAGCAGCAAAACAGAGATAGAAAATCCCTCGTGCATAAACTACCATAGAACAAGATGATCATGAGGTGAGTAGCACTGCAGCAAAGAGGTAACTTATGGAACCAAAGGAGATGTTATAAGCCTGTTAAGAAGCTAAGGAAATAAGCAAAATATGACCACCCAGACCCTGAAAAGGGTAATGTACTCATTTTGACATGTCAGTTGAAGGTTTGAAAAAAAAAATCAGCATCATAATGCATCTTGTGAGCTCACCACGAATTTAAGTCATTGACATCTTCCACCTGCTGTGTCCTCTTTCTCATTTTTATTTTTTGCTGTAAAAATGCTGATGGCAGTTCTTGAACAATAACTATCATGCTTCTAACCATTAAATAAGGACCGGAAAATGAAATCTTGAAACAAATGCCTTTTCCTTTCTTTATTGTTTACAAAACAACATCAAAACACCTACAAACTTAGAGAGCAAACTACCAATTACAACTATGTAGACCCAGGATTTAGGTGAATATCACATACCAAGGGATGGAGGCTTTGATGCAAAGTGAAGAGACCCTAATGTTGTAGACTCAGAGAAAGCAATGAGTATCATTCGCCCATCAGGATCCCATGTCGCTCCCTGGCAATCAAAATATAACTACTAAGCAGAATAATTTGAAGATTACATGTCCAAATGATGGCCTCAAAAAGAAAACAAACCATCCAGTGAATGGTGATGAATACATAAATCATCAAACAAACTCCATAAATCATCACGTAATAGTTGATAAAATGTAACAGCAATAACCCCAATCCATCAAAGATCCAACACCACAAAATAAGCAATTTCAAAGTAATTGCGTAGGTCAATTGAAATATTTTATCTGCACCTCTGGAGGCCACATATTTATATTCACTCTTTAACCCACAGTAAATTTAGAACTAGAATCATTAGAAACAGTAAGACTTAAAAATTCAAATTCAAAAAGCACAAAGTGTAATAAGCTTTAAGAAAATACATGAGTGCAAATTTTGGAGATCATAATGACATTTTGATTAAGATACAGTCAAGTAGCATATCTTAAAAAAATGGAAAGTGGAGCTGCTTTTATTTTCTTCTGATGATAGTGTAATAAGGAAGGGAATCATCTAATAGTAACAAAAGAATTAGATGGGCAAAGGAATGGAAGAAAGAGAGCTTGGTCAATAATAAAGATGCCAATATACATATTAACAACTCAAGAAACAACAACTACAATAGTAAGTATTCTTACCCATCCCCCAACCCTACTCCTCACCCCCCCCCCCCAAAAAAAAAAAAAAAATGGAGTTCACAGAAGCGGGATGTAGCAGAAGGCAAAGTTGACATGAATACTTAGAAGCATGGTTGTCTAACCGTTACAAAACCATTCGTTGAGGACCATGGTTCTGATGTCCAAGTGTTAGTCTCCCAGATATGAAATGTTCCATCACTGCAATAAGTGCAATTGCTCATTAGGGGAAGAACATATCTCCAGCAAGATTTCAATTTTTCATTTCATCTGCTTTTTGTTTCAAGGGCTACGATGTGTGTATAAAGAATATGACATCAGAAAATATTTTGTAAAAGTGGTGAATGACAGTACAATTTTGCAGCAAAAAAGTAATCTCCAGAAGGAGACCACTTAATCAGTGATATGCCCCCCAAGCCACGTCGAATAGGTCTGCCAATCCCTACAAGCCCAGATAAACAGACAAAACTCCATCAGCAAAAACAAGGTGCTTTTATGTGAAAGGCAGGCATTCAAACATTCAACTGGAAAACAATAACACTTCCCCAATTTGAACACAGCTGTCCAGATTGTGTTGTGGACTGCCTTTATTAAGACATCTATCCAACTCTACACTGGAACCTTGACAGCATGCTTAATTGAGGTAATATGTGCATTATTAGTAAAACCATCCCAACTAAGGCAACAGTTGCTCTTACCTTCCAAAAGCGATCAACAATTTTTTGTTACTTTACAACCAATAGCACTTGGCAGCCATTCATTGACAAACAAAATCAGGTTTCCTACATTTCACAGAGTTTCTGGAGACAAAACTATTCCATCTGCAATGTCTAAATTTTGCCAGGGCAAAATGCATAGAGTCACCCCATAATTTCTGTTTCATGTTACAGAATTCTATTTTTACACAGCAGAATTACATCTTTAATTGTTGGAATCAGTTCAATCATAGTGCTTGAGCTTCATTAATCTCCAGGTATCAAGCTACAAATACAATGAAGTAGCTTGTGCTGACTCCATATGTTCCATTCTTTACCTAACATGTCAGGCAATTTATCTTTCAATTTATATTTTTTCAATATTCAACAAAAATTATATACGAAATCAACTAGGAGAGATAACATAAAACAGAGTAGCAGGATTTTTTCCTTGTTCTTTTTCTTTTTGAGAAAGTAATAATTTCATCAAGAGGCACCAAGAGAGTACAACCCGAAGAAAACACGTAGTTTCTTAGTATACACTAATGACCCCTATCAAGGGGGGCAAAAGAAAAAAGGTGTCAGCTGAGTAGTGGACATTTATCCAAAACTATAGGTGTCTGGCATTTGAATCTTAAGTTGTTCTGCAGATACGGTCTCCATTGAAAGCTCCATTAGTCCCCCTTTCCATAACGTCCAACAGACACACAGTGGGACACAGGAACACAGGTAAAAGACCCAAGAACCAAATAGGTAAGCCATTCACAATGAGTGTCAAAACCAACCATGAACCAGCAAGTATATTAACCTGAGATACAGTATCACCTTGAAAGATCACCACATCAATGTTTAATAGAAAAAGAATCTACTCGAGTGCTAAAAACCACAGAGGATAGACATCTGGGAAAGTTGGGGAGAATAAACAGGTGCTTCATCCCTGCCTCAGCACCACCAGAATAAACCATCCAATGTACCGTCTAATTTAGTCATGATAGCATCAAAATCAAGGATAACTTAAAACACTTGTGCATGCTTATCTTAAACTAGAGACCATAAAAAGCCAGCCATATTGTCAATGTCCACTTAACAGGTATTCTAAACTGCTGACGATCTTCTTTTTGGTGAACCATTTTGAACATGCCCTTTCCTATAAGGATTACTCAGACAAGCACCAAAAAGTTCCTTCACTATTTTCTTAAATGGAAAATATTCGTCCTTCATTTTTCAAAGCCATCCAGTAGAAAGAAAAGGAAAAATTATGCACCACCACATCCCCTGAGATCCCTTTATTTGAACGTTCTATAATTGAAACAATTAGCAACAATTCTTATATTCTGATTAGACAAGTTTTCTACACCTTATTTCTGCATGCCTCTGGTAGCTAAATATATACAAATGCAAAAGAAAAGTTTCTCCAATTCCATGTGCATAACTGTTGATCTTAAAGAGCTTTGCCTAACCTAACCTAAACACATTACTTGATCACAACATGGCAAATACTAAATGGGTGTTCAGTAACCCCATTAAGTACTTAAAATTTAAGTAAATTAAGTTCTTTTTGTATCAAGGTTGTTTGATCCCTAACCTCAAAATACAGTAGGAGAAACTTAATCTGTAGTTTTGTCACCCAACTGAATTAATCCTAACTGAAAGTTTTGTCACCCAATTTGCTGAATTATACTTGTGTACCAATACTCAGAATTATTATTTCACAGGCCCACGCAATTTCAGACATACACACACTATTTTTGTCTCTGTCACGCATACACTTGTAAACATACATTCTCTGTATCACATATACACACAATCTCTCTCTCTCTCTCACAGACACACAAACAAAATTTTCTTATCTAATAGACATTTAATTTAATTTAAAATAAAACATAATATTGTTATCAAATATATAATATACATGGAATACAACATTCAATTCAGCACTGAAATTCAGCTGGCTATAAAACAAATAAAACTTCATGAATTCCTCAGATTATGACTTTAGTACTTCAGTTTGGTCTTTAGACATCAGACTTCAAATTTCAATTTTACCAAACATCCTGGTATCAAAGAGACATGACATATGTTTAATGGAGTAAAACTTGAAGAATAGTAGGACCAAAACCACCATGCAGCTTAAATCCACTATTGACTTTGTTTTCAACCCAAAATGGAAAAGAATGCCAGATAATACACATTTTTGTGGACTTCAAACTAAATTATGACATTTAAGCGAGAAGGAACAAAATTACTATACCTTGAGCAACGTCCCAAATGGTGAATGATGAATTCTCAAATGAAGCCGATGCCAAATATGTAAATGAAAGTCAAGAAAATTCAAAACTCAAATAGTTAAAAAGTTCTAGACAAATATAGTTGTATTTTTAGTCCCTCTTAACATGTCCAACAAATCAGTCGCCAATTGAGAGATTAATTACATACTTAAACAGCTTATTAAACCCTTATTGTAATGTCGCCTCTTTAATCTCCTTCTTAAAGATGAGAAATACAGGATTGTTGGTATTTTTTCTCAAGGTATAGGTACGCTTGAGTATCTTAGAAATAGCCATAGAGAGAGAAAGAGGGAGAGGGAGAGGGAGAGTTATCAAGAAGATATAATTTGTGAGTAAGATTGAGACCAGCAATCCAGTTGCTTGTGGGAGGTAAAGCAAGATTCATGATAAAATATGAAATTCTCAGTTCATCTTCTCAAAGAAATTGTACAAAGGTTCATGAAACAAGGTTCACATCCTCAACAGAGAACACCAAAGAAGGTATTCTAAATTGGTCGCATCCTACTGAAAGGACAAGGTTGAGATGGTAAGCTATTGAGAGTTTATTCAGTAAGCATATGATATTAGACATGTGACCCTGGTATAAGAAGGTCTCAGTGATAAAATTTTGATTGTTAATGGCCTGATAAGGACAACAAAGAAAGAGAAGAAAACACCACTTTCCTTAGAGTAGTCTTTATGATATAGTTAAAAAGTTTCAGCAGATGCTTAATGCCTTTATCTTATCAGTTTCCTGGTACATATGGGCAGATTCTGAGATGAAGACTTTTCAAAGATGTGATCACCAAAGAGTACCATTTTCATGCAATGTGCAGAGTTAGATGTTTCCATGTACCAGAGAAATGGTATTTACTACATAGAAGAAATTAATAAGTTGTTGATGACATGATGAAAATGTTAAAAAGTGAAAGGAAGCCATTGAAATAAAGAAATAAAAAAGGACATGCGGGCGCTGAAAATTCAGTAATATGTTACCATAGAGTGAAAAACTGATGCTCAAATGACAAAAACCACAAAAAAGGAAATAGAAAATCTTTCGGATATCTTCCATCAGGACTCCATGACAGGGCACTTATTTGTTCACCATCATGACTTTGAAGGAAATCCACCAGAGTCCATCTAGTCCCAGAGCCTCTCGAAAGGGTGCTTGAAGTAACTCCACCTCTAACCAAAGCTGGATTACCAGGATATGAAGCAGCCCAAATGCAAATCCCACCCCTGAACACCCAAGAATCAAACTTTGTCCAAGCTAAAAGCTTTCAGTGAAACTTAAGTAGCATTAGCATGATAATGAAGAGCTGATCAAAGTGCAGAGATTGGCATAAAGCAAGATACTTACTTGCATGCCACAGAAAGCATCCTCCCACCATTAGGCCGCCACTCAAGACTTTTAACTTGTTTTTGGTATTCATTCATCAGAACACAAGGATCCTTAGCATCTGATAGAGACAAGGTTATACATGTTTAAGAAATAAAAACAAATTACAAGGCTTCAACTGAAATCAGAACCTAAAATTACCTGATATGGGATAGAAATCTAAAGATGATAAATGGAATACAAAATAAAGTAAGATAATGGGCCAGCAACCTGAATCCTCATAATCGCGAATGGTCACATGATTTGGCCCAGAAACAAAAGCCAAAACATTTTTATGTTGGTGCCAGCTCAGGCCATAGAGATCAACATCTTGCAACAATTTTACCTAAAAGAAAATGTGAGAGAAAATGAGGAATCTTGCCAACTTCTCTTCTGCTCGAGCGAAAATCTAAAACATGGCATTTTTTTATTTTTTTGATATTAAACAAAAAGGAAAAATGGAAGCTTGAGATAATTTCTATTCCAATCCAGAGCAGCCTAAGACTGAAAGCTTTGAACCAATGCTTCGTAGTTTCATGATAAAACCAAGAAAGAATGGTAAGGAAATAAAAGTGGTTAACCATAAGACGTCTTACCATGGAAGCGAATAGAACTGAAGGCTGACCAATAAGGCATTCTGATTATTGTCATTACATAAAGTGCAGTGGTCTGAGAAGTAGGTATAGTTAAGCTGGTTCTAAATAAATGAAAGGATGGGAAAAGACATGAAAGATAGGCTTTTCAGATTGTGGAAGCACCACTCTTTTTTGCTTGCCTTACCCTCTTATCCCCTCTCCCCTCGCCCAACACAGATGCTCCAACCCCATCTTCGCCTACTACACTAAAAAGATAACAGGTGTGTAATATTATTACCTTGGTGATCCTAGTGTCGAAAGGCTGATTCTAAAATTTGGCAGCTCTCTTGAGCTTTTATTAAGCTCCCCAGCACGAGTCAACAGGATTGATAGTAAGGAAGGGAGAAATAAACCCTTTTGAAATTTTTTGGAAGTCTTTTAAAGGGAAGAAAAATATAAGGAGATAATCTTGATATCTTAGAATGGAAGTTGGTAGTAGTGCAAAGCTCACAAAAAACTCACAGGAGGAGTCGGGAGGAAAAGGGGTCGGAGAGAAGCAGTGGAGACGGCCTGCAGTGCAGCCGACAGCAATCCACCTTTAGTTTGGGGGACAGCAGCAGCAGCAACTTCCTGCTCCTCCACCATCAATAGAGTCTCATATTGAAATGGAACAGGACTGAAAACGGTACCCTGCCATTGATACACGGAACATTTTACTCATCAGAAAATGCTTTTACTTGGTTTTGAAATGAAGCAAGCGGAAAACTTTTATGTATATACAAATGAAGTGGAGGAGAAGGAGGAGGGCCTAACAAGAATTTTGGCATAGGTTTCTTTGGCCCGATCATCGGACAGGTTGTCAGCAGTAACTGCAGTAATTTATACATTTAGAGTCAATAAATCGTCACTCCAATTTATACAACTGAAGCAAAACAGGGATGTCATCAATAAAATGAGAGAGTCAGTAGGGAGCTTGTAAAAGAAAGAAAGAGCGGGGAAGGGGGGGGGGTTGGAGAAGATGCTACAGAACAGAACTGAGGTCTCTATTGATTTCGCAGATGGTGAGATAGCCTGGCTGTGGATACGACGACGCCATTTTCTCCGATGGATCTTGTGTGTGTGTAGGGTTCAGGAGGACTAAGTAAAGGAACGCCTCAATTTTTGATGCTCCTTCCCGCCGCGCTTTTGTCCCCTATAAACAATAAAAGAAGAAAGAAAACCTTTAACACCCTCAAAGTTAATATAATTGCAAGAGCCCACCTCTAAAGCTTTATCGACGTTCCACCTCAACATCCCTCCCGCAGTCCCCATTGGGGACCCATCCCCAACTAGCCCAGCAACTGGAACATTTTATTTATTGGGGCACAAAGAAGAAGGAGGAGGAGGAGGTGGACTGACTAGTGACTACAGCCATACGACAACAGAGATGAGCAGCACTAGTAGCAGCGGAGAGGAGGATGGAGATGCCGAGTGGAAGGCCGCCATTCATTCGGCTTCTGTTGCTGCCGCCCCTGCTCCGCTCGATTCAGCTCCTCCGCACCATCAACAAGTTGACAACCATAAATCCCACAACCTCAAGCATTATCAACTCAAGGCAGTACTTACTATGCTCTTCAAGTTTTTCTGCTTTTACACTTTTTCTGATTGTTCTTCCTTTTACCAGTTATTTCCTTTCTTTTACCGTTCGAATTTTATCAAAATTCAGAAACTTTGGTTGGTTTTATTTGTGTTTGATTAATGTGGTAGGGTACTACTGCCTTTTAATTTCTAATTCAGGGAAAAGTGATGTTGAATGTCCAACTTATGTTTCAGTGTGCCAAGGAAACTTTCTGCAACAGGTGTTTGTTAGCTTCAGCTTTAGTTATCTGTGCCTGTTGAGTACTTGAGCATTAACACGTTGGTTTTACGTAGTTTTTGTTTGACTCTGATGTTTCCACTGGAAACTACGTGAAACTTTACCATTATAGGAAAGATGGTTCCTTTTTTCCCCAGGAACAATGGTTTTTGTTATTATTTTAAATATATGTGAGATATTGATTGCTGCTGCTTATGCGTTTTGTGAAAGCACAAAACTTCTAGTAGGGATTGTCCCCAAACTCTTGGGTCCTTTTAAAACAGCTAAATGCAAAAAGTGGATAGCTTTGCTTGCTTACATCTCAGAAAATATGCTTAAAGTTCTGGTTCTTTTAGTTCTTTGTTCTGATAATTCTTTCTCATCATTTTTCCAACACCATTACTTAATACGTGTCTAATGGTTATGGTAAGTAATCAAAGCATGATATTGTCAACCGTCTATACTAAAGACAATGGACTGTTAGACGTCTTTATTTCAGAATTAGGATTTTAGATATACAAGATCACTTTGATTCCTGATGTTTTGATGAAAATATTCTGTTTGGTAGATGCAAGTGTGCAAACCTGGTTTCAGTCATATTGCATTCACAAATCCACGTCTTATCCATCATTTATCGTTTCCAGAAGGGATGACATGTTAAAAATTCACTTCTATTCACTGGTATTTCCTCATTAATCCAACTTTTTTTTCTCCATCAAGTATACATTTCTAGCTTTCATGTTTGCTGACCAAATGAGGGGATTAGGAATATTTTAAACATTTGGGTACACCCCAGCATGGAAAATGGAAAATGGAAAATTTATGACTTTAAAAGTAGAAGCATGGAACTTATTTGTCAAGATAAAGGTTTAGCTCAATCATATTATAAATTTTGGACCTAATGGTTGTTCATCTATATAGAATGGCAAAGAAAGTTGAACTCATGAGTATTACCCTTCAATGATGAATAATGCTCTCTTGTCGTGGTTTTCTCTGAGTAGATACTGTACATGGAAATGGATTTTGACTAAGTTCACTTCTTTCTTTTCTGCCTTTCAATAGTAACTGATAAGGTTATTTATGCAGTCAACCAAAAGTTAAAGTAAATCTGCAATTTAAGATTTTCTATGACTTTCTCAACCTTAAATTAGGCATCATGTGAAGATAAACAGAGCAAGATTACATAAATTGAGTGCCTTTGTATAAGTTCATCATAGTTATATAGTCTGGGATTTAGTTCATTCTAAAATATTGGGTCTTAAGGAGTTTTTTGGCCTTTTACTTGTTCTCAGCTAGTATTCAGCAACTATGTCACTGAAGTTATACTAAAGTTTCATAATTAGTCCACTTTGCTATTTAGAATTGTAAATTGGAGTTTTTGTACACTTGTGAATACTTGTGTTTCTATGTTACACTAGGCAGAGAGATTGATGACTATTTTCTCTGGTAGTTGTTTGTTCTTCTTCCCCTAAATCCCATGCTTTCTCTCTTTCCTCACACCTTACCATTCACAGGTACTGTCCGCAGTGTGCTATCCTCCTATTCTTCCACTAGAACTAGTAGGCAAGATCTTCTCTTTAATTTTGTCCCATAGTCTAGAATCATTTATTACGTACTCTTATTGAATTTTGAGATGTGTTCTTGATGTTGGAGAAAAAATGAGCAATGATAACTTTTCCATGGTAGCTTGAGCTGCATATGACCATTACTGTTCATGATATTTAAATTTTTTTTCTTTGGCAGCCATTTTTTATTTCTCTAATCAAATTTCATTATATGACAGGCCCAGAAAATTTTGAACGATATTATAGAGAAGTCCATAGAAGTAGTGAGTAGCACAGATCCTTTTCCAGATGAAGATTCAGCAAATAATGGTGGTGGAATTCAGCTATTTAAGCATGCTCCCCATGGAATTGTGTTTGATCACGTTGGTGAGTGAACTTTATCAAATATCTTGGTTTTCAGAATTCTTTCAGAATGACACCTTGCAATTTGATCCACAACCCCAGCCACTTGTTTGTTACTCTCTAATGGTTTTGTATTTATGTTTTCTGTGCCACTGATATTTGTAAGTAATGGTTAGACTGATAAGTTAATGTGCTGGTCTTGCATTTCTTATAAGATTGTTTGTTTGTGGAAGCTTCAAGCTAGGTCATTACTTGGGACCAGAGAAATAAACTTCATCCTGGAATGAAGTTTCCATGGATATCTGTAAGATCTCTTGATGGAGCAAATCTTTTGGTTGCTGAAACTTCTATGCAGCAAACATCTGGACATATAGAATAGCTAGTAGCATGCAGGTCCATTTGCATTTGGTTTACTTAATCGAGGAATCTGTTGTAAGGGGGAGCATCACCTTCTAAATCTTGTACTATGAAGGATCTGAGCTTGGAAACCATTTTTGATGTCTACTTCAAATGCATTTTCTTCTGCATTGCCTAGGGAAATAAAAGCAACATTTACCATTTTGCAGATGAAGTTCAACGACCAAATAAGAAGCCAAGAATACTTCCTGGAGAAGAGGTTGATGAGAAGTCAAAGAAGGTACACTTGGATTTTACACCCCAAAAAAAACCTCCAAAAAAAATGGTGCATGTAAGTGTATGCATGCTTTTTCAGAACTTTCTGTCCATCTATTGTTTTGGGTTTGTTTGCAGTTTAAACGGCAAGTCCAGTCTGTTGCTGTTGATGGGATAGATATATCAGCTGCAGCAAGAAATGCAGGCCAGAAATCATTGGCAAAATTGGAAGCTAGAGAAGCAGCGGCTAAGGCAGCTGCTGAAAGAGAGGAAGAGCGGGTGGCAGTTTTGAAAAAGGTTAGGGGGGAGAGATGGCTGCCTTCTATGGCAAAAGACAGGCACATGGGGTTTCAGGGACGCTAACTTGTGTGTAGCAAACAATGATTGTCTGTATTAAGCTCGTGCTTGATTTGATCATCAAGTGCTCCCAAGTGATGTTTGGAGTTAGGTGCAATCTGTACCATTGATCAGTTTGAACTTTTGTGGTTTGTGACGGGATTCCCAGAACGGATGCAACTGAAGACAGATATGTTGGAGCGTTCGTCTCCTATCAACTTTTCCAAGTGGAGCCATCTCGTCTCTTTGTGATGGAGAGTGCAAAGGATTTGCAAGTGATTTTGAGGAAGTAGATGATCCACCAAATGGTCTAATTTGACATAATAGTGGTGGTAATGGCACGATGTACCTGCTTACTGCTCTTCCTGGTAGCTTATTCCATGCAGAGACAAGAATTCTGCGGTATTTTGCCAATCATTTTCTGATGGTGCAAGGCAAATTGTTTGTATGCTGTTTGAAAGCAATTAAAAAAAAAAAATCAAGAGCAATAACTAAAATATAAATAAATGAAAAAGAAAAATTCAAAGCTTTCTCAAAAGTATAGGCACAAACAAATGTAAGGAACAGCAGTATTATTTTCCCCCATTAAAGACATCCTTCCCTCTTCACTGTTCCAAGATACAAAGGTTCCTTGCAAGAACCATCCTTCACTATTCCAAGATAATTCCCTTTTTTTTTTGGGGTCAATCATCATATATCTACACCCATTACTAATCTACAGGGAAGAGGACAAATCCAGCTAGATCATCAAGAACCCGGAGAAAACTTAACTGACTTAACTAGATCATCAAGAATCAGAAGAAGAAGATTAAACCATCATTGGGTCAGGTTGAAGCCTTGTTTATATTTCCAACTTCTGGTGCTTTTTTCTGGTCTAAATGTTGGCTTTTCTATGGAACTAATCCAGGATACAGCACTGGATCTGCTTCCTAGTACTCTTTTGCTGACAATATAGCAGATTGTTGCCAAAACAATTATCCTTTTTCCTTTCTTTTTTCTTTTTGCGGAGAATTTCACTTTCTTCTTTGCTTCTTCACTGCTGCTTCAGCGAAACAATGTACCAAAAATGGGTTCACTCAAAATTTTATCTATAACTGGTTCCTAAGCTGTTAATCAAAATTCATATGAAATAAATTGCTTGGCCAAGAAAAAGGGAAGATTCTCACATTACATATTAGGTGTTGTGAACGGTGAAAAATAAAAAGAAACTGATATTTTCTACGGGAGAATTGGATTGGTAACATCCAATTTTTTTGACATTCTAAGAAGCATATACTAAGTAGAAGAGGGGCTAACTCTACAAGGGGCCTACCGACCACTTGCAGCAGCGGCGGCAGCGGCCTCCCGACAGCCACTCACCGCCGTCCAAGACTCTGCGGTTACCCCCCTTAACCTGCTTTTGTCTCTCTCTATCTCTCTCTCTCTCTCCACCCAAACCACCCGAACTCCACAGCGGCAACAGCAGCAGCCCCCCTTCTACTTCAAACAGAGCCCCTCCCACTCGAAAATCTCTGCTTCCGCACCCCCCCCCCCCAAAAAACCCACCCTGTTTCTCTCATTTTTTCGTCCTCGCCAATCACCATCTACAATCATCATTAGTAAGGAGTCATATGAATTCAAACTTAATACAGTTTGGTAGGTTGTCCTCCTATTGTCTGCTACTTCGTCATCACATCCCAAAGGTTACTAAGCTACTACCCAATATTCCATTTTTCTTCATTCCCTCCTCTTATCTTTTCATTTTGTTTTAATTTTTTATGCGATATGCTAATTTATTGCTGTTCCTTGGCAAGATCTTAGTCCACCACTTACTAGTAAAATTTTACAGAGCTCTTGTTGGAAGAACTCTATTCGGTTAAAGTTTGCTGCTTTTAGTAATATTGCAGCTGCACAGGCTTTGGATGATTTACCTGTTGCAAAAGGAAATGTAGCGGACTCAATTGATATTCCTGCCGTTTACTCAAAGGACCTATATAGAGCTTGTAAATGAATGTTGTACTGCGAACATTGGGTCCTTAATCCATACCAGAAAGCTTCAAGGAAAGATCTTTAAGTTGGGTTTCAGTCAAGACCACGAGTTCCAGTGTTGGCTCCTTAATGTTTATGTTGAATGTGGAGATTTATTTTCTGCTTTGCAGACATTTGATGATTTTCCCTCTACAAACCTGTCCTCTTGGAATACATTGATAGCTGGTTTTCTTGGGAAAAAATTGAACAACCAAGTTTTTAGACTCTTTTCGCGTTTGGTTGCAGACAATGTTATGCCGGACGAATGGACATTGGCTAGTGTTTTGAGGGCCTGTGGTGCTGGTAAAGTCACTTTTCAATACGTTGAACACATGCATGCTAAGGTCATCCAATATGGTTTTGGTGCAACTACACTCGTTTGTAATCCTCTTATTGACTTGTATTCGAAGAATGGGTTCATCAATTCTGCTATGCAAATCTTTCAGAATATGTTCTTAAGGGATAGTGTATCTTGGGTTGCCATGATATCTGGTTTCTCTAACAATGGCCGCGAAGAAGACAGTATCATCCTGTATAATGAGATGCGCATATCAGGGATCAACCCCACTCCATATATTTTCTCATGTGTTTATAAGTGCGTGCTCCAAGATAGAGTTTTATGACCTGGGATTGCAGCTTCATGCTCTTATCTATAAGTGGGGATTTGCATCAGAGGTTTATGTGTGTAATGCTCTCGTCACCTTATATTCTCGCTTCAGTCACCTGACTTCTGCTGAACAAATTTTCAGCAAAATGCAGCAGACGGATAGGGTCTCGTACAATTCACTTATATCAGGACTTGTTCAACAAGGAAATAATGAGAGGTCAGTTGAATTATTCAAGAAAATGCAGATTGACTCCTTGAAGCCTGACTGTGTCACAATTTCAAGCCTTTTGAGTGCTTGCGCATCAATGGGAGCTCTTCTGAAGGGAAGCCAACTGCACTCTTATGCATTTAAGGCTGGAATGTGTGCAGACATCATCATTGAAGGTTCTCTGCTTGACCTTTATGTCAAATGTTCTGATGTTGAATCAGCTCATAGAGTCTTCCTCACAACAGAGAAAGATAATGTGGTTCTCTGGAATGTGATGCTAGTGGCTTATGGTCTCAAAGGTGATCTGAATGAGTCCTTTAGGATTTTTGAACAGATGCAGAGTCGAGGCCTGCAGCCTAATCAATATACCTACCCAAGTATCTTGAGAACCTGTACTCTGGTAGGAGCTCTGGACTTAGGAGAGCAAATTCACAGTCAAGTCATCAAAACTGGATTTTACCAAAATGTTTACGTCTGCAGTGTGCTTATTGATATGTATGCAAAACATGGAAATCTGGATACTGGGCTGAAGATTCTCAGGCGTCTCACAGAGGAAGATGTTGTCTCTTGGACAGCAATGATTGCTGGATACACTCAGCATGATCTTTTCTTGGATGCACTCAAACTTTTCATAGAAATGCAAGACTTGGGCATTCAATCAGATAATATAGGATTTGCAAGTGCTCTTAGTGCATGTGCTGGACTTCAAGCAATCAATCAGGGACGACAAATTCATGCACAATCAATCACCTCTGGCTATTCCTTGGATCTTTCAATTAGCAATGCACTTATAAGCCTTTATGCTAGATGCGGAGAAGTACAGGATGCGTACTTGGCATTTGACAAAAATGAAAATAAAGATAACATCTCGTGGAATGCATTGATATCAGGCTTTTCACAAAGCAGGCACTGGGAGGAAGCTCTATACACATTCTCTAAGATGAATCTAGCTGGAGTAGAGTCCAATATGTTCACTTATGGGTCTGTGGTGAGTGCAGCTGCTAATACAACAAACTTGAAACAAGGAAAGCAGATCCATGCCAAAATAAAAAAACTGGGTATAATGCTGAGATAGAAGCTTCAAATGTGTTGATCACACTGTACGCGAAGACTGGGAGCCTTAATGATGCCAGAAGAGTGTTTCTTGAAATGCCTCAGAAAAATGAGGTTTCCTGGAATGCCATGATCACGGCCTATTCTCAACATGGATGTGCCATTGAAGCAATTGAACTATTTGAGGAAATGAAACAACTGGATGTGAGGCCAAATAATGTTACTTTTGTAGGCGTTTTATCAGCCTGTAGCCATGTGGGGTTGGTGGATGAGGGGCTAAGTTATTTCAAGTCCATGAGGGAGAAGCATGATCTGGTACCAAAACCAGAACATTATGCTTGTATTGTAGATGTTTTAGGACGGGCAGGTCTTTTGTCCCGTGCAATAGACTTTGTGGAGACTATGCCAATTGAACCAGATGCAATGGTCTGGAGAACCCTCTTAAGTGCTTGCACAGTTCACAAGAACATGGAAATTGGAGAATTGGCAGCTAAACGTCTTTTGAGATTAGAGCCAAATGACTCTGCTACCTACGTTCTTCTATCCAATATGTATGCAGTTTCTGGGAAATGGGTTTATCGCAATCATGCAAGGAAGCTGATGAAAGACAGAGGTGTAAAGAAAGAGCCTGGTCGTAGCTGGATTGAAGTTAAAAACTTGTTCCATGCCTTTTTTGTTGGTGATCAGCTCCATCCTCTTGCAGATCAGATCTATGCATTTCTTGAGGATTTAAATGTTAGGGTGGCTGCAATGGGTTACAGACAGGACCAATATAGCATTTGGAATGATATGGAGCTGGGTCAAAAAGACCCGACTGCATTGATCCACAGTGAAAAGTTGGCTATTGCCTTTGGACTGCTGAGCTTGTCTGATTCGATTCCCTTACGGGTGATGAAAAACCTTCGTGTCTGTAATGATTGCCATAATTGGATTAAGTATGTTTCAAAGGTAGAAAATCGGACTATTGTTGTAAGGGATACATACCGGTTCCATCATTTTAAAGATGGTCTTTGTTCATGCAAAGATTACTGGTAGCTTGATATATGAGAAAGTTGTGAACGAAAGTGGGGACCATCATCCTTCCTGGCTCAAGAGCCCAGAGTTGGAGATTGTGAATTTTTGCTCCCGAAGCCTTTTTCTTGTAATTAACTAGGTTAGTCCTTTCACTTTTCCTGGTTTATCTCGTTGCAGCTTTCTGTCTGATTGATAATGGGAAAAGTACAAGCAACTTGTCAACCTTTGCATTCAGTTTGGTGTTTTTTCTACATTGGCTTTAATGGGTTACATTGCACAAAAAACAACCACTTGTGCTAGTCACATTATGGCATATGGAAGTATGTTTCAGACTGTACATTACAGCATTATCCCTTTGATGTAGAATTAGGAGAGAACAGAAGTGGCTCCATTTAAGCGTCATTTTTTCTGCCCTCAACCATTACACAGCATTTATTTTAGGCCTTTATTTTACCTAAACCTATCTGACTCCTTTTGATCATGGCAAATTTGTGTTATCCAGTTTTACAGCTTTCTCTTGGAAGACCGGTGTCATTCAATTCTAGTGTGTGTCCGGGTTTTGGTTTTGGAACTTTTATCACTTACGAAGAGCTAGTTTTCATCATGTTAGTTGGCTAAATGATAATTGTGCTATTTGCGTGTCTTTAATTTAACAAAATCGTAGTCTGATGAATGCCACAAGCATTAAGTTTCAATTGTCCTTTCTTACGCAGTGATGGTGTCTTCTATGTAGGAGATCTCTTTTCACACGTAAAGCCCTTGGTCAATTCTTGACACACTCGTAACTCCATGCACTTTGATTTCTGCATGATCAGGTGCTTGCCAAGTTGTTCGAGTACTGAGGCATTATTAAAATGTTGATGTGATTTGGTGTTCTTTTTTAGGAGGACACTGGTCTTTATGCATCCCTTCATGGAGATATGGACACGCCAAACAGGAATCAAGTTTGTAGGTGAGATTCTTACTTGTAGATAATAATGCAAGATAGATGTTTTGTAGTTGTATGAGCGGAGAAACATTGTCCTGATATCCGCTCCTCTCTATTCGACTGTTGATTGAAGTACAATTCAAGACTTAGTAATTAAAGGGGTAGCCAAGATATATTTTTGTAGTCCTCAGTATCTCGCATGATTGTACTTACATTGAAGAAACAAACACTGAATTTTGGAGATCATATGAACAACAGAAGCCCATTTTCTGACTGGTCAATAAACCAAATACAATAGCTTATTGATTTCCCCAATAACTGGGAGAAAAAACCTACAAGCATATCCTAATTGATTTTACTTATTATGATCAGTAGTGCTGTATTAAAGTGAAAAATTGTCATAGTCAACTTGGATTAAAGACAATCTGGACTGCGAAAAATCCTATTGAACATAAAGTGGTCACAGTGCTTTTTTTTTGGCACATGCTGACTGATCGATATGGTAAGGTTGGATAATTTTTATCTCCTTTCGTGTGTTCCTGGTGGCAGATGCAGTGGGCGTGGGATGAGAACTCTGCCTGATCTTGCAGAGCACATTAATTTCAACCATGAAAGGTCAACTGAAGGAGGTATTCAAGAAAATCAATAACCATCCAATATTGAATTTATTGGATTCAAGATTATATCACTGTCAGAGCTGGGATGGAAGTAACATATTTACATGCCAAACAAGAAGACAAAATCTCCTTGTGTCTATTTCTTTGGTATTTCTACCAAACCTTGGGAAGAATGTAGCCATCTGTCAGTTTCTTCTTTCCTCCAACCACTCCAATGGCTGAAGAAAGAATTACTACTGTTCAAACCAGTATTACCACCACAAACACCACCAATCCGACAAGAAGCACGCAAGCCACCCTCTCTCCTCTGTAAGACTGGTCAGACAAGACATCGTAACTGGCGGCTCTGTGTTGAAATATCGCCGGCCATTGCCCTCAGTCTAGCCAGCCTCACTTTGGGCTGAGCATGTCATCAAGGTCATCGCTTGCTCAAGCTCATCATCATGTTGCCTCCCAAATCAGTCGTAGAGAATTTCTACCAAATCAAAAGAGATCCCCATCCCATCACCTTGAAAGTCGATATTTCTGTCCCAGACCAGGTAAAAGCCAGCCCTTTTTTGGGACTGCTGGTTTGACCCTCAGCTCCCTGCTTCCCATGTTCATCCACTCTGTCAGCTTCTTCATCCCCTCATTGGCAAACACCACCATCGAAGAGCTTGAAAGCTGGTGCAGCGTCAACGCCGGGGCAGCCTTCTTATGATTCAGGGAGGCTGCCAGCAGAAGTAAATTGGTCCGTCCTCACAATGTCGTCATCATCATCATCTTGTTGTTAGGACTGTGGGTGAGCTTAGCAGTGACGTGGTGGGAGTCGCCATTTGTCCGACATATCACGTAAAAATGTCAAGTTCTAATTAATGAGTATTGGTCCCTCCCCAACTGTGTCACCAGGCAACTGCGCGACGTCCCTATAAACGTAAATAAATAAACAATCCCCAAATCAGACCAAAAAACATCCATCCGTGCGTCCGTCCATCCATTTTGGCCTACTTCAACAACTTTCGTAGCTGGTAGTACTTAGCAGCGAGCAGAACAGCATGGCTGATTCCAACCCCCTCCCCCTCAAGGACCGAGTAGCCATCGTCACTGGCGGCTCCAGAGGAATTGGGAAGGCCATAGCCTTCCATCTTGCCTCCCTCGGAGCCAACCTCGTCATCAACTACTCCTCCAACCCCGCTCAAGCCGACCTCGTTGCCTCCAAAATCAATTCCAATTCTGCTTCCCTTCCCGCGCCATCACCGTCAGAGCCGATATTTCCGACCCGGCCCAGGTCAAGTCCCTCTTCGACTCCGCCGAGTCCGCCTTCAACTCCTCCCCCCTTCATATCCTCGTCAATTCCGCTGGCGTACTCGACCCCAAGTACCCAACCCTGGCCAACACCGCCCTGGAAGACTTCGACAACATCTTCAACGTCAACGCCAGGGGGGCCTTCTTGTGCTGCAGGGAGGCTGCCAACAGGATCAAGCGCGGTGGCGGAGGGAGGATCATCTGCTTAACCACCTCCCTGGTGGCCGCCTTGAGGCCCGGCTATGCGGCCTACGTGGGGTCCAAGGCCGCCGTCGAGTCCATGGTCAAGATACTGGCCAAGGAGCTCAAAGGGACCGGTATAACCGCCAACTGCTTGGCCCCGGGGCCTATCGCCACGGAGATGTTCTTTGCCGGGAAGACAGAAGAGGTGATCAAGAGGGTTGTGGACGAGAGCCCGCTCGGTAGACTGGGCGAAACAGAGGACGTGGCTCCGCTGGTGGGATTCCTGGCTACTGATGCTGGGGAGTGGGTTAATGGTCAGATCATTCGTGTCAATGGTGGCTATGTCTAATTGTCCGAGTAACCATCCACCCTCTCTCTCTTCTCTCTGAACCACCTCGATGCGCAAAAATAAACCGAATGGACTACTTCTATCGGTACTAGTAAATCCTCGCTCCATGTCCCCTTTTCATTCCTGCAACTGCAGGAGTGTATATTTGGTGTAGTCTCTTTTCTTTAGAGTTTACAACATGGCAAGATTGGCGATGATGTATCTTTTTCTCCAAGTGCCCGTACTGATTGTCAGTCATGGTGATTAATGCAATTGTTTCTTTTGATGGTTAATGCTGCGTTCTACAGAAAGGGGAAAAAAAGACGCTATCTTCTTTTTTATATATCCATTTAAGCATGCATTGGCTTCAATATGTATGATGAGTGAAGAAAACTTTGGCCAGTCCTTGCTCCTTGGGACTCTTGCTGGAACTTGAGCCATCTGCATTTATATGTTACATTTCATACTCCAAATAGAAGTGTATGATCAACTTTATTTGTGCTAAAGACTAAAATAAGCTGGACGTATATTGTAACACCTAGACTTAATTTATTAGTGCAATAATGCATTCTTCACTGGAGCTTACTCCTGCTTCATTGGTTAAAGGTTTATGAACGTGTAGATGTTTAAGTTTCCGTGTATTTCCTTTTATGACGATGCAATGCTATTAGTTTTTCATGTTTCCTGGGAAGGGGATTGAGACCGGAAGTGTGACAGACATTGTAATGATGAGTCTGAAGGGGGGTTTTGCTTTTGATGCTGTGTTTAATTAACCTGTCAAATCCAAATGACGCAAAGTTTGCTCTGTCTACTGTCAGGTCCTGGCTGTTCAATGAAACAGGAAGTGGTGGATTAGAAATTTTATGTCAAGCATCATACCCGATTTATGAATGTTTCCAGTCGCTTGTGAAATCAGTAGTTATCTTTCCATTCTTTTGCCTTTTTTCCTTTCCAGATGAAGAAGCTGTGGATTAGAAGCCATAGGATAAGTTCCAACTGGTGTAGGACTTCGCAATGCATGCCCATGTAGTAAAACTGGGGATTTAGTTAAATCTAGGACTTGCCGTGGAGTGAGAGGGAATGTAGGGGGAGTAAAACAAGCACGTTTGGTTAGCCCAGATTATGGATGCGTGACCTCTTGTTCTGTAACTTGTGTAGCTTTGTGAGTTCTTAAATCGTTGCATTTCAGTCCTTTCTTTTTGGGAATATTGAATCTTAAGCGATAGCTCTGACATCCAGAATGAATGCGATCCAGCAGATACAATGAGGTCCAAATTGTCCTTGCCTACAAACTCTGCAACTCAATCATTCATATCAAATTTTTTTTCGCATTGGTATGATGCGAATCATTCATTTATTCTTGGAGGCATCGTTTGAAGTCAAAACGGTTGAGGTTTTATGATTTTATCAAGTACGTTTGTCAAGTATAAATCATGAATGTCAGCAGAATCAAGAAGGTCATGTATGGAGGGTGGAGGTAGATTTATTAGCTACAGTAAAACTGTGAATGGGGCTGCTGAGGAGCTGCAGGTCAATGACGCATCCGTAGTTTCTGCCGCGAAGAAAGAGACTACTCCTCCATTCTTAGGCCTACCCTACGAGTGAAGGACCGGAAGCAGTAAAGACTAAAGACTGTACCGGCCGAGTCCGCTGCTGACTTTATATAAAGTGTAACTTTGATAGATTCGTGTTGGCTTATGGAGGGAAATGGGGTGATGTATTGCAGGCTGGAGCTGCTTTTTGACGAAGCTTCCTTTATTTTGTGCAGCTTCTCTTTCGGGTTTTTGGTTTGGAAATGGTTGGATCACTGGAATTGAATTGATGAATGAATAAATTAGTTTGTCCAAAGGTCAGGGATAGGGAGAGGGTTCCCCCATCCACCCATCCATCCATCCCAGTCCTGCGTTTCTTTTGCTACTGTTAGACTGGTGAGTACAGAACTTTTGAGGACAGGATAAGAACTAAGAAGAATGAGTTGGGAGTCCCAGCGCCCAATGCCCAATGCCCTGAATGCCTTTGTACTGCCGATGTGCTGTCTCTGCCTCTGCTGAACTTTGCAGCTCCTTTGGGCATCAATTTAGCGAAAGGGACATATTATTTAGTATCCTTAAGATTTTAAAAATATCATCATTTACCTTTCTTACTTTTGTTACTTGTATAAACTACCCTTTTGCTTATTGTGCTAAATAAAAATACTCCCAAACTACTTTATTTACTCCAATAAAAATCATAACCTCAAAAACAATTTCTAGTAGCACCGTCACATTGCAAAGCTATAATCTATAAAAATATAAAATTGAAAAGCAAAAATATTTTTGTAAAGAAATACACTAGCATCAGTTTCAAGTTGTTAGAAGTCATTATCAATCTATTCAAGCGATGTAATTCTTGCAATTTGAGTAGTTCGTGGATTAGAATGCAAAAAAATCACTAGTCATAAGTTATTGTCAATCTACTCAACCGCTGCAATTCTTGCAAATTCGGCCGTCCATGGATTAAAATGTCAAAAACTAGTAGCCAAAAATTCATAATTATTAATTAGACCAAGAAAATTGAATCCTGTATACCTACTTGATGAAATCTCTCGTTGCTCAAAATATTCAACTAACACTGAGATGGATGTTGTAACTAGGGATGTAATCGAGTCGAGTCGAGTTCGAGTATCATACTCGAGCTCGACTCGACATTTGGAAATTACTACTCGAGCTCAAGCTCAATCAGACAATAGAAATGGAGTTCAAGCTCAAGCTTGTAGAACTATTTGAAAACTCAAGGTTGACTCGATTAAGTTCGATTATTATGCGAGCATGATCGAGGTCGAGCACTCGACTCAAGTTCGAAACTTCTATCAAATTATATATTGTTTTCATGTGAAATTGCTACATAAGTATTTTTAAAGTCATATATAATATTCTAATAATTTACACAACTCCTAAACCCAAAAGAGTAAATAATTATTTAAATTATTTATATACTGCTCGATAAAACTCGATAAGCCTTCGAGTTTGGCTAAATGACACTCGAACTCGACTCATTGCATCTACTGACTCGATTCGAGCTGAACTCGAATTCGGTCAAACCGAGTTTGAGTCTTGACCAAACTCTATGTTTTTAAACTCGGACCGGACCGGCCGGTCCTAGGGTGAACTGGGAATCGGTCAGGCATCCGGTCGGAGTCATCCTTCAAAACCGAAAAATTCAAAACCCGGTCAAAGCCGGTCAAAACCCGGGTGAACCGGTTGACCGGGTTTGACTATTTGACTATTTTTTTTTTTTACCTTTAACCCATTATATCCTTTCAAACTTACTTTTTAAGTTTTAGTAAATATGCTTTAACCACTCATTATTTTAATAAAGTGTAAAATTAATCCAATACATTTTTTAAGTTACATTTCTACCTATATATATATATCTATATTCTTTAAGTCAATTTATTGATTAAATATAAAATTCTCAAAATTGTATATAAAGTCATAAATCACTAATTTAAGAAAAAATTTTATATATATAAAGTTGAAAACTACCAATTTGAGGGGATTTTTATATACTATTTTTTAAGGGAATTTTTTTATATACTATTTTGATTATATATTATTAATATATATATTTATGACATACTTATGATGTCATCCAATTCGACCCCCGATTCGATCCGGTCGGACCCATCGACCCCTGACCCCTGAGTTCAGCCGGTTCAATGTCCAATCCGAGTCTGAAAACATAGACCAAATTGCTCGCGAGGAGTTCGGTTCGATTACAATTCTAGTTGTGACCATGGAGTTTCTTGAAAATGATGTTGGAGTAGAAGTAAATAGGGTAGAAGAGAAAGGAGGATGAAGGTGAGCAGCAATACATTAGCAGTTAATTTCAAACGCCTCGCTTATAATGTTGTATAATTAAACGATTGCTAGTCTAATGGAAAAGCATTTTAAATGGATTTTTGTATTTGACACTCGCTCTGATTCTAATGCTTGAGAATGAATCAGACAACTACTTGTGGAACGGTGGGTAAAAATTAGAGAGATAGAGAGAGAGAGAGGAAAAGTTGAAACTGGAAAATGAAATGTGAAAAGAAAGCTAGTAGTAGGAACTAGGAAGGAATTGAAAAGGAGGGGCGGGGACTGGGGAGGGAAGGATAGCGGGGGAATAAAAGAAAAGATTCAAAAAACCAAAAAGGAAAAAAGAGACGAATCAGAGTATCAGACACCACCGCCCCCAACTGGGGATTTCATTTCAATTGAGCTTCTGACTATTGTGTGTGTGTAGCAGTGAGCAGTATTTGTATTTGTGTTTGTATCTGTCAGAAAGGATAGTATCTTCAGACAACCCCATCGGAGTAGTCTCCGCCCCACCCATAACCCCGGCCTCCCATACCCCAAATAGAGAATAGAAGAAGAAAAAAGCCCCTGGGCAGGCGTCTACATCTTCTCCGCTTTCTTCCCTGCTTGTTGATTCAGCAAGCAACCACATTTTAGCTTTGAGAGTTGGGGCGGCAGGAGAGGGATGCATTTATAGTAATATAAACAACCCGCTGCTGCTGCTGCTGCTGCTGCAGGATTGTTTTCGTTATGGTAAGCCAGGCAGTAATATGAGCCCCTCTTCAGTACCCAGAGTTTACATTACATAGTGCACAACCACAGCCATTCTTACAACAATACTCCGTAAAGCCCAGATCTTGACCCTGCAACCCCATCAAGAAATCATAACAATATATTCCGCAAAGCAGCACCGGCGTCCCCCCCACCAAGAAGCACGCTAAATACTCAACACCCATCAAGAAGGTATCATCATCTCTATCTAACCACTCTTCCATCTTTATTTCTCTATTTATCTTGGGAGTCCTCCTTTATGTGAATTCAATTCTTTCCTTTTCTTTATTATTATTATTATTATCTAACGAGATATTTATCCCACCACAGGGAGGGAGGGAGGGAGGGAGGGTTCTTGTTGAGTTCCACACCCAATTTTTGTTGCCGCGCTACCTCTTAGCTTGATTCAAAATCACATCTTCATATTTACTCATATTTATCAACAACCCTTTCTTATCACCATCCTGTTACATATGAAAGGCTGTACCTTTTCATTTTCCCTGCAGTTTTTACACCCAAAGGCATGAGCTTTAGCGTCCTTTAGATCAAGATTTTGTGGTTGATATTTGTGTATGCTAGCTTCTACTACTATTTTAAAATCCGGCATGGCCCCGAAAACAAACAGATATTCCTATTTTCTTTCACAACTTCGCCAAAACCTATACAAGTAACTGCATTCTTTTTATACTTTTTGATTTTACTGCCGCTAGATCCCAAAGCCAACTTAATTACAGTCATGCTTCTTCTGAACTACAACTACTAAATTGTTTTAACCTCATCAAGATCTATGCTTGTGTTACATATTGCGTGCCAACTTCTGTCATTCTCGTTTCTTCTGATACCAGATTTGGAGAATTCATAAGTTCGATATCATTGTACAACGACCGATAAATTCCACTTAACATCTGAGTGACTGAACTTTGTTTTTCTGGGACACATAGGTCTCCCTATGGGAATGGGAAGAAGTCTTAGTCCTGTGGTTAGAAGGGAGTTGGAAAATCTTGACAAGGATGCTGACAGTCGAAAATCTGCTATGAAAGCCCTGAAATCCTATGTCAAAGATTTGGACTCCAAAGCTATCCCTCTCTTTCTCGCACAGGTTTCTGAGACCAAAGAAACTGGTTGTTCTGGAGAGTACACGATCTCATTATATGAGGTTCTTGCTCGTGTCCATGGACATAAAATTGTCCCTCAAATTGACAACATCATGACCACTATTATCAAGACTTTGACATCTAGTGCAGGATCTTTTGCTCTTCACCAAGCTTGCTCTAAGGTGGTTCCGGCAATTGCCAGATACGGAATGGACCCAACTACTCCTGAGGACAAGAAGAGACACATCATTCACTCTCTCTGTAAGCCGCTCTCCGATTGTCTTTTGGGCAGTCATGAGAGCCTATCTTCTGGAGCTGCTCTTTGTCTGAAGGCTCTAGTAGAGTGCGATAATTGGAGGTTTGCTTCAAACAGGATGGTGAATGAGGTATGTCAGAGAGTTGCTGGAGCTTTGGACAAGCACTTGCAAACTAATTCGCACATGGCACTTGTGATGTCTTTGGCTAAGCACAATAGTTTGACTGTCGAGGCATACGCAAGGTTGTTGATCCACACTGGATTGCAGATTCTGAACGAAGATGTCAATTCTCAGAAAAGATTGTCTGCCATTCATATGGTGAACTCTTTGATGAAGTGCTTGGATCACAAAAGCATCTGTTCTGAGTTGGAATTAATAATGAAGGTGATGGAGAACTGTCAGTCTGATCAGATGGCTTATGTAAGTGGGGCTGCTTTTGAAGCATTGCAAACTGCTCGGAAGATATGTTCTGAGAAAAGCTCAAAATTTGAGAAAGACATGGTTTCAGTCACTGGCTCAAATTTTGACAGGAGAGGAAATTTAAGAAGAAGAAATGTGTTGGACTCTGGAGATCAATCACCTCTGACAGCTTCGCCTGAATCACAGACTGTTACTTCATTTTTGGGGCATGATCCCTTCTTTGACTCCCCAGTTTCAACAAATCAGGCCTCTCCAGACTTTGCTTATGATCGAAGGAGTGTGAATCGGAAGCTGTGGTCAAGGTGTGAGAATGGTGGTTTAGATGTCTCTCTCAAGGATGGTATCTTTTCAGAGGTAACACGTGGAAGTGCCATGGGGAGCTCTGAACATGATGGTTTTTCTGATTTCTCCGGAGATTATACAGATGGGTTTGTTGGATTTTGCCAAACTAGTTCCAGAAATAGAATTGCAAGAAGCGCCACTCCCAGTCCTCAGGTAGGCCTACTAGGCATTTGAATATTCACACATCTGGAGCAACAATTTCATGTTGGAATTTGAAATCAATAGCAAGAAAATGCAATAAGAATATTGTTGAAAACATCTCCACGGAATATGATTTGATGATGCATATGAAAGAAGTCTTAAGTCCTGGTGCAGATTTGCATTTGTTTAAATTGAATAATGAACCTCACCTTTAGACACAACAGAATTTGCTGCATAGAATACTCCAAAGCTTTAATTTGTCAACATGTTCATGCTTTGTAGTCTGTTTGAAACTGCTTTTGCTTTGGCTGTTGCTGACCCATATTTTCTCATTTGCAATATCTGTCAGCGCTCTCGCTCTCTCATCAATGTTGATAATTTAAAGATCTTTGCAACACCAAGAAAGCTAATTCACTCCCTTCAGGATCAAAACGAGGAAAGTTCTGACTCTGACAAGCCAAATAGGGATAGTCAGAAGTCCTTCAAGCCAATATGAAATGACTCCTACTTCAAAATATAAACAGAATGGCTTTCATCAAGTGAGGAACCTTGAGATTAATGCGAATGGGAATTCACCTATGGGGTCTGAAGAGTTATACCGAAGCTCCGAGTCAGTGTCTTCTACACAAGATATCCCTGCTGAGGCTACAAAGATATCTTCTCCAAAGTTGGAAATTCCAAGAGTTGATGGTCTGAAAGGCTACTTGAAGTCTACTCGCAACACCTTTGGCATTCTCTTTATTATATTTGCAACTATTTTGTGCTTCATATTGATTGATGATCAAGGAGAAGGTTACAACCTTGTCCCCACCTAACTAATACAGAAACTTTCTTTTCTAGTAGGGTTAATGTCGTTGAAAGCAATCAGGCTAATATGCCTTGTAAAACAACAAGTACTTACTGAGCGTTTCTTCTTTAGTTCTAGCAGAGAAGCAGTAAACGAGATGAAATTTTTTAGTACTTTGATTGGTAATCTCCAAAGACATTGGTCCTGTTTTATGTAATTGTGCTAGTGAAATATTTTGCCATTTAATGATATGGAAGGAATGCAAAGGGACTTCTCTGCTCCTTGCTTCATTTTTCCTTTCTTTTGTGTAGTATGGGCTGTTGCTGGGCTTGTTATTTTGCACACTGATCATGTTGCAATTAGTGATTCAGATTTATTCTATCGATGACATGGCCTAAGTTCTTGCAGTAGTAAGGATAAATATTCTCTAATCTGATCCACAAATTCTTTTCAGAGTTTGATGACATTCCTTTGTGTTTACACTGAAGTAAAAGTTTTTTAGAGCCTCGCTCAGAGGTTTGGATTACATAAACGCTGCTTGCCTCTCCATTCACATTGAGAGCTCAATGTTACAGGTTGAAGCAGGGATGCTTGGCCTACACATATATAAGAGTATTTGCCATACCATTCATGACTTGATCCTGGACTGAACATGTAAAGTTCATTGAACCCATTTCTCCCTACCAGGACTGAGTTTCTTCTCCCCTGATGCACAATGAGAAATAGTAATAATTTTAGAGCATAAAGAAAACTGATGAACAGAGAAGCAGGAAGCACATGCATAAATCAAAAGTGGAATAAAGACTCCTATACAACACGGCAGTGAATACTCTGAAATTGTTAAAGGAATCAAGAATGTATAGTCAAATCTCCATAATTAATTGCATACCCTGTCAAGGACCGTGAAATCGCGAGGTGCGCTGGTGTATATTCTGCTCATTTCCTCAGCCAAATTTTTGTAACCGTCCTCTTCTTCTCCCTCCAAAGCTTCTTCTGTCTCTTTTCTCATTCTCTCACTTTCTCGATCCATTTTAGATTTGCTTCCACCCCAGCCGGAAAAGACTCCCATGAAGTCCATAAGACCTCTTGCTTTCCTTGAACCTATCTTGCCAAAGCTAGGGTGAATAAGACTAAAATCTGTCAGAAGTGGAGTCCTGCTAAAGAAATCTGATCCTTCTAGTCCGATTGCATAGGTTGCTTCTGGAGTGCTCACCGTCAGATGACTTATGACTGCACCAGTGAAATGGAGGGATGAATCACTTGAGTTGCAGACTAGAATTTCGGAGGATAAAGCATCTTCTCTGAGTGTTATGATCTGTTTAACTTCAATATTGCTGTCTACATTTTGGCTTGTAAGTTCTACCTGCATAAGTACATTTGAACATCAACAAGGTACTGAACTTGAAACGATAGGAAATTCAAAAGCTAAGGATGGAATGAAAAGCTACTATTGCATAATTTGCATTCTAGCAGCCTCTTGTTTTCAAACTGATATCCAACCAATAATTCAGTGTGTATATTTATCTTAAAAAATGTGTGGAGATTGTCATCATGGTGTCACAAGTTTCCTCGAGGGTTCATAAACACGGTATTACACCAAAACTGACCTGAATAAATTCTTGAGAGCTTCCTTGAACTCCGCGCAGAGCCCAAGTTTTTGGAGACCATAAAATCCCATTCAGATCAATCTTGAGGTCTAATGAAACTCCACCATGAATAAGTGCTTCACCATCTTCCCCTTCCGAGACTGAGGTGTGCAGTACCTCCATGGTGCCTCCATGCCACATTAAAGGCTTGTAGGAAGTGATGAGCCCACTTGGAAGCATCAGGTTAGCTACACTTCCATTTTCCATGGTCATCTTGACCATACAACTCTCATCACCAGTACTGATACCAGAGAATGAGACTCCATGGCTTCCATACTCATTTTCCAGACAGTCCACGTCCAGAGGTGGGCACCAGACTGTTGCTGCAGCTGATGGCAATCTGGGCTCTCTTTTCTTGCTGCTAGAGATGATGCACACGGAAGAAGCAGAAGGATACTGCAGATGAGGAATCGTCTTGGTAGGTAACAGTACTGGTTTTCTGGGGTTGGAAAGAGGGATGAAGTGTGGAGAGAGGAAACCAGAGCGGACAGTACCACTTGTCATGATTCCCTCAAGCTGAAATGGTGTCCTAATCTCTTACTGCTACTCTGGATGCCACCCCCTGGATTAAATTGTTTGCAGGGAGACTGCCATTAAAGGGAAGAAGAGTTATAGGATGGACTCCCCAGACGTCCTTTGGATAAAGTGGCGGAGATTTTTTTACAACTATCTGTTTTGGCTATTTTTGCCTGCTTCTGGTTGGTTGCTGTTGCAAATTATCAAACATCAAGACTTTAGACTAAGTTCATTCTCGTTAACAGTTGTAATTCACTGAAAGCTACCAAAAAATTGCTACTGGCCTCTTGGCTGATGGTGTATCTACCTTTTTCTTTTTCTCTCTTTCCTTTTCTTTTTTTTTTTTTTTTTTTGTTTTGGGGGGTTTTATTCAGGTTGGCCCGAACTGTCCATTTGCATTATTTTTTAGATGTGGTATTGCTACTATTACCTTCCTATAACTCAATTCAATTGGACATTGGATAAATAAAATGCTTGGTCGCATTCAAAGCTCTTCTTTTTTCTTTTTAGAGTCTCCTTTTTTAAAAAACAAATAAATAAATAAATTTTGGGAAAAGGTAGCTAGTAAGTGATAGAGACAAAGATATGAATTAATACAAAGAACAATCCTAACTAGTGATCGAATTTTGCTATCAAAAAATTAATATATCGAAATAGCCCAAACAAGTACGAATAAGTAACTCATTTTCACCAGCCACTAATTAATTAGTGACTTCTCCTCTCCGCTGCTGCTTTTGGTTTAGTGCTGGACAATAGCAAGTCAGTGGTTGCTACATCTCTCCTTTCTTTTCTTTTATAAGAAAACTGTCAAGTAATGCCACTTACGTAGTACCAAGTCTTCTGAAAAGAACACTACTACTACTGCTACAAATCTTGCCAAGTGGATTTTATGGAAGATGACCATCGCATGTAGAAGGTGTTTATGATGATTTTAGTGACAAATCTCAGCCCATTATTGTTGGAAATGCAGCACCTTGCAGCTGAAAGTGAGGAAAGATGCGATCTTTTGGTGAACTTCTTAACCAATGCAAGGGAAAAACCTCTTGCCACAGATACTACTGACTCAGAGCAGTAGCAGAAATCAGAGTTCGTCAGGTCTACCTCACCGTAGTAGTAACGAGGTAAAAGGAGTTGGAAAAAGGATGGGAACTCCACTGACAGAAGAGAAGGCAGCCAAAATTATGCTTTTACTTTGTTGAGTCTGATATCCACATATTCTCATAATATATCTACACATGCAAACGTTCTTGACAACAAATTATACGATAGGTTACTAAAGGACTTCAAACTTTGGAACAGACACCAAGACTTGGTATGGTGGCAGAACAAGAAAAATCAAATGGTATGTCGGTTGGTGCAGGACTCGGATTGACACTAGTGGCTCTGAATTTAGATGTCTCAAACGTTTCTCGATTTCTTATGAAAGAGGAGTAAGATGCTTGGTTGAAAAAAGTTCGAAAATCTATCTATCTTTGGTTAGTAAAGCTACAGTTATTAAATTATCTGACTCTTAGATTTTCTTTCTTGCTGTGCGGCACCAAGAAGTTTTCTGGGGCGGTTCATTGACAGATTCATCTTAGCGACACCAGTGATCACCGAAGGATGCATGTTTACCTTATTGTTGGTTTCCATTAATCCATTTACAACCACCTCAAAAATGGTGAAAAGGAAGAAATGTTTTGTCTCACATCTGCATATGCAGGCGCTCCTGTTATCATTCTTGGCTGATGGATTCCCTACAGAATGTATGAATTGTCCCATTAAGTTGTTTGCAAGAACCGCACATTATCAACGATTCATCATGAATGGATTCATGCTACAATGTACATATTTCAGTATCTGCATATCTCAGAACAAGCTCAAGGGCGAAAAAGAATTGGTGCTGTCTGTTAAATTGGTGACTTTACAAATTATCGTGCTCAATGACTTGTGCCCCCCTCCACTCCTCACCAGGGTTGATAACAATCGGAACCAGCATTGAAGCAGGGCCCGTACATATAAAGTAATCTTTCCCATACTTCTGAGAGAGAGAACCAGGGCTGGACAGATATATATCTTCAAAACCCATTCTTATAAACCTAAAGAAGAGCTCTCGCCCCTGCAAATAAAAGAACCAATAGGAGCCAGAATTCATTAGAAAAATGAAGCAGGCTATAAATGTTCAACTGCATTTAGAAACTGCCACGCCAAGTGGTTACTCTTTTTTGGTGAATAGAACTGATAAATTGTGAGATAGTTAGAGGGAATTATCATTAACAGCTTCACTTTGCACAGTCCAAAGTACATGAGTCAGACAATGCAAGTTGATACGAGCATCCAAGATACAACCGTATAGCGAATGCTGAGGCATTACCTGATCAAGTACTTCATATTTTGAAGGTGTAGTATTGTAGAACTCTTTCAATCTATCAGCTGGTGGAGCAGCATAAACTCTACTGAGCTTATGCTTCAATACTGTGAAGGGAACCCCCTGTACACTCCAGTCTCCTGGTTTCTTTTCAGGCTCCCAGCCAAAAGAGAAGAAGCCAGGATCCTCGGCTTTAATAGCTTCAGATGGAGATAAAATCTCATAGTTCGAAGATAAAGGAGGGAGTGTGCAGTAAGAGCAGGTCTTGAGTCCTCGGACACCAGCCCCACCTCGTCCCTTCATCTTGAAATGTGTAAGAATGGCTCCAGCCAGGTTGACAGCTTTGCGGCCATTGTTCTTCACAATAACTGCTGTTGCCACGCACAGGGGATAAAGTGAAACTACGTAAGTTAATTCCAGGCTTCCACTGGTGCTACACAGTTCAACCTGCAGCCAAACACAGAGTTGTCCAAGGCGGAAGAAACGAATTCAGTGAATCCTTTATCCATAAAAGGCTCCTGTAAATCATTTAGAATGGGTGCAACTGCAACCCCAGTAGTTATACATTTCTTCTCAAGAAGAGAAAAGCAGTTAGCAGAGCAAGCAAAACAATATTGGGGAAAAAAAAGATTAGCAAAATGATTGGTTCCTAGTTATAATGGAGGAGGATGAGAAAGTACCTGCACAGCATCAATAGAATCAGAATCGACATCGTTTACGGTCCATTCGGAAGTTTTGAGAAGAGACCCTTTTGAATTAGGGTCGGAAAGGTCATTGAATACCAAACCAATACCACCTCTGGAAGGAGGAGCAGGGGGACTGGAAGAATTCCCATCTGCTGGAAGAGTGTAGAGGACCTCCTCAAAGCCATCATCTTTCCAGTAAACTTTAGGCTTGTAAGAAGTGACATGACCACTGGGTATCTGGACCTTCACCGAGCTACCATTTCTCACTGTCAGCTCGACCGTGGGAACATCTCCTGCGGACTCCAAGAATTTAATGCCTTTGCGGCCAAACCTCTGGTCAAGAGTCTCTGCAGGAGGAGGGGCGATGTGATTGGAACAGAAGATGCTTTAGATATAATACTGGCTGAGCTTGGTTTTGGGAGAGGAAAGGATAGAATAGATGCCATGATGGACTGAAAGCAATGCAGTAAGTAGTATGTTTCTGATATCACCACCACTCCACTGGCTAAGCCAATCTTCTTTCGTCTCTCAGTTGGATGGATTGCTCAGAAAACCTTTGGCTGTAATCTGGCTCCCGCACTTCCAACTTTTACCGTCTTTACTCACATACGGATTAGCCATGCCCCTCTTTCCCTTTTTTTTCCTTCTTTTTTCCAATTATTAAGTATCTAAGGTTGTCTGGATTGCCCTTTTTTAAACTTTTTATGAAAAAATATACTGTAAAATGTGATATATGTAAAGGTAAAAAAATATTTAAAAAATATGATTACGAAAAACATAAAAAATATTTCGGTGACAAATTACAATCCAAAAAAGGCCTAAGGTCTTTTAACCATTGCCATTTTCTAGATTTGCTGCAGGAAAATATGCGATAGCGATTTAATGCATGTGACATGAAATATTATTTAAAAAATATGATCACAGAAAACTTTAAATCTTTTTTTGTGAAAAACCTCAATCCAAGCAAGCCTAAGAAACTCAAAGCAGAGTATTGCACGCAAACACAGCACATTTGGATCTTTTTCTTTTATAAAAAAAATACATGTATCTGCATTTTTCCTTTATCCACATACATATTAACCAGGTTCCTCTTTTCACTACTTAGCCTTTTTAAAGTAGCTAAAGAGCTCAAAGCAGATTATTGCTTGGAAATATCGCATATTTTTTAACTAAAAAAAGAACTGAGAATTCAAAACAAATGCCATTTCACAAATACCTTCAAACTTTTTTGAATATTTTTGCATTCCATCACATGCACTGGACTTTGTCGGAGGGCGGCTGGCCCGTCATGAAAGTTTTTATTACCATTTCCAGCGAGAAGTATAATCTGACACTCCGATGACAAGAATTTAAAGCTTCCAATGACGGTGTAGAAATTACTGCCTAGCTTCTCAGGATATAAAACACCCAATTCACGATATAATAATACTACTTCCACCGTAATAACTAAAGAGGAAAGCTCTAAGCACGAACTACAGACACATGCACCAACCAAGCCACAAATGCACTTCAAGCGGCATCTACAATCAGAGTCTAAAAACATCCAAAATTTTTCTTCAACAGTGTCCTAGCAACTGGCATGAAGGAGATAAAACACCCCAACATTCAACTATTCTCCGCCTTCTCTGATGAAAAAAAAAAAACTTGACCCACAAGATGCCCAGAAAACTACTGGCAAAATCTATATCACTTGCTACATTCATGTGGAACACTCAATCATCATCCATCCCTGCAGGAGGTTGTCTCTTCGGACCACCAGCTGGTTTTGCCATTATGATCTGCATCGGAAAACCAATAGACAACACACGATCACAATTCTTGTAAAAGATGAGGAAAACTTCTTAACGTTAAAACATGAAGAACCATTTCCATCATTCAGTGAGTAAAAGGAAGAACATAACGACAATCAGAGAAAGTATAACAAATGCACATGTTTTGAAACCAAAATACATTGCTCTGGATTTTGGTGGAAAATTTTATTCCCTTCGCCGGTCATATAGCACTATCAAAACAATTGAGAATATTGCACTGCACCCACTAAAAGTCAGATAAGATTTATGATCAAATTTTTAGCAAGGGTATCCACAGTTATTTACAACAGCAGCACCTTTTAGACCCTCATGGGACCTTAGTGTCCCAAACTGAGCAAAATAACTACAAGAATCTCCAATTGTACTTCAATATTGTGGTTAATCCAAGCCTTCTCTTGAAACTATGATAGGATACGGTATGAGTTTTTGTTTTTTTTTTTTCACGCCCAAGAAATCCTGTCATGATCCCATGACTTCTGATCCACTTAGGAGATCTACGATCTCCACATTGGGAAAGTCTCTACAAATGCCATCTATCTCAACCAGCCTGCACCTCTATATGTAAATATAACACAACAAGGACTAAGGTTTTGACATCATAAACCAACAAGGGCCATCATGCTTGACAGGTTTGGGCAATTCCACCTACTTATTTAGCCTCCACAACGGAAACTTCCAGGTAGCACATTCAAAAGACTACCACACAACCCACAGAATAACTTGACGAAATGAAAAACCTATACCTAAACCCATTGGTCATCAACTACACACCAACTATAAGGTAATCTTGCCAAATGCTTCTGCATATCTGCTCCAAAAACTACATTGAATTCTTGCACAACTATCACACCACCAAGCCAAACTCTTTTCATTTCCAAAAGGTCAACCAAATGCAGCATAAACCGCACAAATAGGCAATTTACCACCGATATCATGATAACCACATTATGAAGAAGAAAAGCAAAGATGTCAAGAATGCCTTACCTGGTCTACACGCAGGACAGTACAGACAGCATCAGCAGCATATTTGAGAGCAAAAAACCTGTCAATTGAATCAAACTCCTAGTTAAAAGCCTTCTGACACTTCATTAAATTCTATATTTCAGAATAGCTTGAGTTACTGAAGAATATTCTGGAATGCATCGATCCCAGGTAGACTGAACTAAAAAAGATCTCCATCGTGGGCGGAAAAAACCCAAGCAGACAAGCACGAGTATCAGCTCAAGTGCTCACAAGCTTATGCACAACTGAGTTGCTTGGATCTTTTGACTAGATTTCGAGGATCCAAAATACCAGGGTTGACAAAGCTCAGGATCTCTATTGAGCTTTTGTTTACATTGTTCCACAGAAGTGAGATTTAGTTGGTAGCCATTAATATGCATGATATATACAAATGAGATCACTAGGAAGTGCTACACAATCAGTACGAAGTGCTACACAATCTTCTGAACTACCTTCACCAGCAGGGTTTAATGCTTACTCCAAGAATGACATAAAAACAACATTTGCTCTCAATCTTCAAAGTTGAGACTTCTAAACTAGAAAAAATTTGAATGTGCATTTAAGCGAAATAAGAAAAAAGCTTACTTTGTGATATATAGGTCCCATATACTGGTTGTGGAGACATCTTTGCAGATGCCTTCCTCCAAATCGATGCCAACTCTGGTGTTCCCAGATGCATGTTCGGCATACAACGATGATATAATCTCGATAGCATTAAGCCCAGCATTTTCAGCCAGCGTTTTGGGTACCATTTCAAAACTTTCAGCAAATTTGGAAATTGCGTACTGATCTAAGCTGCATGGCAATAGAAAAATCTAAGCCTCAACTAAATGAAGCATCTATGCTTCAGTTTACTTATTGGCAAGAAAATCAAGACAACAATAGACAACTTACAGTATGCCATTGGACATGAGAAACCAGCAAATATTCGCACAAACATTCAACAAAAACACTTTTAGAAATAGATTGCAGCACTTGTCATTATAGTTAATGTGAATAAGTTGGTCCTCTAGCTCAGATTTGAACCACAGTGTTCAATCATATAGAGTGAGAACACTAACCCTTCAAGCAGATCATTCAGCAATCAACACAAAAAATGGCATGAGAAACAAGCAAGTCCAATAATTTACTCAAGTTTACGTTATCCGATGCAAATGATCAAACAAACATACCTAGTAGAAAGGATATGCAAAACAAGGTTGGAGATGTATGTTACTTTTGGTAGGATCAAAAGAAGCCACAAAGCAGATGCACATCAACTTTTCTAAACAATAACTAAACAAATACACTTGCAAAATGGATAGAATATTTGCTCAAGCATGTGAAGAACATGTATATAGACTGCACTTCAGCACAGCTGCCTTAACCTAAAACAAAACATGCTCCAGTGCAAGGTAAGGAAGTGCATTACCCAGTTTCTTTCATGGAAAAATCCTTCAGTCTTCTGGCTACTTCAATCTCAGTAGCTGCAGCACCAGGTACCATTCGACTATCCCTGCACATTGCCTGGTATAGATGTAAATAGCAAAATCTATTAGATACTAACTGCAAGTAATAACTTGCAAATCACCAAGAAGAAATAGTTAACAACTTGCAAAGGCATTTAAAAGGCACCCATCATTCCAAATGTATATCTGCTATACTCAGCAAAAGGTACCTTGTAAGTATTAACTCCATCATCCACTGCTCTCTCAAGATCATCTAATATACTATCAGTGCTGCCACGCAGAACAATTGTGGATACCGAATTTCCACCTTCTTCATTTCTTGCAATTGTAACCTAATCATCATTCATAAAATTCATATACAAGCAGTTGAAAAAACTACAAATTGGAGAGTAACAGCACTATGGGCAATCTTATCATACTCTAACACCACCAATTTCCTCCACTGAAATGGAATCAACATATCCAAGATCATCTGGATTTGGCTGACTAAGTTTCAACTGTATCACCCAAAGAAAAAAAATCAGAAGGAATACAACAAAGTTTCACAACTTAATACTCTCTGCCCGCAAGATGCTTACAAGAGCAACAGCACCAGTGGTACGACAAAACCGTCGAAGCTCAAATTTGGAGCTAATCTTTAGGACCATAAGCCTGTAAAGGATATGTTCTGGCTAATCAGTTGTAGAGCATATACAGGTTGACAGGAAAGCAGATAATTAAGCAGAATGAGCAATATTCCCAGATACAAGTAATATGCATGCATAGGAAATGATGAACCATAACAATAGTAATTCAAGATCCAGGTCAAGGCAAATGCAAAATTGTCCAAGAATCCAACTATAAGGAAAAAAGTTAGTAACAAGCAGACTTTACATATCTTCTCATGTATAAATACACTTCATAAAGGAAAATTTTCCCACTATATCCAAGGTGAGTAAGGGGATGTAAAATGGAGCAAAATGACACAAAGCTAAAGGAGAGTAATCTACATTTCAAGCTGATGAATAGCCTATTCCCATCAGGACACGATATCCTTACCTATCTCTTAGTGTACAGCAACCTCATACTGAGATAAAAAAGCAAACTAGGACTCTCTTTGTATTAGGAGAAACAAACCATTCTTTCAATAGGCTAGGTTAGCAGAAATGAAAAGGTACTTGACTTCTTATTTCTCTGTAGACATAAAGGCACAAAAATTACAGTAAAAGTGAAAGGTAGAGAAAATGGCTATACTTGTAACGCTCACAAAAATGTAGTGCCATCTCTCCAACAGCTGCTCCACTGACAATAACATTTGCACCAGATTCTGCAACTGCTTTGATGAGTTGCTCAACCTTAGCTTCTTCAGTCCTTGCATAATTTTCGAGCTGCAAAAGCAGACAGATCAACAGATTAACAATTACAAGACTCTGAGATCAAAGCACATTAACACAGAACAGAATACTAAATGATCCACAATTCCACGAAAGCAAACCAAATAGATGACCACTAGAAGAAGTTTATTCACTGCTTTACTTGAGACTATAAATATCAAGTGCAAAGGGGTTTGGTATTCAAAAAACCTAGTTCAGGTCCTTACAAATGAGGAACTAGAGGACTAGAAGCTCCGCTTAATACCTGTTCAGCACTGTGGATTAAGACAGTTCCTTTTGTTTCTGTGGCTGATGTATCAACACCTCCAGCAAATACAGCAACCTGCAAGAATGATTACAAAGTTGTAATTCTCCTGATAAAGAATGAATATCAATCATAGGGTAAATCAACAAGAGTACTGTCCTTCCTAACTTTAATCACGAAAAGCACAGAAATATTTTCCATGACTTGAAACCTCATAAAAACAAACACGGCCAGAAACTCTAAAAGTTCTAACAGAGAATTAGAAAACAAGAGTCACTCAGACCAGACTGAATAGCTGAACACAACAGACATATCTTCTGTAGGATTTCATTAAACTCGTATAGCAGAGGCGTACGCATGTTTGGCCTACTTCCATTTTAATTAACAAGTGGTAATACAAAAGAAGATAGAATTTTATAAAATAGCGTCAGAACCCAACTTCATTGAGGGAGATCTTTAAAAAAATTCAGACAAAAAATGACGTCCTTTTATGCATAAGCATACAAGATCAGAGGTTACTCTTACAGCATCATAATGTGTTACACAGATTTAAATTGCCACAAGAAACATACTGAAGTGTTTCAAAGCATAGCCAATAATCATATTATACATGCAAAATATTGGGTTTAAAACCTATAGTGCTAAACAGTTTTCCAACACCATCAACAAACAGATCAAGATAACACGTTATGTGGTACATGTGAAGGAAACAATTCACTTCCACACAAAATAATAATAATAATAAAGGAACGTAAAACAGCATGAATCCTAAGTAGTAAATAACTACTTAATAGCATACAAACTACCAGATGCATGCTTATGAGTGCTTACCTTTGCCTTTTCCATCCTCTTTATACTTCCAACAGCATCACTTTTCAACACCATGCCTCGGACTATTTTACTATCATGCAGACCTCCACCCAAGAGCTTTGCAACTCTGACATTGTCCACATTAAAGTTCACTGGGTTCTTGGGGCAAACTTGAATGCATGCCTGTGTTGCAAATACAGCATAATTCAGGACAAGGGAAGAATCCCAACTGAGGCACTAACAACAGTAGAGTTAGCAATATTCACCTGAGCAATAAGATGGCACAAAATATCCTCTAGACCAAACTGTTTGCTAGCAACAGCAGCTTTCATGCGAGAAATAGCTTGAGCAGTATCTCTGACATCCATGGTGTCAGAACCTGGTTCAACCAATTCCTCTAGAACTTGGATTGTCTGTAACAGAATGGTAACCGGTAAAAAGAAAAAATTCACTCAGCCAATTTGGGGAAAAAAAGGAAGTGCTGAAAAGAGTAAAGAGATAAAGGAAAAAAAGTCAGAAGGGAATGGAAACCTTATTAATGGCCTTAGTGTAGCCAATGATGATCTCACTGGGATGCAGACCCATTCGGATGAGCTCCTCCGCATTTTGGAGGAGCTCCCCAGCAAAAGAGATGCACAAGTTAGCACCGTCACCAATTTCCTCCTGCTGGGCCTTGCCAGCCAAAACCAAGATCTTAGCAGCAGGGTGCTGAACTTCGAGCTCGTTAACGATGGTGGCAGCATCATTGGTGATGAAAAGCTTATCGAGATGGTTGATAACCATCTTATTCATACCTGAAGAAAGAGAGACAAATAGATTGGAAACGCGTCCTAGCATATTATGCCACAGATCCCAGATGAAGTATACAAAAATTTCTTTGGTAAATAATTCAAAATGCAATGATCCCTTCTTTTTTCTTTTTTTTTTTGGGGGGGAAGAGCTAAGAGAGGGCAGTACTAGCTTGAAAAACCCTAGAACTAAAAGTAGTAATACTTCACAACAGACACACAGGCTACAAATGTAAGCTAAACCAACACCACCTGGGTTCGATGCAAAACCGGAGGAAAGGGGAAAATAATAAGCAGAGAGGAGAGGGAGATGAGTAAAGAAGAAAGGGCAGAAAGTACCATTGGGGCCGAGGGAAGTGCGGGTGATCTGGGAAAGCTGCTTGCAGGCGTCGATGTTCTTGAGCACCGCTTCATCCAACCCGGATAGATGCTTGTGACCTTCCTTCAGCATTGACTGAATTCCATACGTCGGCATCCCCATTCCCACCATCTTTCTTTCTTCCTTCCTTTTTGAGGGGTCAAATCGAGCAACAACCGAAAAACAACCCTAGAAGAAGTGAATACTCTCCCTACTCCTCTACGATGATTTGGATGGATGTATTTTTGTATGCGTTCTTCTTCTGATATAGAACTATGATAATACCCCAGAAAAAAAAAATACTAGCTGCAGCAGCAGTGGTCTGAATGGCAGGGGAGAGAGTAGTGATACTTTTACTGCTATTACACAAACACGGAGAGGAGAAGAAAAGAAAAGAGAAGAGGAGGGAAACCCAAATGAGAAAGCCCTAGAAGAAACCTCAGAACGACCCACTCGCCACCCTTCTAGCCCTGAATCGGGTTCACCCAACCCGATTGGCTTGAAGTTAAGGACCCGTTCTCCGAGATTAAATTTGTCCATCACAATCCATATCCATTTAGGTTGGTTCACCAAACTGTCCATTAATTTAAATAAATATAAATAGATTAATTAATGAGTAATAAGTTGACTTGATTCAATTATGAATTTATTTAAATCATCTATCACTTATACTCGTGGTATTGCAAAAAAAGGCATAGTGCCCCTATTCTTTGAAAATCCTCACTAAACCAACTTATAATTTTAATTAAAGTGAAATTTGGCCTATTCAAGTCACTTTCCCCTTTGTTTAACTCCAAAACCAATCTCCCGGATTCCTTCAATTAATGGAAACTAGTGTTAGAGACACACACACAATGTAAATGCAATTCGAAATTTTTGCAACTTAATTTTACATGAAATTTTCACTACTAATGTAAGTGTAGTATCTTAACCTTTTTGCTCCATCTAATGATGGTTATTTTAGTAATTACATCGCTTAGAGGCAATTATTTTGTCTAGATGTCTTTAGATGGTTATAGTTAACAACAGTTAGAGGTAGTTACTTCAATAATTCAGGTTTAGGTGATAAAATAATAAGTAATTTTCATAAAGATAAAGTTGAAAGTATATACAGTGTTTACCCCAAATCCCCATTTCTCCTTTCATATATAGTATAGATAATCTGACATGGATTCCATCTCACAGCAAGATTTATGTTAATTACACGAAAACAAGTTAGTTAAGCTACATTGATGACGACACAAAAGAGAGTGACTCAACTTATCTGCATAAATGCAGAGAAAAGGGGGCACGCCTAAATCCCAAATGAGAATTCCGAAGCAGCAAAAACCATGCTGCATTATCGAATGTGGTGTTGTTTCTCCTACCTTAAATTATTTCCTTTCTAAAAGGGAACAAGTAGCAGAAAAGCAAAGAAAATCAATGCATCTAGGGGATATTTCATATCAGTTAGGCAGCTCACACAAACTTCTAACATGCCCAAGTGTGAGTACCAAATTGCACTTCATACTTGTCCCTCTGTGTAAGCCGTGTGTATCCACAATGTCCCCTACGAGCAAATTCACTTGTCTCTGTTGCATCCACATCCTCAATGTACTACGTCTGATGATTAACTTCAAAGTTGTACGTCCCTTAGCACTTTTGCTGCATCCTCAGGGAAAATTGGATTTATATAACATCCTGTTCCTACTTCAAACCCTCCTACTATGGTTAACTGGGGTACAATTTGGAGATACCAGTGCGTGTAGGTTAGACGTGAGGGATTTACGTGGAATGGAGTGGTGTGAATCATCATATTGTAAGGTGGATTATTCAGCTGCGAGGAGATCTTCCTTAGCAAGAGTTTCAATAACCCTCCAAGGTCAATGGCCTGTAAGTGAAGAAGAGAAACAATAGCAAGGTATTAGAGTGAAAATTGAACATGTTATACAAGATGAAAGGAAGAACCCCAACCCCCAACAAAAACACAAAAAAAAAAAAAAAAAAGAACACGCACACACACAAAATAGCAAACATTAAGGTACAATTCCCCCTCCATTTCTCTTCCCAAGTTGAATTTATCAGCTATACATGTACCTAAGAAGTTTGCAAGCCCAATATAAAGATGTCCTTGCCTTTAGGTGTATACTTAACTATGCCAAGTTACATTGACCAAGTACAGTCAATTTGCTCAATTAAGCAGCTTGTAGTCCCCCTCTTTTTTCCCTTTTGCTTTTCTGATAGTTATGTTAATGAAGGCTTAGGCAAGCCAAATATTACCTTCCCATTGTCCATTTCATGAAAATGAGAAGAGTGGTGTCGAGGAATGATCCATGTCTCAAAAGGAAAAGTAGCAGCAAAAGGAACAATTGATATGAAATGAGCTGATTCATCAATCAGCAAGTCGCCCACTTGAACCTCACAGAGCGTACACTTCCCTGTCTGCTCAAAATATTGCTTCATACAGTCAATGCGAGCAGAAACTGCACTTGGGACAACTGGAAGAGCAATAATCTGACTATGAGAGTGACTCAATGAGGCACCGGCTGAGGCACCATGATTTTTGAACACCTATTGAATCATGACGTGTACAAAAGTTAAACATGCTACAGAGAGAGATTCACCAAAACAGGAGCAGAAAGTCTAGAGGAAAAACCAATCAGATAGAATTTGTGTGTCGTTGGAACCATACCACAAATATTCATTAAGAAGTGGGATAATGATTTAAACACTAGCAAATGCAGCACTGAAAACTCATTCTCGCCTGACTTGCTATGAAGAACCGGGAATGAATTGGAAAAGACCAGGGAAAGACCAAAACCAGTAGTTATGCATAGTTATGGGCTTTGCTACAAATTGAACTCAGGTCCATCAGGGAAATTTCAAGGATGAAACCAACAAATAAATGAAGTCCATACATGAAAGAAAAAGATTTGTGAAAATAACTTGCACAAATGCAAGGCAGTTACTAAGTTTTGATATAACCTTCTTGGATATCATCATATGGTTGCTAAAAGTCTTAGAACTGGTACACTGACTCAATTACAGACTACAAAGATCCCTTTTTTTGTAATTTATATTTCTACTGAGCTTGGCGCTCAATTATAAGATCTATCTCATTCGTCTTTTTGAACACATGCAGAGCAAAGACAGGCCACAATTCAGCCAAAGACAAGGTAGAGGATATACAAAGTCATTAACAGGTTGCTTTCAGATTTTCTCCTAAAGGGGAAAAAGCATCTTGATTATATTTGAAACCAAAAGCAGAAAGCAACAAAATCAAAATCCAAAAAGAAAGACAAACTAGTAACACATATTAAAATGAAACAAAGAAAAATCAAAGCTTTCACTAATTGACATATGTATGCCCAAGAAAGAAGACAGGACTAGCAGAAGAAGCGAAAGAGAAGAGTGAAACCTGAACGTATTGAATGGAACAGTGAGAGCGAAGCTGGAGGATCCTCTCCTTATAAGCGAGCAAAACATCCCCGATCTCAGCGGGAGAAAGATCAAGCAATTGAAGCGAGTGAAAGGGGGCCTCAATCACCACGTCATGAAACCCGAACCCAGCAACTTTGTTATTCCCAATCTTAGAGGAGGAGGAGGAGCTTGATTCGTCATCAACCTGCTCTCGTTGCTGCTGCAAAGCCAAGTTGTCCCTGGAGAGAGCAGGGAAGAGATTCTGGATGACCCTGAGTTTCCAATGGGAGGAATGGGAGGGGTGGACCCGGAAGATCTCGGGTGCGCAGAGGTGCTCATTGCCCAGGCAAAATGGGCAATTATGGGAATATGGGTCGGGTGGATCACTAGTACTGGTACTAGATTTGGACTTGAAGTCAGAAGGGCGACGTGATCTTGCGGGGGAGAATATGACCCACCGATTCTGTACGCTGTCCTTCCGGATTTCTGGGACTCTGCTTCCACCTCCTCCTCCTCCTCCTCCTTCTTGTTCTGCCATTTGGTCGGAATTTAGGTGAAATAGATATGGAAGAGCAGAAGTTCCCCCCGGCAGCAGCTATTTATTACCTACGTGATAGCTGGTCTCATGCTGATTTGGCATGGGTTCGAAAATTTTTCTGTTACTTCAATTTCTTTTGGTGGGTGGGGGCGGAGGCGGAGAACGGTGTTTTTGTGATTTAAAATTCGATTAAATTCTTTAATCATGCATGGATTCTGACTTTATGAGAAAAATTATACAGAGAAGAGAAAATCATCAAAAACAAAATAAAAATAAATTGAAAAAAAATACATAGATAAAAGAGGAGAAAGAGAAATTATTGGAACTTTCTTTCCTGGGAATCTTGGGAAGAAAATAACCACGAATCAAGATTGAGAAACATCTCCCTTTACACAGATAATTAGAGATTTGCTTTATCTCTGTTTCTTTCCCACTAGTGAGAACAGATGGAAAAGAATGAAATGTAAAAGCCATTTTGAGTTTGCTTGAATCCCTTCATTTCAATTCCTTCCTGTTCATCTCAACTTAAAAATCCCAAGTAAGAGATGATTTCAGCTGTCTCCAAATCTTTCCTTTTCGTTCCTTTTTCATCCGTCCAAACAAAGGTGGCAATATCCCAATCTCTGGCATAAGTGGTTTTTCCCTCTTTTTAAAGAATTTTGAAAAATTATACCTAGATTATGAATTAGGTATTTTTAGGGGTATTTTTGAAATACTTTCACTGTATTTATTTGTTGAGGTTTTTTTTTCAAAATTTAGAATTTTATTATATATATTTTAAAAAGTAAAAAAAGTTCACGATCCTCTCTCTCTCTAGCCATACCCTTCCCTCTCTCTAGAGAGGGGGTTGGCAGGAGAGAGGCGGAAAGGGAAGAAGAGAGGAGGAGAAAGGTGGGGTGAAGAATGGAAGAGGAGAGTGATGTGACAGTGGGTATGAAAATAAAAGGTGGTAAGTTTTTTTTTTTTTTTTGGACAAATTCTATTTAAGATGTTTATTTTTAAAGTTATTATCTTTGAAGCTGTTTCTAGAGTTTTCAAATGTAAATTCCACCAAAAAAAAAAAATGGAGAAGTTTGTGGAAAACAAAGGTAATCCCAACAGAGCCTCGGACTTCACAAATTTGCAAAAACTTCATTTGAATTGAAGGATTTAATGAAAGATTTAAAACTTACCTAAATCGCTCTAGTTATTTGGATTATTTAAGAGGCTTTTGAATTTATAATTTACCAACCCAAAAAAATTTTACATACCATAATAATTTGTAATTTACAACTTGGAATACATCCTAAACAATGTACCAAGCCTTAGAGATTTGGTATACCTTTAGCATATTCGATTCTTGAGAACCACCGACCGCCACAAGGCCCGCCAACCACCACCCATTCGTGACCGCTTCACAACCATAACACATTACAAAAAGGTCATGCCCTCAATATACCGCCAATGAGAAAAGGATGGATTGACCCAATCATATTAAACTAGACTAGATCAAGCAAAAGAAGATCAAAAGAAGATGAAAAGTTAGAACTATGGGACCGGACAATGAAAAAATGCGCAAATCTAAAGTCAACTCAGAATGAAAAGATAATTGCAATAGGTCTTCAGTAAACTACATTACTACCTTTATCCTTTTAAATATATCACTTCCAGTCTTCCACTCACCAAAGGGAAAAGAAAAACATTAAAAGGAAAAGGAAAACAAAAAAATAGAAGAAAAGAAGGGGGCCAAAAAAAAAAAAACTAGTACACAGAAGAAGAATTCACTGCGGTAGCTAATCTTCCCACAAATTCCAAAAGCTCAACCAAGTATAATACTAAATCAGAGTTAAAAAAAAAAAAAATGCCACTATTAGAAACTCAACTCCTGCAGAATCCCGTTTGAAACAGCTTTATTTTCCTTTTTAGAGTCCACACGAACACCGTTCAAGGCGTCTTCAGCTATTGGCTGCAACAGCACCGTTATCTTTCAAAAACTTGAGATCTGGGCTAGTTTCGACAACCCCAGGAACAGCAGCCTTTGGAGCGGTTGAGTCTTTGGTCAGGGCTGCACCTAGTTCAACAGATCTTTGTGATCCCTGTTTACTTACCAACCCATCCTTGTCTGTGCCATTTGACACCACATCACCAACCTATCTCAGAAAGATACGTCAACAACAATTAGCCAACGACAACATAGACAGAAGATTCAACTGCCAAAAACACTATAAGCAGGATATACTCAGAAGTCGCCGAGGACAACTGAATGCTACCACTTCACAACACCAACAAAACAAAGGACATGTGATAAAACATGACATGTGTCAACTTGCCTGCTTATAGAACTGCTTCTGCTTGGACTTTTTCTCTTGCATGGCCTTTTGACGCCCTTCATAAAACTCAAAATCGTCTAAAATGCATGTCCTGCTGGAATGACCTTTAATTATTTTAATTATCTCAATACCCTGCTCAACTTTAACCTGCAGCAGCGAGAAAGGAGAAGTCAGAAGCAACAGAAGACATAAAAAATCTACAGCATAGGACGTCAAAAGCCCACCTCTTGAGTGTCCCTGCTGTTTGTTACAGGTTTATTCTCATTGTTTTCAAGTGTAATGCGCCTCAAGATGCTGTTTGGTATATCTTTGATAATATGCCATTTAATAGGGAAGCAACCAGTCCACTTGTCCTGCTGCCAATACTCCACACTTTTGTCAAAATCAACAGGACCAACCATTTCAGCAAGACCAACAAACTGCCCACTTGCATTGACCTGGTAAAAAAAAATACACAATCAAGAGCTTAGTATTGAACTGTAGGCACTTCAAAAAAAAACAAAAAAAAAAAATCTTGAACAACTTTTTAAGGATACCAATATGCGATCTTACAGAGAACAAGAGGAATACAGGACAGCCACCAGATTTCTCCTGGGCTTCCTTGTAAGCAGCATCTAGCTTCTTGTTTCCGTTGGGTGTGCTTGCCCACGTACCATATTTAATGCTTTTATGGACATCATCCTCACTATAAGATTTAATTACAAAGAACTTAGCATCTGAGTACGTCTCAGGAAAATCATCTTTATTGTACTGTTCCCTGTCTGGAAAAACAGGCAAGTTATCCTCATCACTCTTGCCCATTACGGGAATGCTTTGCCCCTTAACTGCCAAGGTAATAGTTTCAGAGTCCTTTTGATCCTTGAAGCCCTTTGCTCGGGGTCCTTTATTCAGTTCATTTAAGCCATCCACACTTTCACTACCATAGACAATTACATTACTGCCACGAACCCTGGATCTATACTTGTTATCAACAGCAAACCAACCACGGCCATTCATCCTCGCATCGAAGCCGTTAGGAACATATCCTGCACCACGTCTAAACGTGCTTGGATATTGGCCATACATCCTATGATTTTGGTACATCCGACCTGAGAAACCAGATTGATCCATTCCTGATCCTGCTCGAGGGTGTTGCATGCCCTGTTAGCAAAGCAAAAATTCCTATCATATCCAAGACATGCTTAAAACTCCACTAGTCTGACTTAGAAAAGCTGTTAAAAAACAAAGGGGAAAAAAAAATGCATAAGCTTACAGAAGAAAGACAGCTACATCATGTTTTTTGAAAAGAGCAAATACACCACAGGAACATAGGCTAAGAAACCAACTGTTAACATTGATCAAGATTCAAATTTGGAAAACAATCTCAAGGGAAAATAAGAACTGAGTTGGAGGCAAAGTCTCATTGGTCGCTTAATTTTCCACCATTCAGTAAATCTCCACAAAACACTGAACATTCATTATATCTCCACAAAGCACTAAACACCAAGGTATCAACTGTCTCAAACAACACATACCATGACGTGTGGAAGAGGACGTGGATTCTGATTTCTTCCAGAAGAAAAGTTGTTGCCATATGAAAAGGCCGAAGAATTCCCTGAACTTGCTGCAATATCAAGCTTCAGGTTAGAAAATTGATAAGAAATTGCACATTTGTTGAATAAACTGAAAAACTATCTAAACCAAATCCGAAATCTGCTGCCTCTGCTACCTGATGGCAAGCCTCCCCATCCATAAAAATCGGTTGACTTCATGTATGGGGTGTGATAATTTGGTCTTAAAGGCTTTGATCCATTGTCCCTGTTGCTCACAACATTTCCAACAGAACTCTGGTTCCCTTTCATTGTTCCTGTTGATAATTGCACTGAGTCAGCAGCAACTGGTGTTGAAACATCAGCTTGGGAAGTGTTAATTCCGTTGGCTGTGAAATGCCCATTGCTTGTAGCAGAAGGCTGGAAATAGGTGGGATATTGGAAATGTTGGGGCCATAGAGTGGATTATCAGGCCTCATACCAGAACCCGTTGAAGAATATGTCCCATAAGGTGTATAGCCATAACTATTTTGATAATCTCCATAAACACCCTGCAGATAAGCAATCACGGATCAAAAGCAATCTCCCAACAGCATCACATTCCCTAATACACAAATTTCAATAAACTAGAGTCCTCTAACAAAAGAGAGACAGCAGCTGAAACTGCCATCACGTCCATTGAAAATTAAAGAAGACTTCAAAGACTCATGTTCCCAGTGAAATGCAGTTATTTTGATGTTCCACATGTGGAATCTGGATGACTTGCAACAAGGAAAACAAGAAGTTGAAGTGGTAATCTCTTGAAGATCTGCCTTTATTTGAAATAATTTTTTGAAAAAACACTTAGCACTTTTTTGATGTGATGTATGTGAGATAAAAAGGTGGTTGGAAAATGTGTTGATGATGCAAGCAAGTAAATTTTGCTAAATAATTTGCTATCCAAACAAACCCATGCTCTCCACAGCTCAGTTTAAATGTGTGACACACACTCTTTTTCTTTTTGCAAATCATGGGTAGAAAATCCTTCTATAACCTCTAAACTAACAAATATAAAAAGTACGTACACACACACACACACACAGCATAAGAGGGTCGGACAAGTAAGAACTTACATGAGGCATTTCAACCCCATTAGAACTTCCATACCAATCCCAGTCATTAGCAGATGACCCATTGAAACCTGCATGCCACAAGGAAAAGAAAGGATATAAGCTTGACGGAAAACAACAATCTTATCCAAGTATGCATATACGTATGCAACAGACTTAAAAGCAACAGCTTACCTCCATAATAGTACGTTGAAGATGGGTATCCGGCGGGATTGTAGAACATGCTTGGGTCCATAAAATCAGGATGGGGAGAAGTTGCAGTCCTCTCAAATGGTTTGAAACCATTGGCCTGATTAGCCATGTCAACTGGTGCATACTGAACAGCTGGAGTCTACAGAAAGGTAAAAGGAGAAAGTACATCTTAATTGCAATCAGGGAACCAGAAATTGCGAAAATTGCAGCATAAACTCACGAGATCAATGCAAAATTTTGCATAATTAAACAAAATAGTAGATAAATAACCTTGTTTGTGGGCGCCGGATCTTGGAGGGGCTTGTCCAGTGTATCTAAAGACAGTTTCTGCAGCAACTCTGCAGCTTCTGGATTGGCAACGACAGTTAAAGAACAATTCTACAGTATACAAAACATGACAACCGAACTCACCACGAATTCACCAGACTCTTCATCCCAATAGGGCCCACGAATTCGATAAAATAAACCCAAAAAAAAAAAAAGAAGAAGAAGAAGAAAACAGGGCACATAAGCACTAAACGATTTTCATTTAATTTAACACACGGGGAAAAAGGAAACCGAAGCGGCTCTTCTTTCCCCTATATATATTCAGTGACTCCATTAACAGGTCGCTTTAATTGTTAGAACTTCAATTCAGAAGAGAAACAGGGGGCAAAAAAGGATCTAATCTTACAGCAGAAAACAAATTAGTACTAGTATGCAGAGAAACTTGGAAATAGATGAAAGAGGCTCCATCCCCCCCCCCACCTGGGAAAGCAAAAAGAAAAAAAGGAATAGCATAAACCCTAACAAAACCCGGCGACGTGAAAATTAATCAAAAGCAAAAATTTTATTAATTGTGAAACAAAAAAGCTGGATAGAGAACTCAACGGACATCAGCAAGAGAAGTAGTACTTGTAGCATAGGAATCAAACAAAAAAACAAAAAGGATACGATCTGAGGAAGGAGAAATGGCCGCCATGACCCCCAAGATCAACTTTTTAGCAGCAGCAGCAAGAAACCCGCCCTTCTCTGTTTGGGCTTTTACGGTTTAGATGAAAAGGGGGATTGGAGGAGCGGTTGTCTTTTTCCAAAGACGGATTGAAGAAGGGGAATTTTAGGGGTGGGCTTGAATCGGGTCGCCGCCAGCAGCAAGAAAATTGGGAGGCTTGGAGGAGGAGGCAGCCTGCAGGATACTCTCGAGCCAAGTGAAAAGGGTTTTGGGGTTTGTTTGGAAACACGTAATTTTAAAATGACTTTTCTGTCTTAACCCAGCAATTGGCTGTTTTTTCTTTTCAAAATAAATAAATAAATAATAGAACTATTAACCAAATAAATAAAATAAGGATTAACTTTTTATGTTATAGTAGTGATTTTTCACATTAATAACTTTGGATGTACGATGTAGGTGTATGATTTAATCTCAAATTTGAATTCATATTATGTGCCATGATCTAAATATACTACTGTAACAAAAAATTATACACTAACAGTACATAAAAAAATTGGAAAAACAAACGACTTAAGCAACGTAAACAAGTTAATGGATAATACATCTTCTAGATTTCAGTGATTTCCATTTTTGTGCCTATCATCTAGTAATGTCATGTGGCTCATAAATGTTTATCGCTGATTTAATAATGTTGTGACTTAGCATCATATTTTGTAGGTAAGCTCAAAAAATTACCTAAAAATTAATACTAGAAAAAAGTGATACCTTCCTCCAGCTAGGGCTCCTCCTCTAGAACAGGAACTATCTCCACCAACCCCTTAATTTTTAGCAATTGATAAATCATGCATTAGTGAAATCAACATGTTACTCTTGTTTAAGATATTCCATCTCAAGGATTTGCCAGTATTTCCTACTTTCTTTTGACAAATAATGGCATAGCATCTAGGATTTGCCAATACTTCCTACTTTCTTTTGACAAATGAGGGTATAGCATCTAATCTCTATTATCCAATATGCAAGTGAACGTTTTGAAGATTTACTTAATGTTCTTTTCAATTATCCACTCTACGTCCAAGTATGGGCCTTTATTTTCTTGCAATCAATACCCAAAAAATACCATCAGTCATAGGCCAATGAAATACTTAGTTCTTTCTCAAGAGAGTATGGTGAAGCTTTTGTTGTTTCGTGCTATGACATTTAAAAGTCTCAAATTTGTATATTTTCAGAGGGTAAGACACATGACCTAATGTCTTTGGTTAGTTTTACAACCAACTACGGGGCTTCATTGAACGAAGCCAATTCTCAGCCTCCAAGTTCATCTTCTTCTCCCATAAAAGTCTATGCTACTGGTGTTGCATTTCTGCAGCCACAATAATTTGTTTGTAACTAACCTTGCAAAACAATTTCACAGAATTTTAGCAGCTGTAATTGCAGCCTATCACTCTTACAAACAACTTCATGCTTCTGAGTTTCCTACTTGAAGGCGATGCACCCTCAGTTGTATAGCTATTGTGGAATACAGGTGAAGTTTCGTTAGTCATAGATCTAGCGGTTGATCTATGACCCGTGATGTTGATCGGGGTCAAAACTATCCAAACTTTTCGTTATCAAAAAAAAAAAAAAAAGGATCTAGCGGTTGATGGTGCATGTGTTGCATTGTCAAATATTCTTATTAATGTTTATAAAAGTTAAATTCGACGAGAATCAAATAAGGTTGTACGTATTTTAGGCTTTTAGCACATCATATACACTAAGGTTGACAATTTATTCTGAGTCATTGTAGAGCTGGCTTTTATCAAGTAGATGGTGCTATGGCTGATAACCTATTTGACTCCTTGTAGAATTGGCTTTATCAAGCAAATGGTGCTGGAAGAATTCAACAAGTTCAATAATAAAAAGTTATCTTTTTATAAAAGAAAAAAGGAAAAAAAAAAAAGAGATCTTTATCAAATGTGTACATTTGAAAATTTTGAGGAAATTTATATTAGTTGCATATATGACAAGATATGTTTTGTTTGTATTGTATAATTATTACATAAACTAATAATTTCTTATGTGAAAGAGAGCAAGCAATTGTTCACCATTTTCATAAGTTTTTCTAAAAAACGAAACGATTGGGATCCCATAAGCATTTTTTGTCTAATTCAAGAGTGTCAATGAACTAATAAATATATCTTTGAAGTTCATTAGAGATAGGTAATCGACTAAAGGTTATTGACGATGTTTCGATGCTAATGTAGATGATAATTTACCGACATGATAATAAAAGTAATATTGTCCTAAAGGGTTTTGACATAAGAAGTAATTATTGGATATTTATACCAGGATTAATCATTTGTACACTGACAATGTATATATTGACATTATTAGACTCATGGTAATCAATGTGAATTTAAATTTTATACACATGTCATATATTTAACGCATGCAACTATTCCCTAAGAGATTATAATCCCTGTATCTAATCTCACATTAAAGTCTTTTTTTTTATTTTCTCTCCATTCATTGAGAGTTTAGGCGCATCGTTTTGTAGTTTCAATCGACATTATTAGACTCATGATAATCAATGTGAATTTAAATTTTATACATGTGTCATATATTTAACCCTAATAGTTTATATATTATCAGTGTACGTAAGATTTGTGATGGACCCCACCTCCGCCTAAGGCGAATCAAAGGGTTCAACGAACTGCCTGCCTGACTCTTGCCAGGACTCACTAGAAAAACTTGAAATACAAGCAAGACTATCAAAATCAAGAAATGCTTAATACCAAATACGTTTTGGTTATAATATTTAACTTACTTACTAAAATACTTTAAGTACGTTCCAAATATTTCCTTACAATCCATGTAGCTTAAGCGATACAAATCACTTAGACTAGGCTTGGTCAAGACTAATGCCTTCAAAATGCTTCACTCCAAGTTCCTGTTAAGGAATAACAAATTTAATGGGATGAGCATAAGTTCAGTGAGGCCAAGAAAACATGCAAGCAAGCAAGTGTGATAATAAAAGTGCCAACTATTTTAAACAGGTATAATAGCAATGAAGTTCAGGTATAATTCAAGAAGGAAGTAAACACACATTTAAAAGGATATAGAAACTCTCAGGAACTAATCCATAACCGATCTTTTCAAACGATCTTGGAACGTTGACACTCCGTCAACCAAGCAATAACAATTTCCGTAGAACTCTACTTCACTCCATTATCCGTCCACCGTTACATCCTCACCGGGCTCGCGTCATAGTTTTGGTAATACTCGAGTATATCGGGTCGGCGAAACACGCTTCAACCGACAAACACTCCCATGGCTTGTCAAGTTCCTCAACCAAACCCTTGTCGCCCGAAGTTACATGACTTACCAATGAGTTTGGGCATCCCACAATTTAGGTACTAGCGGACTCTAGAGGTGGCTCCCGCCCTAACGACGTAGCACTTAGCTCCGGCCAGTTCTCATTCAATAGCAATCAATCAACATGATAATTTGAAATTTAAGTTGGCGAGTCAATGCTCCAACCAACACAACTCAGGCACAAGTTCACAAGTTCAAGCAATTTCAATCAATCATGTTCAATAATCATTAATTTGCTCCAAGGAGTGCAAGTGCAATAAAGTACACACTTGCTTTCTCAAGGCATAGCAAGTCCACTCACAACAAGTCAAGTATAATTAACATGCTCTTGGACACTCACCTTTGGTAATTTCACTCCAATCTGATTGTTTAGGTGATTCACGTACCGCCTGACCGGGTCCTGGAAGTAATCAAGTGTTAGATTTTAATCAATTTGTTAAATTTTCTTATTAAAACAATTTTGATCAATTTATTTCTATTAGTAAGCTAGCAATGTAAATTTAGAATTAATTTACAGGTCGGGATATTATTTACGATTTGGCTTGTATGGTGACAACTAGTGTTGGATATCGGGTTTAAATAAGATTTATGAATCAAGTATTATCCTAAAAAGTCAAGTGTTAGGATTGTTGGGGTTCAGGTCGGTATTGGGGTTGTACAGGTCAGGGGTGTGGTGTTGTTAGGTGGTCGACACAAATTGACATGTTTTGTGCATGATCGGTAATAGTCGGCATGGGTTGGTAGTTTCTGGGTGTGACCGGCAACGGTCGGCACTGGTCGGGTCTTGTTGGGACATGTCGGCACCCGTTGGTGCGAGCCAGTACTAGTGGGTGCAGGTCGGGACCGGTCGGATATAGGTCAGCATTAGTCAGCAGCCGTCGGTGCACATCGGCACCAGTCAGCGTCGTCCGACTCAGGTCGGCATCGGTCGATGCCTACGGGGCAAGTCGTGGGTGTCTAGCATGTGTTGGTCCATTGTCGTGTGACTTCGAGGGTAGTCGGTGATAGTTGGCCAAAGTCGGCACCAGTCGGTGCCTATCGGGGCGTGTCGGGGACGTTGGTGTGTGTCGGTTGGCGTAAGGTTGGACGAAAATGGTTGGCATTCTGACCGGGCCCGGCCGAGGCTTAGTGTCTACGACTTGGCCTTTTTGGGTTGTCACGAGTCCGTTTTGTGTTTTACCGATAAGGTGGGTCATCTACAGGTTATTGGGGTTTTGAGTTGGGTGGAGGGTTAATGGTGGCCACTGATAGTGCTAAGTGGTAGCGGGGGTCGGCCGGTGGGTATTGTAGATGAGTAGCGAAATGGTTGAGTATTAGGCACGAGTGGTGTTGAGGCTGAGCAAAGGTTGTGGCCAAGGCTAGCGGAGGGCTAACGGTCGTGTTAGGTAATACACAGGAGTCGGCTAGCGAGCAGTTAGGGCACGGGTTACAGCTGGTCATAATTGCTAAAACTATTGGCTACTAGTGTTGTATCGTACTAACGGTTATCTAGTCAGGTGTCTGTGCCGGGTCTTATCAGCACCAGTCGGGTGACCGTTCCGCAGGTTAGGTACGGAAACGGTTGGTTTCATTGTTGTGTGTAAGTTGGGAACTAAGGTTGTTGGCACGTCGGGTCCGTTCAGGCTTCCGTTCTAGTTAAGAACTTAGTCGAGATACAAGTGTGGCTCGTCAGTCCAACTAACCCTCCCTGGGCACGGGTGGTGTCTACAGACCTGAGTAGTCGGTAGATAGTCGGTTGCCGTCGGGGTTGGTATTAAGGTCAGTTTGTTATCCGACTAGGGTATGTCGGCTCGAGATTAGGCAATCCGTTAACTGGCAGGGTACGGGAATTGATTATTCGTTAACCGGCGGGGCACGTTGGCTAGGATCGGTGTGCTAAGGTTAGACAATTCGTTAATGGTCCGGCAAGTTAGACTCGACAATTTGCTAACGGATCGGCGACGGCTCGACAGTCCCGCTAACGGGTCGATGGGGACTTGGTATTCCCGCTGATGGATTGCACGATGTCTCGTCATTTTCACTAACGGGTGTGCATGGGACAAGCCTATCCGCTAACGGACTTGTACATAGGCAGCAACGGGGGCGTGCTGATCCTCTAATGGATCGCACGACAGCTTGCCCACCCGCCGCATATTCTTTATCAGGCCATATCTCAAAATCCACTTGTGCTTTTTTAGTCCATTTTATACCTGGAAACAGCATTCAGAGTACTACATTTTCTCAGAAGATAACATTTCTAGATTCAGGCTACAACAGGTTCAAATTCTAGTTTAAACATTCAGCAAGAACATCGTTCGGGTTTAGCAGTTTCAGAAAATCAGTCAACTTCACGAGATTACTACAGGCAGTAGGAATATAATTTGGGGGTGTGTGTATACCAACAGAAATCTCTCTGAATCTAGTTTCTAACGCCACCAACGGCATTCAAATCTGATATTCCTACAATGAGATATGACCAAAATATCAAAACTGGTTCTGTGCAACTGTAATTACATGAAATGTGAGTTTTTGGCACAAATGTGTATTTTATTTGTTCTAGGGTTCTTATTTTTACTTGGAACTCACAACCATCATTCCACACATGTAGTTTAGCATATGTAATAAGTTTATGATCATATTTACAACAAGAATCAATGAAGACAAAGCATCCAATACAAGCTACAAAAGTTGGAAATTCTAAGCATACTCAACTTGTCCTAACCTTGATTTTCAGCATGTAAATCAGAATTTTTCTTGGCATGTTAGGCAACTTTTTGCATCATAACTTAAGTAGATTTTCAGCTTGAAATTACCTCAAGCAACTACTGAAAACATGTTGAAAAGGATGAGCAAGAAATAGGTGGAAACCAAGCAAGAATCGGCCAAGCTTCAAGCCTTTTTCCAAGTATTGTTGTTCTTGATTCTTATGGCTGTTTTGTGCTAGGTGTTGGGATTTTTGTGGGCTATTTTTCCAGCAGGATTTCGTCAAAACTATGAGGGTTTCAAATGATGTAAAGTGCTAGAATTTCATGTATTTATAGGCTAAGCAACAAGCATGACAAAGCAAGGTGCTTGACAACTCATTAGCCTAGGAATTTGCCAAGTTTCATAAGCATCTTACTCATGGTTTTGGTTGGAGTTTCTTGAAGATGCATGGCTATTTTTGTGGCTGAAATTTCGTCCATCAAGAGTAGGAACAAGACAAAAATTTGATATGGCTTTGGCTATTTTTAGCAAAGCCTTTGGCTGCAAATGGTCTATTTATTTTCAGATCCTCAAACTTCAAGTGCGTTTATACATTGCTCCACCCATGTTTTTAGCACCTTTTGGAAAATGTTTGCTCATCATTTTAGCAATATAAACAAGTGTAACAATGCTGTAATTCCAGCAAAATTCATGTTCTACAGGTAAGAGTTTTTACATGACTAAAATGAGGCGAAAACATTCATTTTATTGATACAAAACGTGCAAGTACATTGATTGGCAAGGCATGAATTATACGGGTGCTCACAAGATTAGCTCTTAAAATAGGGGAAAATTATAATAGTGGTTGGTTGGTTGCTTAAAAAAAAGGAAAGAAACCCATTGAAGCTCCTAACTAGACTAGAGTTGCAAGTGAATCGAACTAATCGTGAATAGTTTGGTATTTGACTCTAAAAATACTCAACTTGGCTGAATAAAAATTGAGTTTGATTTTGAGTTTAAATAGCTCAAGTAAGAAATCGAGTCGAACTTGAGTACTGGCGAACCTTACTGAACTTTTGTCCGCATAACTTTAACCATTTTATAATTCTAAAATTATTTATATATCATTCTCAAAGTGCTAGAATACATCTCTAGTATTGTAGTCTTCTCTTTACTACGCTTTATTGTTCTCTAGCTACGAGTGCTTTCCTAACAAAAGTCCTCTCAATCATCTCTACATCTTCACTCCATTACTCTCACCTCTCTCTTAATTCCCTCTTCTTTATCTCTTTTACCAATTCTATGGTCCATACTGCTTTATGTTCTTGGTTCAAAATCAAAGTCTCAAGTCAACTATCTAGAGTGATTTAGATTTTTTGGAACCGGAACTTTTAGGTTTCCATCTATCTTAAAATCTAAAGTTTATAACCTATTGTTTAGGGAATTGATTATAAAATATTTCATGTGCTGTTGAATTGTTTTTCCAGTTTAGAAATTATTGCTTTTTTATTTTTGCAAAAATTTCCATTTTTTCTAAATTTGAAAAAGATATTCGGATATTGTTACTTGTTTGACTCGAGATTGAGTTTAAGTTTAAGTATGTCTCAAGTCAAATTTGAGCTGTGAAATTAAAAACTCGACAAGCTCAAATTCAACTTCAAGCATACTTATCAAGTTTGACCTCAAGCTTTGTAAAGCTGGAATTCGATTCGGTTTGATTATATCTTTAATATGGTGAGATAAAGGGGTTGTATAAGATAATAAAATATAAGCAGCAGTAATCACATGAGAGATATCTTAATTTTCAAGTATAAATACTTGGAGATAAAAGCAAAACAACACACAATTCTTACAACTCATAAAAAAAATGCTTAAAATATGTAATCTAGTAGATACAATAGATCAAAAAATTTATGAACAGATCTAAAAAAAAAGAAAAATCAAAGTTGCTTTCTAATAGATAAATCACTGCGGCTTCTTTCCGCACATAATGTGATCACCAAACCTACTAGTCAATAGTTTTAAGTTCCAATATTGATTGTGATATCTATTGAAATAGATCCAAAATCTAAAAAAAAAATTTGCATTTGACAACCAAGTCTAAAATAAATTCACATCTAATAATAAAAAAGGAAAAAAAAAACAAAAATCTCATTGATGCATGTTAAAAGTCAAATTATTCTCAAGTGATAGCAAGTTCAATTCAAGTTGTTCCCTTGTATCTGCTTTATCCTTTCTTTCCTTATCAATTATTCATGTACTAGTCTTAAGTCAATGGGCAAAGTCTTAAGTCAATGGGAATGGTAATTTCTAAGAAGTCACATGCTTCATATGTATTATCAACCAATCCACTCTTATTTAGTTCACTATGCACATTACTGTTCATTTTAACTACACACAACAGCACCGTGATCAAATTTTGCATAAATTCATCAGTACTTCAGCAGCAAAAACCAACACGAATAGATATTATTCTAGTTTTTTTAATATAATCAAGTGTGAACTAGATAATCAGTCTTATAGGGCTTGTTCTTGATTGATTATTTTAGTTGCTTATAGATTCTGATTCTAAATAATCAGTTTTTGTGATATCCGTAATCGCTTTTGTGTTCAAGCTATAAATTTTTTTATAAATACGAAAGCTAAAATCTATAATCAATCTTTTTCTCGGTTGTTTAGATTTTACAATATCTAATTATAGAAATTGATTATAAAGAATAATTAGAATCGACAAAAATGACTGTTTGGATGAGTATAGATTTTAGCTTTTTTTATCATTAAAAAATCTATAACAAGAATACAAAAGCAACCAAGAACAAGCTCTAAAAAGTAGTTTTTGCTGATTTTGATTATTCTCTGTAATAACTTTCTATGATTGGATTTTACAAAATCTATACACTTGATATATTTGATTCTCTTTTCTTTCCTTTAATGATTATTCTTTCATGTATATTATTTATACTATTCAACAACTTTTTTTAATCATTCAATTGCCTTTCGTCTTATTAATCATGTAGTTATAAAGAATTTCAAGTATAATGGCCTTGTCTTTGGCTGCTTTAGATTTTACATAATCTAATTATAATAACTAAGTATTGAAAATAATCAGAATCAGCAAACTAGATATATTGAAAAGTAAGCTAGATCATCTTGAGACGAAACATCAATTTAGTGGTTAAGAAGAACCTAATTTGAGGTACCAAATACAGGAGTCATGTGGTGCAAAGCTTGCAAACTTGTGAGCCAACCAAGTTTAACAATATGCTAGGATTTTGATGCGTGTCACGACAATAATACACAATTTGTCCTAAATATTGATTAGTTATTATTATGTGCTCATATAGACAGACATACATACATAAAGTGTATTACGGCATTGATATTGTTGCTGATAACAAAAATTAAATTTGGTTTTCTTAAATGATTAAAAAAAAAACTGAGTGGCTTAAATCATTGGCATAATTTCAGAAACCTCCCTTGAGGTTTCTAATAGTTTCATTGCCCCCTTGAGATTTTAAAAATTTCGCTTACCTTCCCTATCAATCATTTAGGTGCCAATGATTACATCACTAATGGCCAAATGACTTTATTACTCTTATACTTTAGGATATTTTACACATATATGTGAAGGAAAAAATTTAAATGGCTGCTAACTACATTAACCATAATTTAGATTGTAAAAAGTTAATTAATTTGCTATCTAAAAATAGAGCCAACACTAGGTGTATTTTTTTAAATTTTTATACACTTGACAAATAAAAGAAATCAAATTTAATGTGCTTGATAAATTTTCCATCCAAAAATAAAACCAATATTAGGTGCATTTTTTAATTTTTATATACTTGACAAATAAAAGAAATCAAGACGTAATGCACTTGATAAATTAAAGGATTTGAACATGAGAAACAATTAAGATGTTTATAAACTAAATTAACTATAGTTTGAAATATAAAAAAGAAAATCTAATTTGACATATAAAATGGGATCCATTACTGAGCATATTTTTTTCTAATTTGTGTGCTTGACAAATAAAAGGAATCAAATATAAAGAGATTTCGGATTATGCTAATTTTTCTTATAATTGTGGTGATGATAAAGAATCTTAATGTATGTAACAAATTTTTTTCTTTGTTTAATTTTGAAAGTTATTTTCTTTCTTTTTTGTTATGGATGATGGGAATTTTTTTATTGAGCATGTGTAGTAATTGCCCCATAAGTGAATTAACAAGTTAGATCAAATATTTAATCTAACTAGTATAATAGTTAAGGGGCACATTTGGCATAAATAAATCTTCTCACACTTGAAATTATTTATTTATTGTTCATTTTTTTGAATTGGACTGAATTGAAATAAGAAAATTGATTTCAAGTGAGGTAGGTGAAACTTTAAAACCTCAGGGAAGGGCATTGCAAATGTCAGAACCCTCAAGGGAAGGCATTATCCCTAAATCATTTATTTATATTAAAAAAAAAAAAGGGTTGCACAACAAAAGATAGTCAAAAATAGAAATAAATCAGAAAGTGTTTCAAGAGAAGATATTTTTGTCATGAAATAAAAATTTATAATCTGTCCCCAAAAAAAAAAAAAAGAATTTATGATGTACGCGTATGGAAACGTACGTGTGTGCAGAAATGTATGAGCGTGTAAAATTGGGTGGCTACGTAACAGGCGGAGGCCACCACATACGCATCACACACAAACTGCTTCCCTTATTGCTGTCTTTTCGTACACTACAAAAGAAATTCAATCAATTAGCATTGCATAATGCATATCTTTTTCTGTTGTTGTTTCTAGGCATCTTTTTTCATTGCAGATAGACCTCTTGATCAATAGCTAACATAAAACTTTGTGCCATTTTTAAATTTTCTTATATATAAAACTCATGCACTATTTTTAGTGTGACAAAGCTGATTTCAAGCCTTCAACTTGAATTGTTCCCAATTCATCATCATTTGAACAAATCCCAATTGTATACAACATCCAAAATAAGCAGTAGTACTAATCTGCTACTCCTAGTATGTCATGTGAGAGCATACACAAGCAATAAACTTCTCTAAAAGAAAAGAAGATAGGGGAGTGGCGGGCTGAGGCTAGTAGGGCTGCAAAAGAATCGAACTACTCGCGAGCTGCTCGAGTTCGAGCAGTTCGTTTTCATATTCAACTCGAGTTCGAATAACTTTTTTCAGGTTGGATAACTCGCGAGTCAATTTGAATAAGATCGAATATATATATGTATATATATATATATTATTTTATTTTAATAATAAAATTACATATATATCCCTAATATTTTTTATTATTTATTAAGAAAAATAGTTATTTTATTCAATTTTTAAAAAATAAAATAATTACCTTTTATTTTTTTGAGCTCGAGTCGATTAGGCTCAATTCAAACTCGAACTCAAGCTCAAGTTCGACAAAAAGTGAAGCTCGACCTCGAGTTCGATTAAAAATGAGTCAGACCTCAACTCCATAAGACTAAAACTTAATTCGACTCGTTTGCAACCCTAGAGGCTAGCATGGGGTGTAGGGTGGCCTCTTCGTCTCTCTAAACCTAGCCTCTTCTTTATACTTTTATTGTTGTTTTTTTGGCAAGTAGAAAATCTCTCACCTTTCTCTTTTACAGAATTTCTTTTTCTCTTTTATCATTATATGCCTAATATATATGTATATATAAATAGAGAGAAATACCCTACTAGTACCAAAGTACTAGTATAACAGTACTTGTAAAAATACTAATAGACATACGACTACTATTTACATTTACATACTCTTCCAACGTACTAAGTACTGGTCGTACTCCCACTTCTACTTCTTCCCCCAACACACACAGCCACAGCCACAGCACTGAGTCCCTTCCCTTCACTTCCCTCATTCTTTCGTTTATTCTTCCTCCTTTTTTCTCTTTTCTTTTCTTTTTTTTTTTTCAGCCCATTCTATCTATCTATCCACAATCCATATGATCTGTCCATCATCAACGCCCTCCTCTTTTCTCTTCTCAATTCTTCCACCATCCGTTACCAGTAAAAATGAATAAATAAATCGCTAATAAATAAAACCAAGAATTGATATTCCAGGGAAAGCTGCTGCTTCATACTAATAAGCTTCTCCTGATAAAGGTTTTGATTTTCTCTCTTCCCTTGCCGTTTCTCCTGCTTCGTCTTCTTCTTCTTTTTTTTTTTTTTTAAAAAAAAAAAAAATTCTAACTTTTCAAGAAATAATCCCAAATAGATTACAGATAAATAAAGGGTTGCGTCTGCTCAAGATCTCTGATTCGTCGCTCCTTCAAATTCATCAATCCCACTCCATTTTTCTGGGATTTCTCGCCGATCCTCTTGCTTTTCCCACTTTCTCAGGTGCGATCCATCTGTTCGATTTCTTTGGCTTATTTCGTTTTGTCTTTTTATTTTTATGCTGGTTTCAATGTGCGATGATTGTTGTTCAATTTATACCTTGTCCGATGATCGGTTCAAGTTCTTCTGTTGAGTTCATCCTGATCGGAGGCTTCCGTTTCTCTTTCTTTAACTTTTCCTTTTCTGGTTCTTGCCTTTATCTTTTTTTGTTAATTACTTTTTGATGTTCCTGTTATGCCTAGTAGTATTTTTTCTTTTTTTTTTTCTGGTGAGCTTGGAAAAAAAATATTTTTTTTGGTGTTTTTGCAATTTTTTCCTCGTCGTTTATTTGAATAGAATCTTATTGAGTTCAGACTAAATCCGGGAGTGGATACAGCAGAACCAAGAAATCTTGCATGCTGCATTTTTACTTGCTTTCGATGCTGTTGCTTCTTTTGTTCGAAAAGATTTTCTGATCAGAGTTTGGAAATGCAATGTTCCTTTACTAGTACATACATTTTGACTGAACCTTTGTGGATACAGCAGCTTCTCAGATTTCTGCTTTGCTGCTTCAGTTTGCATGTTTAGAATTAACCTTTTGGGATATAAGATAAAACATAGGCTTCTCTCTGTTCATTGATACGCTTGTAATTAAGAAATACCTAGGGTTGTTTGTGTGGGTAGAGTTCTTTTCCAAATGTGCAAAAGATCCGATCTTTGCTTGTTTAAGTTAAGATTTCCTATTTGAGGATCTACTTCTTTTGGCATTGGTGTATGCTTTATGAATTAAGTGGTTTTGTTACTCTTATGTGTTGTTATAGGCGGCTTATCTTTTCTGTGCAATCACTTACTCAAGCACTTGTTTTTCTTTATTGGGTCAGTGAAGATCCTGAAGGAAGGAAAGGCCAGGGGAATTACGTTGACGTGACTTGCATGGGTGACGATGCCAGAGCTGCGTAGTGGAGCGCGGAGATCGAAACGGCTTGGTGATCTCCAGCCTGCTGCTCAACCCACTTTTCAAGAGGAAAATTGGCTCGCACAACAACCCACCCAGAACAGAACCAGAAGGAGAGGCGGAGGAAGAGGCAGAGGTAATGCTGCAGCTGTAGCTAAAGGGCCTTCAGCAGCAACACCTGCCAGGCCAGCTGCTGCTGGTAGAGGCAGAGGGATTAGGTTGATCGATTTAGACCCGGAGCCGCCTTGTGAAATTGTACCTCAAGCAGTTGCCACTGGGGCTGGGGAACCTGCTTTGAATAGAGTTGAGGGGGCTGCAGACAAGGGTATTGCAATGGATGGTGGTAGTGCTGACAAAATTCTGGGAGCTGAAGAGGAAGCAAGCACAACTCCGGTACCAGAAAGGGTATCTTCCTGCTTGCTCATTTTGTTTTACTACAAGATTTTTAGTTCTTGGAAGTCTCAGTAATGAGTTATCAAGCGAGTCGATCTGAAGCTGCTTGAAATTATCTTTTCTGCTCCATAAAATGACCCCAGTATTTTTTTTAAGTTATTATTATTATTATTTTCTAAGAGTTTCTTGATTGTTCCTTCTCACAAGTTGAATTAAATAACCTCATGGTATAACCTAATAGGTATTCTCATGTTATTTCTTTGGCTGCTCTGAAAAGGTACAAGTGGGTAACTCTCCTATATATAAGACTGAGAGGAAGTTAGGCAAGGGTGGCTTTGGCCAAGTCTATGTTGGCCGTCGGGTTAGTGGTGGAACAGAAAGAACAGGACCTGATGCAGTAGAGGTATCATTGTCTAACTCGTGGCTGCATATAGTAGTTGATCTCTTATGTCCCACTGTGTCTCATGCAACTGCTTTTGTAGGTTGCTCTTAAGTTTGAGCACCGGAACAGTAAGGGCTGTAACTACGGTCCTCCTTACGAATGGCAGGTGTACAAGTAAGCTCTGTGCTGTTATTCCTTGACGTTACTTATCTGACTGATCATGGTTTTCAATCTCTGCCATCTTGTTCTTTAAATGTATTGTTCTTTTTTTGGAACAGCACCTTAAATGGATGTTATGGGATCCCCTGGGTCCATTACAAGGGGCGTCAGGGAGATTTTTACATTCTGGTAAATTTTGTATGGTTACTATTTGGATAAGGATTTGTTGCTATACCTATGCTAATAAATGCACACTTTAGGTCATGGACATGCTTGGACCTAGTCTCTGGGATGTTTGGAATTCTTTAGGACAATCGTAAGAAAAAAGAATCTCTCTCTCTCTCTCTCTCTCTCTTTCTCACACGCAAAGATGCAAAATCAAATGCACATGTAGGCACGTTTTGTTAGATCTTTCTTGAAAGCAGACACGTCGAATTTCTTTGCGTGTGCATGCTAATCATGCTCTAACAACTGGCAACTGCAACAGGATGTCACCAAGTATGGTGGCTTGTATTGCAGTGGAGGCAATATCCATTCTTGAAAAGCTTCACTTGAAAGGGTGAGTTCATGCGATCTTTTGTCACACTCAGCCTCTCTATCCTGTGAGGTTGTTAGAGACAACGTCCATTACATTATTATGGCTTTTTAGATTTATTTTTTATCTGCTTTTATTAACTGTGAATACTTTCACCCAGTTTTGTTCATGGAGACGTGAAGCCAGAGAATTTTTTACTTGGCCAACCTGGAACTCCTGATGAGAAGAAGCTATATCTCATTGATCTTGGTCTAGGTTTGTTGCTGCTTCTTCCTCACCATCTCACACTTGTGACTTCTATTGTGGAGCAGTAGCTTTTACTTCCAGCATCCTCCTCCCATGTTTATATGTCTAATCATTGCTTCTTGGTGATTACATTGTTGATCAGCTTCTAGGTGGAAAGATGCATCATCTGGTCAGCATGTTGACTATGACCAGAGGCCAGACATATTCAGGTATGTTGAGCTCAGCAGCATCACCAAATCAAGCTCACTTAGAAGTTACTAACAACCTTCTCTTGCAGGGGCACGATAAGATATGCAAGTGTTCATGCACATTTGGGTCGAACGGGAAGTCGGAGGGATGATCTTGAGTCACTGGCATACACATTGATATTTCTCATCAAGGGAAGGTTACCGTGGCAAGGGTATCAGGTGAATTGGCATTGCCTAGGTTTTTTTTTTTCCCCCCTTTTTGTTTAAAGTCTCTGCTTAGATGAAGTGAATTATAGCTTGCTCTTATTTTCTATTTTGGAATATGACAGGGTGACAACAAAAGTTTTCTTGTTTGTAAGAAGAAAATGGCAACTTCTCCTGAGCTGATGTGCTGCTTTTGCCCAGCTCCATTCAAGCAGTTTCTTGAGGCTGTGACAAATATGAAATTTGATGAGGAGCCGAATTATTCAAAATTGATATCTTTCTTTGAAAGTCTTATTGAGCCATGCACAACGAGACCAATAAGAATTGATGGAGCTCTTAAGGTTATGCATCTTTATATGGACTGCTCTGTTTGTAATTGTACTCTTTCATTGATCCAAAAGCCCTAATATGTCAAGCTTTTTGTTTTTTCTCCATGGGCAGGTTGGGCAGAAACGGGGAAGGCTTCTTATAAACTTGGAAGAAGATGAGCAACCAAAGAAGAAAGTACGGCTGGGTAGCCCTGCTACCCAGTGGATCTCAGTGTATAATGCACGGCGACCGATGAAGCAACGGTAAGATTTTTTTATTTATTTGTCATGGCATGCAAATCGGCCGTCTGGACATTTACATGACCAATTCATATTCAAGTAGAGTTGATCTTTTAACAACCATATAATTTTGAAAGACTGGATTCTTCTTTTTTTGGAGTAGGCAGACAAGACAATTTACTTCTGATGAGCAATAGTAGGAGATGGGAAAAATATTGATTGAATTTCTGTACTAAGAGTTTTAATATACTTAAGTTATGAAAACCTCAATAAGACTTTTCATGTGAAACATGCATGTCACTTGTGTAGAACTTTAAGCAGAATTTATGGCACATCGCAATGAATGAGATAGAGGTGAGAGCATTCAAGTCTGATTGCTAGTTTATGATTCTGTTGATTTTATAGTTTGCTTTTGGTAACTATCATCAGATGCAATTTCGTAAGATACATACTTAACTAAATTGAGTGAAGTACACATACCTAAATTTCCTCCTCACAACTAATTTCCTTTTAGAGGTTTTGTAAACATGAATTATATATGTATGAATATACATCTAAGACATACATATACATAGCATTTATGTTTTCTGGAAATTTTTTTGCTATTCAGGCGCTATTTATGTGCTTTTTTGTCATATTTGTATTTGGCCTGCATTTAACAAAGTCCCATAATCATTTCCTACTGAGAAATTCGAATTGGTCTAAGTTGGCACGTGGGGAATGCTTCAAGGTTGAACAGAGTTCTGTGCCTGAGTGACTTTAGGTTTTAATGCTGGAAGTTTGGGACAAATATTTGCTTTATGTGGAAATATCTGCAGGTTTCCATTTAATTCAGAAAAGTGCATTTAAAATGTGCTCCAGCACAAGATTGCAGCTCATCTTAGACACATTAGGTTACCTTGATTTTCAATCCTTTCATCTATGGATACAACTAAAAACGACAAAGTAATATGCGACTCTCCCATTGTGATGGGTTTGTTTACTAAACTTTTTATTTTGATCGTGTTCTATCTATCATTATTTATATTATGGTCCTTTCCTTTTACTGAAGTCGTAGGTCAACTAATCTTTAAATGATCATTTTTCCAATTGAAAAGTTGTGGTTATTATGCCTATATTTACGTCTACTCATGATGTTTGATAAAAGTTGTTTTGTGAGGAAAAATTGAACTAGTTCTCTTCTATTATACAAATAAATTACTATTACTCATGATCTGGTTAGATTCCTGGTATGCATAGGAGAATATTGCTTTTCTTGGATTCTGAGGTTTGCCTGGTAGTGCATTTATCCGAACCTCATTCTTATATAGCATTTCCTTTGCATGTCCAGCTGAAGTTATGGTTACTCTTAGAATTTGCTGTTTTGTTTTTGTAAACTGCCTAGGTTTCCTTTAGATTGGCAAGAAAAGAGTAAACAAGAGTAGGGGCATTCCCCTAAAACAAATACAACAGTAATGAATCACGCTAAAGTAGTAAGATGAACAAAGCTAGACTAATGCTAAGTATCAAAACTGGAGCTAGGAATATCTAGCTCCCTTGGAAAGGCTTTATAGTAATGAGATCTGATAATGTTTCTCCAGCCGACTATAATAGTGTTCAAGTCCTTCACAATGCCACAATGAACAGCCACATGATCCAAAAGAGTGTCTGAAATTTATTTCATTGGACAAGATGGAGCATAAGTTTGTAAGTGGGATGAGAAGTTTTATCCATTCTAGGTAGCATGAATTTTTGGACAAGCCAAAGAGGAAAGTATGACAGCATCAAAGAACTTTATTCCAAGTCTGCAGTTTTTATTAGTCCCATTCCTGCTTTTATTGGCTTGCAAACTATCTTCAATCTAACTTTGGCACAAGTATGTTTCAACTCAGCCCCAGATCACAACAATAAGCAAAGTGCACTTTCAAGTTTCTTTATAAAGAATTTTGGAAGAATAAATACTTCCCAACAAGCAAATTATTTAAAACAGATTTCATACTGGTGAGCCTGCTTGCATAAGATAACTTCCTCACTGCCAAACTTTGTGTTCTATTTTTAACTTTTTTAAGTATAGATAACAACAATCTGCTGTAGTCTAGTAGATATCAAAGGTATACCAAGAATATAGCCTTCCCATTTTGATACCAAAACCACTACTGCTCTCTGTAAACTGTTCCTTAGAAACTCCAGCAGCATACAACTCTGATTTAGCCATGCTTGTTTTCAGTCTGGGCATAGACATTAAATCCTTTTTGTTCATTATCTTTTCGGTCTTTTACGACTCTGGAAACTCGTTGGAAGAGCAGTGAGCTATGAACTGTGGTGTTTGAGTTTGAGAAATCTTTATTTCAGAGCCGTATGATTTCAACCATGAAGTTAGCTTGGGAATATTACCAAAGAGAGTGTGACTTGTTTCCGCTGTCATTTGTGGGACAGCTATATGATTTGTCCTGATGGGATTTTTTCTACCATGATGGATTTAAGAAATTTTTAATTATTGATGGAGTTAAGAACTCATGTATGTTTAAGTAATAGTACTGATTTGCCTCACTTGGAGTGAGTGTGAGAGGAGTAATTTCCCTACTTGAAACTTTGCAAGGCATGCTTCTGTTAAAAGAGCTCACTGGATGACCTTTTTATTCATTTCGTCGTTCCCCTTGATAAATTTCATGACAATGGTAACTGAGATTCCTTTACGTGTTTTGCCTTTGATGATGGAAAACCATAGCAGGAAGATGTTCTATCAATTGATGTGTTTCGTATGATATAGTTTGTCAATTTCATGGATTTGTCTTTGATTATTTTATTTATCTTTCCCTTGTCCCGTTCATATTGTTTACTTGTTGAGTTCAGACAGGGATCTATAGAATCATTAGTCTAGGGTGAAATGTAAGAACGGAAAATCTCTCTCTTTCTTGTCTTTTGATTGCTCAGTAGTTTAGAGGTGATTGCTTTTATATCTGCTGTGCCACAAATCAAAATCAAATCAAATTTTGGATTTGCTTAGGAAGATTTGAACCTAATTATGTCATTATGGATGTTAAATGTTTTCAAAATTGTATCTTTTTAGACCCTTTTCTCAGTTTTCTTGTACGTTTTGGATGGAATGACAGTTTATGGTTGTAAGGTGGTCACTGATGATGATGATGTGTAGTATTTATTGAGTGGGTAGTGTGCAACAACTACAACAACAGCAGCAACAACTACAACAACAATTACTACTACTGCTACCACTACTACTACTATTATTTGTTTCTCTCTCTTCTTGAACTGATGATTTTCTTCTGCTGTGGAAATTTTTAAGGCGATCTGTGTACAAGAATTTTGAGTATGGCCTTACTTGGCAGTTGTCACTGATATATTTAATCGGGTTTATTCAACTTTTATTAAGTACATTATGGTATATTACTATCATGCTTTGTTTCATATACTTCTATTCACACGACGTCTTGGCTCAACGGTAACACTTCTTTGTTTTCAGCTATTTTTAGCTTACCAGTAATGGTCTATATTATTGGATTTGCAGATATCACTACAATGTTGCAGATACAAGGCTTCGCCAGCACGTAGACAAGGGCAATGAAGATGGTCTGTACATTAGCTGTGTGGCCTCAGCTGCAAATCTTTGGGCCCTTATCATGGATGCAGGAACTGCTTTCTCGTCTCAGGTGTATGAGCTCTCAGCTGTCTTCTTGCATAAGGTAAGTTATGATTTTGGGCCATAACCATTTTTTACTCCTGGAGATGATATTTGTTCTGAATATACATGTTCTGGCTGTAATTAGGATTGGATCATGGAACAGTGGGAGAAGAACTATTACATTAGCTCAATAGCTGGTGCTGCTAATGGAAGTTCTTTAGTTGTAATGTCTAAAGGTTGGTCAGCAGAATTTGTCTGAGTCTCTGAATTTGTTCCTATATGCACTTTCTTTTCATTCTTTACATTGTTTGAGGGCAATAGCAAGCTACACAATTTTTTTTTTCCTTAATGGATTTTGTGTAGCTGTAAATTTTTTTTCTTTTTTTTTTCCCCCTCTTTGTCGGTGGGTGGTTTGGTTACCCCATTTATACTTTGGCATCATTGCTTGATAGTCTTCCCTTGTTCACTTGCTGTGGACATTTTGAATGCATTTTGCTAATTCACTTGGTGTATTGCCTTGTATTGTTTCTAAATGATTGTTTTATTTTCGTCTAGGAACCCCTTATACCCAACAGTCTTATAAAGTGAGTGAGTCATTTCCATTCAAATGGATAAATAAGAAGTGGAAGGAAGGTTTCCATGTCACCTCTATGACTACTGCTGGAAGTCGGTGGGGTGTTGTAATGTCTAGAAACTCGGGATATTCTGAACAGGTATGGCATGATTTCAAGTTTCAGCCAACTTTGTTGTGCCTTCCCCATGATCAGCATGTCTATAAGAGTTCACTGTACTGGCCTTTCTGGATGCTAGGTTGTGGAGCTTGATTTCCTTTACCCTAGTGAAGGAATTCATAGGCGTTGGGAGAGCGGTTACAGAATAACTTCTATGGCTGCTACTGCTGACCAAGCAGCCTTCATATTGAGTATCCCAAGACGAAAAATGATGGATGAGACTCAAGAGACCCTACGCACCTCTGCTTTCCCAAGTGCCCATGTGAAGGTAAATTTGGAAAAAAAGAAAAAAAAAAGGAAGCTTGTTTTATGAACCAAATAGATGGCATACCTTTAGATCCATGCATCTTGATGTGACATTTTTCAAAAAAAAAAAAAAAAAAAGAACATTTCCCGCATGTCTTTGACTGGACATTTCAGCACAATATGAGCTAAGCTATAGGAAACATTTGCAAACTCTTTTCTTGTGTTTGATTGGTTACATGTATTTCTTGTTCAATTTTCGTATCTCCTATTTGCTGCCCTTAAAGCCGTGCTTTTAAGTAAGTAAATTGTTTCTTTGGCAGGAAAAGTGGTCCAAAAATCTGTACATTGCGTCAATCTGCTACGGGCGTACTGTTTGCTAATGGGCACTGAAGGTGGTAAACCTTGTCTTTCTGCGTAATTGGATTATAATTAAATTTTGGAAGCTAAGATTTAATGCTTCTCATCAAAGTCATCCATTGGCGGTTTAGCTTTGGCGGAAGCTGTTTGCTTTTGTAAATTCTCCCATGTGCCTCTGTGAAATGGAGAACCAGGAGAACAGAAATTTGAAAAAAAAGAAAAAAAAAAAAAAGACACGAGAGAGACAGAGAGAGAGAGAGAGAGACCGAGAGAGAGAGATTTGCCTAGTGAGTGACATGAAGGTGCAAGAGCATGCACACAGAAAATTGTTTTTACGCCAATGTATGTGGTGGTGATTCATTGGCAACTGATATAAATGTTAAAAGCGCCACTGGAACTTACCAAGTCTTTTGACGTGATATAAGTTTTTGGTGCATTATTTGTGGTACCCAGAAATTTGTGCCTGAATGAAAAGGTATGGACTTAACTACAGAGTTTACAGAGCAGAATTGGTTAATCTTGCAATCTTGGTCTCTCTCACCCGTAATTGCCTGGCAAAATGTGGCTAGGCTTACTCTTTTTTCATTGTCCATTTCTGGTATTCGGGTAGCAGTGACTTCTTTCGGGATGTCATTATGATGAACTTTGACATGGTAATTAAACAGTTACTCGTGTTTGGCTGCAATTGGCCTTGCAACCTTGACTTCGAGAAGATAAAAGTTACTAGGTTGATCTTCTTAAGACGTTATAGTTATAGAAGTTGTTTAGTAGTTTTAGTGGAGATCTCAGCAATAGTTTCACACATTGAATAAGCTGAAGAGCTTCGTTTCAAGCAAAAAGAGGAATTTTTTGTCCGCTTACCAGTCCAACTAAGAACTTCAATCTTTAATTGATACATAAAAGTGCTTAATTCCAGGTTTTTACCTAAAGCCATATAGGTTTTTAAGTTTTTAGGTGCAAACTACCTTGTGCATCAGGACAAAGTATCAGCCTTGAGTTACAGAATCTGTTCCAGCATCCCCTTATATTCTGCAGAGTTCGAAATGATGCTGAAGCTGCTTGGATCATGACGAGGGAGATAAAGCAGCAAGGTTTAGACTACAGTAAAAGATTAAATGATTAAATGCAGTCAAACTGTCACGCTTTAGTATCATTCACTGTCTTTCTAAATGATGTTCGAATTGTGGAATCTATGATCCTAATCAGGGGAGGAAAAAGCTGCTGTCAGAAACTCCACAGCTGCTGGGAACCACATTTGAGACAACTTTATTTTCTTTAAAATCAATTTGTTCACCAATATAGGTGCCTTGAGCCATTGGAACCGGTCCATCATCTTTCAAAAATTCAATATTTGCACCAGTATTGACAACCCCCAAGAAATTCCTATCTTTGAAGGAATTGAATTCTCAGTCACAGCAGAGTCTAGGTCAACAGATCTTTCTGTGATCCTGTTTGCTTATCAACTCATCTTTGTCTGCTTCAAGTGAGACCACATCACGAACCTGTATAGCAAGAAATTGTGAGCAGGATTAGAGAACTAGAAAATGGCAAATAGATACAACCTCAACCAACGATATACTACGAACAAAATGTAAGTTTGACAATCGCAATCGACTAGTTAACTTGCCTGATTATTGAACTGCTTCAGCTTGACCCTTTTCTCCTCCATTGCCCTTTGACGCCCTTCATAGAACTCAAAATCATCCAAAATGCACGTCCTGCTTGAATGATCTTTGAAAACTTTAATGATTTCAATACCCTGCTCAAGTTTGACCTGCAAGCAACCAGAACAAGGGGGGCAAATCAGAACACATTGCACAAGAAAGAAACCTGCAGAACAAAATATCATTTAACACACCTCTTGAGTATCCCTGCTGCTTGTTACAGGTTTATTCTCGTTGTTTTCAAGAGTAAGATGCCTCAACATACCATTAGGTACATCTTTGAGGATATGCCATTTCACAGGAAAGCAACCAGTCCACTTATCCTGCTGCCAATATCCCACACTTCTGTCAAAATCAACAGGACCCACCATTTCAGCAAGACCCACAAACTGCCCACTGGCATTGACCTGGAAAATTCCAGACAACTTAAGTACCGAATTATGTATCACGACTAAAAGGAAGTAGCCAAGGCAAACCAATGTAAGAACTCACAGAGAATAAGAGGAAAACAGGGCATCCGCCAGATTTCTCTTGGGCTTCCTTATAAGCCGCATCCAATTTTTTGTTTCCATTGGGTGTGCTAGCCCACACACCATATTTGATGCTTTTGTGAACGTCATCCTCACTATAGGACTTTATTATGAAAAACTTGGCATCTGAATGCGCTTCAGGAAAATCATCTCCCTTGTACTGTTCCCTGTCTGGAAAAACAGGTAGCTTCTCCTCATCAGCCTTTAGAGCAAGGCTCTGCCCCTTAACAGCTAAGGAAGTATGTTCAGAGTCTTTTTGATCCTTAAATCCCTTCGATCGAGGTCCTTTATTAAGTTCATTCAAGGGATCTACACTTTCATTACCATAGACCAGAATGTTACTTCCTTGAGCCCTGGACCTATATTTCATATCAACAGCTGACCATGCACAAACATTCACCCGAGGTACGTAACTGCTCGAAACATATCTAGCACCATCTTTGAACGTGCTTGGACATTGGCCATATATCCTATTACTGGAGTACATCACATTTGTTAATCCAGCTTGGTTCAGTCCTGATCCTGCCTGTGGTTTTTGCACACCCTGCAGATAAGTAACAACCTCTGTCATTCATTATATGAAGGCCATTAATTTGAATAGACAAACAAGAAAAAAAACCAACAGGATCTGAGAATGTGGAAGACAACTGTAGCTAGATAGTGGGAGGGCAGCGCAAAACAGAACAGAAATATATCTTCAATTTTGCAAAGTCTAATCTTCCCTTGGAATCAAAACAAATCATCTGGAACGCACCAAGGATTACCACTTTAGTGGTTAGAAACCCGTCAAATTGTCTACCATTGGATGGACAAACATATTAATAACAGAAAACTAACTCGTTTATTGTGTTTTGCAATCTCAACCGATTTCCAAAACGTGTTTAATCAAAACACAATTCAAGAATCTTTACAGAACATGTATTTCTTTGAAGATAACGGATAAAAATGAGCTAAGAAATGCCAGCAAACCAGCATAAACTTAATGCGTAAATTCTAAATTCTGCAAAAGAATCTCCAGAGAAGGAGAGCTGAAGGTACAATCTTCCTTCTTTGCAGACACAACATTCAATATTGTACGCTTAAAACACTGGACAGGTCTGCAGTGACTGTGACAACACATACCGTGAAATGTGGACGAGAATGCCGATTCTGATTTCTTCTGGAAGAAAAATTAGTGCCACGTGAAAAGGGTGAAGAGTTCATTGAAGGTGCTGCATGATCAAGCTTCAGATTCAAAATTGATAGGAAACAGACGTCATAAAAAATTGAGGTCAACTGGAGCTGAGTCTGCTGCCCTTACATACCTGATGGCAGGTCCCCCCATCCACAGAAATCATTTGACCTCATAAGTGGAGTTTGATAATTTGGTTTTAAAGGCTTTAAGACACTACTTTGGTTGCTGACAGCATTTCTAGCAGAAATCTGATTTCCTTTGAACTGGACCTCGTCGGCAGCAACTGCAGTTGAAACTTTGGATTGGGAATTGTTAGTGCCATTGGCAGTGAAGTTCCCATTGCTTGTAGAGGAAGGCTGGAAGTAGGTGGGATCATGGGGACCATACTGCGATTTGTCCTGTCCCGCATTTGAACCAGATGAGGAGTATGATGCATAAGGTGCATAGCTATTTTGATAATCTCCATAACCACGCTGTAATGCGAAACTATGGATCAAAAGCAGTATCCAAAAAAAAAAAACACCAAAGTTCCTGACAACATATTGAAACTGTTGTCCACTATAATAAACTATGACTAAAGTAGCATAATGTCTAGAAGAATTAAAAAAAAATGCTTTCGAAAAATACTGTAAGATTTTGAAGAATAACTTGTTTTAATGGTAACATTTTTGCAGCATTTGAAAGTTCATTTTTGAACAAATGCTTTTTTTTTTTTTAAATTTTTAGTTTAGTTACTCCATGAAAACATGGTGTTTTGTGTTTAGATGTCTGATAGTCATCTTCCTCAGGTTCGCGTTAAAAAATCACGAATACAAAGGTAACTCTATCACCTCCAAAGCAACAAGGGATAAAAAATGTAGAGCAGAGATGATCAGATCAATTGATAACTTACGGGAGGCATTTCAACTCCATTACAGCTTCTGTACCAACCCCAGTCGCAAACCGATGATCCGTTGAAACCTAGATTATAAAACAGGAAAAGCAGAAGGCAAATAAGCTTGCAGGAAAAGAAGGGTGCGAGCATAGCAAGCAACAAAAACATGTGTACAATGAGCAAGGACATCATTTGAGAAGAAGGCAGTAAGCATCATACCTCCATAATAGTAAGTTGAAGATGGGTAGGCAGCGGGGTTGTAGAACATGCTTGGGTTCATAAAAGCAGGATGAGGAGAAGTTGCGGACCTGTCATACGGCTGGAAGGTATTTGTGGCAGGTGAATACTGAAAAGCAGAAGTTGTAAAGAAATAGTGGATTAATTACATCAAATTGAGAAAGCTGATGGAGCAATCTTTAATGCATGAACAAATGTAGAAGCAACGTTAATTGGAAAGCTTGTTTGCAATCAATTAATCTAAACCAGACGAAGAAAAGGCACCTTATATGTAGAGGGTGGAGGTTGGAGCTGTGGCCGTGAATCCAATGACAAAGTGTGCAGCAATTGTGCAGCTTCTGTAAGAGGGAAAAACGTAGTTCAGGCCAATTCGTAGAGTGGGGAAAAGCTGCTAGACAAAAGGATTTGATAGAGCAGGAAATTCAGCAGAGGCATGATTCATCACAGTGAGTTCATCCCACCCCATATAAAGGCCCATGAAATCCATCCGTTAATACATTATATTATATATATACAGGTCTCCCTCAGAACAAAGAAGCAAGTTATACAGTAATTACCAGTTTCATTCATTCATGCAAATTTAGGCAGGCAATTAATTCCCGCCAAAAAAAACTTGGAAAGAGGTAAATTAAAAGTTTTCTTTTTGTTTTCTTTTTGTTCTTTTTTGCAGGAAAAGTATTTCCCCTGTTGGTAGTTATAGGAAATTGAGAAAAAGAGGCTGGAGATGGTCAAATTCCACAGCAAAAACCAACTAGGAGCATGTAAGGAAGAAGGCAAGTAGCAGAAAGAGCTTGGCTAGGTTAACTTTTTAAGGGAAAAAAGGAGCGTAGAGACCCTAAAGAAACCCAGAGGCGCGAAAGTTAGGAGGACAGAAAGGAAAAAATTGACAGTAAAAAGGAAGAGGGATTGTTTCGTAGAAAACGAAACGACCTGCAGGAGACGGAATGGTGGCGGAGGCGGCAGCCATGGCCTCAAGAATGGATTTTTGTAGTATATTTAGTTGGATTGGATAAACGAACCGTCAAGGACGCAAAGCAGCAGGGAGAGACCAAAAAACAAAGTCGGCGCCAAAGATGGCGATGGAGAACTGGGATGGAGATGGAAATGGAGGGAGATTCATATATATATATATGTGTGTGTGTGTGGAAAGGAAAAGAAAGAGATTTATGTATGTGTGAGAAGAAAAGCGGTCTGAATGTGATTCAAATGGCACCACGGCTCTGCCTTCTTCACCGGATATATTGGCTTTTTCCTCATTTATTTGCACTAGCTTATTTTATGAATTATTATGATCATGTTTTCTTCTCTTCTCCTCCCTCAACATCTTATATTGTAGTATTTGTTATATTATTACTATACACATACCCAAATACATATCCTACACATATTTACCTCATCCAATTTTTGTTTCTACTTTCTACCAAAAAGATAAAGAAAAACTCATCCAAAGTTTGTAACTGTGCTAGGACTATTTGGGTGGGGGGGGGGGGTCATTGCAATTTCTTGTTTCTTCTTTCTCCTTCTTCTTTTTTTTTTTTTTTTTTTGTTGTGGTATAAAGCTAGGACTTTTTTTTTTGGGGGGGGGGGTCCATTGCAATTTCTTGTTTCTTGTTTCTCCTTCTTTTTTTTTTTTTTTTGGGTGGTGTAAAGCACAGGAGGTATCCTTATCCATTTTACCGTCTGCAATCTGCGATTATTGCTGTTCGACCTATTGTCGGCTCCCTTTGTGGGGAAACTCTCCCAAGGTTGTTTTTTTTCATTTTCATAAGTTTCAAACCCGAGATCTCATAGTTTAGTGATGCAATTGGTGTTTCTTCTTTTTCCTCTAGAATTGGAACTGTACGTACTACCACCTAATGGTATTTGTACATTACTCTAATCTGTTCTCCATTGCCAATGGTACATCCATTTGGACTCCAATTCGGGTTATGCGTCGGATATTGGAGTTACCAGTCCAATCTCTAGATGGATGGATTCGCATGTGCTTACGTGATTTGACCTAGAGCTTTTAATGAATCGAATCGAGTCCAATTACTTGTTTGTATATTACAAAAAATAGATCGAGCTTTTTGTAGTTAGCACTAGTAGTTACTGCAAATAGAACTCGCAGTGGATTGAAGGTAGTGAATCATAGCGTAGTAGCAGCTGATGCTGCTGCCCAGCATTGCAGAAATGGCGATATATACGTTACAAAGCCAAGAAGACAGTTGATCCCCCGATCTGCATATCAATCTCTGGATATACAAAACTAGAAAGAAAAGAAAAACACAGTCTACAGTAGATCTCAACTCCAGCACTGATCAGCTAGAACATCAGCACCGATAAACTCGGATGTCTACACACATCACTGAGTTAATTGCAGGAAGGGCTCTCTCAAATCGTCTTCAGGACCTCATATCAAATGAAGCCCTCGACTCCACTCGACTCGACTCAACTAAACTAGCAAGGAATCCACAAGCCATGCAAATAAAGTGAGAAAAATATATACCTAGTAACTGCTAATGAGTATGTGTTAACGTGATGATAATGATATGCAATTGATGCATACATATATATATATATATATATGGGTCCTAATCAATTTAACTAAATGGACTGATTAACAGGAAGAGAGGGTTGATAGAGTGGTGGCAGAAGATGATCTAGGAGGTGAAGACGGCGAAGACTGTTTCAAGACGACTGGTGGTAAAACGCTGGTTCTTCTCCATTCTTGCTCCTTAATCACCTCCCCAGCAAAGCATTCCAGCTTCTCCAGGTTCGTGCTCTCCGCCAACTTCTTCCCTTGAAACAGCACAGATTCTACATTCTTCTGCTCCAACATTTGGTCCGCAAGCGTGTCCAGCTTCATCAGGCTCCTCTTTTCTTCACCCCTATTGCGACTCGAAGCAGGAGGAGCAGCAGCTTTTTGGTCACCCCAGCTGCTGCTACTACTGCCGTTGCTTCTCTTGCCCACAATTCCATTTCCCTGAATCCTCACATAGTTACTTGCCCGCCACTGCCCGAATGCCATGGACACTGCTTGATCCACCTGCGTTATACAATTCCAATTTACACACAACTATCAGTTAATATATTCATGAGCTTATCTAATACTACTACCAAAATAAAGAAATAAAAAGTCACAAGGATAATCAACTTTTGCTTTGTTACTTTGACAATTTTGAGTCGAATCTTGGAGCTTGTTTCCCTTTGACAAAGGAAAATCATTACGAAGGTCCAGCCCTTGTCCTCCTCTCTCAAAATAATCATTAGCTTTGATAGAACACGAACCACCAAAAGTAGTAGTGATAAACACTTACACTTGTATTTGTTTATTCTTTATAATTATGTATGTATGGGGCACCAAAATATTTATTTGGGACGTACACATTATAACAAGACAGGCTTTTGCAAATGGTACGTAGTACTATTATTTATTATTGATACCTGAGCAGTTAGTAGGTAAAAATATTATTATTATTATTCGCGCTATTGAATGGGTAGGGAACAATGCTTGGCCCTCCCACTATTTATTAGTATTCCTACTATTTCTCTATTTTCCATTATTGATCAGTGCATTATAATAATAATAATAATAGTTATAACTATTATTATTATTAGCACAACTCTACAATTCTTTAATGCCATTGTATTCACACTAGCTACTATTGGGACCATCCAAAAAGGCATTAACACGAATCATCAAGAATGAAGCATATTTATCCCTGCTATTTCCTATTCTTATCGTGCCAATTAATAATGTAACATGCTTGTTATTATTGACTCTAAATGTTGCTCAAAGAAAAATAATTTTCAATTACTATTAATTAACCTCCATTTATTAATAAAAAAAAAATCCTTTTGTTGGCAAATTGATACGAAGGGAATATTAAATGCAAAATGGGAGGGGGGGGGTAATAACTAATAAGCACGTACCATGTCGGCAGCCCCGTCTCCGGCAATCCTGACATACGCCGCCGGGGAAGAGCTCCGGTGATTTTCCACTGCGCAATCCATTTCACCATTGCCCAACGACACCACTATTAAATCCTCCACCCCCTTGCAGAACGGGAACTCCTGCTTGTTATTCAGGACGTGAGTGATAGCTGCAGCCGTTGGATTGCTCATGGCCACCCCACCGCCAACGGCCGCCATCTTCTTTCTCCCATCCGTTGACCTCAGCCCCAAGGCCCGGCTGGCAGTCGTGGCCCCACAAACTTCAGCCATCTTGAAATCGCACCCGTCCATTTCCAACGCATCAGCGCGCGAAAACAGGAACGGCGCACCCGTCCCCAGATCGTAGCAGGGGATCAGCACCGCTTTTAACGTGTCCTTCAGCGTCAACTCCCCGAACACCTTTCCGAACAGCTTCTCCGCCTTTGCCGGCCCGAACACCCGTCGGAGTATCCCAGCGGGTGCCGGCGGACGGGAGAATTTCCCCGCATTGCGCAGGACAAACTTGAGAGCTTCGTCAGCGGTGAACAGGGGCCTTCCATCCTTCCAGCGGGTAAAGAGCAGCGAGGCCAGGATGCCTCCGGCGCCGGCGCCGGCGACGACGTCGAAGAAGTCAGCGACGCGGGCATTCGGGTTTCCGGATTTGCGGCGGAGGGTGGCCTCCAAGTGAGCCAGAGACTTGGCAGCAAGAACACCGTCGGTGGAGCCACCAGCGTCAATGGAGAGGATTCGGACCTTGCCGGTGCCGCCAGGGAAGTGCTTGGTGCCGAGGGGAGAAGCAGCACCAGCAAGAGGAGGAGTATTAATCTTGGGGAGGTGGGAGACGAACTTGGGATCGTCGTACCCAAAAAGGAACTTGTTCTCGAGGATGGAGAAGATTTCACAAGTGAGTTTGTCCACGTCCATGTTGCACTCCAAGTTATGAAGCATTGGTGAAGCTGTGGCAGTGGTGGTGGAAGAAACTGCAGCTGCCGCCATGTTCTCCTCTTGTGCTTGTTTGTATAGATATTGTTGTATTTGGAGGGGACTGACTCGGTGGTGATTAATGCAGTACTTGGTTTTACGTTCAAGGTAAAGATTGAAATCGCCTCGACCAATATTAATATGGTTCAACTAGCTTAGCTATCTAGCTAGAAGAAGAAGATGATGATGATGAAAAGAATAGGGGAGGGAAGGGGTTTGGGTTTATTATGAGGAATGAGGGTAGGATATAGAGGCGAAGGAGTGTATAAATAGAAATGTGGGGTGTTTTGTGGTTTTTTTTTTTGGGGGGGGGGGGGTTTGGTTTACAAGAATTTGCAATGTGCAAGCGTGGGGATTTCATATATTTATTAGTAATTTTTTGTTTAAAGTAAAATGGTTTGGGAAAGGGAGAATGTCACATTTTTGATTTAGCGGCGAGCATTCTTTTGCGGTGGTTAGAAATGGCTGATGACTATTTGAAAGAGTTGGGAGGGAGGGGGAGTTGTTTGGCGGCCATACATTTTGACTTGGCTAATTTCTGTTAGTACTACTAAAGTTCTCCATATAAATTAGTATTTTTTCCTTTTTTTTTTTTGCCCCCTTACCTTTACTATTTTTTTCGGATTGCTTTTCCATGAAGACTTTCATATAGTGGAGGATGTAACACTCACTTTTAATTCTCCTAGCTAGTAGTACTATTTAAATTTCAAAGGGAGGAGGGCTCGTTAACCTTTTAATTTGGTCCAAGTGCGGTTTGTTGGTTCCATTCTCATTTGCCCACCACAAGTGAAACTTTAGGGTTTAACTATTATTCCCAAAAAGGGAAAAAGAAAAAGGAAAAGGTTGGGGAGAGGGGGGGGGGGAGCACTACTACTATTGGTGGTTTGGTTCGCTGAATTTACAAATTACTAAATGCAATTTAATGAGAAAGCAGTACACAAGGTCTCTCACATTTTACGAAATGAATTTTTTCGTCATTCATCTTTAAAATATTACTTTTACATCCCTTAAAATTTAAGTTAATAAAATTTTATCCCAATTTAAATTTTTGAACGCTTTTTAATTTGAAATCACTATGTAACCCACATGCAATCATTTTTTTATGAGTGAAAAAAGGTCAAATTTCACTTTTTTCAGAGGTGAAAGTGAATATGAATTATATCCGAACTCACTTTTTAAGAGGAAAATGAATATGATTCAAGTCAATCGAGATGATTATCTATTGTGTCGTTTGTTTAACTATACATGAGATTTAACCTTTTTGTCTCGAAAAAAAGAAAACTCATGTGTGGGTTATATGATGAATTCGAGGTACAAAGCGGTCAAAAATCTAAATTAGGATTAAATTTTCTGACTTTATTTTATAAGAGACGTAAAATTGTTATTTTAAAAATGAAGAACGAAAAAGTTTATTTAACAAATGTGAAAGACTGTTTAAAATGAAAATTAAAATTTTTTTTTCTTAAAAAAATCGCAACCCAAGCCGGACCTATATTTTGGTATGGCTGGCATGTGTATTTAACTCTTTCGCCCTCATCGTGCATAATATAGTACGAAGGGGTGCCGTCGGTCTAAATCACAATGACATCAAGTTCAACGGTTTGACCGTGCATGTACGGGTATTGCCTAGCTTTTTAACTTGTTCAAGTTTTGCTTTTCTTTTTTGTTAATTTTTGGGCGTTGCTGTTCATTATTGATTTCTTATTTTAGTGCCGATAAAAGCTAATCAAACAGTACGTGGCGCTGTCAGTTACTCTTTCTCTCCTCTCTTCTTCTTTTAATTTTTTGTTTTTGGTTGGGGATAATATATAGTAAATGCGAGTTTTAAATGATAAATAAATGCAGTGGCCACAACATAGTCGGGGGCTCTTAAATATGTAGTGGTACTCGTGGATCTTCTTCTCCAAATCTTTTAAAAGCCGATGACGGATGGATGATCAAGATAATGACAATGCCCAACCAAGATGCATTGTCGATGATAGTCTCTGTTAGGGATGACAACTGGGCGGATGCTAGTCTCACGTGACCACCTGTTAATGTCAGGAATACGTAACGGTTATTGATATTATGAAACACGGGGATAGGAAGAGTTTTAAGAATAGAGGATTCGAAACTCAGGTTCTCACTCCCCTTGTTCCTCCCGTCTCTATCCTTGCTCTTTTCCCCCTCCTTTCCCTTCTCAGCACCTTTATCTTTTTCTTTATGTTTTTTCTTAGCACCTTTATTATTAGAAAAGACTGTAGTCTTTTGTGGATTGAAATTTTTACAGAAAATTTTTTATAATTTTCATAATCATATTTTCAACGACTTTTTTACCTTATATATATCAAATCACTATAACATATCTTTTTACCAAAAAAAAAAATCTAAAAAAGGGCAATCAAACAAGACATTATCGTCATTACTGCTACTAATATCACTATTATTAGGAAAAACTAATATCACTATTACTAATAATAATTTAACTCAACATAACATGAAAAAAAAAAGAATAAATGTATTAATCATATTATTAAGAATTTATGATCACACTTTTAATTGGTAATTAGGTAGTTACTACTATATATGAATAATTCAAAAATCTTTTACGAGTGAGATCTTCAAAATTTTTGCATGAATCTATGTATACTTGCTTGCAACATAACAAGGATATGGGAATGTGAATTGGGTGAACGATAATTTGGATGGAACGGTCAATACATTAACTAAATTTAGTGAAATGAAGGGAAAAGAGAAAAGAAGAAAAGAAGAAAAGAAGGGTGTATGTCAACTTCCTCATTGAGTGTTTATGCTTCTCGCCATCAATATGTCCTTCAAATGGTCCTCAAGGATGAGCCGAGCCTCTCTTGACACCATCTTGGATGGAGGTGGGGCAATGCGGATATTTTGGAAGGAGAAAAAGCCCCAAAAGAAAGAAAGGAAAAAAAAAAAAGAAGAAAGCTTTCGTCTATGGAAGATATTTTTGTAAAATAGCCTAACCTGCATCTTACCAATCAAGCCAATAGGCTTTCCAATCTCTGTTCCCCCGTACACTGACTGCCTCTTCCCTCATCCTTCTCACTGTTAAAAAAAAAAAAAAAAAAAAACACACCAAAAATTCCATTAGTAAAATGCTGTTCCCTCCTGCAGTAACATCAATGAATGATTTACGAATTATGATAGCTACTGGCTCATCGGTCCACGGACCATCCGCGACTGGTTGGTTTTTCTCACTTCTGTACCTTAAAATGGAGTCATAGTCCAAGTAAAACTGTACACTCGTCCCATCAGTCAAATGTACGTGGACTGCTTAGTTGATGCGTTTCTTTCTTCCTTGCTTTCCTTTTTTTTTTTTTTCCTTCTTCTTTTTTGGGTTAAGTAAAAATGCCATGCAAATTGAACTGTAGATGAGAGAATTAAGCCGTTAGCTTCCAAACAGGCACGCACAGCAATGATTCCCTCAGGAAAGGAATTCAAGGTCAAAGATCTGCTAGTAATTTGGAAATAGATGGGCTTCATCTTCTCGAGAGGGGATGTGACTTTCAGAATTTCCCTTCTTATAGTAGTAGTAGTAGATTTTGGTATAGTCTCAATGCGATGGGTCGATCTTAGTGGGAGAGGAGTAGGCACGGTTAATGAAGGTTGATGGCCAAAATTTAGTTAAAAAAAAAATTAAGGCTCAGATTTCATCTTATACATAATTTTTTACACCATGTGTAGAACTCAAAAAATTTTGTCCTATAATTACACGTTGTTGAAAGTAAATTACACCGTATGTATATAGAATTACATCTTGTGCATTTTACATAAAACCGATCCAAATGGTTTTCCTGACAACCGTTTGGCCGAGTCTTGATCTTAGTTATCCCTGCCGGTATCAATAGCACTCAACAATATATATGCACTGCTAATTTAAGATATATACAGTAGATGCTAACACAATGAACATACAAATTTTACGTCAGTATAATTAAGTTAAATGTCATTGATTGAAAGACTAGATCAACTTTCACCCATGGATTGCACCCTGCCAGGACTGCTACTGTGATTGCACAGCCTCCGAATCCGCTAGGGGTCCTACGCTCTGGATATCGCTACGTTTTACTGTGTGGCAGAGGGCGAGTGAGGGAGGAAGGGAGGTCAGAGGCGTAGTACTACACGTACTAGGATGAATTTAGTGAGGAGTGGGTAGCTGCTGAATGAGGGTTTGTTAAATTTACTAGTGGTTTTTTGTTGGTTTGCTCCCCCCACACCACAGTGGCACAGTCCTTGCAGGCTGCAGCCAGGACGTACGGAACCTCATTTCCTGGTGGCTTCCGTCCTCCACAGCCACACACACAGATCACCGACGTACAAGTTTTTCACCTTCACTTAGTTCCACCCCAGCTATACAATATACATAGCATAGCTGCCCCCACTGCCTCACTATTCATTTACACCACCCCAATCAAAATATCCTGTCCCTCCCTCGCCCCCACTCCTTGCGTCTTCCTTCCTTCCTTTTCTTGGGGCCGGGTAACTGCATCTACCATTAACCTATTCTTTTCCATGGGGAAAAAAGGGAAGCTCAGCTAGGTTATAATTTACTACTCATCTGCTGCTAACCTATTTTTCGTTTTTTAACTGTGGATGTGAGCTAGTAAATTCGAGTACCCAGGTTGCAGCTTACAGTTTAAGATGATCTTGAATCATCCTCCTGGGTGGCCGATTTATGAAAGGCAAGTTGATATATATGGGTTTCTTGCTCATCCCGTACAGATTTTGTTAACTAACAAGTACTAAGTACTAGCTAGGTAGCTAGCTGGTACTTGTACCATGGGGTGCGTACATTCACGTGCACGTGCATGGTAGAATTTAGTATGAAAATGAAATTGCAGGGGGGGTGGGGATCCGGGGGAGACGATGAGATGGGATAATATATTACATATTTTGTTGGTGTAGGGGCAAGTGGGGACACCGCCAAATTGGGCAGTAGGTGAAGTGAAGGCAGGCGCAGGAAGGAATGGAGCACCTTCAATTCTATTCAAACGGAAACGTACAACCAAGAACGATGCCCCCCCGCCCACACACCATTGTCGGACGACTATCACCGTCCGACAAATCATCATCTATTAATCTAACCTCACTTCTCCTCCTATTAATCATCATCATCATCATCAATATCTTAATCTCCCGCTTTAATTTTTATTGCCCACACAAATCATTATGTAACCATTTCTTCCCACATCTAACAGCCCTCCTCCTCCTCCTCATATATGTATATATACATATAACTTGGCTTCCTACATGTAATCATGTCTAAAGGAGCTAGCTTTAGTGATGATTAGGTTTGTTACTCTTGGGATCATTCATTAACATTATCACCATCTCTCTTTTCTCTGTTTGTCTGTGTGTGTGGGCGCGCGCGCGTGTTTAATGTTAATGATCCACGATTTAAAAATAATAAGTAAAGCAGGTAGGTAGCTTGAGTGGGGGGTGGTGTCTGCGAGGGATTGGATAGGGGAGAATAATCCATCTTTATGTTACTTTGCTTTGCTGCTAACCATCTCTATGTTAGTATTTATTAGCAGTAGTCGACGAATGGAGTAGTATTCTAACTTTCTTTATCATCTGCAGCTAATTATTAATTAGTAACACTAGTTTACAATGCGTTATCCCATGATGAGCCTGTTTAATTTTTTTTTTTTTTTTTGGGGGGTGGCATCACAGGACTTGGAAATTAACAGTCTCGTAGAAGAAGTACTTCCAAAGTCATGTCCGGACAGTATCGTCAAAGCAGGATTTGATGTACGATAAAGATATATATATATATATGATATATAATCAATCAAGCTGCTGAAAAGCATACAAGAAATTAGAAAGAATCCAGAGAGAGTCGAGACGTACGTGTGTAATTGTAATTGTCCGACGGATGAGATGGCAGAGGTCAAAGAACGTGGTCGACTTCCTTAGCCAGGCAGCCCACCACCTGGTCCCTCATCACCGTCAATCTTACAAGCAAAATTCGGGAAAAATTAAATGTGGAAAACATCTCATACTTTGTAGTATTGGGCATTTGCAGAGCTGATGATGAGTGTAATTTCATAATTATTTGTAACACTCGGCTGATCATGGGTTCATCCAATAACTTTTGAATATAAATTAACATGAACGAAGAAAAAACTTAATTAACTCGAGTTTGCAGTAGTGGGTTCAGGGTTTCAAATCAACACACCAGAGCGTGTGTGTTTGGATAGTAGATTATTTGGAATAATTTGGTTATCTAAATACTCTAACATTTTTTGAATGTGATGGATGTGAGATAAAAGGTGGTTGAAAATTATATTGACGATGTAAGCAAATAAACAAGCCAACTAATTAACTATCTAAACACTATGAACCTGATTACTCATTCCACCTCTATTTCGATATATATATATATTTTAACCCAACAAGACAAGACAAGTAAAATGAATTCGTGCCATGCTGTAGAAACCAATACTAACAAAGTACTGAGCTGGACATTTCCTTTTTTTTTTTTTTTTTTTTTTTGGGGACTCTGTCGGAGTGGTCTTGGTCAGCTGCTGCTAGCTTAATTATTTGAATAATGGCGGAGGGTCCCACACATGCTTGTTGTGCTGCCTTTTGGAGGTCCACGTACGTCCCAACTATTCATCGGATACCGTAGTACTAACTACTAACCAGCGGTATAAATAAACTATGGGATAATGTGAGAAAGAAACCTCCCTTGAACTATATATACATCAGTTACCGTTTCAACAAAAAAAAAAAAAAAGGAGAAACCTCCCTTAAAGTTTCTAACAATTTCACGCACCTCTCTTGAGTTTTAAAAAATTACACAAGCCTTTCATGAGATTAAGATTTTGTAACAAAGCAGTCCAAGTCAAAAAAATAACATTCAAATAATACTTTGAACAGAGGTATGAGATTTTTATTTCACAAATGCCCTTTATACTTGTGTAAAGTTGTATTCTAAAAGGAATGAAAAATATATTAATAAAAGTGAGAGAAGGTGAGTACAAGTGCTAAAGAATTAAAAATAAGTACCAACTGATTTCTTTTATAAATTTATATCAATGACTAGTACACTCAATTACAATGGCTTTTTTTAGATCTTTGTTATTTTACATATAAAGGTAACAAGAAGCATTAAGATGGATTTCATTTTCACTTGAAGCAACAAAATTTAAAATAGAAAAACAGTGGTTTTGTATTGATCTCGCAAGGTGAAGGTGAAATATAGGAGCAGAAAATGGTCTTGTCGAGTTATTAGGGAAAATCATGAAATTCACTCATATCCTTTAGCATTACGAACAAATATTGCATGTGTAATCATAAGGAAACTGTGAATATTTTTAGAGAGAAAATTTAGAAAAATTATTATTTGATGTATCGATTCCTGAGAGCGAGCAAATATTTTGGTATATCACTTAGTACCATTTTGTAATTGCAAGTTATTGTTCATCATTAAAGAAATCCTCAACAACTATTTTCATTAATTAATTATTAACAATTAATTAGTGCCCTAACTACTTAATTGCCTTTATTAATTTTCAATAGGGATAATTTTAGAAAAATCTCCTCTTAAATGCCCTAATCATTGTTTTCCCACTTGAAATTTTATTGTTTCAAGTGAAAATGACATATTAATGCTTCTTGTTGCCTCTATATGCAAAATGGTAAAGATCTGAAAAAATAGCTATTGTAATTTAATGCACTAGTTATTGATCTAGTTTTATAAAAAAAGTCAGTTACTACTTATACTTAGTTCTTTGTTATTTGCACTCATCTTCCCCCACTTTTATAAATATATTTTTTATTTCTTTACAATACAACTTTTACACAGGCATAAATGGTACTTACAAAATAAAAGTTTCATATCTCTCCCAAAGTACTTTTTTAATGTTATTTTTTTGACTTGAACTAATTTTATTACAAAACCTTAACCTCAGGGGAGATTTGTGTAATCTCATAAAGTTTAGTGGTGAGAGTGAAATTGTTAGGAATCTCAAGGGAGGTTTCTGAAATTATCCCAATAACTATAGCAGCAGCAGCAATATTTAGCTTGGGATTCTCATTCTCGGCCGACAACACGGTGATGAATATATATATTTTTTAATTTCATCTCAGAAACAAATTGTCTTGCCTTACTCAATAATTTAGCAGCCCATCTTCGTTTGATACGTATATGACAATTTTCGTTCTCCCCCTCCCCCTGCCAAGGCAACCACTGCTTCTTAATCAATTACTACTACTAATTTATTTATAATGTATTCTCTAGACGGTGTATCTGGTGTTTAATGAGTCTGCCTAATATAAAACACGACTGTAAATTATAATATTATTAAATAATAGATGCAAACATCAAAATCTTTAAAATCAAGGAGATGGGTTATCCTTTAGTTTGTTCGTGCCATTTAAATATAGGATTTTCCAATAGCATGCACTTTACTTCAACATCAAGAGTCTTTTAGAACTATCAAATTGGTGATTGTTTTATGGTAGTTGAAGCTTAAAGACTTTGACGAATGATGATTAGTTAACTGAATTAGAATAAAAGGTACAAATTAAAGGCAGAAAGAGTTGAGGTCAAGGGAACAAATTAGGCACAAGAAAAGACAAATTAAAGGGAGACTCAAATCAAATCAAATCAAATCAAATCAAATCATTCATTTGTGGGGGAGGCCTGCAGCCTGCAGGTTAGAATGCGGAACGCAATATTTAGTTTACTTACTATATATATTTACGTAAAATGTGATGGCAACAATTGTTGGTCTGTGTTTGCTTTTTGGTAAGCTGAATTGGCTAAATTAGCTCCGCAGACAATGCTGTTTGATCATGTCTGTAACCCTTAATCAATAACCTCACTAACCAACTAACTAATAATCATAATCATATAGGTACTGTTTCATGTTTGTTTCTTAACTGGACCGGTCGATCAGAGCATCGCAACGAATCTTGAAACTAGGGCTATAGCAGCTCATGATCGAGTCAATGAGGGTCAAATATATCCATTCATTCATTGATTCATGTTGATGATCAGAGAAAATTTAGATCACCATTACAATTTGCAGCTGGTTTGGTTCGTCGCAGCACTCGATGAATCTTTCTTTTTTTTTGTGTGCTTCGATTGGAGCTGCGGGATTGATGGGCAATTAACTAGAAACACAGAGACCTGTATAAGCTCATCCAACACAAATTGTTGTTACGTTGAATGATGGTGAATGGTAATCAAATCATCAAGAAACCACACGCGCACCAAAAAAGGAAATGAAAAGAAAAGAAAAAAGGGGCTTTGGATAGAGGGGCACATGAGATTGGGATCAAGAAATCCATACTCCATCTAGCCCAGCTCCTAATTAAACAGTTGGATTTGGAGGACATGATCAGGGGAGTGAGCAATGGAGACATACTGAGTTCCGCACTGATTCAAAACTTTTTAAATAGCAAAAGTGACTGTCCTTAGATGGTTTTAGTTACATATTCTCTGATATCAAGAACCTATTCTCATGTTGTAGGGAGGTGTCTGTGTATTTTGTATATTGTCAATGTAACCAATCTGCTGACTTTGTGGCTAGTTATCTTAATAGAGTAGATAAAGTTATTTATTTTTGAGTCAAATTTTCCCCTCTCATCTTCATAGGATTGTTGAGGAAGATAAGACGGGAAAATTGACTGTTAGAGTGTAAATTCTTAATTTTGTTATATAAATCTCGCCAATTCTCCAAAAAAAAAAAAAAAAAGGTTTATCCTCTCCCAAGGCCTAACTAATTAGTTGTGAATGGGCTAATCCTAGGTATTGACTGGCGAGTAGAATGATACCGTACCACCGGGGCCATCAGTCGGTTCGCTCGCACGTACGTCGAACATTCATTCATTCATTCATAGTCGTCGTGAACTTTCTCAAGTCAGTAGATATATAATAAATATAGAGATTGTGTTGTCTTTGTCCAAGAACATTGAATCATCAACTTCCGAACCAGAGAGATCCATATCCTACCCAAAAAAAAAGAAAAAAAAATCTTCTTGTTGCCAATCTGCCATGACGAGCTAGCTAGCTGTGCAAGTTTGTTCCCGGAAAACGACAACAACAATCTTCGCAAGTCTTCGTATAATCAGATCAATATTTTTATGTGACTCATCTCAGAATCATTGCACGTAGGTGTGTTTTGGCATTGGATGAAATGGATGGCTGGAGCAGAATTGATCTAGCATAGCTAATACTTAATAACAATAACAATAATAATACTGCATACACGTCCCGGCCTGGATCTTTTTGTCTCTTTTGGTGGGCACTTACTTACGTCTCCAGATATTACTACATACATCATTGGAGACTAGCTACTAGGAAGAGGAGGTGTTTCCTTTCTTTTCTTTTCTTTTCTTTTCTTTTGTAGAGAAGAGGAGGAGAGTGTGGTAGCTCAGCTTCATTCACTTCCTTAACTACAATCATTCGTAAGTACTATTAGTATTATGATTGATGTCATTTTCCTTCTCACTGGTAGTGTTGCACATATGCATGCTAGGTATGCAGAAGGAAATGCAGATGTGTATGGACCATTCTCTGAGAATTATTATTACAATTCAAAAAGGCAGATATAGGCATGCATGCCGATGCCTTGATCATTATTACCTTTCTCAATCATCGGAGGAGGAGGATAGCTCAGTCACCGACCTTGCCGACTTTAGCTGGACCCGGCCCCCGCCCCACCTCTCTCACTCCTCGAAGATTTTCCCCACCGCGAACAACCTACGCCATTGCCTCAAAATCCTCCGTTTCTTCTTCTTCTTTTTTTTTTTTAAACCCCCCGGGAGAAACGCCAGTCTTCCCCACAGTATGATGATTTTAGAAAAGAGATAATATGAGAAAACCTTTTCCGAGGTTTCTCTTAATATCACTTGGCGTCTCTAAAGTTTTAAAAAATTACTTATCTTCCTTACTTTTGTTATTTGTGTAATAAAATTTTAAAAAACCATTACTTTACTTGCTAAATAAAGATACTTCTAAACCACATTGCTTATTTCAAAAAAAAAAAAAAAAAAAAGCTATCACCTAAAAACAATCTCTGGTAGTACTACCACATCATAATTGATATTTCAAAAATAAAAAAGATATTTGCAAAGAAATATACTTGCACCAATTTTAACTCTATATACTCAAAATTGATTTTTTATGAACTTTAACGTTTTTTTTTCCAACTTCTGCTCAAATTCTGCCCAAGTTTATAAATTGGATTGATCATTATAAAAATCAACTCAAAACAAACAAGAAATCGTACTCCGTTCTATCACAATCAAAAAAAGTAAAAAAATAAAATAAAATTCAATTTATTATAATTTAGAGATAAAAAGTCGCAAAGTCATCCAAAAAATAAGCAAGAGAGAATGTTGGAGAAAAGGAAAAGAGAAGAAAGTGATTTTTATTTTATTTTATTTTATTCCAAATTTTGAGTTCAATTTATTTGATATGTGAATTATGTATCAAGTGAAAGTTATAATTGTCTTTTTGCAATTATCAGGGAGAGGTAAGTGATATTTTCAAAAACCTTAAGAGTACCAAGTAATATTAGAAGAAACCTCAAAGGGAGGTTTCTGGTACTATCCTTCTAAAAAATTATTGTTCAAGAGTTTGAGAGTTTGCATGCTCCAAATGCAAAGCATAGCAGATCTTCTGTTCTCCTGCATTTTTTGCGACCGAGAGAGCGCGTTTCTTCCTCCGTCTTGACACAGTTACCAATTTTTCCAGCTGAATAATTCAAGTTTTTCTCTAACAAAACAAAAGTTTGCCATCTTCTGTATCAAAACCAGCAACCAATAATGACAAACACTGTCCTTTTTGCCGGAAATATATATGAATCGGAACTCAGTAAATTCAGCTATACCTCGCAATTAATAAAATGCAAGCTCGTCAGGCACACATTTCATTCATGCAAAGACCCCTCTTGCTGGAAGCACACACATCATAGCCCAAATGCTTCTTCTGATTGAAATTAATGTCATGAAATCGAGCTTTAACACCAGCTACGTACTTTGTAGTTTGTGTTCGTCGAAACTTAATTGTAGATGTGACCATTCATGAGAATAACCACTGTTTGGATATTGTCTTGTATACATTAATACAATCACGTTGGTGGATTTAAGTGGAAGAAAACCATAGCTTAACAACACTAGTAATTTCTCAATGCATCCACTAGAGCACATAACGCTTGTGGTTTTGAAAGAAGAAGTTATACATTTTGCCCCCCCTTCCTCCTCCTCCTCCTCTTATTTTTTTGGGTTTTCAAGTGGCAAAAGGCTTAAGCAGCGGTATCTACAGCTCTTTAATGAGTGTACACTCCAAAGGGGAAGTCAAGGGATTCGCAGCAAGCAAACAAGTTGGTTCAAAGGCTTAATTAGCAATGCCAAACAAACCGGTACTTATGGCTGCTGGCCACCAACTGCTTAATTATTAGCTGGGCTCTTTTGTTCTTGCGTCAATATAATCAGTTCATGTGCCCAGAAGGGCTTGATCTCCTTGCACGTAATTTTTGAGAAGCTGAGGGTGATCAGCATTATAACCTTGTGATGAAGGTTTCTTGGCATGTGGTGCTGTGATATATTAGTTGGCACATATGCCTCTTGTCATGTTTCTTGCAAATCCTGTGCAAACTTGACGGGATTGCATGCAGGATCCTAGAACTATCGCAAATTGATCTTGCGAATCTTATAAAATTTAAGCTAAAAGGCAGTTGTTTTGCACAAAATTCTATTATTCTCATGAATTTCTTCAATTATGTATGCATTCTATATCGAGCTTTTAATCAATTAAGATATATTCTGATATATATATATATATAGATATTTATCCTATCAGCTATATAAAAAAATAATGTGGTTGATGACCAATAAATATCATAATTAACCAAGTAAGTGGTATTCAACAAATAACATTGTAAACACACATATAATCTCACGCTTTTCAACAATTTTGTGCAGTGATTGCGTTTGGATTAGATGAAGCAATAACATAATTTTTAGTTTAATCGACATACATATCTAGAATCTTACATTAACCTCAAAATTTTCCATTTACATTTTGAATCTCTCTCAATATTATTATATAGCACATATCTAACCTTAATTAGCTATATCATTATATTGAATGCACTGCATTATCCATATACCATATAAAAGAGAGTTTAAGTCATAGTGGTGGCTTTTTTCACCTATGTGTTTTGGGGGTGTAATCGATTTTTTGTTATGTATAATTAGATAATATTTGCAGGTTGTACCATCAAGGATTGCTGCCATACTTGATCTTATATACTTACTACCCTTCTCTTCTTTTGTATTCACTTAAATGCTGCAAAACTTTGTTTCTATATTTACTTCAATTAATGGGTTATTAAGTTTACAATTATTACTTCGAATGCTTCTAATACCAATTGTATTTCTTCCCATTTTGTTACTTAGGATTCTCTTCATACTTGATCCTTATTCTTCATTTTCCATTACACTTTAGATTCTCTTCAAACCTAATGCTTCTTCTTCCTTTTCTTAAACATATAGTGGATTTCCATTTGTTTGCATATTATTCTTTTGCCGTTGATGACTATGAATTACAAATTTAAAAATCTTGAGTATGACTGTTTTAATATTTTAATAGGACTTTACATTTCTACGATCTAACTCTCTAAATCTCAAAATAATTTTGGCGTGGAATCTGAATTTTGAAAACCTTACTCAACACCCATTCTCTTATCCAAATAAAAGACATAAAAATGAACGGTACTTGCGAGTATAAATCTCTATCATTCACTTTGGCAAATCAAAAGTTTACAAGTTACTTCGAAATAGCAAAAACTCTCAATTTAGTCCCAATTGAGGGATTTTTTTTCCCCCCAATTGAGGGATTAGTTGAGTTTTGTGCTCCTTTCGAGCAACACATTAAGACCCTTTCGGTTCCAAGGACTAAATTGAGATGTTTTGCTATTTTGAAGGACCAACATGAAATCATAGATCGCCTTGAAGTACTAAATATGAAATTCACCTGTGCACCTCCTTAAACCCTAATTCCTAAACCCCTTACCGCTTCTTCACTCCCTCTTTCCTCCCTCACTTTGTCGAAGCACCAGCATGAGACCTCCAAGAGGGCGCGGGGGAGGAGGATTCAGGGGTGGCAGGGACGGAGGCCGCGGAGGACGAGATGGAGGCCGTGGCGGGTTTAGGGGAGGCGGTCGCTTTGGTGGCGGGGCGGCGGCAGAGGAGCCTTTCGCGATGAAGGACCCCCTGCTGAAGTTGTAGGTCAGCTCTTGTTTCTCTGTTTGAGTCTCCGTGTTACTCTTGCAGTTCGAATATTCGATTCATTTGAGGGGTTGGTCTTCTTCTTTTCTGTTTCTGTTTTATTCATGCTGCATCTTTGTTTTTGTTTATTCTGCAGAGGTTTCTACATTTCTCCATGCATGTGAGGGTGATGCAGTGACAAAGCTAACAAATGAAAAGATTCCCTATTTCAATGCACCGATTTACCTTCACAACAAGACCCAGATCGGCAAAGTCGATGAGATTTTCGGACCCATTAATGAATCCGTGAGTCCATTGTCAATCCCTTTTGCTTCTTTTCTCTGTTATGTAACAACTATAAAGATTACATTTTTTTAATTGGTTTTAACCTTGCAGCTTTTCTCCATTAAAATGATGGAAGGGATTGTAGCCACGTCTTATTCAGCTGGAGATAAGTTTTACATTGACCCTGCCAAGCTTTTGCCGCTCACCAGATTCTTGGCCCAACCAAAGTATGTAGTATTTTTCTTCTAGTTTTATGTCTGAATCTTCCTTATGTTAAATATACCCCTTCTTATCAATTAGCATATTCAAAAACACTTTTTGTTCAGGTAGACATTGCCACTCTATTGGCGTCTTTGCACATAGTTTTCACTCTTTGGTGTGAGCAATGCTTGCGATACTAGTTTACAATACTCGTCATAGCCTGAGCATCAATTCCAATCATTTGCACTTATAATTTCCCAAGATGTTGGTTCAGCAATTCAGTTATATAGAATAAATGAGATTGAATCAGATTCTTTGTCAGTACAGTGTGAACCAGGAAATAGCTTCTAGTCCTCTCTCCTGACAAGCTAGTCTAAGATTGGTGTTTTGTTCCTTCACCTAGTTGTCATTGAACCTCTACGCTAATGACTAGCCACCATATCCCGATTCCAAGAGCAATTTCTTAACTTACTGCATTTGATTTCTGTAATGCTATGAAATCTTAGCTGTCACCTTCCTCCAACTTTGCAAATTTGTAACACTGTTAACCAAGATAAATTTCTTTATTAATACTTTGTATTTTCACTTTTGCCTTTTGCTCTGAAATCTTGGGCATCTTTCTTCCCTGAGATTTCCATTAAGGCCTTAACAGTGTGAACCACAAATAAAATGGTTTTGTATGAGCAAAAATTTAAAGTATTTGAAACTGAAACTGAGGCAGGGAACCCGTTTGATGATATGTTAAGTGGATTACTAAGCTGGAAACAAGGTGTGTCGCTGAATCTTACATAAGGCATTTGAATGACTGATATTTGGGTTATATTGAAGAGGATATTTTGATCCCTGGCCATGATGTGATTGAAATTATTGATTTGTTATTGATGCTTGTGCTGCTTTTAAAGATGCGCAAAATGATAGATGCAGATATATTATGTAGATATCTGTGTTCACAAATTCTTTAAATGCTTTCACTGGTGCATCTCTCTACTAATGTGTATAGTGCTCGTGAGATTTCATTTATGTACATTTGTTCATTTCTGACTCTTACGTTGGATGTTGTGCTAAACTTTTAGGGGACAGGCACAAGCTGGTGGCAGAGGTGGAGGACGTGGAGGAGCGAGAGGTGGTGGACGATTTGGCGGACGTGGCGGTGGTGGATTTCGTGGAAGAGGTGCACCGCGGGGTGGAAGAGGTGGTCCAAGAGGTGGTGGTCGTGGAGGTGGCTTTAGGGGCAGGGGAAGATCATAGAAAGAATTATGTACTTCAATGTTCACATTTCTTGTTTTAGCTGTTAATCTAGGATTTGATTTCAAGCTGGTTGAAACAATGCCATTATTGTCCACCTTGAGTTGTTAATGGAATCAACAGCTACCTAGTATTGCAAGCTTCTCTTCATTAAATGTTTAAAGCGCCCCTGGGTTTACTCTCTACAAACTAAGCTAAACCCTGTGCAGTTCTATGTGCTGTTTTTACTTTGTGTCATTTTTTGTGGGTGCTGTTGGTGCGGTTGGTAGAAACTAGAAAGATACTTGATTTGTACCATATACGTATGCCTTCATCTGCCAACTTCATTTCATGTAGCTATTGCACATTAATGTTTTTCCATCTTCAGGCAATCCATTTTAGTTTTCCTACTTCATAAATTTGCATAAAGTGCATGCAGAACTTCAGAGTTTTAGAGCACTACCTTTCTCGACTTAATTCCTGCATAATCTTGTTACAAAAGCTAACTGAAGTTGTCATCGGCGGATTTTCCAAGATTATTCAGTTATGCGTTGATGAATTAGATTTAAGTTTAGGTCTGAGATGCCTTGCCAAATTTACCATTGCCTCTCCACCAATTCAAGGCATCCACAATTCAGATGAGTAAAGCTTTTCACTGTGAAATTGGTTGGTTTGTTAATGTCTCAGATTCAGTTTGGTCTTGGACTCTGGTATGTGCCAAGTAAATCTGCTTACGATGTCGTTTAACTTCACCTTCTTGAAAGAGTCAGCAAGTAGCCGGTGGAATCAGAGGCAGAAAATTAAACGTCACAAGTCATCTTAGGGACAAAATCTTGATGCACTCTTCAACGGGATCAGAGGCAAAAAATTAAGATTACAAATCATCATCAGGACAAAACTTATTTCTAAAATCTATTGCAGGATCAAAGTAGTAATTTGAACCAGATTTAGGATGAAGGTCTAGGATTTACTGGAACCTTCATCTTTATTTAACTGACACTCTGTCTCAGGCTTCCCATCCTCTAAGAACCGTTGCCCTGGCAACACGGTTGACACCTAGAGTGAAGGCACCCATCCGGAGGTCACAGTTGTGAGTGTTGCACATCTCCTTGACATCTTTAAATCCTCTGGTCATGTATGTTTTAAGCTCCGCATTTACTTTCTCCTCGTCCCACATAAACCCTTGAATGTTCTGCATTACAAAAAATCACATCGGATTGTATTTTAATGAAAAAGAAGAAGGGGGAAAAACAAGGAAAGATATAGAAAGGGACCGAAAAGTACTCAAGGTGCTGAACTAAGAATAGAGGTTTTCTGGATTATCACGAAATGAAGGGCTAAAACGGATACCTGAACCCACTCAAAGTAACTGACTGTAACACCTCCAGAGTTTGCATATATGTCTGGGAGGATAACAACTCCCTTCTTTGTTAATATCTGTAAAATAAAGCCAAGGTTAGTTAAGCTGCTGCATTGCACAATTTATTTTGGTCCGAGACACTATGCTTTTTGACCTTACATACTAACCTCATCTGCCTCTGGATCAGTAGGATGATTGGCTGCCTCGATTATAAATTTGGCTTTAATATCTTTCGCATTATCCCTTCAATCAGTTCAAATGTCCATTTGTATTGTAAGTAAGAAAATCACATAAAAGCAAGAAACCAAGTGTCAGCCAAAATCTATGTTAAGGCCAAAAGAACCACCTATTGATTACGCCTCCGAGGGCTGCTGGAATAAGAATGTCACAGTTTTCAACCAAAATAGAACTGGGATCAATGCTGTCAGCACCGCAGAAACCTTTAACTCCACGGTTTACCTTGACATGCTTGAGCAGGTTTGGTACGTCTATTCCCTTACTGTTTTTTATGGCTCCTGTTATATCACTTGCAGCAATGATCTTTCCCCCTCGCTCACTGATAAGCTGAGCAGCCCAGGATCCAACATTACCAAATCCCTGAAATCGAAGAAGAAAATTCTAAGATTATATGACACTTGATAATTATTGACTCTTTAGCTCTCTTCTCATGAGTTATGACACACTTTTTGATATAACTTCTAAGTCCTTGAGGAAGGCTTTTTGAATGAACTTGTAGTTTCAACAACATGCATCCCACAATATTTGAACATATTAGAAACTGAAGGTGCACTTGAAACTACAAACGCGTCCCACGGCATTCAAACATATTAGAAACTGAAGGTACGTTTCCCAGTGGTGTTACCTGTACAACAAATCGTTGTCCAGCGATACTCTTTCCATATTCGTTAAGCAGGGCTTCAGTTGCAAAGAGTACTCCCCTCCCTGTTGCTGCATCCCTGCCTAGGGATCCACCAAGATCCTGTCACCCAAGGATTTTAATATCTTACGATAATAAAAGTGGAAACTTTTCTGAGGTTCAAAATCTCAGAGATCAAAGAAGCACATTGATCCTTATACATTTGGAATTGGATAACTTACTATAGGTTTTCCAGTTACTACTGCAGGTGAATAGCCATGAAATTTGGAGTACTCATCCAGTATCCAAGCCATTGTCTGCTCAAATGCACAGCATTTCAAATCCAGTCAATTGGATGAGCTTCTAGACAATGTTGTGTTGATCATTATCTTTTTCTCCAAAAGGAAAAATTTCAACTAGCTATGTACTCCAGTCATATCATATTGTTGAAAACAAGTTTTGCTCTTACCTGTGCATTTGTTCCCATATCAGGTGCAGGAACATCAGTGTGAACTCCGATCAGATCATGAATTTTTTGCGTGAAAACTCTAGTAAGTCTTTCAAGCTCAGAGATGCTCAAGTCCCCTGGATTACATCCTATCCCTCCTTTGGCCCCACCATATGGTATATTGGCCACTGCAGTCTTCCAGGTCATTAGTTGTGCTAAAGCATTCACCTCATCAGGGTCAACCTACAGCACCATAATCTTATTTGAGAGAGAAATGAGAACAAGAGAATGCCCAAACTCTATAAAACTAAATCTCATATAATCTGGTAAAAAAAAAATAGCCATATGCAAACTGTCTACACCTAGCCACCTATTGCCAAATTTTAGTGTAGAAAAGAACTATTGCCGAATCATTAGATATTATGACAGCTAACATATCTGAAGATTTAAACAACCTCTGGATGGTATCTGATCCCCCCTTTCATGGGTCCTCGAGCATTGTCATGCTGAACTCTAAATCCAACATAAGAGGCCAAAGTACCATCATCTTTTGGTATGGTACATTCTACCTGCAATTTAGCAGGAAGCAGTGGCAAGACAGAAGTCAAACATGTGAATGGTTAAAAAGTCAAATGTATTAAATCACTGAAATGTTGACAGTTTAACTACTCTTATGGTAATCAGATATAGATGATTGAATATGACAACATATGTTAGCACATGTTTGAATGGGTCGTCCTGAGACAGATGACGATGATGGTAAAGTGCCCTGGCTTTGAAGTCAACAAATCACTCTAGTAAAGTATGAGGTGAGGAAAAGTTGTAAAACAGGATGTGGCTCAGCAAACAAAATGCGCAAACTTTTGGTATCACAAACTACAGAGAAGAAAAGAACAAGAAGAAAGAGCACTGGTACCAAAGCTTTGAAGTGCTTAATGAACTTATATTTACTCTGACAACATGTAAAACTTCATGGACAAGGGAAGAACGAATGTGTGGCACTGCAACTAAACAGACATACATTGTTGGCGACAGAGTGGAGAGGTGAAAAGGACAAAGAGAAAGGGAAGTGTGAGGAACCTTAATTTCCCTGAATGGGATCAGCAAGCTCTTCTCCAGCTTTGAGTCCAAGCCTAGCAGACGAGCAGCCAGCCTAAAGTTTCTGTTTGTAGCGACTAATGCATTCATGGTTCCCAAATGAACTGCCTGAACAGCAACTTCAAAGGAGAGGGAAAAACAAAATCAGATCCTTGTGGAGGACGATGGAGTTTGCTGAATAATCCTCTCAAGAGCAAAGTGATGCTGCGAATAGCTCCTGCAATTGGTTGATGAGGGATGAATTACGCAACCTGCATTTGGCCCGATAAATACTTCTCAAAAGGAACGTGCAGAAAGATTTAACTGTATAAATGGTCTAATCCAAGCATGTCAGACACCATTCAGATCTATCACCAGACATTAGAAAAAAGTCCCGAGCTATTCTTAATTTCCATCAGACTTGATAGGCAAAGACAGTGGCAATTAGATAAAGCATTATTTGCCATCATGGTCTAGACAGCACTCCTTGTGGGTAGAAATATAATAGCAGGAATCGACATTCAAATCAAGGAAAGACAAGCTAGAAAGTTCAATTGGCTTTCCTTACCCAGTTACTCAAATCTTGATTTGACTAGAGAATCGTAGTCAACGAAAAGGGGCCAGCTCAAGTGCTAATTACCAGTGTATCAATTAATTAAGGACGAGAGTCGATGTAGAACCATGACAGGGACGGGGGCTGGACGAGTTTATCCATATATTCAATTTACTAGTACTAAATGCTTGTAACTACTAAGTTGCTGACAGGATCGTTACTGCTTCTGGAGGCACCACTCGTCAGAAATGCACTTAAAGTCAATGAAAACCATCACTTTTAAAAGAAAAGAAAAGAAAAAGAGGGGAAAAAAAAAAAATCCAACTTGAAGACATTGAGGCCACGAGCTGGCGGGCCTTTGATCCCTGGCATCATATTAACATCTTGCTGCTTTTCCTTGGAGTTTGAATTGGTCAAGTATGGAGGTATGAGCAAATCTTGATCACTGTTTCTACGTCATATGCTGCTAGAACTATTCTGTGTATTTTTTCCCCCAGATGGGCGCCTCACTTTTGGATCTTTGTTTATACTATGTCTTCTATGAGGCGAGTTTTTAATTGGTAGTGGTAATTCAGAAGAAGCATCCCCAATTAACCACGTACATGAGAATGCAACAGATGTTACCTAACCGGGCTTCAACCTTCTGCTTCTAATGATGCTAAATGCCTAGTAGTGCCAAAGTGAATTACTATCCAGCAGAGAATCCTCCTAATGGTCACGCTCTCCTCCTTATCCTTTTCTTGAAACTCGAGACAAACAACACCAAGACAAATTGGAGTGCCGGTTGGTACCATTACCAAAAGGTAGCTGCTAGAGGTTACAAGTTACAACACACTGCAGCTAAAAAAACCAAGTAGCTAAGCTCAATCTATCTCAACCTCGGCGCATTCTACATGTATATACAAGGAAACTAAGTAATGAAGCTTTGAGTGCCATATTAGATCAAACCGGGAGCATAACTGAACAAATTCCAGAATGGGAGACAAGTCGAGGATGTGATATCGAATCATACCTTAGATTATTGAGAATTTAGAGCCAGCCCCGAGAGAGGATGAATACTGGAGAAGTTGGTGCACTGTAGACAGTAAATTTAGCTAGGTAGGTGTGATGGGCAGTACGTCCCCCGGCCTCTCCCAAGGCTTTTATGCTAAGTCATGAGCGTCAGCTTCCCAGCATTATTCTAGAATCGAGTAGGGTGGGCCGGGGAGGGGCGATATGTCCACGACATAACAAGACGTGAAATCAGAATTCATTCCCCTTCAATTCCGGAATCTTATAGATGTAGCCACATCCAAAGTGTTTGGGGATATTTGTGTGTGTGTGTGTGTGTGTCTATACATATATATAGATACGCAAGTGCATCTATGTATGCGTACATACGGATCTATACAAAAGTAGAACGGGCGTCATCAGCAGCAGTAGGTATTACCACTAGTACTAGTTATGTCACCCATAAAGAACATGAATATGAATGTGAATGTGATTCCATTAGGCTGGTGGTGATGGGATGTTGGTGTGTGTTACGGACCTAACTGCACTCATCTCTACTCTCTACTGTTGAAGATTTGGGGTTACAAAAATATGGAAGTTATAAAACTATTACAAGAGTAATTTCAAGATCTTTGCTAAACTAAGAATGAGGAATTCAAGATAATTTTCAAGGGTTGAAATGACAAATTAACTCTAGGATACAATGAAAACAAGAAAATACTTTATAGCAAGTTTAAACGTAGTTTTCATAAGAAAGGGATGTAAGAAGTTAGCTTAGCAAAAATTGCTATAAGAGAAGTTAGGCCACCTCTATTTATAGGTAATAAAAGATTAAAGTTACATGAACTCTATTCAATATTCATAAATGAATTTAGTATTTCAAATACATGAATTGAGTAGTTGTATAATTAAACTAATAAACTATGAGAAATTCATATATCAATCTTGTATCAAGGAATTTAATATCCTTCAATGTACCGATGAACCTTGTGAAAAAATTCATGTATCAATGTCTTAGAAATGAAATTGAAAATTCATGTCACAAGTTATGATGTCTTATCAATTTTCATACTACAGACTAACTTTCCAACATCTACTGTCCTGCAAATTAGCGTCAGCACAATCAAATAATAACGTTGCACTACTGTAATTTAAGAAAGATATCTCCTGCAATGGGAACAGGGAGCTAGCGCCAGTGGGATGAGGATGAGCATCCCACACTGTTTCTTTGTTAAAGAAAGTTCCAAGTGGAGATAAAAGAAGAGCAGGAAGAGAATACTTTCAGACAGACACAGACGTGGAAGCATAAATGATAAAACCCAACTCAAAGCTGAAGGCTTTTTCGTCTTGCAATCCAACATTAACATCCATTGCTGCACATTAAAGTGGAAGAGGGCCGAGAGGAGGAGACGTGATTCCAACTCGAATTCCACCAGTTATAATTAACTTTCTAGTTTCTAGCTTAGCTAGTATACTATACTAGCTCCTGATCATGTTTCGCTATCTAGAGATTTTCAAATGGCTGCAACTCTAACTTTTCTTGAACCAAACAAGAAATCAGTAACAGTCAGTAGTACTATATAAACATACAAAACACTACTGCTGACGAGTGGCTGAATTAGTAGTTATAACCACCTTGGTTTGGATGTTGTCATGAATTCCTGTTGTGTTGTCCATCGATTTCTTGATGTTGTCATGAATCCCTGTTACGTTCATCTCCATTTTGAAAGAATTGGGACCTGCTGCTTTTCCATGTTACACACACATTTAAAAAAGCAAGAAGCTGATCATCAAGAAGCTGACAACCTACAAACATCAACTCCACAGTCCGACAGTAACGTCTCCCTCCCTGCACCTACTTCTAATGAATGAATCCATCACGACAAAAATTAAACTATGACCAAAAGCAAGCGGGCGTTGAAGCTAACAGTAGTGAGGTTGCCCTCCACGCTAGCTAATTGGGAAACGGTCATTTCATTTTCTGAACCTGTGCACTTCCCACCCCCCTGCATGCTTTGCCTTTGGTGGCCTGTCTTGTGCTACCTGCGTTAGTGTATGTGTACACGTTTTCACCTTTAATTCTTGGTCAGATAATGTCCATGATTTGCAATTGGATCCTTTCTCTTTATCGGAGTAATGCAAAGATTCTTGTGTCCACACCAACATAATTGGGAGATTACCCGTTATGATCGCACATGAAATCATATTCAAATCAACTTGTTTTTTCCTACTTTAACTACATGACCTCTTTAAGAACTCTCAAAATTTTAGCTCAAATTTTTAGCAAGTTTATATAAAACTTGTTTGTTTGCTACTTTAACTATAAGAACCCTCTAAAAACTCCCAAAATTTTTAGTATACCACCCCCAAAACATGCAAATATATGTGTGATGAAGAAAAAGAGAGTAGATGTGTGTACATTATGCGAGAGTATGTACGAGTGTGTAGTGTGTGTGATAGGGATAAATACAGTTAGTCAATTCAAAAAGCCATTGAAAAATTTTTTTTTTTACTAAATAATTTGTACGCAAATTAGGCTTTTTTATTAAGTAGCAAGATATTTTTATTCATATTGAATTAAGAAAAACTATGAATACATTACTTTTGAGCGTTAAGTAGAGTTATCAAACAGGCAATCCTTCCACATTGATTGGCTTGAGTGTCCATCCAATCCATTTCTACACCTCCAACTCCAAGAGCATGGATAATATATTAGGAATACGTATCATATTTTAGTCCAGCACATGCAAAAAGCATGTTCATTCCCTCTGTTAATAAATAAATGATACTATCATTCTATGCAAACTGCTAATGGCGTGTCAGTCAACCTAAATATACATCTTTCGCACCAAAAGCAAAAACAGTAGTGTTAGGTTGGAATTATACACATTATTTCCCCCCATATCTATGTGTGTATATATTACTACTATCTTTGTCTGTACCTTTCGTTTAGAGCAGGTTCAGCTCACCACTCACCGGTAGTAGTCCTCCGGCCACCTCATGCTAGAGCTACGTGACATAAAAGGTGGACATGACGCAAGAGAGTCCCACCTGGTGGTGCTGGGAAGAAGAATCTTGACATGGAAATCCGTCTCAGAAAGAAAGGATTCATCTTTTAGATCCCACCATATTTCGACGACCAATCCATTACAGGTTCCCTTTCATGTTTCGGCCTTTTGTTAAGCACTAACGGCTGAAAGGAGAATTTCAGCACGAAAGAAAGACCACAGAAAACAAACCAAAAATAAAAAAAAAACAAGCGATATTTGTAATTCTTTGGTATGAACTACAAGTATCCGCATCCATTTTACAGTTTGTGGCTAATTTTGTTCGAGCTACTATCGGGCCCCTTTATGGGGGGAGCTCTTCCAAAATTGTTTTTTCCATTTCCACGGGTTTCGAACCTGAGATCTCATGGTTAAGAGATGCAAGTCATTTTCACTTGATATTTGTAATTCAAGAATGGTTCCAAACACTCTATTCTACAGAAATTAGAGTTGCCAAATGATTATTTGGGAGTGTAAATATCACCATTTACCAGACTGAAGGGCTTTTGGGAAGTTAAAAAGAGTATTTTGAATATTATTATTATTGTCCTGTCTTAACTTCAGCAACGTCTCCTCATGAATCTTTGACGTTAAACTCTTATATTTTTGAAGTTGTTTTTGATATAGCCATTTTTTTAATGATTATTTTCATCTAAAAAGAAATTTTAGCTAGTTTTACGTCAAATCTAGAGAAAGTTGCGATAAAAATTATTATTATTATTATTTTTTTTTTTTGTAGCAAGTTGCCATAATTTCACCACAAGGCAAATGTATTGCTAAAACAGTTGAACAAAATTTGAAAAAAGTGAGTCCCAACTTAGTTGCTAAAAGATGCAATACTTTAGTCCCTCATCAAGTGCTCGAGTCATTGTGTCATTACGTACCTTAGCCTCAATGATCAAGTGATGCCTTTGGTCACGTTTGCATCAAAATGTCATATATATATATATAAAGCAGCACTATACATTATCATTTGTTAAAGTGGAGAAAACAAATATACAGTCACTACCACACTCTTTGTTAACATTTTTTCAGTAACTAAAGCAAAACTGTCGATATTCAAATGAGGCATCCATTAATCTCTAAGGAGCAACGGAGGGATCTAAGAGCATGCAAAGCAGGCCAAGGGGAAAGACTTGGGAATATCATCAGGCAGCCTACTAGTGCTAGTCCTAGCAGGTACATGTTAGGTGAACGGATAGAACAGGGATTTTTTTCAGTTGGCAATGACAGGTTACCTCATCATAAAAAGGTTGTGTTCGAATTTCACTACCGATATGAGAGTTGTATTGATAGGTGATTTATAAATAACTCTGTAAGCAAAGTCGTGTATTCGAATTCCGCTGCGGATACGAGATCTGTGTCGGTAGGTGATCTGTTAGTACCTTTGTAAGTGACCTATGGTTCCTGAACCCTACTCTGACCCATAGTGGTGATCGGAGCCGAATACACTCAAACTTTTTCATACCAAAAAAAAAAAAAAAGATAGAACGAGGATTTTGACATCTTAATATGAAGGCCATAACGTGCTTCTTTACTTTTCCACGTTCATTCTCGTCCTTGGAAAACAATATGCTCCACGAAAACGAAGACGAGGACGCGTTCTCATGGCTTGGAAGAAAGGAGTTTGAACATAAACCAAAAGCTGTGTCCATTTCCTCCTAATTAAACACCTACTGCTATTACTACCTACAACAGGAAGCGTTTACTTTACACTTTTCTTCGAAATAAAAATTGTAAAACTTCATTGACATGAAGATGATACTAATTTATTTAAGCTTTAAAGCCAATCTACCAGCTGTCCACATATAATATGTGATTTCAATCCAGTCTAGAGACTATGATGATGATACATGATTCCATCCGAAATGAGAGAATTTGCATGGACAGAAGTGGAGGCAAGGAAACAAAAACAAAAGAGCCCCTCTTGACAAAATAAAGAGGATGAAAACTTTACAAGTTTTTCTCTCCAAAAGTAAACAACAAATGGAGAGAAAGCAAAGATCGTAACATGTCACATTCGCACACCTAACCCAGAAGAAGCCAACTCTTTTTAAGATCAAGGTTGAATAGGTAAACACATGTTAGTTGTCCATTCTTTCTTTCTTTATTTTCTTCTCTCTTTTTTTCCACCTCTTTTCTCTTCCAAGGCCCCAAAAAACATTGAAGAAAATTGCAAACAAAACATTTTGGAAGCATTCTCAGTGGTAGGTGGCACCACATTTGACTTGGCTAAGATAATGAGTAATAATAAACACTACAAGTCACCCACCATCCTTTTTCTTGTGCCCGAAACGCGTCTCTCGAGGATTTTCTTTGTGAAAACTCCAATGATAAATGAGCAAAAACTAGATCCTATACACGATCATGCAATAGCTGTTTGCAGAGAAAAGTTTGCTCCAATCAACCCCAACACCTACTTCAACTAAATTCTAATGCTAATATCTTAGATTGCATTAGTACTGTTGTCAAGATTTGCTAATCTGCCTGCGTCTTGTAAACAATAATATGTGTCCATTACGGTTCATTCTGGTGTTCTTCTCCGCCGTATTAGCTGCGTATTTCGCATGGACGGGCGTCCGCTCTTGGCAAGAATCTGGGTCGATGGTGGTTTCAGACCATTCTGCACGCAAACCCACTCGCCAAGAGCAAGGGTTCAGCTATGTCAAGGTAGGAGGGATAACATTCCTACGCCCCTTGCCTTGATCATCCCTCTTTTTGTGTTTATTCGTCTCCCCTCTTATTCTATGGGCTTTCTTCTTGATCTTTTCGTTGTTGTTCGCTTCAAACATGGATGGTGTCCGTCCCACCAGGACATGGGTGTTTTTAGACCCTGTATTCGATTTTCTTTCTTAAAGAGTTCATCTCCTAACTGATGCTGAACACCATCGAAATTTTCAGATGATGCAAAATGGCTTCTGGGTATTCATTGACATGGCCAGCGGAAGGCACCTGTGGAGGCATCTCAGAGAGATGAAGAAAGGCCGCACTGCCATTGAGGAAGCCGAGAGAGAGAAAGCGGAATCCTCATAAGTAACAGCCGACATTACCTCTGTGCAGATTTAGGGAGTAATTGGAGGAAACATCAGAATCCTTCTTTTTGTAAAATTCCAAAACGATTCTTTCCTTTTTGACATGTACTATATCAGCATTCTAGATATCAGCTCCTGCTGATGAAGTACAGATATTACATCATTCCCCATTCACATGGCAATTCTACACATATAAAGTGCGTTTCTCTTTGAGATATGTTGCTCAATGATCAAAGCATTTTCAAACAAAGGCATATCAGGATTCTCTCCTAAATATATATGTCAGCTCTTCTTGAGAAGACACTTGAGGGTTTCTCTACCGCCGGAATAACTTTCACTTTCTCAATCGCATTTACATCCGTGATGTTTTTTTTTTTTTTTTTTAATCATCAGAAAGGTTCTATATTCCTCGTGAGTTTACCATGACTAAGAAATGAAGATAACCATACTCTATTTGTTCGTGTCAATACTACAAACTATGAACTCTAGAATTTACAGGTGGGCATTCTGAATTTACATTCAAGTAAACAATATTAGTCGGAAAAGATTCAGAGATCTACATCTAATCTCAGCACCTAAATAAAGACACTAATAATTTAAAATTCATCCACGGCTTCTCTTTGAAGGGACATATGTACAAGCAGAAAAGAAGAGAAACTTATTACAGAAGGAACTGCTTTACTTTAGATCAACTTGTAGCTTGATTGACATGTACAAGAGTGTAAGAAGAGCACCTTGCGGAAGTGGAGCAAACCTTGCAAGATTCGAACCGAACCACATGGCCACAATTGTTAAAGCAACTAGGCTGCTACTAGTTTTGCCACAAGCCCAACTTGCAAAAGAAAGGCACAATGTAAGCATAATACCTCCCCTTCCTCCCAGTATCCAAGCAATTAAATAACCAATCTTGTATCCAGCATCCAGCTTTTGGTCAAGGAAAGCCATGAGGGTACTAAAAGTGAGAGACAACCGTACACCAACAGTTTGCACTAGAAACAGTGACAGGAAAGCCGATTTAAGCACTTCAACAAAGGAGCCTCTCTCTTCATCCTCAGTAACTTCATCTGCCACTTCTGCTTCATCATAGAATGAATACCTCTTCTCTTTTGATTGATTGTGTTGCCAATATTTCTCCTGTCGCATTTTCCGCTTAAGGTAAGCCCATCTATAGATCCTTAACTCATCTTCATATTCGGGGCTGTAATCCCAGCTACTCCCCAACGGCCTGCAACTATCCTTCTGATACCGAAGGGCTCGATCATACTGATATCTTCTTGTTTCATCGGATAATATCTGCAAGAGTACAGTTTCCCATTTGTTTGACAAAGTTTGAGCAAATTTCTGAAGTTTCTAAAGCAAGTTCTTTGACGAAAGAGCCATAACAAGTTTCCTTAAATATTGAGCAACAGTATATTGTGCATATCCATCTAGAGTGACAAGATCTCATTACTTGCATAATTGAATGAAATAAATTCTATTAGTGGTTTCAAAGCCTTATTCCTTATTGACCATATGCAATCAAATTCAGCATATCAGTGACAAAAGCCCTAATCACCAAGAGTAATTTCAATGCATTAAAAGCCAATACAACTGGTTATTTGAAAAGACCATAATTTCAGAAAATACTGAAACAGAATAATCCTTAGACTGATAATCTTTATTGTTGGTCGTGTTTTGGTGAACACTCAGAAAATTATGCATTCATATTTAAGACTATCAGCAAGTCATTTATAATATAGAAGCAACTGCTCACATCATAAGCACGCCGGATGCTCTTGAAAGCCTCATCAGCTCCTGAATCCTTGCTAACATCAGGATGGTGCTGCAATTATATCAGAGCTGTTAGTACCCATTTAAGGAGGATCAAACATGACATCTAATCTAAAATGATCAAGCACCCCAAATAAGTGAATCTGGACAACAAAGAACAGATCGCAGCAGCCAATGACATGTCAGAAAACTAAAGAAGTATAACCTTAGAAAGTATGAGCATCACCACAAAGATGCAGGCAGCAGGAAGAATTTGTGTCAGCAGGCCAAAATATGTACTCATCTACCAATTCTAGCTGCCAATATCATCATAACTATGTCCATCTAAATGTAGGCCATGCAGTGTAAATGGAAGTGCACTTAGAAACAGAAAAAGGTTTAGAAGCACCAAGCTCAAACATCTCAATAGCAACAAAATCCCTGCCTCACAGCTTTCCACCACATTGGTTTAATATCTAGTCTGGATCTTTTAAGATCCATGAGAAGTAACTTTGCCAAAAAGCAAAAAGCTTTTGTAAAAGATGCCTAGCATCCAGAATACCATTAATCTCTCTATGACTCCTGCCATTAAATTGGATGGGAAAATTTACTCCAACATTGTTTCCTTATCTTTGCTTTTCACTTCTTTTCACTGCAGTGCAAACTGGAGCACTGTAGGTTACCAAAATGCCAAAGCACATGCTCTTTGATTGACCTAAGATAATGCTTGAACATACATATTCGCGCTGCTCCTATGCCTAAACAAAGTCAGCTGCTAAGCATCACACTTTCGGATTGTTCAGATTGGTGGGTCTCAAATCTATTACAGATTGCAACCATCTAATGCACTAGAATTGACAGCTTTAGCACCCATTGTTCAAGTTAAACAGAAAGTTTACTGGTCAGAAGTACATGCAGAATTAATAACTGCTTAGCCATCATATAATAAGTCAAAAATGGGATTCTCTTTGGAAGTTAAGTATCTTTTCAGGGGACAAAAATCTAGACGTTCTTTCAATTACAATTTTAAGTTTCGTGATCAGAAAAAGTCATTACATGTTTGAAAAGAAATTTCTCAAAGTCTAATAAAAAGCCTTAATACAGATGACTGTGTGACGGATGTATCTGCCTGAGATCTGCCCATCCAACTGGAGAATCAAGAGGGTTGAATTCTTATGTTCATTACTCAAAACATGCCATTTGTCATACCACACAAACTTGTCCTATCTTCCTTATGAATCATGAAACAATATTCTTGGTTGATCGTCCATTGGCCTATCTTTTCAAATCGGAGGGACATCAATGCTAAACTCAAGCGTTTTAGAGATACATGAATGATCATTGTCGATAGCGAATGGACTTGAATTCTGCTTTCCAATGTCTCAAGTTGTTATTCTTTTGCAGATTGTTAACTCATTTTTGGCATGCTAAGAGATCAATGAACACTAAACTAGGAAAGTTATCCTGGCAAAAGAAACCTCAAATCAGAATTGAACCCTGGAAAACAGTACACTCTTAAGAGTCTTGTAATGGTTTCTCTGGCCCTTTTATTCAAAGTACCCCTTCATTACTTCTCGATTCCCAACATAGAAATGACCTTTGAGTTTTTCATGAAACATGAAAACTGTTAGCTCATCCATGTCTGCTAGATATAGACTGTTACCTAGTTTGTCCATACCAGAAAATGGAACTATGTCTTTTGGCTAGGAAATAAAATCCTTTTTGAACCGAAAACACATTATCATTTACTTCTTTCCGCCTTCTGCTCTATTGCAACTGGTGTTCTCACTAGATGATTTTCTTGGAAGATTGTTCAATCAAACTACATTGTAACCAATTACAGAGTGACTTTATAGCTTGTCCACAGTTCACTAGTGAATAATCGTCATACCGATAGTTATTTGCCGCCATAAATTATGGTATACCGATTAACTCACATCCCAAAGATTTCATTTCCCCCGTTAATTGGGCAACGATGGAACAACCCCCCCCCCCCCGGGGGGAGGGAAAAAGGCAACGGAAGAAAAGTTATGAATCAGTAAAATCAAGAAAGAACAATTGGTTACAGCTAAGAACAAAATCAATAGTAAGGTGAAATTCAAAAGAAATTGAGAACTACGAACAGATACTAGTGGTAGTGGGGCACCTTAAGAGCAAGAAGGCGGTAAGCCCTTTTGACATCGGAGGTGGAAGCATCCGGCGGGACGCCCAGCACGGCATAGTGGTTCTGGTGGTGGCTGTTGGGGGCGGTGGCTGATGCTGTGATAGTGGGATGTGGTCGACGGCGAAGGATGCGGTGGATGATGTGGCTCCTCCGGTTGCTGTCGGAGAGGAACCTCCTGTTGGAGCCGGAGCTTCCGCCGCCGCCGTCCATTGTGGTGGGCCCCAACAGTATGTATGCCTGCATCTTGGCTCAGTTTTCACTGATAGCAGCTCACTGTCAAATGCCACTGCCACTGTTTTGCTGTCACTAAAACTGCTGTCATCGCTAATAATTGGGCCTTTGGTGTTTTGTTTAAGTTTGGATCTGAGGATGGCAGGACGATTACATTGGGCTCATGGACAAGATCAATGCGCCCAACCATACTGGGCCTGGGCCCTGTGCTGGGAGAAGCCCGGTTTGTACAAACTCGATCCACCGTGTAATGTAGTATATATCAGAAGGCAAAAACTTTGCTCATTCACCTCTACATTTGGTTACTGACTAATCAGACATCTATTATGCCAATTAGATACATTATAATTTTATAAAGACTACTAGTTTTAAAATTTTACAATGATTATCAGGTGCCCAAATACCACATTTACCTTTGCAAAACTTGAAAAAGTTAGCATTTTAGGTGAATCAAGAAAAAGTGAAGAGAAGTGAATGAGAACACATCCACAGAATTCATTCACTTCCTTGAAAGCTGGCTCAAAAGGAGTACAACATCCTGCCGACAACATTAGTATTATGGCTACTGCGCTGCCTGTCACTTTCTAGGAAGGTGGAATCTGAGCTGAGACTCTGCTTCAGCTTCTAACTTGGCTTCATCCCTGTTCATGTACAACACACCACCACCTGCTACTCCCGGCTGCTGAATGCTGATGCCGAGCCATCGTGCATTCAGCTTTGCTAGTAACCCCACTTCAGGAGTCCTCCATGGCAATCAAGTCTGCTGTGGCATAATGAATTGATTCCGCTTCTTTCACCTGGAACAGTATGTCAATGCTTGTTAACTACTAGTTTAAGTTGCTAATCAAGGCATCAAGCCATTGAGCAAGTACGAGGCTTCACTTCCAGTTACAACAAAAGATGTAAATATATCACAACTACTCAGGATATCCTGAACCTACAACGAGCTATAACTAACAGGGCCATAGCTGCGAGAGAGATTTCCCCCTTTTGGCACCTAATCAAGCAATCCAATGCTGCACCTCTTAGCTGCTCCTCAATTTCTTCAATGGTTAGGATGGCATCTACTATCTACAAATGACCAAGAAATCAAGTCAGCAGTTACACTCTAGCAAAATAACAACAGTGTTGCCAGTCCACCGAGTCAAAACTTCTCATATATTAAGGAAAACAACCTTCACTATTTCTTACGAATTGGTCATACACAGACAGCCCAAAAAACACAGTGTAATTGTAAAACCAAGCCCAGAGGTAAATCCCAATAACTAGTTCACTTCTTTAACTTAGATTTGTCTCAAAGAACATACCATATTTTGGTTTAATACTTAAAACTCAAGCGTGGAGGAAGAAGCTAAAACAAGTTACCTTCCAAGAGGCATCAAAAAGCTTATGATAAGATTGAGCAACTTTCTTTTGAAACTCAAGCTGCTCATATCTCTCGCCTCCATAGCCTCCTCTTTCAGCAGCTTTCTGATATTTGTCAAAAATAGCTTCAGTCAGCAAAGAAGCAGTCTGGTCAAGGCAACAATATGTCTAATGAAGCTTAAAGTATTTCTACTTGATGACACTCATGATTGTTGTTGAACATAACTCACGTCTTCACCACATTTTATATGGCCAAACAAGATAACAAAGAACATAAACACTCATATAAGTGAATCCATCATAACCGGTTGAAACTGGTTAAAAGATCTAGGGAATTTTAAGCTTTTTTGTATTGTCACATCAAAGTGTCATAGGTATAAAACTACCATCAGGATTAATTGTAAAAGGAGCCAAAATCCCCACTACCACGAGTGTGTGTGCTGAGATTTTACCTCTGGCAATATGTGAAGATAAACAACCAAATCTTGCTAAATACTTCTTCAGGATAAGAGTATATAGGTGTATCAAAAAAAAAAAAAAAAAAAAAGGCAGAAATAGAGAGCTTATCCCTGACTTATTTTATGACGTATTTCCATCATTTATCTTCAGCAACCTCTGTTGTCTCAAACTGGTTTTATATTACAGTGTATTGGTGGATAACAGATTCCTTTTATCTTGCCCAGTGTTGAATACAATGCGAAGCTACAAAAAGACTCTTCTTCTGTCTAACTGGATATCTCAAGTCAATACATGATAATACGTGCTAAGTGTAATGACACATTGCTTTGCCAATAAATCTAAATGTGCATATAATTTGAACTTCTGTGAAGTGCTAGAGCAGTTCTCCTGAATGTTTATCAGAACCGCTTTATTTACTTGACAAGAAAATGTTCTCTGGACTTACGATTAAAACGTTCAATTAACCGGAAACCAAGATGTAAGAAAAAAGAGAGACAACATGACTATGCCATCATTACCAAAAAAGAGAAACAACATGACTATGCCATCATTACCAACTTAATTAAAAACTATTGAAGGTGGATCCATTACCCCAGAAAAGACAACCATTCCTACTCAGTAAACCATGCAACATATGAAAACACAAGTCAAGTAGATGCAAGTTTATATGTATATCTATCTCTAACAGACACTGATCCAAGCCCTACACACAGCCAGACAGGCGAAGGAGATTGTGAGATAGAGAACCTCTTCTCCCACTGATTTGCACTGAACAGTAAATGAATTGCACGATCATCCAAGTGTGACCTTTTGGAAAGGTAAGAAGAGATCATCTGCCCGACACCAGTAGTTCTATCAGGAAACCTCCACAATTCAACAGCATGTCCCAGCCTTATTAAGAATGAAACTAGTCAGCTAGACTGTGAAGTCTTCCCACATCGGTCCAGACCTTCAAGAACAATTAAAGCCCCCGTAGAATGACTCTTCAAACTATTGGGGGAATGATTCTCCATATGGATTTGTTTGAACTTTGAACGAGCACTTGAATTTAAACTTCAAATGAGAGTTCAGCATAGACTGAGTAGGGGCTACCCTGATGAAATTTCCAAATCATATATCAGACAATAAATGGAACTCAATCAGCATATTATGGTGTCCCACACAATGCTATACAATGGAATGCGGTTAAGTTTATAAATCTAATGCAGCATTAAGTTCTATCGCACAACAGAACATGGCACACTGGAGACCTGAATATATGCACACAAAGATGACCCCCACAGACAGAAAGGTACCAGTCTACCAGAAAGTCAAATGTATAAATGAATTTCTACTCTGTTTCCTGCTATATCAACTTAAAATTAGACCTTCTTTTTAAGTGATTTGCTTGGCAGGCTAGCAAAACAAAACTAAGTTGAAACCAGCACTAAAACTGCTAACAGTAAAAATGCATTGTTTATGGCTAAAAACCAAATTTGAAAGAATAAAAATCCAAGCTTTGAGGCAAAAAAAAAAAAAAAATATGGCGTTCCAGTAAACGAACTCGTAGAGAGACATTTGCAAATTTTAAATAAACTATCGTATTTGCTCAGCGGGAGGGGGAAATATCCCAAAAGAAGTGGGAGGCACAGAAGGTTTTCCATTGACAGAAACAAACAGACGAAATTACGAAAAGATGCATTGAAACTACACAACGAATATAAGGATCAGAAGAAGCCCATGAAAAGTTACCAATTTTGTGAGACAAATGAAGAAAAGGAGAAAAGGGATGGATTAAGTGAAGTAGAGGTGCACTTACACAGAGCTAGAAAGTGAAATAGCTGGGGGCATGTATCGACTTTCAAATTCACACCTGCACTGCACCAGGTCACGAAGCCACGAGGCCCATAACCATGCTTCGAGGACCAAGAGGGAAGGACAATTTAGCAGAATGAGGTTTGTCCCTACTCCCTAATGAAATATCATTGCGGCAAATGTTAAGCGTCTAAACATAGGTTTGAATAAAAGCTATCAATGGATCAGCTTGGTGGATACTAGAGTGCCGATTTGATCAGGATTCATCTATGAGTACCTGAGAAGAAATTGAAGGGGCTGCCTGGTTGTACCACTCGTAGATGTTCTCCTCTACTGCCCACCTCGTTCCAACGTTGTTGACAATGACCAAGGCGAGCCTGGTCGTCGGTCTTCGCCCCTTTCCCTGGGTCATCGGACTGACTGGATCTGTGTGTGGGGCAGCGTTCAGCAACCCAAAAGACGAAAGAAAAATCTAAAAAAATCTACGGCCACATCATGGGATCTTCCATCACTGCAGGCTACCTAAAGCCTCCAAAGTAACTAGGATTCTTTAAGAAGTAGTGCGACTCTGCTAAATACGATTAAGGTGGTAAGTTACTGATTATGATGATTTATCTAGTCACTGCTGACTACTACTAGTGCAAAGCTCCTCCACCTTTGCTTTTTCTTACTATTCAACACATAACAGCCCACACTTCTAATCACTAATCACACTGCATAGCTTCCAAAATTACGTCTACATTCATTTGGTTTTAAAACATATAATACAGCACATTTCTTTCGTCTCCGAATAGGGATTTTGCAAACCTTCTCCTACATCGCAGGTACTTCTTTCCTTCTTGCCAATTCTTCATTTTGGGTGTTCGATAACAAAGATTATAGTTGTCATTTGTAGCTTTATGATACCCCATTTAGGATTTGGATCTGACCAAATTCTTTTCTTTTTTTGCTATATTTATATAGACACACACACATCTAATTTGTCATTTAATTTTCCGGATTCTTTTGCATATAGTGCCTGATTCATGAATGCGTTACCTATAGCCCTTGTTGCCTTCCCTTCTCTGGAGCTTTTGATTGTTTTCACTGCAAAGATAGCTTTTTTATTCTCAGATGTTGGTTTCCCTGGCCCGTCTTGAGGATATACTAATTGCTGTTCTCATCTCGCAACAAGATCAAAACACATTGCTATTGTTAATATGGAATACATTATTACCTATGCATGATCATATGCTGTTTTCTATTATCTGAGATCATCTAAATAAGTTAACTCTCAATTTCTCTTCACGTTGGCTTCATCCTAATTCTTTCGCTAAAAAATTGGTATCTAACAGAGTAATGAAACTAATGGCTCTTTACGAGGAAACCACTTTGCTATTCATACCTAACAGAGTGAAACTGTGGTGGTCTCAGCAGGCAATCTAAGTATTTTCAATGTGCAATGCCGGCACTCTTCTTCTGTGGAATACAACTGTACTGCTTTAGACAAATGGCACTTATTGGTGACAAGATACTGAAGATTTCATCTAATTTGCTTACTACCTAGAAGGCCTATGAATTTGCTGCAGCTTAGAGTATTTTGTTATCTCAATCCACATTGTTGTTTTGATTTACAAAAAAACTGGGAAAATTTGATTTCTAACAGTTGAATAGTTAGGCATAAAAGAAGAAACTTAATAATAATCTACTGTCCATATGTGGAAAGGTAAAGTGGATTTCGATGGAAATCTCTAGGATTAAAGGAGAACCTAGATGTTTGTTGGATGGTAAATGATGAAGGATAGGATGGAATTTGAGAGTCCTAGCTCTAGAATTTAACACTTTCTCATAGGCAATGTAATTGAAAGCGACACACGTCAATGAAGAGAACAACGAACACGTATCCACTTGGTCCTCTGGCTTCTTATAAATCCAATTGTTTTGCCTTATTTTATTAGACTAATTGCATGCTAAAAGTTCTACAGTTGCAATATGGTCGAATATTTTGGTTTGTAAGCAAAACGAGCTTGTATCTGCAAACTCATATCTCTCTCAATGTATTATTTGACTTTTTCTATTAAGTGTTTGACGAGTTAAGGTTTAGCCTTTCAGTTAACAAGATTATTTTCCTTCCTAATTGATTATTGATTTTGAAAGACTTTGTCATCTACCAATCTGTTGGATCCATGTTAGACTGATTCTGCATGTTATGCACTCTAGGAAAGAAAGCTTGGTGCATCCACATGGCCACATTGGGCAATTCAGCAAATATCTTCTGGCATGAGTGTCCAGTTGGGCAGGCAGAAAGGCAAAAGCTACTGAATCAGAAGGGATGTGTTGTATGGATAACAGGGCTTAGTGGATCAGGTCAGTATTTTGATTACTTTGCTAGAATCCTGTTTCATTTCCTACCGTTTAATGAGTTTTAGAGTCTCTGGGCTTGAATACTTTTACCTTCTCAATTAAAGTTCGTTGAATGTGGTCTATACCTGTTTATTATTCAAGATTCAAACGCCTTCATATGCTAAATTATCTGGAGTCCAGATGTTCACCATTCTTCTTATGCCTCCTTTTCGATCTTTTACAGGTAAAAGCACACTTGCATGCACTCTCGGCAGAGAACTGCATTCTAGGGGAAAACTTTCTTATGTTCTTGATGGGGACAATCTTCGGCATGGTTTAAACAAGAACCTTGGTTTTGCACCTGAAGATCGGACAGAAAATATACGTCGGGTTGGTAAGTACACGGTACATCTGGATGGAATGTTTTTTTGGTTATTGACGAGGTGTGGCTGAACCGAGACTTTAAAATAATCTCCAGGAGTCAGAATCGAAGTTGTTAGTTTTTGACTTAGATTGCCCTGAATATTGCACCAAGTTAAAGTACTTTGACAGTGCATTTCTCTGTGAAAGTTTTGACATTGGATAAGAGCTCCATTATGTATGTTCAGCGTGAGGAGATACTTTGGTCTTTCATCCAGAATTTGAGGTTGATATTTTTCTTTCATCTTTGAGAAGCAGAAATTCTACACCATCTGATTGGATAGCAAGATTTGTTTATGGTTGGAATCTTCTTCCAATTTCATTTAATCAAAGGAAACCAAAGGCAATGATGCCTTAACTCTTCCACAAATTTTATATGGAAATTTATATTTTTCTCTCTACTTCAGTTTGAATATGTTATTTGTCTATTGTATTTCTTAAAAATTATTCTTCCAAGTCATTTGATGGAGGATTGAGACAATGTTGTGATTCCTGTTTTAATTTGCTAATTTTTGTGGGTTCACTGAAAAAAGCTTGATTTTTGGTAGGGGGATGAATGGTTTATTGGGGAAACTGAAATATATTCCTACCATGTTATTGGGGAAATCTGTTTTGTGCTTGTTTGAGAAGAATGCACTTAGATTTTGTGAAATGTAGTTTACTGGAGAAATTGAAATAGATTCCTACCATGTTATTTCTTGACTTTAGAAAGGACGTACTACTATTTAGTATTCACCAAACTTCCACTTCAAGGGCAGAGTACTTGTTGATTAGTATTACTACCTCAGACCCTAAAATCATTGTGTTTGCATTTATTTAGGGGAAGTAGCCAAGCTTTTTGCAGATGCTGGATTAATTTGTATTGCTAGTCTGATATCTCCTTATAGAAAGGACCGTGACTCTTGCCGTGCATTATTGCCAGATGCAAACTTTATCGAGGCAAGGATATTAGTCATATGTATTAAGTTTGTGTGACCATTTGAACTGTAATTTAACTTATTATTGTCGATTGAAACATTTTAGGTTTTTATGAATATGCCTCTATCACTGTGTGAAGGGAGAGACCCCAAAGGCCTCTACAAGCTAGCACGAGCTGGAAAGATCAAAGGTATATTCTATTTTGTACTGCATGCATTACTAGACCCTCAAATGGTCTCTATAATCTCATTTGAATTCCAAGATTAACAGCCTAGCCCTGGTTAGAGTGGAAAAGGCTTAAATAAGGATGATGGATTTAAAATAAAAAAAAAGGGTAGTGAAGCAATGAATGAGCAATCTAGTATTAAATGGTGGATTTTACTGTTCTCATCTGCATGACACGGTTTCAATTAAAGTTATCAATTTAGATCCTCCTGCTTTTGTGTCAATCCTTGTTTTTACCTCTACACAACAGGTCCAGTTAAAGTAATGATATGGGGATTCATGTTTTGACTTGCTGCTCTATAATGTCTAAACATAGTAAATGCCATCTTCTTGTTTCTCCACGTGATAACATAGAAAGTATGGGTGAATGCTAGAATCATATTTTGCTCTTCTTTATTCTTCACTACTGTGGCAGAACTCTTAAAAAGTTCATCCGCTTCTGCCTAACCTGATTGTATTGCAGGTTTCACTGGGATTGATGATCCTTATGAGCCTCCTTTAAATTGTGAGGTGCGCTTTCCTTGAATACTATTATGGAATGATATCAATCTTCAAGTTCATGAGATATTTCACTTTGGTTGTTATGAAATCCGCTGTGTTTTGTTGGTCTTGTGCAATGGTGCCAGCTGAGAGATCATACTGATCCATCCCTTCCTCCATCTTTTCAGATTGAGATACAGCAGATTAATGGAGTTTGCCCTGCTCCGTCTGAGATGGCCGGGCAGGTAGCATCCTACTTGGACAGTAAAGGATTTCTACAGGCTTAGGGGTCAACTACCCAAAAGATTTTATTTTATTTTTTTTTTTTATTTGTTAATTTCATTCATCTCTTGGATTTATCTGGTTGAGCACATTCCGTGATGAGGGTCATGAGCTGGACATGGTAGGGTTGCACAGTTGTCTCATGATGTATTACGGAGTTTAGAGCACACTAATCACTATTGTAGTAGTACTTTTCTGAAGTTGGAGTAAGGGAACTTGAGAAATATATGGTTCCAGTGAAGTAGAGGTTTGTGGAGCTGGAGAATTGTTTAAAAGGGTCTAATGTATTAATTTTATGCAAAATACAGTTTAGTGATGATGATGACTATAAAGATGGACCTGTCAGAAGAAGGAAATCCTAAAAGACTAAACCAATGCTTTCAATTTTGTTTCATCATTTTGCTGAAGGCGCTGAAGATCTGATTGTTTACAGATATAATAAGCTCCTTACATGAGAAGTACTAGAGCTTTACCTGCAACTGTTGAATCTTTGTAAAAATTGCGTCTTTATGTCACGTCGCCAGAGCAAATAGTATCAGAGTCTCATTTTCCTTTTGTCTGTCCACGAACTAATCACTGGCTGCCCACATGCATATTAGTAGTCGAGTTTTGGTTCAGAGGGAAGAAAAATATTCGTCAATGTCTGGTTGGAGTAGACTCCAATCACCATATACCTGGAAATGCAATAAACTGCCCATATATACAAAAAGAGAGCATTGGCTGGCTTGGGAAGAAACTCAAAAATAGTAATAATATGACTTGAAATGACCTTTTTAACGCTAAAGTTTCTTTGACTGGGAAGGAAAGGGCAAGGAAAGGAAAGGTGGACGCGGGTTCCTTTCTTTCCTTTACAGTTTACACACGTAACTATTGAATCCTCATCCATCCATCATCCTCATCATCATTGCGGCACGCAAACTTCCAGTTTCCATATCCAACAAGCTTAAAGAATCTCTTGTTCTTTTTCTGACCAAGAAATAAAGAGCAAAAACAGGGGAAGAAAGGGAGAAAAAGATAGGGAGCAGCCAAGAAACTGCAAGCAGAAAGAGAGAGGAGGCGATGGTGTTCAATAGCCCGGTGGTGGTGGGAGTGGCCAACTTGTCGGCCAATGCGTGCCAGTACATAGCCTGTAATCCCGAGAGACTGCCCAGCGATCAAGTCCTTTATCTTGTCTGCTGTCTCCCTCTTCGGCAGATCCGTCGTCTCGCTCTGTATCTCTGGTCCGTCTTCTGCTTCCCTTTACCCCCTGACCATGACCGAGACCACCATCATTACAACCCCCCTCCTCCGCTTTTCTACCCTAACTATTCCTCCTCTTCTTCTTCTTCTTCTTTATCCACCTCGACTTCAGACTCTGATCTTCAAGCTTTACACCCTCATCTGCATTGACCATCCATTCATTCATTCATTGAGCGAGTGACCTTTATCGGAAGACCAGGAGGTCCAGGACCAAGGCCCCACCTTTTCCCACCACCCCCCCCCCCCCAAAAAATTTTTTTTTGTACAGTAGTATTTTTCTCTTTCTCCTCCTTCCTTGCAGAATAAAATGAAAGCATGAAAGCAAATGTAATATCTATTTTGTGATTTGCGGTTTCCCTGTCATTCTCTGTCGGCATAACAGGGATAAGACCTTTTTTTTTTATCTTTAATACAGTAATTTGTTGAAAGTTTTTAGCTTTCCTTCATTCTATTCTTCGATTGAACTGAGATACCTTGCTGATAGGCTTCATCTCTTCTTTTTGAATTGGTTGGCTCTTATTTCGAATATCTGGTAAAGCTGACTGATTTCATCAATAACACTAGTGCTGGTCTGAATCTGCATCGTGGTGTTAGCATAAACAAATGCTTTGACTTTATGCTTATTGGTTAATACTAATTAGTGTAGATTGTGTGATCTCTTCTTTGTTGGAACTTGGTGTTTGATTCTCTTCCAGCTAACCATGGAATAACTGACTAATCAAGTTCACATTGGATTTGATTTGGCAGCCTGAATTTCTGTTTCTATTTTGGTTACCAATGATTACTTGGTTTGTTACTCTTTATTTGCAGATGCCTTCATCTGTAAGCTCGAGACTTGTTGTCCTTTCGATCTGTCTTATTTTCCATATAGTTCCATACCCTGCCATATATCCCATTGATTGACGAGTCTATTTATTTTATGTTCTCTGGAGGAGGACCTTTACTCGGTAGACAATCTGGCTTTTCTTTGTTGGTGTCCTCCAATGTCTGGGATTGTGATACTGATACAGGGGTGTTTGTTTTTAAAGGGGAGGTTGAGGTGAGTGGGATTTTGCGTAGAAAACAAGAATCATTGAGCAAGCTCATTTGCGTAAGGTGTTCTCCTTTGGTAGATCAATAACTTGACCGCTGGCTGCTGTGCCCTTGCCCTTGCAAGTATTTCTTTGTGTAGTGGGGGTTGAAGGGAGAGGGTGGCTGGGGTGGAATAGACAATAAAAGCACAAGAAAATGAGTTGGTTTCAGAAAAGATGAATGATTCAGCAAGTCCATTTTATTAGGATGTTCATTCTGACTTAGTTACCACTAAAATGTGTGGTTGTTGATTGCTTCTTGTTATCTTCAATGCATGGTTTGTTTGGGACTTGGCAGGAAGAGAGAGAGTTTAAAGTTTAAACCCGAGGGAAAATCAACAAAGGAAATGGTAGCTGGCTGAAAGATCACCTTGCTGAATTAGGGAACTGGTAGGAGGTGAGGGACAGCCTTCATTGACAGGAGCTAATTGTTTCTGTGATGATAGCTGCCCTTTTGAGTTAATCTATGTGTTCCCCAAGTGAATGCCAAATATGGGAAACTGGATTGGAATCTTATATGGATGGATGATGTTATCTAGAGTGCTGCAGGGAAAATGAAAATTTTTTTGTTTTCTTGAGAATCTCTCTCTTAAATAAATATCTGATTCATGATATATATCCTCTCCTGTGTCTGGAACTTGGATTGCTATACCATTAAAGTTCCCTCTTTGTCCAGGCTTTTGCATGCAGGGTGCTGGTAGTTATAAGACTTTAATCTGCCTTTTTGCTTCCTTGAAGCAATGGCAAAATCTGAGGTTGGGATTAATATATTCTTTCTTCCCGTGAATCCGTCGTCTTGATCTATGCTTTTAAAGATCTTTTCAGGTTGTTTATTTATGTTTTAGTTTTCTATCTAGATTCCATAGCTTAGCTTGGACTGGGGTTTTCTCAATGTCTGGATAGACTCGACAGAATCCTTGGCCTGATTTCAGCATGTCACTTGACTTATTAATGTTGCACTACGTAACAAGTACAACAGCCATGTTATCGTTCTTCCTTCATCAATTTGAAAATCAGAAACTGAAGGTGCAGGAGGACTACTGATCTGGCCGTCGGCCTTGTTTGGATTGGAGTTTTCTGCCAAAAATTTTTTATATTTTTCGTGATCACATCTTCTAAATACCTTTTTACCTTGTATGCATCACATTGCTACACTATATATTTTTCCATGAGAAATCCAGTAAATGACAATTCAGACAAGAACATGTAGTACAAGATAATTACCAGTTCAGTTTCTTGTCATGTGTCTTTAACTATCAGCTACTACTGAATTGGTTTAGCATCCAACGAAGCTGCTTTCGTCTTCTTTACTCATTACTCCAATCTGCGTCCTATTTGAAGGTTGGTTGAAAGCATATTCTGTTTTTCTTTGTAGATATTTTTTTTCTATCAATGCAAACTACAATGAAAACATAACACATACCCCAAAATTTCGATAGCATAGACATGAATTTTTTCCAATAAGCATCTACAGAATGACATATAAAAGCCCTAATGAATGGATAATGGTTCCTAATGCTGTTTTAATTTCAAGCATACAAGGTGGCAAGACAAGTTTAATAGAATCCGTAGCAATTATGGTATAGGAAAGATCAGTTTCATCCGTTATGCAATTATGTTAAGGACAACCTAATCGTTCATTCTATGTGCACTACGTAATATTACCATATTAGTAAACTATCTATTTGTCAACATAAGTTAACTCAGTTGGCAAGTACGGATACTTCCTCACAAAAGATTGTGTATTTAAATTAGGGTAAAAAACCGCGGCGGTCCTCTAACTTTCAGTTTGGTGCACTTTTAGTCCTCCAACAATTAAGTGTGCGTATTTAGTCCCCGATCTAATGAATATGTATACTTTTAGTCCTTCCGTCCAGACCTGGTGTTAAAATGGATGGGAAATATATCACGGACGATTCGCGTGACATTTTTTAGGGGTAATGTCGTCACTAAACGCACAGCCACTAAGAAGAATCCAACATTTTCGTCAAAAGACTGTTGCACTCTCCAACTGTAAAAAGTTCATCTTCTGCATGAGGAGGGAGCCTAAAAAACTATTCGAGATCGTTAATTTGCAGCAGGAAAGAAGATCGGTCGTGTGTTGAAACGTGCCTAGAAGAATGATGGAATGGAAAATTAGGGACAGGGGCGTCTACTTCGACCCCTACTTAGTATACGGTATGTTCTCCAAAAAATTTTAATCTTTGTCTGGAATTTGTCAGTTAAAGTGTTTATGAATGGTATAACATGTTTTGATTTGGCTGTGGGGTTTTAAGTGGGGATTTTTTGTCTGAAATGCAAGAGGATTGTGGGCCCAAATATGAGATTTTTGTAGCATTTGTTGTCTGTAAAGAAGCAAAGTGGTCCTAAGCATTTTCAAATAATTAATGCTACTGGGCCATGAGTTTCTTTGTCTTTGTTGAGATTGTTTGATTTTTATTATTGTTAATAATACATCTGAACTTGGGGTTGGGTTTAGGGTTTTTTTTAATATGAGTTAATCAATTATTAAATAATGATTACTTGCAATTGTTAATGTAGAGACAGGAAGTGAATGGTTTAGTATAAGAATTCATCATGGTGGAAAGATTCAGTGGGGAAGTTACATAAGCTATGCTGGTGGTGATGTAGACCATGTAGATTTATGTGATTGTGATCGGATGTCAATTCATGAACTAAATGGGATGGTAGAGGAATTGGGTTATGGTGGGGCAACCATGATGTACTACTATCTTGAACCAACCAAGGACCTAAATAGTGGATTGAGGGAGTTGTGTACAGATACTGATATAAACAAGTTTTGTGGCTGGGCATATGAATATAAAGTCCTGGAGGTTTATTGTAACCACTTGACTGTTAAAGAAGTTGATCAAGTGTTGATGAAAACTGGTAATGATAAGTTAGTACAGAAGAAGAAAAGTGGTGTGCTAATTGAAGAAATAGATGATGAAGGTAGGGTAATCAATGAACCTTGTTTTGAAATAATTTGTAGTGGACCAAGACCATCACAATCAAGTAGGCATGAGGTTGACCATTGTACTAGCACTTCAGTACCGAGGCATGAGGTTGACCAGGGTACTAGTTTGTCAGCACCTAGGTATGAGTTTGAGCAGGGTACTAGTGCATCAGCAACTAGGCATGAGATTGACCAGGGTGCTAGCACTTCAACAATTGAGGCAACAGTTGAATCTTCAAGGAATGAACAGATCAGAACACATGGAAGGCGAGAGGAGGTAGTGGGAGATGTTGATGGTGAAGGGGATTCGGAATCAGATTTAGATATAGGGGTATTTGATTGGGATGTTGATTACTGTAGAGATGAGCAGCTTCTTCATAGCCTGGGGACTAAGATGGACCAACAGCAACAAAATACAGGAGAAGAGCAGCAGCCATTTGTTGATCATGAAGACAACATCCAGCAAACACAGCAGTCGTTTGTTGATCAAGAAGGCAACATCCAGCAACCACAGCAGCCCTTAGATGGTCAGGCAGACAATAGCCAGCAACCACAGCAGCCTACCTCAATGAAAAAACAAGTTAGGAGAAGAAGGGACAAACAAGTGGATGAAGCATCAAATGCTGCAATTCAGACAAATGCCTTGGAAAAGGATTATGTACCTGATCATTTAAATAGTGATGGTGAATCATCAGATGAAGATGATGAGCAGTTTAAAATGAGATACAAGAGATTTGAATGGGATAAATTCTTGAAGGATCCAAAGTTTGAGTTAGGGATGAAATTCGAATCAAGAGAACAATTCAAGGCAGCAGTGACAGAGTATGGTATAATCAAGGGCAAACCAGTGTGGACATGCAAAAATGAGACAAAGCGGGTGAGAGCATTTGTAAAACCATGTCCTTGGGTTTGTTTTGCATCAATTGAGAAGGCACTTGGTTCAACTGATTTAGTTGTGAAGACATTGACTGATGTGCATGAGAATTGTAATCATGCATGGAAAAACAAAAATATTACATCTAGATGGCTATCCAATAGGTATGCTGAGAGAATTCGGGCTAACACAAAGATACCTATTAGGGAGTTGAGACGCGGTACATGAGGATTACAGGCGAGATTTCCAAATGGGTGGCTAGAAAAGCAAAGGTCAAGGTACAACTTATTAAGGAGAGGCACAATATAAGAAGATTTGGGAATCCTGTAATGAGATCAAGAAGACACATGAAGGAAGTAATATGGAGGTCATGTTCACTCCATTTAGACAGTCTGGAGGAAATCCAAGATTCATGCCTATCCTGCTTAGGTCCTTTGAAGCAGGGCTTTAAGGATGGATGCAGGCCTATTATAGGCTTAGATGGATGTCATCTAAAGGGTACATATCCGGGACAATTACTACGACTATTGGAGTGGATCCCAACAATGGATATTGGCCAATTGCATGGGCAGTTGTGGAGAAAGAAGGTACAGAACAATGGGCTTGGTTCCTTCGTTTATTGAGTGAAGATTTGGAAATTGACAACCAGTTTCATTACACATTCATTTGGATCGAAAGGTTGTTTACATCAACTTTCATAATTCAAATGCTACACTTTGTTGGTACTTAATGAATAATTTTTCTTTTTTGAATGCAGGGACTGGATAGAGCACTATCCGATGTGCTCCCAAATTGTGAGCACAGATATTGTGTACAACATCTATACAGAAATTTTAAGAAAAAACATCCAGGACAGGCATTAAAAGAAAGAATGTGGAATATTGCAAGTTGTACTACAATGGAGCACTTCAACAAAGCAATGGCAGATTTGGAGGCATATGACAGTGAAGCATATAGTTGGGTCAAAAAAGCGCCTCATCCAAGACATTGGTGTAAGGCCTTTTTCCCAACTCACACTAAATGCGACATGCTGGTGAATAATCTGTGTGAATCTTTCAATGCTCACATCCTTGAAGCCAGGGACCAACCTATAATTTCATTGTTGGAGGCTATTAGAGAATATTTAATGGTCAGGATTCAAGAAAGAAAAGCTGACATGGAGAGGTGTAAAGGCCCTATTGGACCACTGCCTAGTCGCATTGTTGATGAAAGGGTCAAGCATTCAACTCAGTGGAATCCTACATGGAATTCTCAAGTTGGTTATCAAGTGAAAGGTCCAAAAGGCCAACAATATGCTGTGGATCTAAACAAAAGGCATTGCACATGCAACCTGTGGGCCGTGAGTGGAATTCCTTGCCCTCATGCAATATCTGCAATCCACAGAAATAATGGAGACCCTTACAAAGAACTAGAGAGCTACTGGAAAGAGCATTTCAAGATATATTGTAATGTCCTCCACCAATTAGTGGGGAAATTGCATGGCCCCATCTACCATGCCTCTATTGGACCCTCAGGTCATTACTCAACCGGAAGGCCAAGAAAGGCTAGGAGAAGAGACGCGTAATGAGGGAAAAAATCATGGGAGGAAATTGAGAAAAAGAGTTGTTATACATTGTAGGAAGTGTGGCAAGTCAGGTCATAATGCAGCAACATGTAAGGAAGGGTCTACCACATCTAATCAAGGAGAACAACCTGAAAGACAGCCTGTACGTTTTTAGAAATTGATTTACAAATGCACATTTAAGACTACAATCTAACATCTTTATGTCTTCTACCTTTGTTAGGTTAGAGAGGACCAGCAATGTGAGGAGAGGACGACTTTGCAGCAGCAGCAAGTGTCACAGCAGCAAGACCAGCAATGTGAGCAGAGGAGGACTGTGCAGCAGCAGCAAGTGTCACATCAGCAAGACCAGCAATCTTCCTTTCAGCGTGTTAATATGGAAGAACACCAAGCCTCTACCAGCAATCCCCCAACAGAACCACCACCTCCTAAGAGGAAGAAGCAGAAAAGTACTTCAAAACACCCATTGACAGATGCTGATAAAGGTTTCATCAATTTGAACTATGCGTATCTTGGCAAGTAGCCTCCTTTCTCTGTTGGGCATTGGAGGGGAAAATGGAGTGGAAGAGGTAGGGGAAGAAGAGGGAGAGGAAGCGCAACTGGAGATGGAAGAGGACAAGTCCATGAAGGCCACTAGAAAAGATAGTTTTTCCAGAATAGCAGCACTTTATTCAATGACGAATGCAGCTCTTTTGTAATTATCAATAGATAGCTTTTGACCAACTCACTATCTTTTTATCCAAATTTGCTTTTTGTCTAAGTGATTAACCATTTTGTTATTAGCCATTTGTGTAAGTGATTGACTTGTTGTCTACTGATGGTTATAGCCAATTGGGAATGTTTTAGCCATTTGACTGCTATGTTGAACTTTTGTTAACCACTTGTTAATCAGTAAAGGTAGCAAGTCACATTCTCTTATTTTAGCATTTTATGTTCTTTTTATTGCACTTTATTGTATTGAATTTCTGGTTGATATATCATATTCAATGCTAGTTCTAACATAAACTTCATTCCATTACTTCCATTCATTCCCAAACCAAGAACGATGTACGATTCCAAAGCCACTTTTCATATAAGGCAAGCTATCAATACATAAGCTTTATACAATATGGCAGGATTACATAACAAAACAATTGTCACACAGACTCCATAAACCCATCACAGGTCTCCTTTGATTTGCAGCATTCCAGATGACATTCTTTCATCTTGATGCCAGACCACCATTAATAACATTAAAATCCAAGAGATCGCTAGTAGCCTTACAAGCCACTTCCTAATCTGCCTTTGTCTCTGCAATTCTTCTTCTATCTCCCTCACTTTCATCTTCAACATTGTAGCCTTTGTCTCCAATTTTCTTAGCACATCTTCCATTTCATCTCTTTGTTGCTCAGTTGTATTTATCCTCTTTAAAAGCCCAGGAATCACCTCAGTTGACCGACGACACATCTCCCCGTCGATCCAATCCCAGAAGTCGCAGCTACCATCAGCGCATACGGCGTACCTCCGTCCAGGATTTCGAGATGTCCATGAAGTCGCCATCTTCGTTATTTTACCGCAAAGGCACATAGGGGGAGTTGGACTGCTGAATCTTCTCATTTTTAGCTCACCTCAGATACACTCGATCAACTACTACCAATCTTCAATGGTGGAAGCCGATCTCCCACTGCAATGAAGAAGGAGGAGGACGAGATTTGAGGGAAAGTGGCTGTGCGTTTAGTGACGACATTACCCCTAAAAAATGTCACGTGAAGCATCCTGATGTGTTTCCCATCCATTTTAACACCAGATCTGGACGGAAGGACTAAAAGTATACATATTCATTAGATCGGGGACTAAATACGCACACTTAATTGTTGGAGGACTAAAAGTGCACCAAACTGAAAGTTGGAGGACCGCCGCGGTTTTTTGCCCTTTAAATTATGTCTCGGATACGAGGACTATGTTGGTGAGGAATCTGGTTGTGTATTGGAATCTTGTCTTGGATGCGAATACTATGTTGGAACCCTACCCCAAGGACTATGTTGGGGAATCTATGTGAGCCCTGCCTTAACCCTGCCTTAACCTGTGATATATGGGAATCGAAATTTAAACTTTTTCCAATCAAAAAAATAAACTGTCAGTTTTTTTCTCTTCTTCTTTTTCCAAAATACAGCTTAAATTGTTGGATTGGTATATCTACCAATAAACTAGTAGGAGTAGGAAGGAAAAAAGTTGAAAGAAAAAAAGTGAAAATTGAACCATTTTGAAGGGAGGAGAAATAAAGACGAAGAACGTGGGAGGATAAAAAAGGGAAAAAAATTTCTACAAGAAGAAGAAACTAGCTGTAGCAGTACTAGGCAGCAGTCCACGGGAAGAAGGAAGATGAAGAACGTGGCAGGAGTATTCCCCCAGAAGATGACGCAACCTCTACGACATAGCTTCTCCTTCTCCTCATTCTTTAATTTGACTACCCACCGTCACCACCCTGCTCAACCAATAATACTACGACGACTGGTACAGACCACACTACCCACCCCGCAACCATTTTACTCCTCCTTTTCGCCTTCATCTCCAACCACAATCCGGCCACGCCGTTGTATTGTTTCCATGGCCTCTTCTTCCACCGCTGATTCACCAGCCCAGGTCGTCCCTTTTTTTTTTCTTGAAAAAGCTCTTCAAAAAAGATTTTGTTAAATTTCTTATCTTCTATATGGGTTATGAATTGAGCTTGAGCTGGGCTCTGTTTTGTGCCTGACTGACCAAAGTTGTAATCTTGTGCTGTCTTTCTTGCTTATACAGAATGCATCAGCAGCCGTTGATGGCAGTGGCGGAATCAATAATGTGTTTGAATTAGTTCAAGCTCATCAGGTTTGTCTTAGTTACTTGATTGCTCACTAGAATTCTTCTTCTTGTCATCTTAACTTGAAGACTTTGATCACACTCTTCATCAGGTTTGTCTTGATTACTTAATTGCCCACTAAAATTCTTGCTGTTGTCATCTTAAGTTGCTTAACTTTCATCCTACTGTTTGGTGTTATTTAATTAAGATGAAAGATGCCTGATCCTTTTGCAGGAGAAGGCTGCTAGGCTGCCTCCAGTTGAAGAAATAAAGACACTTCTTCATCACAGCTTGCGTGGCATGCTTTCCACCTTCTCTCTGGTCTGCTTCCCCATGACTCTTTCTTTCTTACACATTTTCTTTTTTTTTTTTCTGAATTTTTAATTTGCCTTTCCCTTGATCTAACATGTATGCAAAAATGTCTGGAAACCCTGCCTACTCATATATTTAGGAGTATATGGCTGGTTTTTTTAAGTTTCCTGGGAGAAAGTAAATTGATGCTCTTATTGCTAGTACTTTAACACCATTTACTAATGTTGTTAGTATTCGCAGAAGATGGCGACTTTTCGAATCTTACCAATATTTGATTCCCAATTCCTGACTTTTTTTTCCCCCTTAAAATAAAACGTGCAAGGCATCATTCTTCAAAGTTATTGCATTTTGCTTTTGCAAGAACAGAGCACAAGTTTCAGTAGCTTTACTTGATCACTTTAGGCTTCCACTGCTTCGTGTATTGATGAAGTTGTCTGATACTCATTAAATCACAGCAATCTGTTTATTGAGTGCAGAAGCATGAAGGTTACCCATCAGGATCCATGGTTGACTTTGCCTGTGATGCTTACGGATCTCCAATTTTAGCAGTCAGCAACTTAGCTGTTCATACCAAGGTCTGTAACAAAACCTCTCAGGAATGTTATGACCAAGAAGTTCTTAGCTATATCTCAATAGATATATTGTTTGCAAGTGAAGAGTCTTTATTAATTTGGTTGCGTGCACTTTTTGTTGGATAATGTGGAACCTCATGCTTGAATACAGTAAGGGGCTTGTTCTCAATTGCTTAAATTAGCTGATTCCAGCTTGTTCTGATCTGGTAACCTCTGGGTGTCCTCCTTTGTCTTTTGTTTCAACCTATAGTTTATTTCCTTATCACACTGACTTTGAGAAGTAGCATTGGAAGTGTTTCATCAAACAACTTTAATGTCTGCAACTGTTGACAGGAGAATAGCCTTTTAGTTTTTAAACTAGCTTTTTCAAGAGTCACTTTGCGTAATCAAAATTCAAACAAGAAGTTATCTTGATCAAGATGTAATCATCCAGTTAGCTAGTTGAATATGGAAGCATAAGCCATCTTCTTAAAGATTCTGTCGTATCTTTGAAGATGTCATCCTTGTAAATTAAATTGTACTTGCTACTGTTGCAGACTTTACATTATCAGTTGCTGCCTACTGCAGGACCTCTTCGCTAATCCCAAGTGCTCATTGCTTGTAGCAAAAGACCCTGCTGACAGGACTGAGACAGTGATAACAGTGCATGGTGATGCTGTCCCTGTGAGTGGCAACTTTTGGTTCATGCTTGATTTTTTTTTTAATTAAACTTCATGTACTTTATTCTTTCTCATTCTTAATGCATGAGTTGTGTCATCTCCAAGTTATAGCAAAGTTTAGATTCCCTGTGGACAATGGTGTAGGTTGCAGAAAATGACAAAGAAGCTATTCGTGCTGCATACTTGGCAACGCATCCAGATGCATTTTGGGTAATTTTTCAGTCTGATGTTAAATTCCCTATAATCAACGGGAGATAATTTAACTGACGCAACAATTCTTTCGCAGGTTGACTTTGGTGATTTCCAATTTCTGTGTATTGAACCCAAAGTCATACGATATGTCTCAGGTGTTGCAACAGCTGCATTGGGTTCAGGAGGTTAGTATATAATTGAGCTCCTAAAGTCTCTTCATTTTTGTTGTTTTTGTCCCTGTCTTGAGGGGTACATACATGGTGTTCTCATTTAGATGATCAAGTGAATAGGACTTTCAAGCCTTTTTTTTTTTTTTTTGAATTACAAGTTTTCTTTCTCTTCTTTAATTGCTTTCAGAATTTAGACCGGAGGAGTTTAGATTAGCTAAAGTGGATCCCATATATCAGTTTTCCAAGCCTATTGCGGTATAACCTTCTAATTTGCCTTATTTGCATTTTTCACCTTGTCATTTTGTGAACTGAGCCAAACTTGTTTGTGCTGCATGGCAGTCTCACATGAACAAAGATCATGGAGAAGATACAAAACTTATTGTGCAACATTCAACATCTATTCCGGTAATATGAAATATGTGTTATTCTATATTAAGTTGTGTGGGTTGCAGGATTCTTAAACATCTCAATGATTCTAGTTTTCAGTCCACCAAATTTTTGCTAGAAAAGCTCCTTATAAATAATGGGATTTCTTAACTGTATGTTTTCATATTGCCCTTTTGTTGATTTGTCATGTCTGAGTTAATATATTTGGAAAAAGAAAAAAAAAAGGGTCTCCAGCTATCTCTTTCTTGTGGTCGAGTGTGACATTACTAGGGGTCAAAGGCTATTAAACTGAATGTTACGTGTGTTAAACATATTGTACCAATATGAATGTAACTTTAAGTTTGTTCTTCTCTAGGTAGATTTTGCTCACATACTGGACGTAGACAGCCTTGGTTTCAATGTCAAGGTGATTTTGAGTTTTTCAATTACTGTTTCATTCACCTTGATATAGTAATACTTTTCTCTTACATGTTAAACGGTCATAAAGATGTGGGGCTTAGAAGTTATGGACCTCTTTATATTGAATGTCTTGTACAGTAATTGCTACTATCCCTGTAACATAGGATACTTAATGGCAAAATGGCCAAAAAAGTTTACTCTAAATCAAAGGTTCTTTCTACTCACAGTATCTGGTTGGCTGTCTCTCTTTTCTTTTTGTGATCTTTTTAGGCTGGCTATCAAGGGAACACTTTAAAGCTTCGAATCCCTTTTACTCGACGTGCTACAGAGAGGAAGTGAGTAGTTCAATTTCTGATTAGCTGCAACCCCATGCATGATTGATACAGATATTTGTTTTCTTTTCTGGAAGTAGGCTGTTGGCCGTAATCAATACAGATATTTGTTTTCTTGTTTTGAGATTGAAGTTTGACATGGTATAGTATCATAATGTGGCTAAAGGATCGAGATTGTCATTTAGATGGATATAAAGAGTTGGTGAATGTTTGTGTCAAGCAAAGATTTACATGTAAATATAGGAAGAAGGAAAAAAAAGTCTGCAGCTTGAAGTATTCAAAAGCAGCGATTTTGCAGGCTAGAACTTAATGTTGAAAAGGAAAGGAGTTACTGTCATTTTCTGAAAAGTTGCTTAAATGAGTGGTTTAGCTGATTCTAATTTTGAGGTGCCCAAAAATGGATCTTTGCATGTATTCAAGTTGAAGGGTATACTTAAAAGAAGGAAAATGTTTCAAATTATGTGTTACTCTCTAGAAAGGATTCTCAATGTCATCAAGAGCCCTTTATGTTTCATTCATTCCGTAATATTGATACCAAAACCTGGTTTTTCTGTTTAAAAGATTCTTTTTGCTTCCCCATATAAAAACTGAGTGAGATGTGCCTTAACTGGCTCCATATGAACTGGATTATGTGGAAACTAATCTGCTTGGTGATTTACTCTTTTTCCTTGCGCATAAAATACTTCCACATTCAGAAGCTAGCACTAAGCTCCGGGGTGCTGGGTAGGCACACCTTTGTAGCAGCTATCCGTTCACTGATGGTTGTTTATACATGATTATCATGCAAATATCGTTGCTGAGCCTGTATTAGACAGTTGAAAGTAGAAAGATGTATATAAAAAAGTTTTATTTAGCACCTGCAGCTTTTGATACCAGATCATTCTTTCTTTACATTGAACTACATTGTTAACTGTCAAGTCACAGGTTTAATAGTGCCACTGTTATTGAATGCATGTGGTTGCAGAACTTTGGTTTCTGACTATGTAATTATTCTGATGCCAAGTTTCTCTTTTTTTATGACAGAACACAAAATTGCATCTTAAGATTGAATGTAGCTAAAAAGAATTCATTCATTAGTCTCTTCTGATTCTAGGAGTCTTGTAAATGACGTCAGATTTCATGAGATAAAGTTCACATGCCTTGTGTAAAGTGGTATTAGTTTTACTGTTTGTTTACATAATTCTTCTAAACCAGGAAAAGTTGGTCTGCTGTTACCATGGTTTTTACCCTTACGAGTTCTTTTATGTATTCTTTTTTATCTTTTTCAGGGATGTAAAAACTCTTATAGTTGAAATGCTTGAAGCAGCTAAGAGCCAAGCCAAGTGACTCCACAGAAAAGAGTAAAGGAAAAAGGTATGAATTTTAAATTTCTGCAAGCATATCTGTTTGCCACTGTCAAAACACCGCCTTGTGTTTCTACTGTGACATGTCAATTTGTTTTTCCTTTACAATGGACAAATCAATTGAGTATACTGTAAATTGGATGTCACCACAATGTCATTAGGATTTATACTAGGGGGCTGCGAGTAATATATTCTGTGTTGAAGATTTTGCAAACATAATGTAGTGATATGCAGTGCAATGTTATTGTGGACTGGGGGTGCAAGTATGCTGTTCATCTGGTAAGCTACTTGTGTTAGAAGCAGCTTGATAGGTGAAACACAAACCCAACTTGGATCATATTTTCAGCTATATGTACAGTTGAAGTTGCGTTAATCTCTTAGCGGAAAAGTTTTAATGAACTGTAGCAGATGATCTTGTTGCATTCAGAGTATCAGCGAGGTGTGTAATGTTAGTGATGATTGGATCAAACAGCATAGAAATACTCCCAAGTCGATATTTAACATAGGATTTGCCTTGGAAGAAGGAGAAATTGAAGCCAAATAGAACTTTAAAGCAATTTGATGTTGTCTTCTATCTCTGCAGGGAAAGGCAGGCAAGCATTTAAACCATGATTTGTCGGAGTCAACAGAGAAAGCAACATGCACAGGCCTTTGAACTTGTCTGATTTTCTTTAAAATTAAGAAGTAGATGACTGTGGCATGAGCGTTCTACTTGGGTCATATTCGGTGCAAGGCTTCTTTGCCTTGATAGGCAAACCAGGGAAATAAGAAAAACAGTTGTTTCATGTAAACGTCTTACACATTATACATCCAGTGATGGTAATGACAGTCAGAAAACATGGGAAGCCACTTCTTTACTGCCAAGAATGGACGCTATGTGTACATATGATATACTATCCACAAGAATGAATGTCTTTTCTTGGTTCTCTCTTTTTCTTCTTTCTTAAATGATGGCCGCAGAGGAGAATGATTGGTTAAAAGGATTTGTTACCCTTTCACGGAATTGCAATTGTCATGAACTTGAGATGGCCGGAATGTATGTGGGGAAGATGTTTCTTGGCACTTGATTGGAAAGGTGGTGTTGACAAATATGGGCATATGCTTACCAGTTGTCATCATCTTTGGTCAACGTCTCCGCGCTTGACATATACAACGTATGGTAAATCGGGGTGAAAAATAGTAGTAGTATTTAGCAAAGAAAGCCAGTCGACAGGATACGCGTTTATTTAAGAAACATGGGAAATATCAGAAACCTCCCTGAGGTTTCACTTATTAGTACTTCTTCTGAAAGCGCCTTCACTTAAAAATAGCACGTACCTTCCTTCCTTGATAATTATAAAATGATTATAAAATATGGAATTTAAAAATAGTCAAAGAGAAATACATAAAAGTCACTTTCTTTTCTTTCCCCTTTCTTCAACATTTTGTCTATATTTTTTAGATGATTATGGAATTTTTTTTTTTTTTGGTGTGTGTAAATTATTGCAAACTAAATTTTGTTTAATTTTTCCGAGCAATTGTAGGTAGAGTGCAGTATGATTTCTTTGGGTTTTTTTATTATTTGATTTTTATAGTGATTCAATACAACTTAGAAAGTTTTTAAGTCATGGACCGAGAAGGGGTTTGGAAAAAGAATAGAATTCATAAAGAATTGGTTTTTTTGATCATATAAAGTTGAACTGGCATTAAAAGTATTTTGCTACGTGTACCATCTTTTTTGTCTTTCAAATTTATATTTTTAGGAGCTATATAATTTTGTTGTGATGTGGTGGTAGTACTTAAAGGTTTTCCTTTTTTTTTTTTTTTAAGTTGTGGTTTTTTGTGTAGTAAACGAAATGGCCTAAAAGCATTAATTTTGTTTAGTGAAAGGGGCAAAAGGATAGTTTAGGAGTAGCAAGCAATAAAAAATAAGGAAGGTAAATGATAATTATTTTACGAAATTATATTATTGTCCCTTTTTAAGTGCGGCTAATAGTAATAATTGGAGCAGCAACATGAAGAAGGTATGATTTTGGTTTCGGGCGATGGAGGCAAACTCAAAATGGGAAAACTCATTCTCACACGTTTCCGGGGTGAAACGGGACAAGGGAGAGCCGGCCACTCAACTCAACTCAACTCAACTGTGTGAGATTGTAGCAGAGTAGTCAGGAGGAGTCGAAAGAAGCCATATAATAGAGTAGAGAGCTCCTCCATTCTTGACCAGCAGACCATTATTATCATTATTTGTCTGTCTCCATTTTTGACCAATATATAATCATTAGTCTTGCCTCAGGCTGCATATGCAGTAATCCCTATAAATATCTCAACTCAGTCCGATCCAGTATTATAACCTGTATGGATAGACATCCATTACAGGAAAAGGAAAAGAAAAAGAGAACAGAGCAAAGGCAACAGATTCAAGTGGTAATTATACAGAGTAAATTTGAGAATTTGCTTGGTACAAAAAATAGAGAAATTTCTCATTTTGAAAACAAACATATAATAGTAGTAGTAGTAGTAGTACTTTACTGGTGTTTTAATAAGATATAAAACTTGCTCCTCTAACCTAAGTCAGGGAGTCAGTAGTACACACGCTATCCTTTCTTCTAATAGCCCTCTATCCCTAGCTATAGCTACTTGCTGCTTCTTACATAGCATAACAAACCAAACCCCCCTAATCTTTTCTCTTCTTTTCTTTGCCCAAAAGTCCAGGGGGTCAGGACTCTTACCCAATCAACCAAAGGCCAGCCAATCTACACTAGCCGACAAACAAAAGAACCAAAAAATTTCAGGTTAATCAATCAAGGAAAGAGACCAGCTGCAGAAACAGCCTCTGAATTTGCAGAAACAGCCTCCTCCCTCATCAATCTCTTCCTCTTCTCCTCCATTCAATCAATCTGAGTCGCTTTCAACGTTACCCATGGCCTTCAATCCTCTTGGCCTCTGCATCAACAAAAGCAACAGATATATTTTTTATAACCCCAAATCAACAGCTATCTATCTGCAGTACATTACTAGTATTTTTTATACACCAGGTTCCCTGTGCTGCACACGTTCAAGGCAAACCCAACGCAAGCATGAAAAGAGCAAGACAGATGTTCAAAGACCAGAACAAATTGCTGATCTATGGAGGGGAGTCAAAAAACAAAAAGCTTATTACTTTATGACGAACGGACCGGAGATTCCAGGGGAGGAAGAATAAGATCCGTACGGAGAGATTCGGATCGGAGGTGAGAGAGCTGAGCTGACTACTAGTGTACTAGGGTGGGTGCCGGGTACTGTAACGCTCTCTTCTTCTCTGTTCCTCCCAATCGGCAGCTCCAATGATCACCGTGTAATTATAACATCACCCCACATATTGCGCTCTTTTCCTTTTTTCAGCCACAACTATAAAAGAAGAAAAAGGGAGAGGGATCCCATTTAAGTTCCACCCAGGCCCCAACTTCTATCCTATGCCAGGTACCATTTTAAAGTTGATGAACAGTTCTTTCCTCGTGTCCCAACCTTCCGCCCGCCCGCCGCCATCACTCCAACTCCCACTCATCCCGATCTGTCCCACAGGGAACAAGGCGAGGGGAAGACAAAAAAAGGAACCAATTTCTGAACCCAACTAAAACAGAGAGAGAGAGAGAGTAGCAATAGCACCTTCTTAGAAATCTTCTTCTCCCTGACCTCATACCTCTCCAAGGACATGTCCGTTAACCAAGCTCCTGGGCTCACCAACTGCTCAACCAACCATGTAAGAGAAAAAAAAAGGTTAACCATCAAACGAGTTCCTTCTTTAACCTAACCCAACCAAATTATGTAGCTGTAAAAGAGACAATTTTTTTCAAAAAATATATATTTAAAAAAAAAAGGGGGGGCTTACAAGTAGAGTTCTTTGGATGACTTTCGCCCTCTTCCTTGGCCTCTGAGGGAGTTTACAACCTTTCATGGCCATAAAGTCTTCTTCTTTTTCTTTGCTCGACAGAGCAATATAGAGCTTTGGCCACACCGGAGCTCCTACTACTCCTCCTCTGCTGCTGCTGATATTATGACCATTATTACCATTGTTGTTGTTATGGTCATCCGCACCTGAAATTCCTGCTGCACCAGCACCACCATGACCGTCTACTACTTGATGATGATTGACCTTCCCACCATAATTGTCCTCCAAATTCCCTGCTGCCACGGGCACTGATCCTCTCGTCGTGTAGGACCTCTCCTCCTCCGGCGACACCCTCCGGTGGGTCTCCGATCTCAGAGTCACTGCCGGCTCTGCTGAATTCCTGTTTCCGAAAACAAAACGATCTCCACCACATCAAATACTACCCATCTCTTTGCTTGCTAACGAATCCAGGCCCCTTATTTCCCTTTTCCTTTCTTTTTCTATCAAAAGTAAAGATGAAACCCCCTCCCCTGAAAACTCATCGAAAATGCAAATTTTCATACTTCCACCGAAATTTTCCATTAGACTAACAATTCAATTGGCCTTAAGTTTCCAAACCCACCCCAAAGATTCACAAGAAAAGGGTTCTCTTTTTTTTTTTTTCTCATTGCTTCGGATAGGATTTGCTCCAAAATTCTCCACACTCCTCCGGGAATGTTTTGAATTTTCTCAGTAAAAAAGATGTCAATAGTACCTGGTGACGCGAGAGGGCGGCTGAGTAAAAGATAATTGCTTTTCATCATGGGACGAGACAGAGGGGAATCTGGAAGAAGTGATTCTGCGGCGAATTCTAGTAGAAGTAGTGGTGGTAGAAGAGAGGCCAGAAGCAGAAGAAGAAAGGTGGTGGTGGTGGTAAGGGGGACTAGTGTTGCTTCTGATTCTCACGCACCGGAGTCTCTTTCTGTTACCCCACTGCAAGAAGAATTCTGTTTCCGGTGGCCTCATCATCATACTCGTCCCCTCCTCATGCTTCTCTTCCTTCTCCATCTGCGTCTCTTCTTTAACAGCCAAAACTGAAACAGACCCATCAAAAGAAACGATGAGAAATCAGAGAATTCTCCGGAAACCATTAAGAAGACTGAGGAATTAGTTAAACTACCTCTAAGATCTGAGCGTTCAGAACAGATGAATCCACAGAAACCCCAATCCTGCAAATCCTGAGCATACAGAGAAGCAGAAGAACATCAGAGAGCCTGATGGGAAAATGCTAAAAAGTAAGCAGATTGGTAAATATTCACAAGGAAAGCTTGCCTTACAATCTGAAGAACCCCCAAATCAAAAAGAAAAAGAAAAAGAAATTCTTTTGGCACAATTCAGATATAACCCCAGGTATCAAAACCAAAATCTCTTCCTTTTCTTCTTCCTGTCCAGGGAAGATTGTTCAAATGCGTTGGTGATGTGTGAGGTCCGTGAGTTTTTGAAGCGTGAGAGTTTGTTAAGACTATTCAAGAAAGAACAACTAGTATGAATACGAAGAAATGCAGGCAGGAAGGAAGGAGGGAAGGAAGGAAGGTGGTGGAGGCGAGGGAGAGAAGAGGCCTTTGGTTGGCTTCTTTGTTTCGTTTTCTTACTTACTGCTTCCCTTGTGCTGCTGATATCCCCTTTTAATCTTCATTTTCATTAACCCCCAAAAAAATAAATAAATAATGCCCAAAACTCTGCACTCAGAAGATGAGAAAACCTGACAAGTAATGCTGACCGTAGTATTTTCTCATCCTACGGTTCACGATTCAGGAAAAAGGAGGTGCCTGCAGATGGGAGTGTGAAAGAAGTAGCCTTCCCTGATCCCTCGTCGGTAGTTGTCGGGCCTCCGCGTGAACGTCATTGGACGGAGATTACGATCATTTTCGATTGCTGGGCTGAAGCAAAAATCCAGTATGCATGGGCCGACCTCAAAAGAAAAAGTATGCATGGGCCGACCTCAAAAGAAAAAGTATGCATGTCTCCCCTTCTGGGACTGGTTTGTTTCATTTTACACGAGTCTGCAAGAAATACGGGAACTACCAGCATTAGCTAATTAGGTAGTACTATAGAATGAGGAACCCCATCTGAGATTCCCAAATCAGCTACAAGCCAGTCGAGTTGAGTCAACCTTTACCTTAAATGATTCGAACTCGATTCAATTTTGATTAGATTCGAGATCAAACTCGAGCTCGACGAGTTTCCAATATAAAGTTCAAGTTTGAGATGGAGTTTTAAATTGAGTCTAGTTTAGTTTGAACTTGAACCTATGGAAGCTCAAATAAAATAAAAAATTTTATTTTATGTTTTAAAATAATAAATAAAATAATTATTTTTCTTAATAAACAATAAAAATATTAGAGATATATATATATATATATATATATATATGTGTGTGTAAATTTACTATTGATGTGTGTGTGTGTTGCGAGTCACGTGGCAGTTCTTATGTGTGCTGTACAAGATTTGAATTATGTATATATATATATATATAATATATATATATGTATATGTATATTCAAGGCGACTAGTGAACTAATGAGCTGATTACCTCTGGGCTTAAACTCGAGTTCGATCTCGACTTGATTGGCTTGAGCTCCAGTTGAACTCGGTTCGCGAGCGGTTTGAATTGTGTGCAACCCTGTTCTCAAGCACCTAATCACATTTTGCATCATAGACAACTTTATTGTGTCGTCCTATTAAGTACTATGCCCATGTCCACACCGAAAGGATATAAGATTGATTGACTGGTAACGCCACGGATAGTGAGCTATTGATAAATTAACTCGAATATTTTAGACCCATGATTTCATGCAAGAAAATAAAGTTCTTAAGCCACCATACTAACTCAAAGCATTCTTCACGTTCACCATTCACCAACTATATAATATGCTCTGCTGTACTCAATCTCTCTCCTTGCTACCAAATGAACTATTATAGTACATGAAAAAGCTTTTCATTAATCGCAAGCTGAGACATTATTAATTTTGACTAGAGGATCGTGTTCTACTGACAAAAGCAAGGAGTAACGGCCGGGTCTTTTGGTAGTTGGTACATTGCCTAACATATTTAGAATTTTGGTCTGTCCCTCCCTATTAGGATTCGTTAAAAATTTCTTTGCGCCGGAAAAGGAGAAAACGATTAATAAATTATAGCCCGTTCTAACCTGCCCGGCAAAGATGATGTTAGGCAATTTAATTACTCAGCCTGGCTGTATTGCCATCACGAGTAGCTACTGAACTGAATCCAACGCTTCTCAGCTGTTTCTAACTCATTTGCTTCTCAAGAGAAAAAGGACATGTAATGAAGGAAATGGCCCTGATTAATGCTCCTCCATACTTTCTTTTCGTTTTCTATTGGGAAATCTGCAGGACTCATATACGTACAAGCTGTTAATCCAACGCTTCTCAGCTGTTTCTACTATTGTCATGCATGCATGCATGCAAAATTTGTTACTTTGAAACAATTAATGCGTTCCTGATGAAGGCAGGGGAATGAAGAAAAGCATATGACAAATTGACTTTTCCTTTTCTTGCGTGTATTTTGATTCGAGAGATGAGTTAGTCCTGTTGTAAACTTCTGTAACTCTCAACTGAAGAATCCGTCTTGGAGTGGAGAAGATGCTGCTAGTGCAACCCTTGAAACGAGTTGGCGGTAAAAGTGAGCAAGCTGATTGGTGGGGAGGGGATAGAGAGGAGGCGGTGAAGACTGTTGACCCCAGTTTTGAAAAAAATGAATGGGAAAAGTAATATGCTTCTTTGTAGGAGAATGATCATATGATCGAAACTCTCAACCCTATCACATTTTCTAAATTGGAAGGAACTAAATCCACCCCTTAAGCACTCCTTGGCATTCTTGAATAAGCATATATTGAATGTTGACAAAGCAAAAAAGAGGAGAACTATTAAGTTTGTTCAATGCTTCTTATATATAGTTTTAATAAGCATATATTGAATACTGATAAAGCAAAAAAGAGGAGAAAAATATTTTCATCTTAAAAGAGGATATTTTCAAACACTTTACCAACGCTTAAGATTATTAGTTTTTAGTGTTTTATTTGACAGTCCGGATTTTTTAATTATGGATAAACATGTTAGTAGCAATGTCTACAGATTTCAGCCTATAAAATTAAAGTCTCAATAGTTTTCAAGGTGGAACATGTAACCAGAAAATGACCTTTTCATACAAATATTTGCCATTTGATTATTTGTAAATTAGTGTTAAGAGCAATTCAGTAAAATAAAGGTAGGAGGCTCATAAAAGGAAAGAAGAAAAATTATTTTAAAAGCAACTTCAAAGAAACATAAGTATTGGAATGAAAAAAGAACGAAACTAAATATTAGTATATATAGCTTTTTTTTTTGACAAAGAATATTATTATTCCTTATTTTCATTATAGTGAAAGATAATTTAAATATTACAAAAAAATTTTTGGTGTAATATATAAAAGTTAAGGATATCAATGTCTGATAAATATATAAGAGTGGCGTAGATTTAGCCCTTTACTTCAAAATTTCCTCTACTCGAAAGAACTGGAGTATCTCAACCAACTGGGTCTTAGTCCAGTTGGCCACCAGAGCTTTGCTTTGGGTATAGGTGGGGGAACCAAATCTCCCCTCCTACATTTAAAACGTACCTTAAGTGCACCTATTTCTCCTCAAATTCAGTGGGTGTCCTACGACACCCGTCTGGTTCAGAAGCAGTTCAATCCCTTAAGGCTCAGAGCTCGTTGGGCTTTCCCCTTCTCCTTTAAAGTAGAAGTAGACGTAAGAGTAAATGTAAAATGACGCCAATTGACCCCAAAAAAAGAAAAAAAAATGGAGTATCTCAAACTGTATGTGCATGATTTGGCGCAATTGCACCTTACAATAGTCGAGGCTCGGCAGACAGACCAGCAGACCATTAACATTGAAGGAGTTCTTCCAAAAGCAAATCTCTCTATTTTTTAAAGAAATATCTTCAAACGACAGCGAAACATTTGACGAATGATGGATGACTAGCAACCAGAATCGACCCTTTTCTGGCCTTAAGAGCAACCTCAGAACATGCTGCTGAGTGCCGAAATGTGGATACATCATACGTGGTCGTCCTCTTGTGTTCTCATCTGTGTGCTCAATAATTATTGGTCTGTATGTGCATGGTATGCTTTTCAAAATTCTTTTTGGGTTAATTTCAAAAACTCCCTTGAGGTTTATCCTAATATCATCTGTTGCTCCTGAAGTTTTAGAAATCTCATATAACTCCCTTTGATTGACAATTTATGTAACATTGTCACCCCTTATGTGTAAAAGTAATATTAAAAAAATGCATTGAGGAGAGAGATTATATTATATTTTCACTTTTACCCCTGTACAATTTAGTTTATGAATTTTGAAATATGAAGAAAAGACAAATAAGGCAGAATATTAAATCTAGAATATGAGCTATAAGGCAATAAGGAATAAATTTAGTCGTTCTGTTCTGTAACCAGAGAACTTAGTTGCATGCAATGCAATGGTAACTTCTGAATTGACTTTAACATTATTAAAAGTCAAAAACTTCAAGAGATTGGTTGGAATAAGAAGGAAATGAACAGCAAAAACTTTGTGGTAGAGAGACATAAAAATTCTGTTGCAAAAGGAGAAATCAGAGTGAAAATTTTAGAGCTCAATTATAGCAAATGCGAATATTAAAAGCAAAGGTTTTTGCATCATAGAGGAAGAAAAAATATTTTAGATGGCATTCTTGTTATTTGTAGGATTTCTTTTCCCTTTCCCTAACCTTTTTGCTACTTAAAAAAGGTAAGAAAATACTGGGGGCAACGTTATCATTTCAACACCTTTGATTGGGATGGGACATCTAATCATATCATATTGATAGGAGAAATAAATGAGATTTTTGAAACTTCATGTACCAATTTCTAAAATTAACCCACATGTTTTAAGGGAAAAAAAAAAGAAAAAATAGTGTGAGGTCCCCCGTCAAAAGAGAGCAATGGGAAGGAGTGCTTGGGGTCATTGGTCTAGAAGCGATTAATTAATTGAGAGGTTCTATAATTGTTAGTGTTAATTACGTCATGCAGTATTACTACAGACAATATACATTTACTTACAAACATACACACACACAAACATAATTTTTGAATACAAATTTAAAGTAGTAAGAAATTTTGTTATGTTTTTATATATATAGGAGATTATTTGAAATAATTTTTTGAAAAAACACGGTAACACTTTTTTTGATGTAATGTATGTGAAATAAAAATGTGATTGAAAAATGTGTTGATGATGCAAGAAGGTAAATTTTGATAACTAATTTCCCATCCAAACAAATGCACGCAAGGAGGAGGAGGAGGAGGGATAGAACTTAGAAGGGCAAAAAATAGCAGACACACAGTTCCAAGAATGGACGGAGCCCACCAAAACCATCACATTCAACCGTTGGCGACAGCTGTGAGGCACCAAAAACACCCTGTCAAGCCCCATATCCCCCGCAACCCATCGGGCAGAGTAGCTGAGCCCTGAAAGCAAAAGCAGCAATTTGAACCATAAAAAAAGGAAGAAAAAAATAGAGAAAAAGGAAGAAAGCCTGGCAGCCAATCAGCCGCATCATGTGAGAGAGAGAGAGAGAGTCGGACACCAACGGTCTCTCAGGTCATGTCCGTATATAAATAACTCAGGCCAATCCTCCTCCAAATGCCATTCGCTCGCTCCATTCATTCCTCAAATTCCACCCTCCAGCAGCTCCTTTGTTGATATTATTCTTTCTCACTTCTCACAAAAAAAAAAAAAAATGGAGGCGATGAAAATGAAGGTGTTTTTGGTTGCTGTTATGATGGTGGTAATGGCTTTGTCGGCCGTCCAAAATGCGGCAGCCATGGAGACCCCAGCTCCAGCTCCTGCTCCAGCTTCCGATGCTCCCCTATTTGCTGCTCCCGCAGTTTTCGCTTCCGTTGCCGCGCTTGCAATGGGACTCCTCTTCTGATTTCCTCCTCCTCACACTTTGGGATCTTTATTTTTGGCGCATTCTTTGTTTTTGTTTTTTGTTTTTTCCCCTCTCTTCCTCTGAGATCGATAATGGGATATGTGTAGAGTTTCTCTTTTAGCTTGCTAAACTCGAATCTTCTTCCCCGTGCCTCCTGGGGTTGTTGGCCCATTTCTGGGAATTCAGCTGGGGGAGACGGGGAAGGAGCATTTGAGATTCTTTCCATTTTATTTTCTTTCTTTCTTTCTTTCTTTCTTTTATTCTCTTCTCTTCTGGGGTCATACTTTAATGTTTAGTTTTGGGACGTTTGTTACGCGTCCTTGCACACAGATTTTATGTTACTGCCATTATTTGTACTACTATTGAATTGATGTATACATAAATTCGGGGTGATTTATTCATCAGTTTCAAATTTGGTCTTCCTTTTCTTTTTACTTTTTTATATGCTTCGAGAGTGTATTTGGATAGTAAATTATTTGGAATAATTTTGTAAAAAAAATTACTATAGCACTTTGTTTTTGATATGATATATATAAGATAAAAAAATAAATAGTAATTACATCGTTGATACAAGCAAGTAAAAAATTATAGGCAAATAAGAGCAACATGTAAGATGTGTATGCAGCATTTTGTTTGCGGCCTTTTTTGGTTGGGGGGCTACTTGTAGTTGTTGGCTCATTCAACATATGACTTATCCATCCTGCCAAATGATTCCGCAGCCGGCGCAAACATTTTGTGCTTCCATCCTCAGCATTTTACCTCCACCTCTTCATCATTTTAACTCCAAAAGCTAGTTTCCTGGGATGAATTTGTTGCCGTCCCATTTCTCCGCCAACATTAGATAACACAAATTGTAAACTGTTCTTTTTTGTTCCGTTGTCCTGTTGAATGATCCGTACTTCAACACAACAAAAAGCAGCAGCAAACTGCAAACTTTTGAACCAAACAAGGGGGCCAAAACTACTGCACGCAGCAGCGTTCACTCAAAATATCCAAGAAAAGAATAATAATAATGCCTTTTTTTGTTGTTTGGCAATTGACAAGCTTAACTAAATGATAACCAAACCAATTATGGGCGCAGCGAAGATAAGAACAGCAAATGGAGTTGGTGGTGGTGGTGGTGGGAGCTGTGGGACACAGATATCCAGTGATCCACATGCAAAGCCCAGGGAAAAGATCTTAGGCAGCGAGCGAGCCCTTCTGCTGGCCCCCCCCCCCTCCCTTTCCTTTTTGTCCCTGTAATTAAATGTTTGGGTAGGTTCAGTTTTGGTCACCACTATGATCAAAACAGGTCTTAGGAATTCGATATTTAGAGATCACCCACCAACGCAATTGTCACATAGATAGATAGTGTGGGATTCGAACACATCCCTTTGTTTTGTGAGTAAGTAAGTGCCTGTTCTTACCAACTGAATCAATTTATATTAGCTTCTGGTGGATTTTTATGATTCACTCATTGTTGAGATGAGATGACAGTGTTTTAGACAACAGTTGTCAATATTGGTGTGAATGTTTCTGTGATTCATTATCGTGTCTTCTTGTCGGTGGCATAATTTCTGTCCGCTCGAACAGGAATGAAGGCTGGCTGCACATGAACTTTTGAACTTGAGGCTGTGATTGAAATTTTTTGAACGCCAATAATTATACGTCTGCTCCTATAATTCTGACGTGAATCCCTCGTTGCTTTTATTTGATTTTAATTTTACTTTGAAAGCTAGTTCAAAAAGGAATTAGTAGTGATATTGGTTATTGGGATCTTAAAAATCTCAATCAAATTTGATTTCGAATTCAAGAGCACCGAATTTAATTTCGATTTCGAATTCAATGCGAAAACAGCAGGAACCATTTTACCAAAAATAAAACAACCGAAAAATTTTCTTGTGAACTAATTTATTGACTTCCAAATTCCAGCAACTTTTAAAGCGGTGAACTAACACATTATACACAACATTTAAGTTTACATGTTTCAAATTTTAACTACATAAATTACACTTTAAGAGTCTTACTGTGAGTATGAGTGTCTACTTATATGAGAATAAGAATTAAACATGATTTTTTTAGCTAAACAAGCTTATAAATGGAATTAAGTTTCACTAATACTGGCCCAGTAGGTTGATATGGTACGCAAATACATTTGTGTATACATAAAAAAGATCACAAATATGTGACACATTATATATGTGCTTTTTTTTTTCTTTTTTTTTTATGGAGATCGATAGAAGAATAGTTAATATACAATATCATACTTATTGAGTATTTGAATTCAAAATCGGTGCACATCGAATTGGAAAACCCCTCCTCGATTTCACACCTATTCCGAATTCAACAAATGATGTGCGGCGACCGTATTATCATATTTGATTTACCATATTCATTTCAAATTCGATCAGTGAATTGATGCTCACCCCAAGGACTCGCATTGAAGTTTATGAATTTTTTTTTTTATTAGGTGAACCAAAGTTTTACTAATTCATTTTATTCTTTTTGTTAATCTAACCGCAGACTTCAAGTTTCAAGCGTTGCAAATGAGAAAGGATAGAAATTCAGCATGTAACGACCCCATCTCATCGTATCCTAAGGTTGAGAGGATCTGGCTAATGCACTCACCAATTTTTTTTTTTTTTTTTTTTGTCGACACATGGGTATCCGGACTTTCGACCCGACTATTCCCCTGTGGCTGGTAGAGCACCGCCCCAATGATACCAGCACGATAGCACGCGGACTCGAACCGGTGACCTTGAGTCCAAAGGATAGGACAGTCACTAGCCGAGCTACCCACGGGAGGCTAATGTCCTCACCAATTGAGTAGGGGATTCTAAGTTTAGTTCTCCCCCCCCCGGCCCGCCCGCCACCCCCACCCTCCAATTTTCAACATCCCAAAATTATTGGTCCAATAAATTTTTCTTCTTTGGTACGAAAGAGGAAGTTCAAATATGGAGGGAATTAAAAATGTTGGGTCCAGTATACGTACTAACAAATACAAGCCCGAAACGTAGTGTTTGAACCCACAAAACAGTGGGGTACTGGGCCTCTAGGAGTGATAAGTTGAAGGTTTAGCCCAGCTTCAGCGGGAGGAAACCCTAATGAGTCGGCTAATACTAATAGTAGAGGGGTGGGTGCAGAGTCTGCAGACTGCATACGGGTGGAGTGGAGTTGTGGAATCCCCTATTTAGCAGCCACCACCATCACCGGCAGCAGGAACAAACTCCAAATCCCTAGTCAATTTCCTATCTCTGTCTTTCTTTCCTTCCACCTTACCTTTCTCTGCCTTGAGAGTTATTAGTCTCAGCAAGGCTAAGTTTGGGGGAAACAAAGACACGGGTGGGAATTTATTTTCTGGGAGTTAAGAGAGGGAAAACGCTCAAAACAAAAGGACAGATTCTAATAAGTCTGTACCATTATTGTATGAGTAGGTAAACGTGTACATACTACATCGTATTAAGCTGTAGTCATTCATTCTTGTAGATTTTGCTTTAGTTGTTTTCTTTCTCTCTTTGTTGGAACTTGACAGTTGACACCCATTCATTTTACAAAGGGCTAGAAATTCAATTCAAGTGCACTAGTAAAACCATTATTGTTTGAATTGCAATTTTTGGACGAAAATTTTTTACATTTTTGGTGATCACATCTCTTAAACATCTTTTTTTTTTTTTTTTTTGCCTCACATACGTCTCATCGTTCAGTTTTCACTGGATTGGTGGTGGTGGTGGTGGTTTGGGAAGCTGGTTAACCGGCGTCTTGAGAGTGGAAGATGAATAGATGCTTCCTGAGACCAGTCGATCATCTGACCAAGCGGGCTATCTTCCTTCCTCTCATTGGTCTCGCTTTTGTCTCGATCCGATGCATCTCTCTCTCTTCAGATCTCTCCCATATCCACCACTCTTCTATTTATTTTTGTTTTCCCCTACTAAATTTCTTGTAACTACTCTTCTATTCTTCTATGAAATACACAATTTTTTTTTTCTTTTGTGAGGACTGAGGAGGGGCAGATGATGAAAAAACATCTGTATTTTGGGCTGACTAAGAAAAAGGGTGATGCTCCAAATTCGAGCTTTTTAAAACTGATGCCTCTCAAAGTTCCGGGCTTCCAATCCCAATTCCCTCTCTTCTTTCAAAATTTTTTTTTTCAAAATAAAAATTATTTTTGCTGTTTTTTTTTTTCTCTTGCATGGAAAATTTATTAACTGCATTGCTGAAAATGCTTTCACATGGACGCTTAGCTTTTGCTGCTGCTGCTGGTTGTAACTGAAGATGCATCTCATGAGAGTGAGTTGCACATTCATGAGAAGCAAGTCGACCATGTTATAAGAAGCCAGGCTAGCTAGCAAGTTACTTATACTACATTTGCTGCTGCTCCTGCTAAAAGATTCACGCATGGGATTCAGGGGAATTTCTTAGAAAATTGCTAAAAAATAAAAAAGACATTTGTGGCCAGTCGAAGGGGGTTTTCTTAAACTAAGCCCCCCGCGTTTCTGAAACGCGGGGTTCGAATTTTTTTTTTTCAGTCCTTGTTCAAAGGCCCTTGCCGAAGCAGGGGCCTTTGTGCAAAAAAACAGCCCCCATAATTCAGAAACGCGGGGGCCGTTTGTTCTTCTATTTTTTGCGAAAAGGCCCCTGCCAAAGCAGGGGCCTTTTTGCAAAAATAGTACCCCCATTTTAGAAATGCGGGGGGCTTGTCCTCCCTTTTTTTTTTTTGGTCCAGTTTCGCTTTATTTGTTTAAAATTGATATAATTGCTTGATTTTTGGGTTTTGGGGTTTGGTTTAGGGTTTTGAAATGAGGGTTTAGAGTTTAGAATTTGTGTTTTAAAAACTGAATAAACATAATTAAAAATACATTTAGTACTATTAAATGTAGGCATTTATTTTTGTAATTTGTCTATTCTTCAAACTCTAAATGTAGGCATTGAAGATTCAAGTCTAAAAGCTGAGAGATTAACTAATTGATAAAAGATTCAACAGCTAGTATATATGACTATGGTTGGACAGGGATGCAACCATGCCTGATCTGTTTTTCCTTTTTCCTTTTTTGGTGACTGTACTCACGCATATGAAAAACCCAAATTCCATGGACAGAAATCGAAATGAATACTTTTAACAAAGAAACAGCTGTTAGTTTAAGGTAGAATATTTTTAACAAAGAAACAGTTGGTAATTTATGCATAACATTTCATATTTTTATACATCCGTTACCATAGTTGAATTTTTTATTCGCTTATCATGTTTACTCATATCTATATTTCAACACTAGTTTCTGTATATTTTATCTTTCATAAACACGTAAAAATTATTAGGAAAATATATATTAATTTTAGGTGGAGTAAATTTTGCATGACATTTCACATTCTCATACATGCATTTGCCATAACTGATTTTTTTTTATTCCCTTTTCAAGTTTGATCATATCAATAGTTTAACACTAGTTTCTGTATATTTTCTCTTTCATGAACATGTTAATAAATATTAGGACAATATATATTAAGTTGTTGTGGAGAAAAGCCATATACAGGCAAAAGCACCTAAGTACTTGGTTCAGGTAATTAAAGTTAGCAGGTTTCTGTAAATTTTCGCTGTGGAAGATTAAAAGGCCAAAAACAGCTGGTAGTTTAAGGTAGAACACTTTTAACAAAGAAACAGCTGGTAATTTATGCAAAAATGCAAGGAGTTTTGAGTGAAAAAAAAAAAAAAAAAAGAGGAGCAAAAGCCCTCCGCATTTCAGAAACGCGGAGGGCACAATTTGCACACAGGCCCCTGTCGGGCAGGGGCTTTAAGAAAAATTTTGTGCCCCCCGCATTTCTGAAATGCGGGGGGCCTTTTTTGCACAAAGGCCCCTGCTTTGGCAGGGGCCTTTGAGCAAGGTTAAAAAGAAAAAATTTCCAACCCCCCCCCCGCGTTTCTGAAAAGCGGGGGGCTTAGTTTAGAAATTGCCCCTTGACCAGCCATAAATGCCGGTCTTTTTATTTTTCTGCCTATTTTCTAAGAAATTTGCCATGGGATTCACTGCCAGAAAAGGATTAAGTAGGCATTAGAGCCCAGTTACGAGAGTGTCAACAAATTATTATGGGAGGCATGGGCATACAGGAAAGCATAAATTTTTGCCTCCCGGAATTATTGAACTTTTTGGAGGCTTTTTTTTGTGGGGTACTCTGAGAGAAATTTTGAAGTGTTAGTTGTTCCCTACTAATAAGAGTCTTGAGCTAGCGTCTTCCGAAAATCATATCAAATTACACCACCCATTTTAGAGACTCTTTTTGTTTGTTTGTTTGTTTTTATAAATGACTGTTGCGGCCGGTGGCTACCACCATCATCATGCATCATCACCAACACTGGAGGAGGAGACGGAGCCGATGAAAAATAGGGATGGCAATTGGGACACGGGCGCTTTTTTTTTTTTTTTTTTTTTATATTTAACATTTCAATTACGAAATTATAATGTATAATGATTTGGTGATGTGTTGTATTTTAAGTACTTGATTTTTTTTTTATTAAAAATTTAAGTAAAATACATTTATAGAACATTTTTATTCTCTTACAAGGATGATCTTTTGTCATTAGTCAGTAGGGTGTTCAAATCCTAAAGCACAGCTCAGTTGAACTACTTCTGGTTAAAGACTGTCCAACAGAGATAAAATAGCAATTCCCAAGCAAAGCCAGGTGCCCAAACTGATTGCATCTGTGTAATTGGATTTGGGCCGGAAGATGCATGGTAGTGAATGAGGGCAAGCTGATTGAGTCCAAAATTATCTACTCTTGGAAACTTTTTCCAACCAAAATTATGTGGATCAAGTATTATCCTAGAAGTTGTCGGTTGACCCCCCAAAAAGAAAAAGAAAAAAAAAATCCTAATAGTTAACTTTTCATCAATCAAATACTTGTAAAATTAAATCAGAACTACTCTATTTGTTATTTGAGAACCCCACCCCACATGGGACTAGCACCAGATGTTGGAGGTTGCCTTCACTTGTCTTCTTTCGAAAAAAAGAAAAAAAAAAAAGACTAGTAGTATTTTGGAGACCCTAAATTGGAGCATTTATTTTATTTTGCAGGTGGAATAATAATTCAGCATATGCATGTAAATCCTCCCTTTCTCCAATAAATAAATAAATTAAAAAAGCAGGAGTAGTGTGTCTACAATTTCCCTCCTCCAAACAATGCAAATTCATACCTGTAGAGTAGTGCCCTATTCATTATCTTGTAACGCTCTCTCGAGTTCTAAGGGTTCATAGTAGTATGATACTCCACCATTGCGAACCCTAGTTAGATTCAGAGACACTACACTTTTTAGTTATTGAGAGAACCCAAGTACTCTCTTTCGGATTTTCTCTGTCTTCTCCGTTTTGAGCTGTAACTGAGTTTTTTCTTTTCTTGGTCAAATATTACGACCCCAGATCCGGCAGAACTAAAAACTTCTAGATCATATTACATGATGTGACATGGTTATCAAAAAAAAAAAAAAAAAAAAATCATGGATGATCAATTCCTTTTTGCTACTATATTTTTTTTCCACCCATTAAGAAAATGTGTAGATTCGAAATTGTGGTCGTCGTATCATCTATGCCCCCCTGTGCATTAAATATCAGCCCCCACCCCCCACCCCCCAAAAAAGAAGGCTGCCGGTGCTGCATGGCTTTTGTGGTTGCTCGACCAGTCATTTTCTTTTCATTTCACGCCATATTTAAAAATATCTGCCCAGGATTATTAATAATGATTATCTTTACCTGAGAAATTTGATTAGCTATTCAAATTTCTTATCTTTTATTAATAACAAACATGGTGGAGTATATCTTATCTATAATCTTATATCATGGAGTCTGCAGCTGTCGCTGTTGGAGAGGAGGGTGGCATCTGCCCTCAGTAACTAATAAATGCCCCCCATATTATTAGCGTGTACGTTGCAGCGAAAGCCAACCGATTAAATTTACTCCCAAAATTTAATTTATTTGCTTGCATTATCAACACATTTTCCAACCATCTTTTTATCTCACACACATCACATCAAAAAATGCTACTGTATTTTTTTTTTTTTCAAAAAATTATTTCAAATGATCTCCTATCCAAACAAACTGTCATCCGTGATAAACTAGGACATAACTTGTTGCTGATTTAATTTGCACTCAACGTGGCTACCCACTATAATGCTCTATGTCCTTTCCTTGCACGACGTGAGCGGTGAACCATATTATCTTACTTCAAGAACTCAATTTACGTAATTAATCGCTATATTAGAGATGGCAATCTATCCCAAGTCTTAATGCGCTACCCATGACTGAATGGACTTTGGGTGGGATGAGTTTTCTAACTTTGAGGTCGGGTCTGAAATGGCACTGATTACATCTACACTTGTCAATTAATGGGAATTCTTGAAGAACACTTGGCTGTCCATTGGGGTCCAAACATCTAGCCAAAAATTTAATTCATCCAAAAACCTCTTCTATCCCAAATCATCTTTTATGGCAGTTACTATATTAGGTTAGTGGCTCTATTTGTAAATTTGACAATCTAAAGTAATTAAGGGTTATTACTTTTAGTTCTTGGGTAAGGTTTGTTCTTTCGTGTACGAAGCACCAAATTCAGAAAGAAACAAGAATGAATTCATGCATTCTTATTGGGAGGAATTGTTGCCCTCGATAATACAAGTACCTATTGATAGTTAACAATATGACATGAGTTGCTAACTATGTAATTTAAAATCGAAATCAATTTTACAAGATACTTTTAAAGCCATTTATTTGTAATCGTAAGTACAAGTCTTTTTACATTTTTATAGAGCTTATTTTATTCCCCACTAAAACTTACCAATACTGGAAATCAAATATATATATATATATATATATAGAAAACAAATAAAAGAAAAATTGAGGAAAAAAATACACAGTAAGACCAAAAGAAATTTGATAAATTAAAGATATTAAAAGTTGTATAACACAAATAGGAAAAGAACTGAAGAAAGTATACTATGTGTGTTTTAATGCAAAATATGAACTCCACTATGCGTCATCTACTTCTTCAAAGACTCATCAATTTAAGTAGATATGGTTGAGGTTCCTAAAAGTTAAAAGAGGTTTCTGGATTCATATCACGATTAGGTTGTTACTTGTTCGACTAGTATTTTGGTGCTCATATTGTCATACACTAACTACTATTAGTAAAGACAAATGGAAAGAAGTCAGCAAAGGAGAATAGTTTCACTAGTGCGTAAATTAGTCGCAGCTCAGCAATTTAAGATTCCCAACCTTCTTCCTACTGGATGAGTTGAGAGGATTTCCAATTTCCACATCCAGTGCTGTTGTATGCTGAAGTTGACAACTTTCTTCTGCTCGAATTGAATCGCATACGAGAGTGTTTTCATGACAACCTTCCCTGTCAGGTATAGGTGTCAAAATGGATGATCTGGGTATATTTGGATAAGTCATAACTGGTAATTGGTATAACTGAATCAACCCATTTTCACCCATTAAAATAAATGGATATAGATATCCAACTACCCATTTATGACTCGTTTGAAATATTATTTATTTTTTCAAAATTTTTGCATGGTGTATAGCAATAAATAATAGCATCTTATTGTTATTACATTGGATAGAAATTCAAACTTATCTCCTTAATGCTCACTAAAATTTTGAATAAAATGTATATTTATTTTTAAATGGGTTAAATGGGTTTGGATGAGCTAATATAAATGGGTTGTGATTGACACTCTATTCCCGTGAGAAATTTTTCTTCGTGCTCATCGGGAAGGGCCTGCTACCTATAACTAGTATAATTATTATTATTTATTAACGTTGCTTTGACCAGAAAGAAAGAGAGATATATGATGATTAACCTCTAATCCCACTGCAATACGTCCAATCCCATTGAAATCCACAGAAGAATGAGCTTGACAAATGGTAAACAAACAAAACACAGAAAAGGTTCATTTTGGATGCAACGTTATTTAGACCATTTCTGAAGACCATCTGTGGCTGGTAGTCTTTGAGCTTATCATTCTCGAATTAGACTACCATTAAAAGCATCGCATTTGTATCAACTTCTTCAGACCCTAATGCAAATAAATAACAAACAAAGTAAGTATATGGGAACGTAATAATATACAGACTACAAAGTTTAAAAAAATTTAAAAAAAAAAAAACTACTCAACCCTCTGCTTTTAAAAAACGCTATCATCGTAATAGTATAATAGCTCTTTTGACATATTTTAAACCAATCATATTTACAAGTTTATTAGTTTTAGAAGTTAGATTTATTATTTGGTAAGTAGGTTAGAATTGAGTATCAAAGTCTGTTTAAAAAATAGGATTGAATCATGTTTTGGAATCATAATTAGAGTAGAATTTATAATTTTATTTTTCTATTTAAGGACTTGAAATCCGTCATGTATAGTTGAGGAAATAATTTTCTTTTATCCTCCGAGGCCTTTCTTATTCATCAGATTTTAGTATTACTTAGGTTGCCTCTTTTTTTTTTTTTTTTTTTTTGAAATTATCACTTCTTACATCATCAACACGTTTTCCAATCACCTTTTTATCTTACATACATCATATCAAAAAAGTACTACAGTATTTAAATAACTAAATAATCCCAAATAATCTACTATCCAAACACTATCGATCGTATTTTTGTTTAACCAAATACTAGTAGCGTATTCTTCTTTTACATGCAAAAAGTTCCTTGATACACCACGTTGTTCTACATTTTTTGGCTTGCATGTGCTAGCTTTGACTAATGTACACATAACCTGCATCAACTTTCTGCATTGCTGGTCAAGATCTTTTTTCTGTCCAATTCCATTGTTGCACTACATTCTTTCGTCCATACAGCATTAAACAGTGCTTAAGTTTCTTAGTGCATAGTAAGTAGACAAGCACTAAAATCTTGTTCTTATAGACAAGATTAATGGTCATCTGACACGCAAACACTAAACAAGAAGTATGCAAGCCACAAACATGAGCATCAAATCAAACCAGGGGAATTGAGAAGAAGAAAGACATCATGGGTACTTCACCTTCAGCAGATGTACTTATCTCCCTATATACTGTAGCTGTGGGAACTCTGAAGGATCTATATATCTTAAGACATAACAGAATCTATGTACAAGTACAGAGTGGGAAAACTTTTTACATGCAGAAAGTACCAAGATAGTGATCTTATTTATGAGGGAGAAATAGTAGTAGTATGCAGGAAGGACAGGTGCGGTCCTGAGTACGTTGGGCAAGGCTTTGGAGCAGGGAGCCCCTAGTCTAGAGGCCATCATAAGAACCACCAACTGTGATATGAGCTCTGGTGATGGGAACTCCTCTCACTGCTGAAATTGCTTCATTCAACTTGGTTGCGTGGTGAACCACTTGCTTCAACCTCTAAATGTCAAAACACAAACAAACATTTGCTTCTCGGACCAGGATTTGATCATTTATAAAAGAAATGGCTCGATCTGACACATCAAACAATTACTTGTTTTTCTTTCGTTTTGTTACCCCATTGATTTCGACAGTATTTGTTAAACAATTATATGATCATCCTTCAATGTCTGATCCAGACCATCAAATCTTGTAGTATATTTTCAATCAGGCAATCACTAAAAGTCAAAAATTGGGATGATCCAGGGAGAGCTGTTAATTGAAAAGATGGATGGATACTTTACTTCAGGACAGAAAACAGATGTTAATGAATCCATGAGCTATGGAAAAATCTGCGTACCTTGTCTTCAGTGTAAATGTGGAATTGAAGCTTCTGATTCTGTTGCTGCTGCTGCTTATTCTTTCGGAGACCTCCGAATACAAGGATGCAAGCTGTGGCAACACCGAAAGAACAAATAGCACCTATTCCGCTTAAGCTCCACTTCAATATATTCAGCCCACCAGGATTCTCTTCCCAGTTAGCCTCTTTTTGATTGTCAGTGCCATCCATCATGTTGTTGTTGTTGTTGTTTTCTTGATCATCTGGCCTTCTTGATCAATCTTCTGTCTTGGTGAGGAAACCTTGGTTGTTTCTACAGCCTCAGCAGCTGCCTCATAGGCCTCTGATTTCTCCTCAAACTGAAAAGCACCCGCGTCAACTTGAGGCTTGATCCCCCTAACGGTGTTGTTGCTGCTGCTGCTGTTGTTGTTGGACTTGGGTGAGTCCAATTTCATGTCGGCAAATAATTCAGTTTCCTTCATTTTCTTGAAGAAAACTCGCGAGATCGGATCCTGATCTGCTTCCCCTGTTATTATTTTGGGACTTGTGATGGTTGTGTCAAATGGAGCCTTGATCACCTGTTTCAATCCTTGATCGTCAACTTGAGAAGTCTGATCCTCAAGTGCTGGCTCCAGCTGAAATGGGACAGGCACGAGCTGATTAGGCACTCTGGCTGCCGTCTCTGCAGTATTTTCGACGAATTTTGATGATTTTGGAGATGGGCACATGAAGTAGTTCTTGAAAACATTCTCAGAGGCAGTGGTTGCATATTTTCTTGAGAAAATCTTCTTCCCATCATCATCATGGATTTCAAGAAATCCATCTTCAGGGAGGACTTCCCACTCTTCAAGACCCTCCATTTCTAGCTTTTAGATTTAGTGAAGATTACTACTAGCTAGGGGTAAAAAGACAAGCAGGGAAGAGCAAGGTTGGGATGACTGAAATACAATGATGAAGAATTTGGGTTGGATGGGGGGGATGAATTGTTAGGTTCTTCAACGAAGGTGGCTTTCATGGAGTGTAGTGAAGGAATACTATTCAGACCAGGACACCACCACAGCCTCCACCTCTACCCCTATGATGTCTTCTTGCTCTTGGAGTGAAGACTGAAAACCAGCTTTGAGAGTTATATGATGTAATTAGGAGCTTATCCTTCCAAAAGGTGACAAAGGGATTATGGTCCCAATGGATCCCACCTTAGAGAAAACCCCATCCTTCCTTCTGATTAGGCTGCTGGATATTTTTTATCAATTTATTTTTCTTTGCTCCAATAAGCTTGTCAAAAAAAAAAAAAATTTTTATCAATTTCTTTTTCTTTGCAAGTAGTATAGTAGTATCCTTAACTTTACACTTCGTTTGCTGATTTTATATTCCTAATTTTCTCCTCTTCACCTCATCTAGAAAAGTTAGAAGCTTCAAGATGCAGACTTCTCTCTTCCAGTAGAGATTCCCCTTTAATTTCAGTCTCATTTTCTCCCATTAAAGGAAAAAAATGGAGAAAAAGTGAGGATTGCTTGGGAGAGTTTGCTTGGAATGATGCTGACTCGGGGGGCTACCAATAGGGATGAAATACATAAATAAAAGGCAAGGGATGATGAATCAGTGAAAGCGAAAGTGAACCCCCTCCCCTCATAGGCTCATACATGATACAACTGTCCCTGAGGAAGTATCTTTATTGGATTTTTGTATGAGATTCAACGCAACCTATTTGGCTATCTATCTCTATGTGCAGTATCCCTGCATTGATTTTCCGAGCCAAATAATGCTCAACTAACGCACAACCCCACAAGTAATTGCATTTTTGTCAAAATTTTAACACAAGGGGTTACAATTGTTGTTTTCAGAATTTAATGCAAGGGGTTACTACAATTTTTGGCAAAATTTTACGTGCAGCTGCATCCTCTACGTGATACTCTCTACACACTTCTTTTGTTTGCTTTTCTGGTATTATGGGCCAATAAATTATTATGTATACTAAGTTTAGTGCCTTCATCAGGAGCTTGAGTATGTGTTTTACTCTAGTTGGCACTGTATCCAGACCTGCATTTTCTCCTCTTCTGCTAATTTTCGCTAGTGTTTGCTTGCACTCAAGGGCATAAGTAGGTCTTGTTAGTACATCTCCAAGGCTTTTATGACTTGTTCTCTCTTTTTCAAAGAAAAAAACTTGGAGGGGAAGAGCATAGGAGAAGGAGATGTTTCAAGAACATTGAAGGCTGTCACCGAACACAGAAGAATCCATGTTGTCATTTTCCAGCAGCATGCTATCAGGCCATCCGTGAGGGCTTCAAGTAAAATTCCTACGTACCAGGTGTGACCAAGTAAGACTGAAGGTGAAAGGTTGCTAATAGCGAAGCGTGGAGCCAAGACCAAATGCCGACTAAGCGATGCAAAGGGCCACCACGGGTCCAACTGCTGCCTGTGTTAAAGCAAGACTGAATGGGAAGTGCTGAGAAGATGGAAAGGGAACTGACTAACTTGCAAAGCTCATTAGAGCTCATGCACATTGTCAAGTAAAACTTTCCTCCGCAGCCGATAAATGATGATCAATCTCATCGATTTATAATGCTATCCCTGTCGTATATAGAGAATTGCTCGCTAATATGCCATCAACAATGGGAATGGAACTCATCTTGCAAAGTCGAAACATTGATAGAACTAAGATGCTGGCCACGATTGAAAACCTTTCACCGCTTGGAATGATTCAGCAATTGCACTTCCAAAGATGGCCACTTCCTACCATTTTTGTGCAACCATTCCATACGTGCATGGACTACGGAGATTCGAACTTTTTCTAGCCTAAACTACTAACTTCAATCCCTTCACTTCCTTTTTTTAAGCTAGAAAGAGTAAGGAAAGAGGCAAAATTTTGATGAAAAGACCAGCATATTGTCATGTTTCACTACTCAAAACATATTAAAATGTTTCTTTTAACATAATTTACATGAAGCTATTTCTGATTTACAAGGCTATCCACTTCCGCTTTGCCCACAACTTTGGGATGGGGGTTAGATGAAAAGAAGAGAAGAAATGACTCTTACCTATAAAACCATTTGGTATCACTCCAGCTACTACACTTCAGGTGCTTATAGAGTTTATGACTATTATCAAAGCAAAAGTGAGGGAACGGGGAAGGAAAAGCCTATTTTGCGGAATGAGGATATCAAATCTGCTTCAAGATCAGAATTTAGATGGAGAAGTTTCATCAAAGCGGGCAGAAGCCAAAGATGAAGCCAACACTCTGGCATTCCCTGCACCCCGGTGGAAATTCCAGTGATTATGCAATCTAATCTTGGCCCAAACTCTCTTGAAATCAATCATGTGAAAGATCTGCCCTAAGATTTGGCTTGTCTCTCCAAAGATCTCCAAATTCAGATGAGGGCGGAAAGATATCCAAAGATTTCTTGAATGAAAAAGGAATTTTGGGCACGCATGCAGCATCACTCGTAAGGAAAGGAATAACACAGAGAAAAATAAGTAGGGCTCTCTTGTCAACGTTTCCTTTGCAGATAACCCATATCGCGATAGCACCACTGACTTTCTACCACTTCCTGAATTGCCAGACTGATCCACAGCAATGTATTGAACTGGTTCATGTCCTAGCAATTTTACAAAACCAGGTAATGAGCATAAACAATTGCATCAGACATAGTAATCCAAATTCCATCCTCAGATGCACAAGAAAAGGACCAACTCCTCATAAAAAAAGGCTTATAAGGAACTGGAACGGGTAAAATAAGCTATCTATGCACTCTTCACCACCAAGTGATTCAGAAAAAGTAAATAAACAGATCAATGACAGACTGACTCTGTATGGAAAAGGCATACCAGTGGTTTTCTTGTAAAATTTGACAAGAGAGTCTAGATCTTTAGAACCATGAAAATAGGTCCTGGATTTTTGGCTCACAATTATTATGGCTGGTAAGCTATGTATGCCATATCTTGAAAACAAGCTGTAAAGAAATCCCCAACAGCAAGTCAGCAAACAGGAAAAGCTTAAAATGACAGGTTATTTTAAAAAGAAAATACTTAAAACACAGGCTTGGAAAACAAACAGATATCGTTATAAGATTACACCATGTAGCTTCATGCAAAAATTTAAGCTCTCACAGTAAGTCTATATTTAGGCAGGTATACTACACTTCGAGTATAATTTTGCCTTTTCAGCTATTGGAAAATCAAACCTATCTCCTGTAACTTTAACAGTAACACCAAGGAGTATATCATGAAGGCAAAGTAACTTCAAATTTACCTTGGCATGGTTGAAGATTGTTCAACGGCTAAATGATCAATTTGAGGATACATGGAACCCAAGACTTCAAAGGTTGAATGGGCATCCTGTGAAAATGGACACCAGGAAGCATAGAAAAGCACAGCAGTATATGTGTTCCCTGATTTGGAACTTAGGGCTCTCTCAAGGGAGTCGCCATTCATCTTAAATGCACCAAATATGGTAATGTTATAATCACAGTACAAGTTTTGACTTGTCAAAGAACAAGGGTCAAAGTAAGAAATTTTCAGTAAGACATTATAGGTATTACATGACCAGCATAATCGATGCAGTATAAAGAAAATTTTTATATGTTACTCCAGCTGAGACCATAACCAACATATAGTACATAGATAATCCCTGAAATTTTGGTATCTCTGATATCTGTTTTTTCCCCGAGATATACTGAATTAGGATAAGGAAAATCTCCACAGATTAAGTCTGCGATCTTGAAATTGATTGCGGAAGTGGTGGTTTCAGAACAAACCAATAACCAATCAGATTCTTAAGGTCAACTGTAGTTTCTTTTACTGGAGCTTGATCTAACAGATTTGGACGAGACCATTTGGTAAGTAACTGCATCTATGTCATAAGATAAATCCACAGTCATGGACTCATCCTATATTTATGGAATGATGAAATGTCCCAAAAGGTGCAAAATAATATCCAGAGCTATTTTGCCACAGTAACTGAAAAGATATATTTTGTGACAAACCATAATACTAAAAGGACAATCAAACACGACCCTGCATGCTTCACAACAATAAGGACAAATTGCCAAAGATTATAGAACATGAAAGGTGGAGTCCTTTGCCAGGTGAAAATAGGAAAAACTATATTAAGAAAGGCAAGTTAAGGCCCCATGAGAATTGGTTCATCATAAGCAAGTTCCCTGTTTCACTCTCTCTATAATATTGTTTCTTCAACTTAAATTCACTATATTTATTTTCATGCCAAGTATACCCTGAACCACAACTATCCTTCAGGAATGTTGACTTGTCATAGAGAATCACCAATATGCAGTTAGATTTCTGATATCACAAGTCTGAAAGCCCTGCTTCACACTTCTGCATGAGCAAGATTAGCCCACAGATCTGCACATCTGCCAAGAGTATTGCAGCTCCTAAAAGAAGTGAACAAGAATCCAATTTCGCTTTTGTAAACTGCTTGTCACATGCTTAGAAAACCTGAGATCTAGGCTCGTGTTAATGTATTGGCTCCAAAGTAATTGTAATTTGTAACTTCAGTCAACAGATGATTCGAAAAACTACACATGAGCAATGTTGCAGGAAAAAAAAAAAGGTTCATGTTTTTCTTATAGACCAACAGACTTATTTTACAGTTAGAAACTAGCATTCTCTCAATAACCACAATTGCAAACAGACTATAGATCCAGATTTTCTATCCACAAGTGAAATTCAAATTTTAAATAATTACTTTATGTGGAAATAGTTAGATTTGCCTTTGCATGTTCAATTCTCGCAAGGGCAACGCCTAAACCAACTTGAGGATAAACTATTTCCATTGTTGTACCTTTGACTTGTAACGCTGAACTAGCTAAATCAATTTCTATGTTGTATACCACATATCCAAGAAATTTCTCTTAAATTCCGCAAATAAATTAAATATGTCCAGATGATTCAAAATAAAGAAGAAAGAAAATCCATTACCAAAGGAGGAAAGGATAATCTATGAAAGATGATATTCTGACAACTATACCCAATGAGCAACAGGTTTGCACAAAAGCACAAATCTAAAGAGCTTTATCCACAACTTTCTATCAGAAACAGTTACCAAGTAGGTATTCATCAAGTAGACTAAAATCACAAGCTATCATGCACCAGATAAAATTACAGTTAACATTAACTTATCATCAGATATTTCTTCATCCTAGACAAGCATTCATAGATCTGGTTTCATTCAGAAGGCAAATTCTGATTTTGGTGTCAAACCACTTATACTTTTGTTTTTCTTCAGTATCATACAATATCCCTCATTTACATCTTTAATTAATTTTTACTATTTGAAGACATCACCATCCAGTAAAGAGTTTCAAAACAACAATTATTTCTTTGCATTTTTAATCAATTTTCTACTATTTTAGGATAAATTTATACCTCTTTGCTGTTTCCTTGTATTTCGTTGTTTTTGGCATTGCAATTTATGTTCATTCTCTTGGCTTCACCACTGGGAACAATGTCAATTAATACACCTCATGATCAATACATAACCTTAACATCTTGATTGGTAATGCCAAACTCATATATAGAATAGGATCATGTGTCCAAAAACGAGAAACTTAATAAGCCAGTACAGATACATCCAGCCTCAGGGCTGGGGACCGAGAAAATAGCCAACCAGCACACACAGATATGTTGTTTGGAGGAATCCTCAAGCTTAAAGAACCACAGGAGTAATATAATTTTTTTTAAAAAAAAAAAGGCACTGGGTTTTTGGGTCATACTCATTTCCAGATATAGCAGTGATTTCAAATGTATCTCTTACGTCTAGTTAGCTATTCCACATCTAGCTCATCCACAGCAAGAAATGTTGTTTAGTGCTTTGGCAATGAGAAACCAACCAAAAGAAATAGAAGTGAAGATTCCTCTTAAAGGTACTTTTCAGGAAACTACAAACATAAGGAGTGTACAAAGTGTCTCCTTATGTTTAAAGTTTAAACTGCCTCTTTAAAAATAAGGAGTATACAAAGTTACAAGACCCCATCATATTGAGCTGTAAGAAACTGGTATTCAATGAGTCCTGTGACCAAAGCCTATGCAGCAACATATGCTAAAATGACATATCTAAACAAGTGCTTTTTTTTTTTTAAACAATTTTATTCTCTTTCGTATGAAGGGCTGGGGGTGTTCAATATATGAGCAAAATAGATTCTTTGACAGCACAACCATTTATAAAGGCTTAGTTCAATGTGTCTTAAATATTAAGCCTGGTACAGAAGATCTGAGGCGACTGTCCTTAACAAAGTTCCTTACGATCCAAATTCAGGTGCTCATTCAACTAAGTATTGAGTCGCTGCTTTGGATGTTTAACTCACTTCTTCCTTATGGACTGAAAGTATATCCGTGCAATGCAAATTGAAGAAAGAAAAAAAGATATCCCTAAATTAAGTCTTATTCTGTTTGTAAAGAATACTTTCATTCAGATCATATTCAACTAGAAAAGTTGACAGCTTCAGGCTTCAGGCCTGAGCGTACAAGCTAAACTTAGAAAATTTGCATCAAACATCAAAAAGTCCATTTTCTTCCCTACACTTTAATCAAAGTTTTCTGCAGCAGTTAACATAAAAGATTTTCTAAGTCTGACTTTTACAGGACAAGACCACAATGCAACATAAGCAAAAGGCAACAAGTCAATTAGAATATTTCATTAGAGACAAGAAACATCATTTGATGACCATCTAAAATATTCATATAAACCTTAGAGTGAACAAGGGCTCACCTAAAGGGAAAGGCAATTGCCTAAGGAAAGCTGAAAAATAAGGTAGATACCAACCTCCCCCCCCCAAAAAAAAAAAATCATCTCTTGTTTCCAGACTATGAGGGTCGAAGACTGGTCAAATATGAACATTTTTTATTGTAAACAACAACATAATCAAATGCGCACACACACACACTCATAGTAAGGATCACCTAACAGTCAACATCTTTATTCCCAAATTCCTTTCCCAAGCACCACAAACAGTAGACCAGAACTAAAGACTGATTTTCAGTCAGATGAATGCAAGACTAAAAAAGATAGAGCTAACGAAACATAAATAAAAGTAAGAAAAAACGAAAAAGGAATCCACTTGAAAAGACGGGAAAAAGTCATGAAAATATTACTAACGTAAGTGTAAAGCACTCAAATGCCTTGAGAAAAAAAAAAAGAGCTAAAAGAATGAAAATAAAATTTAAAAAAGCTGAAATTCAAAAAACCCTGTTAGAGAAACTTCAACGAGAATAAGGAAACAGACAAAAGAACAAAAAAATTACCTCAACTGGGAAGTTGGGACGGTAGTAATAGGAAAGATGGCACTGAGAAAGCAGACGAACAAGAAAAGGAGCGTTGGATTGGGGTGAAGGAGAATGGCACATAGCTGGGGAGGAAGAAGATGATGCGGCGGCGCATGAACGACAAACTCCATAGCAAATGCATATACAAAGGAGCATCACAAGTCTCAGAAACACTGCCATTTTCATTTTTCAGCTAAAAAGTTCCCGACTTTTTTCGGTTTTGTCTTTTGGGTTCGGGGGAGAAGAGAGAGGGGAGTGTGCTGCTGGCCTTGAAAATCCAGTCCCAATTCCCAATGGCGAAGAAGAAGGAGAAGAAGAAGAAGTAGAAGACGAGAACAAAAAGAAGCATAAAAGCAAGAAAGAGTGGCAGACTGCAGTCCTTTCCATCCTTCCCTCCCTCGCTCCCAACGTGTCCAAAGTTGAAGCACTTTTCCGGTTCTTGTGTCCAAATCGCCTATTTTTTATTTTTACTTTTTTTTTAATTTCTCCCAATTTCAAGTTTTGTTTGAGCAGTAGTAAATACCGGGTAAATACGTAATCAGTAATTTCTGAGCTGATTTTCTTCCAAAAAAGAGGAAAGAAATGGAGAGGGAAAGAAGAGCCAAGGAGGATGGGATGTGATGTGATGTGATGGATGGATGGGGAATTCTCCTGGTAGATAGTCTGGTCAACCACATTTCCATGACGCAAAAAATGTCCACCTCACTCAATAATCTCCACCACATTTCCATGACGCAAAAAATATCCACCAAACTCAATAATCTCCACTCCCCGCTTAGATAAATAAACGAAATAAATAAGATAGGCAGTGGGTTTTATTGTCGTATGGTCGACTTGTTTGAATTGGAGTTTTTTATAGAAAAATTTTATATTTTTTGTGATCACATTTTTCAAATACTTTTTTACTTCACATATATTAAATTATTATAATATATTTTCTATAAGAAATCTAAAAATGACAATCCCGACAAAAATTAAACCTTCAGCTTTCAACATCCCATTCTAGCCTCTTTCACTTCTCGCGCCACCCATTGATGATCTCCATGACAAAAGGCTAAAGAGTGGAATTCATATCAATACACATTTCACATGCACACGCAGAGTCTGCAAGAGAGAGACAACATAATAACCAGTCTGTCATAGCACTGAGGCTTGACATTGAAATGCCTTCATATAACAACACAACAAATATACACATGATCGACGTTGATTTGAATGTGCAAGGATGTTCAGCCTATCGTTCTCCCATAACAGCGAGAAATGGAGGGTAGAGGATGGAATACCAACTCACAGAACAAAACTTGTCCTATAACAAAACTAGAGCTTCTTCCACTGTTTCCGCTTTTGAAGTTTCAGATATTAAAGTTACATACATGATGATCATCAGGCATGTGCTACAGTTTATCCTTTCCTAAGCCAGATTTCCTGGAGCATCGGCCTTGGAGGAGAGCTAATTCAGTTCATGCACACTGATTCCTCTTATCAGGAACTCAGCTTTCTGCACTACGGTTCATGTGCTCCTCAGGATGATAACCTGGATGTTGACGTTTCACCTAAAGAGACTGAAGCCAAAGACGACGCCCACACTCTGGCATTCCTCGCGCTCCGGTGGAAGTTCCTGCTTTTACATATTCTCAGCTTGGACCAAGCCCTCTTCACATCAATCATCTGAAGAATGCGCCCCAAGATTTGGCTCGTCTCCCCGAAAATTTCCAAATTCAGATGAGGCCGGTATGATGCCCATATAGCTCTGAGACGGTGAACAACTGTTGGCATTACATATACCAGCACACGCAAAATTAGGAACAATACAGAGAATATTAAGTAGGGTTCCCTAGCAAATATCTCATGCACGGATGACCCGATCCATGATTGCATAATCAACTTCTGACTGGTTTCATAGCTTCCAGACTGGTTTGCAGCAACGTATTGAACTGGTTCACCTCCTACACGCAAAACAATAAGATGAAGATCAATAATAAACATATTTTAGTTGCCCCCCTGCAAAATAATATCTCTATTGACTGTCCAAGTAGTTCAACAAATTTACAATATTATCACAAGACCTAAAAAATAATAGATAGAATTACTCAAACAAGATCAGAATGCATTCCTTCCAAATTAGCTCTTAAACCATGATACAGTGAAAAAAACCACCATTCCAAGTTAACAATATACTTGGTCACAAGGACAAGGATCCACGTGAGCATGGAATTCAGCATTAAAAAGCATTAGACAGCCAAGTATATGATACCACAGTCGCAAATTTAAGGTAAAGATAAGAGACTTATATGCTACAAAAGTTCTAGCCAGAATCACAATGCATCCAGCGTATACAAACATATAAACTGGAAAGTCATACCAGTGGTTTGCTTGTAGAATTCAGTGAGAGAGTCTAGATCCTTGGAACCATAAAATCGTGTTCTTGACTTCTGTCTCACCATTACTATAGCTGGTAAGCTATGTATGCCAAATCTGGAAAACAAGCTGAAACAATAACCACAAAAAGCAGTTCAGTAGGCTATAGAAACAAAAATCCATGGGATCTCCAAGAAGTTCCAAAAGCAAATGAGAAACATAAGCTCAGAGTCTTAACAAATCAAAACACAAGCTTGAATAAATAACATTCTAAAAGATTCTCTGCCTGCACAATTCTTTTATTCTATGTCACATAGACTATAATGTGAGTACGTATTGTCATTTATAAGTGCATCTCTGAAGAAACTTCATTCATTCCTGTCCTGTATATCTCCCTTCCAGTGTACAGCTAGAACAGTTATTTCATTGACCAAAAGACAAACACTAAGGAGGCAGCAGCATGCTGAACTTGCACTGTTTTGGTGTCCTCCTGCTCGTCAATTCTTGGGTAACCCAGAAGTACACTAAAATTTGTGTTGAGTAGATCTTAGTAGGATTTCTTTTTTCTTGGTAGACCAACAAGGCCAATTTCAAGTCAACTTGATGTTTGGCCAGATCCAATAGATATTACTGTACTAGCACCCAAGCCATATCTAGTGGGCGCAATTGCTTCATGATTGAATGAAAAGCCATGTAGCAATTGCTATAATGGTCTTTCTTTGGTTGGTGCTGAATATTCCCCTCCTTTCAAGGAAGAGACTCAAAACACCTATATGGAAGACAAGAGACCAGATGTGGCAAAACTTCTACTAGTAGTTGTTGTTAAAAGTGATTTCTCTAGTACAGCAAGTAGGAATAATACTTTCTTCTTCTATTGGACAATGGTCAAAGGACATCTAGCCATGATAAACAGAGAAAAATTAGCTTCTTACCTTGGCATAGCTGAAGATTGTTCTACTGCTAAATGCTCGATCTGCGGATACATGGCACCTAGCACTTCAAAGGTCATATAAGCTCTCTGCGAAAATGGACACCAAGAAGCGTAAAACAGCACAGCAGTATAGCTGTTTCTTGCTTCAGAAGAAAGCTCTCTCTCAAGGAAGTTGCCATTAACCTGTAAAATTATGACATATAGTTATTTGTTAGCTCAAAATTATTGGAGAAAGAAACTGCAATGATTCCATACATGCAAATTCAATTTAAAGGACTGTCGAGAAACCATTTAATGACTTTCTACTTAAGGCAACATACTGCAGAGGACGCTGTGCTGTCATAACTGGACTCTAGCATTTGCTCTATTCTGTATATTACAAAATACAGCATCTTTTTGTGCATTAACCTCACCTTTTCCCAGTAAAGAGTGAGGCAGATTTGTTTTCGGCAGACATTTAGAACGTACACTATAAGTAAGCCTCAAATAATACAGACTGTAACTGTTGAAATAATACTCAGTCAACGACACAACGAAAGGGGTCTGCTAGTCTAGTTTCAAAAACGGTTTAAATAGGAAGACCACAAGAAAATGCGACATGCCAACCACAAATTATAAAGACCACAATAGAGGCAGTAGCTACAAACCGTTCAATGAGAACTATATTCTCCAGAACCCCACACTCGGAATAAACATTTTATTACCAGCAATAGCTAGTAATACATCACCCATATATAGGCATACTGACATATAAGAGAAGCGTTGCGTAATAGCAATAGCAAGTTATTCATGCTGTTTTTACACAAGCATTTTGGATGCTATTATCACAATATTCCCACAAATACATACGTATCCATATATAATAACAGCAATCTAGCGGGGTCATGTTCTTTCTTACAAGAAATACACTGCTGATTGTTTAAGTAATACTTCCTACATATTTGCACCAAAAATATTCCCGAAATCAATTATTTCCAGAAGTATCATTGAGTCTTCAGACGTAGGTGTCAAATTCTTCAGAGACCAATCTAAATACCAGTTGAAGACATCGTTGCTGTACAAGTAATAGTCCTTTTTAAGGCTAGTGCCTATTTGACCATCCAGTCTTCTTTTCGGAATATTGTGAAAAAGATACATTAATGACATTAATGCTATTTCAGACAGATTCAGGTACTAGTGTCTGGTGTGGGTGCTGGTGCAAGTGTCAGGTCAATAACTGTCTAAAATCAGGACACTAACACCACCAGAGAGACCAACAACAGGACAGGATATAACAACCTTGTATTACCCATTAGGTTTTGGCTAATGCTTGTTGTCTAAGTATTCAGAAATGTTTTTGTATACCATGTACATCTAAATCAAATAAAGATGTTCAGGACCATAGGTTTTGTCCAGATAACTCTTTTCACATACTAGAACAGGTATCTTTACTAGGGGTAACTGATAGGGGTAACTGATTTTCCTATGAAAGCCCTGTAAAAAGTAATACTCAAATTTTTTTTTCCACTTTTCTAAGCCAACAACATTACTTATCAAGATTTAAATCTCACCGACAAGTGTTCCAATAACAGAACACCCAATTCCCTGATCCTTATTCGTTAAAGGTACTTATCCAGCTATGCATCACTATCTTTAAATTCCAAAATGTGGTACTGACTTCTATCTCTTTTGCTAAACAAATTTACAAGCCCAAGTAATCCCCCTCTTTCTTGAGTTGGATACAGACTTGAAGAATTTCACTCCTATCTAACATTTGGTACCAATCCACATCAACGTACTAGAGCCCGGCTGACAATTTCTTTACAGTCAATGGCTGGGGACCCTTGAAAGTTTAAAGTCCTCAAGTCCCAACCCAAAAATAGTGGAACCAAGTTCTAGAATCTCTCCTCCTCCTGCTTCTGCATTTTTGACATGTTTCTTGAACTCTTAAAAGTCAATAGAGATCTGACTGAAAGTCCAAATATCCCTTTGAATTTTGATAGTCTTGGACACTATATTCCTCACCCACAACTGTGTCGCATGCTGGAAGCAAAAAAGTCTATCAGGATGTATATTCAGTCATCAGTAGTTATAACAGCTCTAAGCACTACTAGCTGTCAAATCTTTACTGGCCCCTTTGTACAATACCTACTCCAAACAAGCTCAAGTTTCTGTCTTTACTTCCCCTTAATACAAGAAAGCTTTGAGAATACAGCCAATTCCTGTTGGCAAATAATCTAATCTCTTTGAGAATACAGCCAATTCCTAATATATTCCTAAAAGAGATTAGTATAAGTGGAGTCAAGTGCTCAAGTAAAGGCATAGGATTGCCAAAGCAAAAGAGTTCTGATGCTAAGTCAATTACTAAACTTTCTTCCCTGATGAATAATTTCATAACACGCTAAGACGTTATGAAAACCAGGAAAATGAAATGAACATCCTCAAGTAATGACTGAACAACTAAATGAAAGACACTACACAAAAAAGTGAACATTAGCACATGAATGCTTAACACCTGTGATTTTGAAACACCAACATGTGCTAAACATTCTTAAACTGATTTCCTCTTTCGTTCACTTATGCAAATCACTCTCTGATAGTTTTCACATTTTAATTTTCATGGAACTCTGGGCAACAAATCCACAAATCCAAACCTAGACAGATTAGAGATGACACAAACTCTAGTATATAAATCACATGAGTGAACACATTTCTTCTTTTGATAAAAGATCCACATATGAATAAACCATGGACAAAATCTTAGTAGCACAGCACGCCTGAGTGAATTAGCATTCGAGCTACTTAGTTTGATAAAAGCAAATGCCAACTGGAACCATTAATCACGCTCAGAATCTATGCCTTGTAGAGACTGCATTTTTTTCGCCCAAAGCTGTGCGATGTGGCCACTTATGCATATTTTCTGATTGTAAACAACCAGGGGTTACCACTAAACACATACTTTGATACAACCAAAACAGTACTGATTCTAAACAAGCAGGGACTAGCACTAAATACATACTTTGATACAGCCAAAACGGAGAGAAAACAAAAAAATAGAAGGAGGCACCTTTGTTCCAAATTTTGTCATTTGTGGTCCAAAGTGCCAAAATCAGTAAATTCCCCCCAGATTAAAAGTTTTGAAATTAGGAAAGCAAATAACCAGCCCCATCGAATAAAGAAAAGAAAAGCTCAGAAGCCCACTTGCAGAAAGCAAGCACAAATCGGTGGGGAAACGCTCAGAAATTACAGTCTCATACAGCGAGAGACGGAATACAGAATACAGAAATCAAAAAACAAAGTCAACCCGAAACACCAAATAGTACAATTAAAAGAAATGCCAAAATCCGATATTGGAAGCAATTCAACAGTGTGAAAAAATAAAAACCCATAAGATTAAAGCAGTAAATTGGACAGCAGTGAAAGCTCAGCAGGCATAAGCATGACAGTAAATCTGACCAAAAGGAAAAAGAAAATAATTGAAAAGGAAAAAAAAGAAAGGAATCTGGAGAGCAGAAATAAGAAAGTAAAAAGAGGAGGGAAGAATGGAATCTTACATGGAGAGGGGGGTTAGGAAGGAAGGAAAGAGGGCATTGAGAGGTGAGGGCGTGAAGAACGGAAAATGGTTGTGAATGGGAAGCAGCAGGGCAGATAGGGTGTGATGAAGACGAAGAAGCGAGGGCGGTCCGAACCCAGAAGAGCACGCAGATGGAGCAGATGATGTATCTCAAATTCCTCATCCTCATTGATTTCATAACCATCCAGCAATACCACCACCAATACACAGAAGACGAAGACGATGATGATGAGAGATGATGAGAAAACAGATGAAAATAAAAAGAGAGGTGGAATCGGAGAGAAATTAGAATTTTGGGCAATTATTTAGTCTATACATATATATATATATATATATATATATATATATATATTTTATATGGAAAAAGAAAAGAACAAGAGAAAACAGCTCCTTCTCCTCTCTTTCCGTCTCTAATCTTTTCTACAACAGCCACTCACACGTTTTCTCACGCTCAATTTTTGAAATTAATTTCCTACTACTAAGTCCCCACTCCCTCCTACGTCTGCCTGTACCATCTTTATGTGATGATTACTTACTACGTTAATTAATACTTAAGTCGGGGAGTCGGTAGCCTGTCCGCTGCACAATTACACACACTACTACTTCTGTGCACTCCTCTTGGGTCGCTTGGGTCGCAAACGAATCGAACCGCTCGCGGTTCGAGTTCAATATTGCTCGAACTCAGTTCAAACTCAAGTAGCTTGTTTCTATACATGAGTCGAATTCGAATAACTTTTTCTCAAATTTAATAACTCGTAAGTCGGTTCAAATAGATTCGAATATATGTATATGTGTGTGTATATGTATTATTTTTTATTTTTATTTTAATAGTAAAATTTCATGTATATCCCTACTTTTTATTATTTATTAAGAAAAATAATTATTTCATTTATTTTTTATTTTTTTGAATTCGACTAGGGTCGAATTGAAATTTGAACTCAAGCTCGAGTTTCACTTTGAAAGTTCGTCGAACTCGATAAAAATGAGTCAAGATTTGACTCGATTAGGCCAAAACTCAACTTAACTCGTCTCGCTCCAACTCTAGCTCCCCCTATATTTTCCTGTATTTTTATTTTATTTCTTGTTTACTGACCACCAAAAATATCTATACAATACATATAAAGTGAGAGGGGGGTAGGGGTTGACATTTTTTGTCACTTTATATTCTTCCAAATCTACCTCATAAAAATCACTTGTTATTTATAAAAATTACTAAAATAATGACCTGTAATTATCATAACTCATCTAAAAACATCTTCACAAAAACTAAGTACTATAACTACTAAAATAACCATCATTTGATAGGAAAAAGAAGGTTAAAATACCATCATTTGCTTTAATAAAGGAAATTTTTTATGAAATTAATTTGCAAAAAATCAATTTTAAATTGCACAGACATTTTATGTGTGTCTTCTTCAGCGCTAGTACAATAATAAAGCTAGAGCATCACCACATGATGTTAAACACACATTGTCACGTTTTTAAATTCCAAATCTGCCCTTAATGACAATGGTAAATTTGTCCTAGTCTGTTAAATGTAAAATTTCTCAATAATTAGCCGCTGTAGTTATTATTGAGATTATCCATATTTTCACACCAACTCCTAACTCTCACGTAATCTGCTCAACTTCCACCATCTTTTTATAAATTTATCTACATTATAAAAAAATTTGACCAATAAAAAAAAAAACCTTACAAAGAGATAATTTTGACAGATATATTTTTCATTAATCACACACACACGCGTAGGATGTGCCTCAAACACTAGTAAAAATAAAATAAAATAAAATAGTCAGTAATAGTGCCGGTAGTATCTTGGATTTCTGTCTTTTAGTAAATCACTAATGTTTTGTGCGTAAAATAGAACAAAAAAGTGAGAATAATACATCTTTCTGTTTTGTTGCTGTTTTTTTTTTTCAGTTAAAAAAAAAAAAAAAAAAAAAGAGGTGGGTATGGGGGGAATTTATATAGGAGATGCTGGAAACGGGACAGGTAAGTGCTTCGAGATGATCGCTTTGCTTTGGTCATCGTCGTCGGCTGTAGAGTCTTTCCTATTCTGAATTCTCTATCTCTCTCTCTCTCCACCCTTGACTTTTCCATCCGTCCACAGCTCCCCTCTGGATTCTGTTGTATTCACGTTTTCTACCTCCCCGTCGCTTTCTCCTTCCCACCATTTTTTTTTTGGTACTAAATTGAATTCGGACATGTTTGGACTCATCAACAATTAGCCAAATTCTGGAGCAATAAATATCTTCTGTCCAGAAGGGCAAAACCGATACATTTTATTCCCTTGATCTGTGAATAATAGCTTATCTGGAATTGGCTTCTTTGGTGAGGTGAATGCCCATCGATTCTTGGAAGTCTCAAAATTTAACACTTACTAGTATATTAACATCTCGAAATAATTATTATTATTATTTGTCAGGGGGTTTTCAAGGCACGTTACTATTTAACATGTCATGGCGCAGAGATAATTATTATTCACAAAAGTGTCAATTCTTGGGTTTCTAATTATATTCATCGAAAGACCCTTCCAATTTTTGTAGGGTGTTGAACAAATGAGAGGATTAAAAAGTTAAGATGAGAGAGTGTATTAATGGACCAAATCGGTATAAAACTCCACTAATATGATTTTAGGTGAGTTGAGTATTTTTACCTTAAAATTTTTTTTTTAAAGTAAATTTAAGTACAATAGTAGTAGTAGTGGTATAAGATTTTTGAAGACATCACGTGAATTAGAACAGTTATTAAATTTGGTTCGGAACTTGACCTCAAAGGTGACCAAGTCATCGATTCAGATGCTGGTTGAGTGGTTGAATCGCGATTGACTATTAGTTATATTACATAACGTAATATTAAATTTAAAAAAGAGAAATAATAAAAAATATTAAGCTAGTAGTGTAATTGACAATGTAACCGGTGGTTTTTACCTATTCACTTGTTGAACCGTCAGATGTAGTGGGTTTGATACAGAAACAATCTAACTCAACTAATATGATTTTAGGTGAGTTGAGTATTTTTACCTTAACTTTTCTTTTTAAGTAAATTTAAATATAGCAGCAGTAGTAGTAGATCTTTGAAGACATCATACGAATAAGCATAGTTATTGAACCTAATCCATAACTCGACCTGAAGAGGTGATCGGATCACCGGTTTAGTCGTGGGTTGAGAGGTTAAATCGTAGATCGACTATTAGTTATATTACATAACATAATATTATATTTAAAAAAGAAAAATAATAAAAATATTAAGCTAGCGGTGTAACCGGTGGTTTTTTATCGATTCACTGATTGAATCGTGGGATTAACCGAGTTTGATGTAGAAACAATCTAATTAGAAATCCAGTCTAGTCCTATTGTTAGCTCATTAGGTTAATTGATTCAATCGCATGACCTTAGCAGAGTTCATATCTACGTGAATTAATTAGTACCGCAGTGTCCAATGGAAGCAACTATTTCGAAGATTCATGGCCAAGATTTGGTCAAAAAAAAAATGTAAAACCTATATTTCATCTTGTACATCATTTTTTACACCACGTGAATTTATAAAATTTTGTTCTATAGTTAGACGTGCGTGGTGGTTGAAGATGAGTTACGTATGTGTAAGAGAGCTACATCCTGTGGCCCGTGTCCAGAGAGAAACGACGACGTCGGGTCCCTGTAGTGGGGAGCCAAAGGAGTATGTATGTTCTAGACGTCACCTCCCTTCGTCTACATATGATATATCATAAACCATTCCCTCCAATCGAACCGCCTGTATTTTTAAATGAAAAAAAGAAAAAACACAAATACCTTCTGACTTACTGATGAATTACTAACAATACGGTGAATAAGAAGGAAAGGGAAAGTCAGAAAGAGTGGCAACGCACTCAGAAGAAGAAGAAGATAGATAGATGGAAGCAGCAGCAGCAGTGGACAAGAAAGAATCGGAGATTAACAACAGCTCCTCTGACCTCAGCCGTTTAGCGCCGTCGGAAGGCGACAACAAAGATAAAGAAGCCCAAGACCGCCAACAACGCATTGCTCTAGATCTCAAAGCCGGTCTCCACCCTCTTAAGGTCCTCCTCCTCCTCCTTCTCTTCTTCTTCTTGTTATTTTCAAGGATTTATTGTCTTTTCTGGCTTAATTGCTTTTCTTAGTTTCTTTCATTTCAATTAGGTCTGAGGGGATCCCTGCGTGCTTATTTTCTAGGGATTGATATCAACCTAGAAATATGATTTTATTTTCTTTTCCTTTCCCTGCTCTTTCGGTTCTTGTGATTTTTTCCCTTTTTTTTTTTTTTTTGGTTGATAAACATGTCAATCATTTTTCAACTGACCTTAGGGTATATCTCCTTTGAAGGAGCACTCAGAGGATTTGTGATTGTTAGGGTTGAAATGTGTGGACAAGCAGCATTTTAGGTTTCATATAGTTGTTGTTTGCGTGGGCAGCATTTTAATATTAGTAATATGCCAACAGAAATTACAAAATTCATTTGGAAGTTGCTAAATAGGCACCTTACTGGGAATTCTAATGGCGTCTCTTTTGTTGGTGATATTGGATTGTTTTTGTTACAGCAACATTGAGACACATTTATGAAAATTCAGAAGTCATCAGACTTGCATGCGCCATCACAGCATCAATTCTATGTCTATATAGGATGATCAACAAGGACATTGTTTCTTTTTTCATCTTCATGTAGGGGACTATTGCAGGAACAACCCAAATCTCCTGCTTACTCAAGCGTTCATACTTTGTTCCCTCCTTAGGTCTTTGACAATCTTTTGCAACTTTTTCTACATACAATGCTACATTTAGGACAGCGCTAAGTTTCCAATGATGCAATGTGATATGCAAGCCTTTTACAAAAGCATCAAATCTCTTGAAGGAGTGGATATAGAACTGACATGAAAGCTTTTCTTTTCATGGGAAAATTATGGTAAAATCAAAACATGGCCACTTCATGTTGCTTTTATAGAGGTGTTTAAACCTTTAACCTCTCAGTAATGCAATTGCAGCTGTTAAATTCTTGAGTGGGAGTCAAAAAGGCTGATAAAATTACTTTTAAAAAGAGAACAGCAAAAGAAATTAAAATAGCCTGATTAGGTGTAGTAATATTGAAATCAAACTTGGTTCTATCGTTGAATCAGTTAATCAGCATCACCCAACTCTGCAGAAGCCCGAAGTCACAGCTCCATTTATTTTGAGCTTAGATGCTGGGGATTAAATTCTTGTTCTGCTTATTCTAGAAGTTAAGTTCAATCAAGGATCTTTTTTCTTTTGGGGCCCCGCGCGGGGGGCAGGGGGGGAAGATGAAAGGGGGTCGATGGGATTTGTTAAAAGGGAAAGACTGAGAGAGCATGATGGTTTTTGATATTTTCTAATATTTAGTATGTAAAAGTAAGAATGGAATAGTTGGGTGAAATCTTTGTCAAGTTTCTTCTGCTCTTGCTTGATTCTTCTCAACTATATATTGATAATCATTTTTCATTCTTTGATTCTCTTAAGTTCTCTTAAAAAAGCCTTCCTACCCTGCTTCTTCCAAACAGCAAGTCCACTCCTCCTATGGGGCTTTCTCCCCTGAGGAATCCTGAGACTGTTTTAAAGCTTGATTTCCTTGTTGATTAAATGCATTTTCATGATAACTTGAATTGGAAGCACGTTAGATAAGTTGTAGTATTTTTCATTTTGTCATTCTTTTCAACCACTGTGAAGGGGTGGTAGCAAACTCTTTTATGATATATCAAATTGTACAATAAGTTTTACGTATTTACATTCCTCTGATCTCTATCCTCACGCCTATGCAACACTTAATTTATCTCATGATTTGTCTGTTGACTGATGGATTTTGTTATTTATGTGTTTCATCAAAATTTAAGAAGTTTTGCATCTCATTTGATGTTTTAAGCCATTTGGAGTCCCTTTTAATCTGGCTGTTGTACTTTCTTTTGATTATGACTTTATTTGTTTATATTACTTGATTTTCCAAATATCATGTTTGTAGTAGCCTAGGTTCAAGTCTGGAGGGACCTTGTCTCATACTATTGAATCTCTGTAAATCCTCATATTATACTGGCCGATTTTTGCTGTTTCTAAGATAAAGTTGTTAGCTTCATTATACATGTCTTTATAGTAGAACTCACAGTTAGACATTATGATGATCAGCACAAATTCGTTTTTTGGTATACTCGGAGGACACCTGGAATTCGCACTCAAACATCATATGAAGACAACATAAAAAAGATTGTGGATTTCAGTACTGTAAGTTCCAAACTTCCCCTTTCCCACCTCCTCTCCAAAGAAAATAAGAAACCCTTTTAGGCTGCATGATATTGTTATGTTCAGCAATCAGTCTTTTCCCAGGCTGAAACTTCTATGTTGTTTTTTTCATTATTCTTCCATTTAAAATCAACTGCTCGTAGGTTGAAGGTTTCTGGGTCTGCTATTGCCACCTGGCACGTCCATCATCATTACCAAGCCCAACTGATTTACATCTTTTCAAGGAGGGTATTCGACCTTTGTGGGAGGTAAATATGTACTGCTTTCCCTTTCTCCCTATCTTTTTCTTGTTGGTAAATTCTCAATCTTAAAAGTTTTTTTTTTTGTCCTTTTTTTGTGAACTGGATGAATTGTATTATGTTCAATAGGATTCTGCTAATTGTAATGGTGGAAAGTGGATTATCCGATTCAAGAAAGCTGTCTCGGGCCGCTTTTGGGAAGATTTGGTAAGCCAATGTTGCTCAGTATAGTTATGCTTTCTCCACCCTCCTTTCTTTTTTTCTTGATATTCTTTTTGCAGATGTATGATGATATTTGTACTGTGTATTAGTTTTAGGTATATTAATTATGTCCAGATTGCTAGTTTTTTGAAATGGTGGGTGACATCACCATATGATTATCAGAACTGTAAGACATGATGGATGATGTAAAGTTATGGGCCTTCTCTTACTCACATTGTGTTTATCCTACAAACCCCCATCACTGCCTGTTCTCTATATGACTAAACTTGCTTGTAAATAGATCTTTTTCAGTTCGGATATGTTGGCTTGTGTTCATGCTATTGTTTTTAGCTTCATGTTGCATTATATTAATTGGGCTTGCTTCTACATGGAATGTCAACTTAAAAGCTTCATCCCTCTATGGGGAGTTGCATTGCTTGATTTCCATTGTAACTTTAATTGTAAGTATATTTTTTCCCGATTACACATATTGAGTGCTGGCAGTTGCTTTGGATTGACCACTTTTGCGATACCAATTCCTCATCATCCAATTTCATTTATTCTGTCTGACTGCAACAGCTTCTAACTACTTGTTTCAGTTGTCTTTTACTATGCCTTTTTCCCGGCATAATCTCAGATTGTGATTGCCTGTATGCTTATTTATAGTTTAGTTGCATTTCAGTTGTATGATACCAATTTCTTGGTATTGAACTTAATTTATTGAGCTGACTGCGACACCTTTTGCCCTTTTTTTTGTTGTAGTTTTTGCTCTTATTTTCTGGGCAGTGATGCTATGAGATATGTCCATTCGCTTTTCTTGATAATGAGTTACACATGTGGCATAATCTTTTTTTATTTTAATTTATAATTTTTTGACTTTTTGGATCACAGTGTTTACAGTGTCCATATATTGGTTCTTTTCCAATAGAGTAGTCAGGTCAATTGCAATAGCCATTGAAAATAGATCTGTTTAACTACTTTGACTAAGTTTGTCTATTGTTTTGTGAGACTCCATAACCTATGATCAAAGTGCATTGGCCATGATGTCGCGCATTTGTGGTTTTAAATCCTCGTTAGCACTTTTTCTTTAGAAAACCTTCCCACTATTGACCACTTAAGTGTTGTAAATGTACAGTAGTTTAGGGAAAGCTGCATATTGTGTTTGAAAAGGCTGTTTCCTCATTTTTTGCCATTGGCCTCTCTAATTGTCTTGTTTGATAACCTGTTTTCCTTGGACAAATGATAGTATTCTGGAAACAATGCTATACTGGACGTAATTGTGATCTATTATGACTGTTAGCGGTGGAGCAAGAAGTTAATCAATATTTGTGTAAAAATGTGTGCAGGTTTTAGCATTAATTGGTGATCAGCTTGATTATGGTGATAATATCTGTGGTGCTGTACTGAGCATTCGTTTCAACGAGGACATATTAAGTCTGTGGAACCGCAATGCGTCTGATCACCAGGTGAGTTTTGGCTTCTGCATCTTTGGAAACCCATCTAATTCATAATTAAGCTGACTGATATGACCTGCTTTACCATTGGTCTTACAATTGGCATCTTGTGTTGTCTTTAGGCTGTGATGTCCCTGAGAGACGCAATCAAACGACATTTGAAGCTTCCTCCCAGCTATGTAATGGAATACAAACCGCATGATGCGTCTCTGCGTGACAATTCATCGTACCGGAACACATGGTTGAGGGGATAGGGAAGAACGGAAAAGTTTCGAACTTGCAAGTGAAATGTGCAGGACTGAAGTTGCATCAGTGGGAAGCTATTTCAGTGAAGTGCATTTACGACTTGGTTTTGGGTTATTAATTACCCATTACCTAGGAGAGATGATAACAGAGGGGATTACTGTGTAAACTTGGAATTGCTATGTTGGTTTTTCATCTGATACGTAGAACTAGAAGTCGTCTATCCTCATTTCAAACCAGGATGTTTTACGAGTAAAGTTCAGTAGCTTTAAATTTATAAGGTAGCATTAAAATGCTTGGTTTTATAAAATGAAAGGAACCGGGATGAAGGTTGCTTGGTGTTTGTGCTCGCGTATCTGTTAAAACAAGGGCAGGGCTGTATGGCGGTTGTGGTCCTAAAATGGGTCCTTCATTTGCTCCTCTGTCTAGATTCTCTATTCAAATTTTGTGTCCAATTTAAAAAGCCGTTGTTTTATTTAATGGAAGTGTTGATTTAATAAAATGATGCCGTTTCAAGTTGGACACAGAACTTGAACAGAAAATCTAGACAGGGGATCCTGGTAGTTCAACCAACTGTTTAGCATAATTAAAGAAGTTAAGAAAATAAAATTTCTACATGCTTTAGACAAATTAAAAAAACAAAAAAAGAACGTTTTGCAGAAGCGCATTAAAAGAAAAATGTTAACCCTGATAAATAAAAAAAAGATTCTAAAATACTTACCTAATGTTAAACTTGATAAATCAAAAAAAAAATTCTAAAATACTTACCTACATTTGCATCTGAATGGTTACGCTATTGTAGAATAACCATAACAATAAAACTAAATAAATAGAAATATTATCATTAGAAGACCAATCTAATCATGTCAGAAGTAGTTTCTTGTTATTAGAAAATCAAATATCAAATGGAGTGATTTTATTTACTGAAAAAAACCGTTATAGCCACAGGGAGGTGCAAGTTATTTGTACCATTAAAACAAAATAGAAGTAGTAGATTCTAACTTTTGCTTTGTGCTATTTTTTTTGTTTAAAATTTTTTCATTATTATAGTTTATTTAAATTTATGGAATAACAGTTTTTTTTTTTTTTTGGTTTACTCTCAAAATTTATGGAATCATAAACTGCCACAAATTCGGTGAAGGGTTATAGCTATTAATTATAATTCCCGTAGCTATTTTTCCCATCTGGATGGGCCAATGAATTGAACGATCAAGCAGCACTATAACATCTTCAGGAACGCAAAAGGGTGAATGTTTGGACAATAGGAGGTATTGATTGACAATTATTCGACCTTTTACTTCTAACATACATGAGAAAATTGCAAAATAAGCAACTCTATTGTTGGATACAAGGAAATCCATCCTAGACGGATGACTGAAGCCCAATAATCCCTGCACAACATGAAATGAGAAATCAAGCATCTGACCTACCACATACACGGAGGAAAGAATGACTTGACTCAAAGAAACTGGGGGCTGTGTGTGTGTGAGCATTGGGGAACCCTTGAAATGGAGGAGGAGGAGGGGCAGGGGCGCCACCCGCCCTGCCCCTGGGGGGGGGGGAAGGGGGGTTTTCCGAGCAAACATCCCTAATATCCCAAAAAGTGTAGGGAAGCGAATATTAAGTCTTCAATAATCCATCCCAAAAAGTCAGTCAATCTTCCATTCTTAGCATCATTCAATAGACTTCAAAAAATTAAATCTTGAGAATGTTCAGAAGGGAAACAACAAACAAACTGGTGACCTCCCTCCACAGCATCTTTTAGATTTTTTGCAATACAAAACATTTTCAGCAAGTAACTGGTTACTAGGCGTTCTTTCTCCTCATTGTAGGCAAAGACTGTCAAGTATTTCGTCATCATAGATTGGTGCCCCCATGCAACAATTGTGATTATTCCATGCATGTTGTGCGGTAAATGCTAGGGTGGAGGGGAGACAGAAAAGAACTGTTGGGTATTTTAACATTATAGACAGGTGCCCATCCAACAATTTCCCATTATTCTTTGTATGTTGTGTGGGTAACCGCTAGGGCAGAGAGATGATAAAAGTAAAAGCTAGAAAAAAATGGGGGCAAGAGCAATTACCACATCCAACCCTCGCACCAGCATTTCCAGTGGTCTTGCTAAGTTCATGTCCACCTGTTGTATGCATCAATTATTAGCTACAGCACAATAATCCCAAGCTGTAAATAAAGCTTCTTTACTCAATCCAATGAACTGAGACTAGTATCATATTAACTGTTCCAACTTGAAGAAAATCTCAAGGAGACTTGTGACAAGGACTGACATACACAAACATTTCAAAAGCAAGTAACTAAAGTTTTGATAGTCATCCATGTCCACCACTAGCAAAAGCTTTTAGAGTTTCATCAGCAGATCAAAATTTTCTACAACAAGAACTGCAAGGAGATTTATTTCAAATCTCCATATAGTTTCAAGGAAACTCAAGCAAAAAGATGTCACAAACACTCTTTCACAGTTAACACAAAACTGCAAAACTACTATTTAGTATTTAATGATTAAATTATCACCCTCTATACCCTAATCCAAATAACCGTACCTTTTCCAAGATCATCCGGATCAGCATGCACAACAACCGCCCGCCCCAGGATGGAATGTGGGCCATTAAGTGGAATCTACCAGTAAGAAAAGCTAAAAGATATTAAAATTATACTATAACACCAAAAATTATAGCTTAGTTTCATACATTCATCAGCAAATTCAATGGACAAAAGAAAAGAGAACAATCTTGAACTAAAGACAGCCATTTCTTGTACAATGCTTTTAAAGGATAATACGTCAGGTTCTGTAATTAATGTCAATAAGATCTCACTATGTCAGGAATCCAATGCATCTCAAGCTGTTAGCATCACTTGAAAACAAGGAAAATGAGCCACAACTATCTGAAGATAGACAAAGGGAACAAGTTTTTTTTTTTTTGGTTAAACAGGAGAACAACTTGCTAATATTATACCTGAACGTCTTTGATTGAGATCTCAGCAACCCCTGCAAAGCAAGAAAATAAATTTAAAAAAAAAAAAAAAACCTGTTTGACAAACTAATACCATTTCCAAAGACACAAGCCTTTCATGACACACCATCTGCACCAGCAATAATATTCCCCAAATCACCGGCATGACGATTTTGATCAGATGGTGCTCCATGATCCTTTTTTAGTGGGTTAAAATGAGGCCCTGAGATTACAAAATGGGCAGATATCAGACTTTCAAAGAGACACTATTTCACAGCTAAATGGCAGACCATAATAACCAGCTCCACATAACATCTCTTTCTGATTATCTACTAGCTTTAATTGAACAAAAAGAGAGCCATACATAAAACAGGAGAATTTTTAACTGATACACTACATAATTCAGTCGCAGAGCAACCATGTGCCTTGGCAAGCCAACTGTGCCAAAAGCCTCAAACATGACTAACTAATAGAAAAGATACCTTTATTTGGGAGTGACTAAGCATCCTTCTGAACAGTGTAATCTGTTTGTCCTTTCTCTTAATCAAGCATTATGGCTCTTTGAAATGTAAGAGCAACAGAAGAAAAACTTATTACAAATCTCCAAAGAAAGCTTATTCCAGGCCCTTAATCTCATGAATCTTTTGTCACCTATAATATCGTAGAACCTTGTAGAATGACAACCTTAGTCTCTAAACAAATCCGGGAGCAAGGGCCCAAATAAAAAGCTTGGAACTTGAGCACAAAATGGTCAAATTTTCAAGACAAACTTTTCGTGCATTTAAGAAAGGCTGGGAATCCTCCACAATAAGGAGGAAAGCAACCATTTCAGATATCCCAGGTGATTGCCTCACACGGTACTTAAGATTAGCTACTCTACACCACGTAATCCTGTATGCTATGCAGGAATGCTGAGCAAACACATTTAGATATCTCCCCCCAAAAAAAGAGGACAGAGAGGAAAGGTGCGGTCTTTCGTAATAAAATAGAATAAAGCTGTACAGTAAAATGTGAAAAATCAGATGGTCCAACTTCAAGTTAGAAATTATTCAACTCTTCTACACATATTGCACACAACCAAACCCGTTTGAATCAGGAGGGAACCCATATAAGGAAGGAGACAGTGAAATAGGAGGAGAGGGGAGATAGTGGTAGCATAGGAGGAAGGGAGTGGCACGTACCAGTGGAGTTGCAGCCATTGGTGGTGTCACCAAGAGCAGGAATATGGAAGCCATGGAGGCCTGGAGTTAGGCCTGTTATTCTTCCTTTCACAAGAGTCGCCGCGCCACCTGCTTCATGGTTTAGTCACAACTTACGTATTACCAATCAACTGAGGCTATGTAGACAGTATAATAACGTCCCTAATAGATTCTGAAAATGAAGAAGAAGAAGAAGAGGCACATAAAGAGAGATAGGGAGAGGTTGGCCAAGAGCATACCATTGGAGTTTTGCAGGAATTGGATAGAACCCTTTACGTTGTTGTTGTCACCGCCGGAGATAATAGCCACCGCTTTCACTATGCCCATTTGCTTTGCACAGTCTCGTCTCGTCTTTCTTCTTCTTCCTTGTTCTTCTACATAATCAAAGCTTACTAATTTCTTCCACCCTCCTCCTCCTCCTCTGCCCCTTGCTATCTCTATCTCACCACCACCGCTGAGTGCCCATCTTATCTTAAGAGCGTCACGATTCTCATTTTTTATCTTTGAGAATTTGTCCTTTGTGTTCTTCCTTCCTTCTAGGTGATCGGGTGGGATTAGTCTATCTTTTCTTTGCAGTTAGTAATTTCTTGTAGTAATAATTGGGGCAGGGCAGACATTGGACCTGCTATTGGGCTGGTTAGAAATTTCATAAATATATTCTGGGTTTAGCCAAGAGCAAGGGGAAAAGGCGGAAAAATGAGAAAAGATATACTCGTATGATGCAATTAATCACTTCTTGTAAGTTTCTTTTATTTTCGTTTTGTTAATTTGAAGCTCTTTTCTGTTTTTTTATTTGAAATTGTTTGCGCCTTTACAGTGTTTGAGATGAATGTAAATTAATGTTTTGTTTGGATTGCAACTTTCTATTGAAAATTTTTTATATTTTTCGTGATAACATTTTTCAAACACTTTTTTATCTCACATACATAATATATACTCAATAATTTATTCACATCTTTATATGACAAGATTTGTCATCACATGTTACACTCATCCATTTACCATCTTCCCGTCTTTCTTTTTCTCAATATTGATTAAAGCTACCATCTTTCTTCTCTTCCCCTCTGGTCTCTTTTCTCTTACCATCTTCCCTTCTTCTTCCGGAAGAAAGACCGGAGATTTCATGAAAAATTCAGAAAATGGCAATTCAGACAACTCCTTAATTTCACAATATGTATGCAAATATCCGTCACAGTTGGCCTTCCTTCCCTCAATATGCATGTTTTGATTCTAATTGGGCTGAATTGTGGAAATAAATCGGGAAGCTGAGCTATTTGTGAGCCAAGGTAAGAATTTGGGGCCTCATTTTTCCAAGTTCGTTCGGGTCAGTTTGGATTCTTGTTTTTGGCACCTATTTTTGAAAAATTATTTTTTACACTCTAAATGTTACAATAATATACCAATCAAAACAACCACTAATATTTGTTTTTTTTTTCCTTTTCCTTTTTATTCTCTTCTCTATTCTTCTTCCCCAACCTACCTTATCCCTCTCGACGATCGACAACCATGACCGGAAATTTTTTTTTGCCTTCTCCCTCCTGGTCGTGACTAGATCAAGAGGGGGGGGTGGGGAGAAGAGGAGAGGAGGAAATGGAGGGAAGAGAAAGAAAGGAAAAAAAAGTCGTGGGGGAGAGGGCAAAAAAAAAAAATTTTGGTCGCCGACGTTGGGAGGGATGAGGTAGGTTGGGGAAGAATAAGAGGGAAGAGAAGAAAAAGGAAAAGGAAAAGGAAAAAATAAATAGAAAAAAAAATCCAAAAAACAGCTACAGTTTTTTTACTTTTACAATGCTACAGTACTTTGTTGGAATTGATCCTAAGTTTTGATGATAACAAAACAAAATGATCTGGACTAATGTTTTTATGTGAGAATTATGTTAGAACAGGTCCTTGATTCATTGGAAAAGAAAAGAAATCAATTCAAGATGAATTGAGAAGGTTTTAATTTATCGGACGCTTGAATGCTAGTACCGGACGTCCGATAGACAGGGGAAGTATCGTACACTCCTATCGGACGTATATCATCATCATCGAACGTTCGATAGGATTAAAGATGAAATCCAAACTCTCTGGTCGCTGTAGGACGCAAAGCCTACCGGACGCATAAAACCCATCGGCCGTCCGATAAAAATCGAAACAACCTATCGGACTCTTGCATCAGACGCACAACATTGTGTCGGACGTCCGATAGCTCTAACGGCTATTTTTTAACAGCCATATTTTTGACCATTGGAGAGTTTCTTGAGGCCATTTCTCACACTCTATAAATACCCACAAGTTCAAGAAGATAATAGACTTTTGTCTACATGAAATACAAGCTTACATGTGAAATATTTGGGTAGAAATATTCTTTATTTGTTGTATAGATGTGAAAAAAGTGGGGTTTGTGAGGTTACTCAATAGGAGGAGTAAAACCTTGGTGAAGGTTGCCTCACTTGTAATAGTAGTTCTTAATTGGTTTAGTGAGCTTTCAATTGTAACTTGTTGAGGGTTAACTAGAATAGTTTTAAAACTCCTTGACTCAACTAAAGGGCTTTAGGGTGAGAAAGGAGTAAACCTTCACTTGTACAAGTTGGTTGGCTTCACCTTCAATTGAAGAAACTACTAGTGGAGTGTATCCAAATTCGGTGCAATTTGGAAATTTCATTTGCATTTCTTTTTCTATCTCTTTTCTTTATTGCTCAATTGTGACATCTTTATTGTGATTAATTTGACATATCTTTGTGCACACTTGAGAACTCGTTTGTGCTTGGTTTATTGGGTGAATCTTGCATATTTACTTGTATTGTTAAACTACCAAATTCACCCACCTTTGGTTACGTTTGGGCCAACAATTGGTATCAGAGCTTGGTCCCCTTGAAATTAAGGTCAATCGGCTTAGGAGTAAAGATGGAAACCAATAATGTATTGTTTTTAGAAGGGCAATCCATCATTAGACCTCTTATGTTCAATGGTATAAACTATATTTGTTGGAGAGATAGAATGGAAATATTTTTACAATCTATAGTTATAGAATTGTGGTTTATTGTTAGTGAAGGACCTTATGAGACTACCATTATAGATGAAACAACCGGTAGAAATAGAACTAAAACTAGAAATGAATTGAGTGTTCAAGATAGAATGAATCTCTCTTTAAATGCTAAGACCATGAACGTATTGTATAATGCCCTAGATGCAAAATGAATCTATTAGAGTAAAATGGTGCAAATCGGCCAAGGAAGTATAGGATAAGTTGAGAGATATGTAGGAAGGGAGTGACAATGTTAAAAAATAAAGAAAATCTATACTTGTTGCCCAATATGAATCTTTTAAAATGCATCCTCATGAAAATGTTGATAAAATGTTTTGTAGATTCAATGATATTATTAAAGATCTCGAATTGCTTGACAAGGTATACATTTTGGGTGAGAAAAATAGAAAAATTTTGAATGCCTTGCCAAAAGAATGGAAAAATAAAGTTACCGCTATAGAAGAGGCAAAATATTTAAATTCTATGTCTATTGAATCTCTTGTAAATTCACTAATCTCTTATGAGTTGAAATTAAAAATACAAGATGGTGAAGTATGGATCAAGAGATGTATAGCATTCAGGGCCTCACAAGAAGATGATGAAGATGTGAAACTAAATAATATGGTAAGGACATTGAAGAAGCTTCTAAATAAAATAAGCTCTAGGAGGAAGAGCAAGTAATGATAAAAGAGAAAAATTCAAGAATTTTAAAATCACTTGGAATGAATACAATTTGGATGAAGAAATGGAAGAAGAAGAAGAATCGACTTAAATGGCACTTATGGCCTTTGGAGATAATGAGGTAAACTCTAATCACACTCTTTGTGATGAAGATGATGATAATGATGATATTCAAGTTCTTATGATCAAAATGAATACAAATTTGAAAGAATTTTATGCCAAAAATAAGGATTTGAAAATAAAAATAAATGCTTTATTGGAAAAAAATTCTAGACTTTTTCAAGAAAATAAGAATTTGAAAAAAGACAATGATGATTTGAAAAGGTACAAAATTGATTTTGATTGCAAAAATGATTTGAAAAATAAGTTAGAAAATAAAACAAAGTTTTATGAAAAATGTCGGAGGAACAAAATCTTTTAAAGAAAAGAATTAATGATTTGAATACTTCTCTCCAAAAGGAGAAACAAAATATTTTACAAAGAAAAGAAAACCATATTTTACATTGCCAAAACGATTTTATTATTTCTAAAAAAAGAGGAACTAAATTTATTAAACCTACTTTTGTGAATGATTCTAGTATTATGTGTCATTTTTATTGCCAATTTGGACATATGCAAAATGATTGCTATGTGAAGAAAAATATTAGAAAAGTCATGAAATCTATGTGGATTATTAGATCATGTTATACTAACTCTCATTCATTATGTTCTATTAGTTAAAAAAAATAACTTGGGTTATAATTCATTAAATACTTTACTACTTTGGTGCTTTGTTCATATTGGTGTTTGTTAAATGTTAAATATGGTTGAATTGTTAAATGGTTTGGATGACTAAATGAGGGGGAGTTAATATGTTTTTTGATTGATGACAAAAGGGGGAGATATGTTAGATGATTATGTTTTTCTACATCTTTTTAGCTCTTATTGAGGGGGAGTTTCTCTATTTCTCTCTTTTTTCTTGCAAAATCATCATTTGGTTTGTCATCATCAAAAAGGGGGAGATTGTTGAAATTGATCCTAAGTTTTGATGATAACAAAACAAAATGATTTGGACTAATGTTTTTATGTGAGAATTATGTTAGAACAGGTCTTTGATTCATTGGAAAAGAAAAGAAATCAATTCAAGATGAATTGAGAAGTTTTTAACTTATCGGATGTTTGAATGCTAGTACCGGACGTCTGATAGACAGGGAAAGTATCGGATACTCCTATTGGACGCATATCATCATCATCGGATGTTCGATAGGATTAAAGATGAAATTCAAACTCTCTGGTCGCTGTCGGACGCAAAGCCTATCCGACGCACAAAACCTATCAGCCGTCCGATAAAGATCGAAACAACCTATCGGACGCTTGCATCAGAAGCACAACATTGTGTCGGACGTCCAATAGCTCCAACGGCTATTTTTTAACAGCCATATTTTTGACCGTTGAAGAGTTTCTTGAGGCCATTTTTCACACTCTATAAATACCCACAAATTCAAGAATATAATGGACTTTTGCCTACATGAAATACAAGTTTACAAGTGAAATATTTGGGTAGAAATATTCTTTATTTGTTGTGTAGGTGTGGGAAAAGTGGGGTTTGTAAGGTTACTCGATAGGAGGAGTAAAACCTTGGTGAAGGTTGCCTCACTTGTAATAGTAGTTCTTAATTGGTTGAGTGAGCTTTCAATTGTAACTTGTTGAGGGTTAAATAGGATAGTTGTAAAACTCCTTGACTCAACTAAAGGGCTTTAGGGTGAGGAAGGAGTGAACCTTCATTTGTACAAATTGGTTGGCTTCACCTTCAATTGAAGAAGCTACTAGTGGAGTGTATCCAAATTCGGTGCAACTTGGAAATTTGGTTTGCATTTCTTTTTCTATCTCTTTTCTTTATTGTACAATTGTGATTAATTTGACATATCTTTGTGCACACATGAGAACTCGTTTGTGCTTGATTTATTGGGTGAATCTTGCATATTTACTTGTCTTGTTAAACTACCAAATTCACCCACCTTTGATTGCATTTGGGCCAACATACTTTTTTCAAAAACAACCCCAAAAACAAGGAATCTAAACGGAGCATTGCAATGCATTTTATGGTTTGGGGTTTCAAATTTTATTGCATATTTCTTTTGTTTTGTGGATTTCAAATTTTGTTGCTTTGCGGTTTAGTGCATGCATTTTATGTACGGGTTGAAAAAAATACTACTCTCTGTCTCTGATTGTAAATTGGTGATTAATAAGAAAAACCAAGGCACTAGTGATATGTCTACACTAAATGTTATAATTGAACACTTGAAAATTCTCTTGCCAAACAAGTTCATAATTAGAATCGGTACAGTTTTTGGATGATCGATTATTTGGAATAATTTGGTAAAAAAAATACTGTAGCACTTTTTAAATGCGATATATGTAAAATAAAAAGGTGATTGAAAAATGTACCGATGGTGTAAGTAATAAATAAGGCAAATAATCCATTGTCCAAACACTCACGCTAGTTGACTTGTTTCAAGCTTCTACAAACTTCTAGTTCCTTCGATTGAAACTGTCGGCAATGAATTTGAGCTCGTGCAAAAATTAGTCTGTGAGGGTGGTATTGATTAGCTCTGCCCTTGGAAAAGGCTCGCCTTGAACTGAATAGTCATCACTCTATCCTATGCTAGATTTTCTCATTCACTGTCGTACTTGCACACACACACACACACACACATTTGTATCCAATATTAAGCAATAAATTTCATTTTACATCCTTGAAGTATACCGTGGTTCTCATTTCAATTCCTAACTATAAATTTGGACACTTTAATCCATAGACTGTAAAACTCATCCCACTTAAGTACAATTGCTAACGAAATACCCAAAATTAATGGAATACTAGTCAAGTGAGAAGCAACTATAAATAAAAAATATTTTCAAATTTAGAAAAAAAAGAAGAAGTTCAGAGGTTAAAATAAGAAATGGAGCATGCTTTAGAGACTAAACTATCTCAAAACATAGTTTAGGGACCGAAAAGGAAATCAATATATAGTTTGAAAATTAAAGTATCTCAATTTAGAATTTGGAAACCGAAATTAGAATTGAAATGTTTTAGGTTGTTGGGTGAATCTCTTTTTATATTTGCAAAAACATAGCTTTTCAAATGCATCCACTCTGTACCTTAAAACACATATGAAAAAAAGTTTGATAGAATATGTTAATCATATTGTCAACATCGAGTTAATTTTTAACCATAGGTTGCACGTTCCTATCTATGAGCACAAATAATGTATTATGAGATCATAAGATACATTTATATAAGTTTACTTATATGAATAATTTCAAATCCAAATTTGTCCATGTATTATTATGTACCAATATCTGATAATATCGTGCATAAAATAATTCGACCCATAAAAAATACATACAAAAGCAATCTCAGACCTGTGCACTAATAACTGATAAAAGATATTCAAATCAAACCTAAAGTTTAGAATATTAAAAGTAAGTTCAATTACAACAAATAAAGACTGGTTTTGCATAATTCGATCAAGAGAAAGTAAAAACATACAAGAAATTCAAATGTGTAATGTGGGTGTAAATGTAATCTCTAAGTTTTTTTTTTTATATCTCGCTTTTCCGTTTTTCTTTCTTTATTATTATTATTTTTTTTTGGGTCGCCCCTCCTATTCTTTCAAGTTATTGTATCTGCCTCGGAAAACTCTGTCAGTGTACACAAGTACAAATATAGTAGATCATAGGGAAGTAAGGAAAGCACTATAATTAATTTGTAGTTTGTGTTTCAACTTCATGTTGAAAAACAACATTAGTAAATATTATCATTTTGGGATAATTTAGAATTTTTGATCATTCATCTAATTTTTTACATTTGATTACAGTGGCTGAACAAAAATAATTAACATAATCATATTAAAGGGTCAATTTCTGAGAGGTCATCATCACACACACATATTAAGTGATGCAGATGTACTAGTTGTTGAACGAGTCCATGTGAAATCCTTTCAAGATTAAAAACTACCGGTGCAATATATTCATATCTTGGGGAGTTGAATACAACTCATATGTAATCTTCAAACAATATATGTATCTGTTAATCCGAAATTCTACCTTTCAAATGACAAAGAATGTTAGTCGTGTTTATTTTACTATCATGCTTCTTGACACAAATCTCCTAAATGTGGCTAACATAACTTAGAATTTCAAGAAGTTGAGGGAACAAAAATTAATTTTGAATGAGTTATACATCATGTGCAAGCCAATGGAAACATTGACGAGTTAAATGTTAACAAGGCTCCACGAATTCACAATAAGTTTGTGTTACACATAAACCATCAAACATCACAAGTGTTGAAGTTCTGCAATTTGGATGGAGCTACTCATACACTATCCAACTTTTTTTTTTCCTTATTCCACACTCATAATTGTACAATAATTTGTCATAATATTTTGAAAAGGATTAATTTGTCTTAACTTGAAATTGAATATCAAACTTCATACACGTGGCCTATATTGAGGAGTAAATGTTATATACACTGTCATTGTATACACTATCACCATTAGATCTATGACATATATGCGGCAAAGTATACAGTGTCAATGTATATAGAAGTTTAATCCTATATAAAAACCTGGTAATATATATATATAATGTCAACACATAAAATTCACCCTTTAAAAAAATATCACAAAAAAAAAAATCGTTTGGATTATTTTTTTCTAGATTTTTTGTAGAAAATTATACTATAACAATTTAATGTATGTACATTAAAAAGATATTTATGAAATATATGATCACGAAAATGGTACTTGTTTGGCAGCTAAGGTTCCGTTTGGATTTAGATGTTTTTCCCTTATTTTTGAAAAACTGTTTTTCACATCCCAAATACTACAGTAAAAACAACCCTAAAAACAACCCAATTTTTTTTCTATTCCTTTTTTCTTTTTTCTTTTTCTTCTTTTCCCTCCTCTTCCCCCCACCCCGGCCAGTGACCAGACCTATTTTTTTTTTATTCTTCTTATTCTTCTTTCTTTCTTTCTTTCTCTCCTCTCCTCCCCTCCCCCTCCTCTTTCTTCTCTCTCTCTCTCTCCCTCTGAAGGGGAGTGAGAGAGAGAAGAAGAAGAAAAAAGTGGGGAAGAAGAGGGACAAGAGGAATGGAAAAAAAGGAAAAGGAAAAGGAAAAGGAAAAAGAAAAGGAAAAAGAAAGGAAAAAATCTTGGAAAAGAAAAAAGAAAACAAAAAAAAAACCCAAATGCATCTACAGTAATTGTTTTTCGCTACAGTAATGCTATAATACTGTTTTTGAAAAACAACACCAAAAACAGCTAATCCAAACGGACCCTTTTTTGGGAATTTGTATAAAACAGCTAATAAAAGCAGATAAAAAACTAGCAGCATACAAACCTGACAAGCTGCCAAACAAGAATTTTTAAGCTTGTAGAATTGGGCTGAGATGTGTTGGATCAGCATCGAGCATTTGTGTATTCATTTAGCCCGGCCTTTGATAAGCTAGTCTTGTCGTGTTCACTTTTAAGCCTAACGCGGAACGGACTTACAAAAGAAAGAATCATCTAGGGTTTTGGGCAGTTTATCATCCTCTCAAGTCGAGTCCCAGCGGCAGCAGCTTTGAGTAAAACTCCTACTTTGGCCGTCCCACCACTTCCCTCCATCTCCGGCTCCCGATCTCCGATCTTCGCCTTTTGCCGTCAGCAGGTTTCCTTCCACATCTTTTGTCTGGTTGACTCTGCCTTTTTCTTAGTTTCCATCATCTGGCCTCGCATGTTGTTGTTGATCATCGACAGGCATCTCTCTTGTTCAAGCTGTTCATACTGTTCGTAGGATTTATATACAATTTCTGTTGAATTTGACGGATAACATTTAGGATGTGGCCTCACAAAATCAGTCCACTATGTCTAGTTGCCGATTCTTAATTACCTGCGAAATTGATTGATTTCCGTATGAGGGAAAGATATACACTTCAATGTTACATTTTCAACTATTGGAGCTGTTGCGGTCGAAATAACTGATTGATTTACTATCTATTACTTTTTTTTTGCTAGCTGGATTCTTTTGCTTGTTTGTAATATTCTCTGTAGGATGGTTGCAGTTTAAGTTACTTAGCAGCATAAGCTTATAATTTCTATCAATGACAGTGGCTATGATAAGCTTGCCGTGGACATTGTTCGTAAATAGGTTATTGAAAGCACTTCCATAGCTTCTGAATAACAGCTTCTGAATAACTAGTTTGGCTAGTGGTCGAGGTGAAGGAAGCAGATTTTTTTTTTTTTTTTTAACAAGATTACCTCTTTCTAGTCCTTCAGTGTGATAGGTTTTATGTCCAAACTTGAGTATTTGTTTGGGGTTGATAGCTTAAGTACTAGAACTACTTTTCTTTTTGGTTTGCTTTTAATTTGCAAATGCTAATGTTATCCACTGCTATACGTTCACTGGATATGATGTCCATCTTGATAATTGGCTTTGCTCAAGGTATCATGTTTTGTGTTTCTCTTCCATCATTTACTCTTTCTTAGTCTTCTTTAATTGTAGTTGCCTTGCTTTTGCAGAATGGATTCTCAGATAAAGCATGCTGTTGTGGTGAAAGTGATTGGCCGCACTGGCTCCCGAGGACAGGTGACTCAGGTGAGAGTCAAGTTCCTTGATGACCAGAACCGTTTCATCATGAGAAATGTCAAGGGACCTGTTAGGGAAGGTGATATTCTCACCTTGCTCGAGTCTGAGAGAGAAGCAAGGAGGCTGCGTTGAGGGCTCTACATGTCTTCTTATTTTCTGTTGAATGTCTGAAATCCTGCATAGTAGTTTAGTTGTTCCAGTGCAAGCTGCATGCAGTTTTGTTGCTCGAGAGAAACTTTGTTTAAGACTTTGTTCATTATAGGCAAGGATTGGAACCTATTTATTATTGAGTATAATTGAATACTTTTGGTCATATATTGTGGGGATCATGATCTATTCACTTACAGTTGGTTGTCTTGTTTATTATGATACAATTGGCAAGTATTCCAGCTATATAATGTCATCCCTGGGGTTTTTCTATAAAAATCTTATTAGCCTTGAGGAATTCTGGGATATGACAGAATGTTAGTTAGTATGAGCATAAATCAGTTGGCTTAACTAGTGAGCATACTATTTGCTCATGCTTTTGGGTGCTTGAAAATCATGCTTCAACAATCCAGTCACATTGCTTATTTTTCAGTATGTTGTTTTCACATGTGCAAAATTGTTGCGAGGCTAAAGGTGTTTATTATAGTATCTCAAATTCTCAACCAAAAGCATGCCAGAGAAATTACATAGCAATCTGGTGTTTTGATTTGTGATTTGCCTTTGGATTGCTATACTCTTGAGCCCAAAAAGGCTAGTGGAATGTGTTTTATTGGTTTCATGTAATAATTGAACAGATGGATCCTTTAGTACTCCTACATTGTCTGGGTTTGTGGCCTTATTGTATAAGTTTTAACTTGTAAGGGTTCCTTAAAATGTTTTTTGTTGTATCCCCACTTTATTCCTTTGGAGTTGGTTAGCTTTGCGGTGCAGGTTATTGCTAACAGCAATATAAATATAACGCACCAAAGAACTTTTGGTTGAAGATGCCTCTACTCACGAGTTGTGTTTACAGATCTTGCATTTTTTTGCATGTTTACCTGTTCTTTTCAACAGTGTTCCCAGATTAACAGAGGACTGGAACTTCCCTCACCCCTCCCCCTCCCCCCGCCCCTCGGGCAGGGCGCGGGTGTTTACTGAGGCCACTAGCCTTCTGAACTATTACTTTCTGGAGTTGGATAGAAAATCTCTTGGCTATTTTTTTGGTTGCTAATATCTGTTTTGGTTTGAGTTTGCTTTCCGTTTCCTCTATAGTTGTAAGGTTCTGCATTTCTCAAGCAAAAAGGGAAAAAGAACAAGTTGATGCATTTCATGGTAGCCTCTTACTGGGTAGTATTTCACACTCGATGCTCTTCAGAAGAAGCAAAGCTTTTCCCATTGTCGGGAATTCTTTGGCTTGCAATTCTGGGTAAAGAGTTGAGTAGTGTCTCTGAGGCTAAATGCGCAGTTAGCGTCACAGCCAGTAGCTTCTCAAGTCTCAATTGCAACCTGTAACCAGGAGGAGACTCGTTTATTTATTGAACAGAAAAAGAAATAAAAAGATGAACAATAATAAAAGAAAATGGTAAAAGATAAATTGGCCTGGCTTTTTGTGGTGTAAGTCCGCTAAAAGAGACACTTTTTTAGCTTGGAAAGGCCTTTCCCAGAGATCATGGGAGAATAAATGAGTGGTCTGAAATTCAGCCTATAAAGCCCTGCTGTATAATTGCTCTGAAAACTAGCAAATCTGACGTACCATTTTCCGCTGCCCATAATTGCTTGCTTACCCCTTGGATTGAATCAAAATAATGCCTTTTTGTGAGGATTGGAGTATACTTTCACCTCCCCATCACCAACACCCCCCCCCCCCACCCAACAACAAAAAAAAAAAAAAAAAAACCCAGAAACCAAGATAAAAAAGCCTTATTTTGCAAATTTGACAAAGATAGCTTCTGAAAGTCCCTGACATGCAATCAAAATTCGAGCTAGTGCAGAGAAACTATGTCGTATGTTGCTCATTTTTGTTTTTTCCTCTATTCTTTTATAATCAAACCAGGGCCCCTTACTGTTACTTTTCCACACCAACAAAGCCCTATTCCTCAGCAACAAAAACCTAGGCCGAGCTAACATTTGGGCTTAATGAAAACAAAAGGATATAATCACTGACCAAGCCCGGAAGCCCAAAACCCTATGACTCCTATATATAGCCCCCACAGCAACGCTAGGGTTTTGGCCATTTCCTGCTCCAGTCCATCTGCTTCAGCTCAGCGGCTCAACCTCCTCAGCCAATCGGTTCCCCAAAGGTTTCTTCCGCTCTTCGCATCTCCATTATGCCGTATCCTTTCTTCTTCTTCTTCTTTTCCTTCTTTTTCTTTTTCATTTTTTTTTGGCTCATGATGAAATGCTTATAAGAAGTGTGTATATATTTCTGGTGGTAGTGATTCGTGGGCAGAGCAGAACAAGCAGCGATGGAGACGGGGGGCATTGTATCAGCAGCAAATTCTCGTGATCAAGATAAGGCTCGCACCGATGTCTTGCTTTTCAACCGCTGGTCCTACGATGAAGTTCAGGTCGTTTTTCCGCGCTTTCTTTCTCTTTGTATGTTTGTGTTTTTACCTCCGCTTCTTTATTTAATTTTTATTTATTTTGCACTTCTAAAGAATTCCTCCTATCAGTATTGAATGGTCGAATTCCTTTTTTTTTTTTTTTTCAAATTCAAAGTCTGTTTGTTGAGAATGCCAAATGCTGGAAGTTGCTTTCTTGAAGAAATCGATGCAGGAGATTCTAAACTTCTCATCCCACGGAAAGTTTGTTGAATCCAAAATGTTTAGGAAAACACAATCAGTAGCGTAGTAGGATGCATTTTCAAAGGATAGGGGGTATTTCCCTGTATGCATTTGAAGCATGAAGCACGGGTTTTATGAATTTTTTGCAGCTGAGCTTCTGAGTTGTTTATGTTGGAGCAATTTAAGGACTTTTGCTGTTTGCAGAATTTTGTCAACTTTCTTTCTGTGGCTGTAGTTTGATCATTAGCTGAGCTTGGTCAAACTTTTTAAATATAATGGAAAGTAAAAAGCTTTAAGTTGGATATCTGAGTTTTTCCAGCTTTTCTGGAAAAATTGTGAGGCTAGCTTGCAAACTTTACTGATATGTCTTGTGATATGGATCTGAATCAAGTGCTAATCCAACTTGAGTCTTCTGTTGCTTTTGCTATGTTCTTATTTTAAGTATTTTAAAGAAATTAGTGATATCACAAGGTTTTGAGAGAGATTTAGGTTAATTTGACATGCCTATCTTTATCCTGTCTTACTGCATTTGCTGATTTGGAAAAGTGACAATTAGAACGTGTTAGCTGTGTATGCAACCCACACACTGATGGTCCTTGGTGGATGGCTATTTCCCTTTCTTCTTTCATGTTCTCATTTAGTTCTGTGCGGTTTATGTCTACTTACACAGCCTTATACTTGCTTAATACTCGATTTCGACTGATATTCACAAATGACCTAGTGTGTTAATTATCTAGCAACTCATATTTTCTCTCGTAAAGAGTCCTTTCTCTTGTGTAGGTTGCATGTTTTGGTCATGCCATCCATTTTGCTGAATGTTTGTGACTCTTTTGACCTTGTGTTGTTGATTTAGTCATGGCTCTAATTGGGCTATGGGTTTCTGGATTATAATTGTCTTGCAGATCAGTGACATGTCAGTGGAGGACTATATTACTGCAACAGCTGCCAAGCACCCAACATACATGCCTCACACTGCTGGACGGTACCAAGTTAAGCGCTTCAGAAAGGCACAGTGCCCAATTGTGGAGAGGCTGACCAACTCTCTGATGATGCATGGCCGAAACAATGGGAAGAAGCTGATGGCTGTTCGTATTGTCAAGCATGCCATGGAAATCATTCATTTGTTGACTGATGCAAACCCTATTCAAATCATTGTTGATGCTGTTATCAACAGGTATGACATCATAAATTTCATTGTGCTGTGGGTGAGAGCAAAGGGAACCTGGTTTTTGGCGGTGAGTTTCGTTGTTGGATTGTGTTATGGTTGAGCTGAAGTGCTATGTGAACATTTGAAGTTGTTTTGGAGGATCATCTTGGTTATATATTCAGGTCCAACCTTTTGTACTTCCATTCTGTACCTCATTAATTCTTTCCTCCTGCCTGCATGCTTTTGTGTGTGTGCACAGTGGGCCGAGAGAAGATGCTACTCGAATTGGCTCAGCTGGTGTTGTGCGGCGTCAAGCTGTTGATATTTCACCACTTCGGCGTGTCAATCAGGCTATCTATTTGATAACAACTGGTGCCCGTGAGAGTGCTTTTAGAAACATCAAGACCATCGCAGAGTGCCTTGCTGATGAACTTATCAATGCTGCTAAGGGCTCTTCCAACAGGTATGGATTTAACTCATATTGAGCCTGGTCTATACTGTATACATGACTAATAACCACATTTTCACCGTGCAGCTATGCCATTAAAAAGAAGGATGAGATTGAGAGGGTTGCAAAGGCTAACCGTTGAGGGTGGATACTGGAAAACTCAAAAACTGTTTTGTTTTTCTGCTTTCTATTTGTGTCATGATAGAACTTTTTAAGATTTGATGTACTATTTATTTTTCATGTAGTGGATTGAGTTTCATGGCAAATGATATTTGAATAGTATTATACGGTGCCTTCCCTGTTTATCAATTCTGGTGGTCAACAGTTTTTTTTTAAATTTTTTTTTCCTGTTGGTGGTTTCAGATAGTCTTGTCAAGTTCCTAGATGCTCATAAAGGGTTTTTACAGCACCATTTTATTCGACCTTGTGAACTTGTGGTTCTGCTGTACCTCAATGAATAAACTGGCTGGGTGTTGACTTCTAAGAACATTGCTCTGGAATTTATCTAATCTCTAATCAAGCTAACAGTAATGGACCGGTAAATAACAGCTTAGTGAATCTCTCGGGCTTTTTTGTTTTGATATCGTTCGTTATGAACGATATCAGGCAATGGTGGATCTGGATGAGTCGATGCCGTGCAATGGGCACATCCCCGAGCCTATTAGCTGAGGTACGAGGCAATTTTTGGGATCTGGATCGGACGTGTCCAGCAATTGACAACTGACTATTGCATTCAATCAAAGCAATACCCAAAGAAAGAGTTTATTTCCGGTAAGGGTAAATGGCCAAATTCGTCCCTATACGTTTTTATTAATGTTGATTTAGTCCTTAATTTTCGTTCTTGGCCAATTTGATCCCTTAACTTATATGGAGGTTCCAATTAAGGATTTCTGTGGCGGAGCCACCAGGGAAAATTGATCAAGCTCCAAATTAACCTACTAAATAGGGGTGTTTTTGAAACTCTAGATATTTCCCCACTCCATCATCAATCTTCGCTGCCTGCCACCTATTCCCACCATTCTTTCTCCCATCTCTCTTTCCTTTCCCTGTCATGTCAGTCACCTTTGTTGCAGCCCGTCACGGAGTCCTTTAGCAATTTTCTGACATCTAAGAAGAAGCTTCCTCTTGCAAAAGGGATAGTTGTAAAAGCTTCTCCCTCTCTTTTTTCTATATAGCTGCAGCAATCGCAGGAATGTGTGGGTCAAAGCAAGCATGAAAGGATTCTCCTAAGCAGCCATCAATATGACTTTTGTTGTAGTGGGCAATTAGTGTTAGCGATGAATTCCTTGTTAGTTTCTTGGGAAATTTTGGCCTTGCTGAACTTGTACACTGCAAAAATAATACAAATGCACTGAAGTAAAATTTGTCGTAACTTTGGGTACTAGTGGTACATCAGATAATGCATCTGGTAATCCTTAGGTTTTTACATGTGCCATGTTGTCTTTTAATTTGATGTTGGATTTTGCCGGAATGTTCTTGTTAACTATGAACGTGCTCTTTTCTTTCATGGATGGAGGATGGAAATGAATTCCCAAAAAAGAGAGAGACAGAAAGAGAATCTACTCTTCACCCTCCGTCCAAGCCAAATACCATTTTTGGTACTGCTCTTATGCTTGATACTGATAATATAATGCTTATAAAAACTACCACTACGACTTGTATGTAGAGAATAATTGGATCAGATCCACCTTAATCAACAAAAGCTGTACAAATGATTACCAGAAAACAACACGCTTTATCATGTCTAGATATGGGGCACTAGATGGGTGTAGCTCCACCCAATATCTTTGCTTAGTTTCTGGAATATTCTGGCTATCAAATTCCTCCGGGACTCTACCCTCTCCATCATTGGCTCCTTTTCACACCCTCCCTTGTTCTAGATGTCAAAGTTCCAGATCCCGCTCCTTATTGATTCTCAGTTGCAAAATTTATTGAGATGACTGACATGATAGAGGGAGGGGAAAGAGAGGCTGGAGAAGAAGGGTGAGAGAAGAAGAAGAAGGGCTGCGGGCAGTAGAGATTGATGGAGGATGGAGGAGACATCTAAAGTTTCGAAAATACCCTTATTTAGGTGATCAATAAGGAGCTTGAACGATTTTCTGTGGTGGCGCCCCCACGAAGGTCCTTAATTAGAGTCGTAACATAAGTTTAGGGATTAAATTGGCCAAGAACAAAAATTAGGGATGAAATCGACATTAGTAAAAAGGTTTAGGGATGAAATTGGCCATTTTCCCTTCCTGGTAAAGCGGAAGAGCAACATCGTAAATTATATATAATCCCCTTATGGTTTCGACTGTTGTCGCATAACTCCCCTAACGTTTCAAAATGTCCACTTCACCCTCCTCTTTATGATTTTATGTGAAGTGGAAACATGAGGGGAAATATCCTATGTAACGTTGTTAGTTGAAATGACAATAATGTCCTTATTTAAATATTAAATTAATAGATGGATTTACCACTTTACATAAAAGTATAGGGGAATTATGTGCACGATTGCAAAAACTAGAGAGTAAAGTGGACCGTAACTGATTGTACATTTTGTCTACTTTTCACTTTACATAAAACTATAAGGGGGTGAAATGGATAATTTGAAACATTAGGAGGTCATATGGCAACAGGTAAAACCATAGGGGATTATAAGTAATTTACTCTATCCTACTGCATGGCACGCATTTCCTCTGGAGTCTTCTGTTTTTTGGTAACTAACGATGCATAAATAAAATAAAATAAGGTAGTGGGCTTGCATTTCCTCTGGATCCTATTAATCTAATTTGTCAATTGCTCTGTTCTGAATCTGGCACCTACCTTTACTGGTAGTAGTAACTCTCAGCTGATGGAACTCGTCCAACCATTTTCGTCGTTACTCAATTTAGTGCCCACATAATTGATCCTATCAGTGTTCATATCAAATCGAGCGAACAAATGTCTGCACAGCCCTTTAGGGTAGCTCACAAGTTAGCAAAATATGCTATTACAATTTTGGATGATGTTAGTTGGGAAAATAATTCCCTTCTGTGGCATCGAGATATAATACCAAAGATGAATTCTAACCAAAAAAAAAAAAAAAAGATATAGACCAGTGAGAGATGTAGGTAAATTTCTGTTAACTGGTTTATTTATTCACTATATATCTAGTTCATTTTCTCTAGTTGTCCTAAAAACCACATTCCATATAATCCTTTTGTCTAGACCATATGAAGATATGGTGCTTACCCATGGCAAGTTGTCATGAGAGGACAAAACTGAAGGCATTTTACAAAGAATGAATCACAATTAAGAAAAACTTGTGAATGCTGAGAAAAAATGCTTAAGAATTGCTCTTCGCGTTCATGCATTATGAAGCTTCAATTGGCTTCACGGGCAGGGCTTCATCAGAATAGAAATGCTCTGATATTCTTTGGAATAATTCACATAAGGTCTTATGTCATGTTCTGATATTCTTTGGAATGATGCGACATGTAGTTGGAATTTGGAAAGTGGTGTGCATAGATCATCATGCATAATGAATCAGAAAGAATTATGCTTTGTATTTTGTCCCTAACAAGCTGCCTGTATTTAATGAAAGATAAATGAGGGACATCTTGTAAATCTAGAATAAGTTCTGGTAGATCGAGATCATAAGAGGAACAGATACATGCATGGAATTAATCGTAGACAAATTTGCAGCTGTTTGACATTCCCTATTATGACATCATTGGTCCTTGATGCCCAAATGCCCCGAGAATCATCAGTTAGTCTGAAATGGAATCTCAGCTGATGTGGGAGTTTTTTGCTTTAGCTACTTATCAACAAACTCTTGCCTGTTCCGGAACCCACCAATCGAAACAAAGAAAGGAGAAAAAAAAAATGATCACAAGCGAAGTTGGGACAGAGAGATTACTCGAATGCGTACGCTTTTTTGGGAGAAGAGAACAGCAAGAGAGATGCTATGAGGGCTACTTTAAATTTGCTTACTTAAGGCTTGGCTAAATGAGATTCCAGCACGGAATCTGTTCTATCAGATACCTTTCTGGTGTTCTACCAGAACCAAAAAAGATACCTTTCTGGTCCAATATTTTCAGTTTGATTGATAAAAGCTCAGAAAGTCAAACATCAGTTTGTATCCTTCTAAAAACATCAGTTTCTTCTTTTAATCTTCGGTTGGTTGGGATGTTCTCAATCATATGCTATTAGGTTTCTGTTTCAAAGCAGAAACTAATAGTGCTACAATCCACACTTACAACCAAGGGCAAAGGGAGATTAAAGATATTTTATTTATGTAGATTAATTACCTCAACCACTCGTCATATTAAGTCTGATATAGTTTTAAAATTGAAAGTCAAATTCATGATTGCTGCCCAAGATGTGCTTGTAATAGAGCTGTTGACAAAGGGGCATCATTAACTACGATGTCTGATATTGAAACAACAATAATCTTTCAGTTGAGGTTGCCTTGTTCATGGTATACATACCAAACTGGTGAAATGAATTAGGTTCAATAATCTGAAAAGGACATGTATTCTGTCTTAATATAAACGTTGCATCCTAAAATAGGCAACACAGCCATTGGTGGTAAGCCTGGGGCAGCATATTCTGAGTTCACATTCGTTAATTCTTGAAATAATCATAGCATAGTTTGTGTTTTTCAGCGAACAGCTGATGTTTGACATGGTAAGCAGTAGTATAAAAACAAGAGCAAGCCAGGCCCAGGAATAAATGTTGGACTTTTGGGAAACTAGTAATATCTCACGTGCTTTTTTGCACCTGAATATATTTTCTCAAAATATAACATCTTTAATATATACTAACTTTTTAAATTACACACACACGCACTAACTTTCTTTTCAAAAAATTTTGATTGATAACATAATATTGACAAAAAAAATTGTGACAAATAAATATAATAATTGCAAGTCATATACAATCTTTATTGCATTAAAGCAAAAACTAAATGATTATTGTGCATTCTACCATTGTAAAAATTTTAAAAACAGAAGGTTATCATAATTAAACTAAATTACCGTATATTTTATTGTAGTTACACCATCAAGAATAGAAAATATTCTATCATGTTTCAACCCCATGCATACAATCATACTTGAGCAAAATATTTATTGAAATATGCTCATTTTAGCCATTGTAAAAGTGATATCTAGGATAACCTCCTCTTTTAGTTTCAAGTAAAATGTGTTGGAAGTCATAACCTGTAAAATCGATGTAAGAATTCAAGAATTTCTTAAATTTAAACTTGTATAGTTTCATAAAAAATTTAGACAATGCTAAAATAATATTTTAAGGGCTACTCTCAAGTATATATGCAAATTAAAGTTTCAAATCGAAACCTTCATTATATTTGCCCTCTTCATAATTAGGCCTTATTTTTCACACAACTTGAAAAGTATATTTGTAGTTTTGGTCTCCAATAAATCTTGATTTAAGCGATTTTATGGGATATGAATGACTCAATTCATGATTAATATTATCTCTTTATTGTTCCATTTTTCCATTTTAGCAACGGTTGCCTGAGGAGTTGGAGGGAATTAGGAATAGTGGAAAAATGGGATAAAGTAAAAGGAAATGAACGGTTTTAGATTGGTGCATTACATTAAATTAATCATCTTCATAACTCCACGTGGGCAACCTTTTTTTTTTTCTTTTTTTTTTATTTCCCCTATAACCATATGACTATTTCATTCCCAAGTTTTGTGCATAATTTAGCATTGTAAATAAAAAATCAGGATAAACTTGAGAAGAACATTTGTGGGCAATATTTTGATGACTTTTTAGAGTTTAAAACATTAAGAAGTGAGGAAAATGGGAGAGAATGTGCATATAAACACAACCTTGAAAAGTTAAATACAATAAAAAATGTACATTGAATAAATATTCATTAGTTTCAGTATTTGTCAACCTTGCATCTAAGTATTTTGAAATCATTTTTGCATATTATTTTCCTTAATCAATATGGTGTAGTATGGTGAATTTAATTATTAATTTAACTTTTTGTCTTCTCATTAGCCATTGATTGATGACTATTTGTCTTCTCCTTCACCATTATTTTTTTCTAAACCAAGATGTATAATATAGTGTACTTTAATCAACATTAAATAATAAGGGCCCAATATAAAACTTAATGATTAATTAATAAGGGCATAATGGGAAGAAGCAAAATTAAGATCACAATACTGCTTACACTTACACTCTGAAGTACCAATACTAATGGTATTTGTATAGATAGATAGACCGAGAATTAATGACATACTAGTTGTAGTAAAGTATGAAACAAATAGGGCATGCATGGCTTCTTTTTTTGGGAAGTAAAAAACCAGGACCAATAGCAGCATAGGACCCTGAGATCGAGACATTCTTGATTGTAGTCTGAACTGAATAGGTCGTCATCTATTAAACCTTCTTGTTTTTGAACTCTAGTTTTTGTGATGGTCTAGAGAATTTCTGAGGTGCTTCCAAGTGGCAACATTTCGTGCCTTGACGGCTTATATATGCTTTGCTTAATTTCTCACCCTACTTTGACCTGGTTACTGAATTAGACAAACAAGGAGGGGACAAGGTCTAAGACCCCTTTTAGCCCCCCATCGTCACTCAGATGGAAGGGATAGCCATATTCAAAGTTCAAACAGGGGGATTGGATATTTCTTGGCATTAGTTGCAGAACTGCATAATTGGCTCTTCTACTTGCCTTTAGGACCAGGACTACTTGCCTTTGGCTGTTGCTTTCCACCATCATGACTTGCTACATCATTTGGCTTAAAGAACGAGAGGAGTTGCACTTAAATCCAAGTTCCAAGGCTAGAATTTTCCTTGGCTTGTGGGTTTAGAATTGCAAATGCCTCAGTATGATTGGTAACATTGGTCCATGTAGCTTTCCCTTCTCCCTTGCGTTGTCAATGATAAAGAATTTCGTAAGAGTTTACAAGTTATTAAATTTCTTTTAGAAGTATCTATCACACATGAAGACAAACGTCATGAGTTGGAAAACCATTACAGATTAGAAAGTAAGCAAAGAAAGTGCAGGGCAATCAAAAAGGTGTGTTTTGTCTTGATCTCGAACCGGACCTGGTCTACATTCTACGGCACTCGAAAATGACCCCCCTCAATAAACTACTCCTCCTAGTAATCTGTAGTTTTCTCCCTTATTCTTGGTTGACAGAGTCCTAAACAATAAACTAAACTTGGCCAACTTTATACTTTTGAGGGGGTTGAGGTCCCATCGTCCAAATATTGCTAATAAATTAGCTTGGCCCAATTTTTCTTTCCTCATTCTGGAGAAAATTACCAACTGTATTTTTCGTGTTCAGGAGTCAGGACTTGATATTGTGAGTGCTTTCTGACTATTTGCTCAACTGGCATTGGCTTTTCTGAGTCACCATTGCCCACCAAATCCTCGAACATGAAAGGCATTGGGAGGAAAGAGGCAAACGCAAACATGAAATTGCCCAGACTGATCCTATATTTCGGTATCTTGTGCCTGATAAAGGAAGAGATTTCACACAGAAAAGTACCTTTGTTTTTTTTTTTTTTTTGGTGTGAAAAAGAGGCAAACACAAACATGTGGGAAGAAGTCAGAATTAATCCATATATATATACACACACACACACAAAGGTCAAGGTTGTTACTTCTTAGTAATTGAGAGCAGTGACTATGAGGAAGGCCACCAACGGTTAAAACTGTAAGGGTCTAAAAGCGTCCGGCGTTCTCATTTCTAAAAGATAGAAATACAGGGTCCTTATCAAAGGTTAGGTTTTTCCCCCCCTTACTTTTGTAACCATCTTTTGTAGTAATACATCGTTTCGATCCTCGAGACGTAGTTAAACTTGAGGATGATTTTTTTATGAGGGTAGAAAATGGCCTTCATTAAACAAACAAGTACAAACGACAAGAGCTAATGAATCTAAATGGCGTCATAGATAACAAAGACCCCTCAAAAGTAGATTATATATATGTATGTAGCCTCTTAGAAAACAAGAACATGTAGACAACAAGCTCTTGGCTAAGCATTGGGAGCTTGATAATAATACCTACTACTCTTGTCTTTCCTTTGAGCCCAGTTTGATTATTTGTCCTGCGGTCTTTATCCCTTCTCTGTGTCTCTCACCCTTTTTATCAATGGAAATTCACTTCCAACAACCAGAGCAAAAGTTTGCCATCCCACTTGGCAAAATGAGCAACAAATCTAAGGGCAGAAGCAGAAGCAGTGGCCAGAACAACAAGTACGTTGGGGTGAGACAGAGGCCTTCGGGAAGGTGGGTAGCTGAAATCAAAGACACGACTCAGAAGATAAGGATGTGGCTCGGAACCTTCGAAACTGCTGAAGAAGCTGCTCGTGCTTATGATGAGGCTGCTTGCCTCTTGCGCGGATCCAATACTCGCACCAACTTTGTCCCTCAACATATTTCCCCTGATTCTCCCCTTGCTTCGCGGATTAAAAATCTTCTCAACAAGCGAAAAAATGCAAAGGTTCAACAGAGCAACACTGATATGCAGGAACCATCCAGTGCAACTCCTAGTCCGGCCAACAGTAATAGCGCTGATAATTGCATAACAAGAAGTAGCAACAGTGCTGCCTCTAGTCCTGCCCGCAGTAGCGGTGATAGCAGTAGCAGTGACTCAGTGACTTCATTCGACCAGAAGACACCAGAGGGGCACTTGTTTGAAGATGCATATAAGCCTGATATGAGCAACTGCTTTGGTACAGAATTTGAGATGGAGATGGGGTCTTCCTGCCATGATCAATCTCACATACCTTTGTTGGGTCTCCAAGCGCAAGGCTTTGATCATAGGTTCGCCTTCAGCACAGCTCACTATCACCACCAGTTGTTGGAGTTGCCCAAGTTGAGCGCAACTGGCTCCCCTGAAACAGCTGATCACATGGAGTTTTCAGAATTTGAGCGCATGAAAGTTGAAAGACAGATTTCAGCATCGCTGTATGCAATGAATGGGGTGCAAGAGTACATGGAAACTGTCCTTGATCCCATCGAAGCCCTTTGGGATCTTCCTCCTTTATGTTCTTTACTATGTTAATATTAATTTATTTCTGTCCATCGCCATAATCTCCCGAGTCCTGAATTCTTTTGTTCTTTTCCTTTATTCTGGCTTTTTTGCCTTTTCTTGTCCTCGGGATCTCATTTAGCTCAGCGCCTGGTGGCAAACAGGGAGTTCCGGTGCAAGAGGAGAAATATTCAATAATTTGAATTCTTGCCGGAAATTACACTTTGTACATCCAAAGAAGCAACAAAGACGACTTAACTGCCTAATTATCAATCGAAAAGCTTCTAAGCATCAACGTCCACAATGTCTAAGAAATCGTATTCACTTCATAATTATCTAAGAGCTGCTACTGGTTCAGTCTAGCCTCACTCTGCATCATAAAAAATTAAGATTGGTTTTCTCAACATTTTCTTGGATATTTACTGGAAAATAGACCCAGAAGCGTTTGCCCTCTGGAAAAGTTACTAGTGTAAATTTGTCAACTTCTTTCTCTGGCTAAGGACCAGTCACTATGCTGCAACTTCGCAGAAGAACCTTTATCTAATAAAATTTAGCTGCCTTTTCCTCTCTCTACATGCAGAAACCCATTGGCTCTGATTTGAGGGCCAGCCAAGAAGCCACTTTAAAATTCTGGCAGGCATCAATTTCAAATTCCAAACTTCGACACATCTAGATGAACTACTGTCGGCAAGAAACAATTAAGACCTAGGCACCATAAGCAAATGAATTACCTGATGGCTGATACGATCATGCAACACCTGATATAGCATCTATACAGCATGAGACTGCAAGGAATGAGTTGACAGATGAACCATTTTGGGAGAGCTGAACGGATAATCGTGGTCAATTTCATAGGTACAATACAGGTGGTTAAGTAACAAAAGGAGTTTGATGTTTCTACTATATAAACAACACTCGTGTAACTTGGACATCTAATTGCCAAAACAACCCACAAGGAACATAAGTAGCATTTCAACAATGACTTCAAAGAATTGATTATATATCAGCACAACAGGGCACAACATGGGAGTGCGTAGGATGAACCAATTGATCAGACTTTTAAACAATACTACTCAATACTCAGAAGTCTTCCCCCTCCTCTTCCTCATCAACTCCTTCTGCTCCAACTTCTTCATAGTCTTTTTCAAGAGCAGCAAGATCCTCACGAGCCTCAGAAAACTCACCTTCCTCCATACCTTCACCTACATACCAGTGGACGAATGCTCGCTTGGAGTACATAAGGTCAAATTTGTGGTCAATTCGTGAGAAGACCTCAGCAACAGCCGTATTGTTGCTTATCATACAGACTGCACGCTGCACCCTGGCAAGATCACCACAGGGCACCACAGTGGGAGGCTGGTAATTGATGCCACACTTGAAGCCCGTAGGACACCTGAAAGTATTTACATGAGAAAATCTATTCAGAAGCCAAAAGGAGCATCTTTTATATATTCATAAACTTACGCACAATAGAGCATCTAGAATTATAAATAGTTTATTAAATAATATAAGAACAGCAGTAAGAATTTTGTAGGTAACTTGACCAAAAAGTTCAATTTGGCTTGCACAAGTGACTAATTAGAGTCAAGCAACAAGTACTCATTCAGTATATCTAAACAAACATAGTGTTAAAATCCAAACGTGAGATAATTAGCATATCCATTGTGATTTCAAACAGTGATGGCATGATTAACGCCCCAGAGTAATCAATAAAATAGGCACATCTAATTCATATTTAGGCAGGGTACGACGTTCAGATAGACTAACCAGTCAACAAACTGAACAGTCCGTTTGGTCTTGATGGTAGCAACAGCGGCATTCACATCCTTGGGCACCACATCCCCCCGATACATAAGGCAGCATGCCATATACTTCCCATGCCTTGGGTCACACTTGGCCATCATACTTGAGGGTTCAAACACAGAATTTGTGATTTCAGGCACAGAAAGCTGCTCATGATAAGCTTTGGCTGACGAGATAACCGGTGCATAGGATGAAAGCATAAAGTGAATACGTGGATATGGTACAAGGTTGGTTTGGAACTCAGTAATATCCACATTAATGGCTCCATCAAACCTCAATGAGGTGGTCAAAGATGAAATAGTTTGAGAGATCAAGCGGTTCAAGTTAGTGTAGGTTGGTCTTTCAATGTCCAGTGCTCTCCTGCAAATATCATATATTGCTTCATTATCCAAAAGCACTACAACATCTGTGTGTTCTAGGAGGGAATGTGTAGACAACACACTGTTGTAAGGCTCAACAACAGCAGTCGAAACCTGCAAAAGAATTGCAAGCCAGTCATTGAAAACTGCTCAAAGAAAATGCTCCAAAGAAATGCAAAAGAAAGCCACTCCTGCACTCATACGTAGATCTCTGTACTTTATCACTATAAAACTGTGACTAAACAGAAGAAAGCAATTCGCAGATTGCAGGACAGCAGTTCAGCCATTACAGTGTTGAAGTTCAGTAAAATGCCTGTCAAGCAGTATGCATTAAGATTCATTACATGATTGTCCAAGCAAAGGGATCACCTCCTGTAACCCTTTTCCTTTCATGTAATTTCTCTTTCTCCTTAAATAACATGCTTCTTTTTTAAACATTTGCTTGATCAGTCAATTAACTAGCTTGTTTAGAAACTGAAAATTAGAGTTAAAGGGGACTTCTAAAAGTTTAAAATCTAGTTCATTGGATCTAGTAAAGTGCAGGTCCTGCCACTGAGAACACACTCCTAAATTGATGTATTGACTATAGGCACTTTCTAAGGGGTCAATTACCTGAGGTGAAGGATAGATAGTGAAGCCAAGTTTTGATTTTTTTCCATAGTCAACAGACAAGCGCTCTAGAAGCAAGGACCCCAAACCAGAGCCAGTGCCACCACCAACAGCATTAAAGACCAAAAAGCCTTGCAAGCCAGTGCAGTTGTCCGCCAGCTTTCTCACTCGATCAAGGCAAAGATCAATGATATCTCTCCCAACTGAAAGCATTTCGAGGAAGTTAGCCAAATTGGAAAATAACATAAAACAATAGCTGCACAACTGAAACAACCACTTATGTACAGCAAGAAACCTGTATAATGTCCTCTAGCAAAGTTATTGGCAGCATCCTCTTTGCCAGAAATCAGTTGTTCAGGATGAAAGAGCTGTCTGTAGGTGCCAGTCCGAACTTCATCGACAACTGTGGGCTCCAGATCAACATATATAGCTCTAGGCACATGCTTCCCAGCACTGGTTTCACTGAAGAAGGTATTGAAGGAATCATTTGCAATACCAACTGAGGTGTCACTGCAAGTGAAAGTGATTTGTAATGTTAGATGAAGGAAGGAAAGAGAAACAAAGAGGAGCAAAACCTTGTCACTAATTTCAGCATAATTTGTACAACGGTAGACCAAATCCTCAAAAGGCATGTTCACTGAAAGACATTCCATCAAACATCAAACAAGCATTGATGAAGAGATGCAAGAAACTTATTTATGAACCAAAAGGTGAGTTGGAAAAAGAATTTCTGAAAGATGCAAGAACTACTACTCAAACAAATTAAAGAAATTGCACAATCAACTTACACAGTTTGGCAAGTAGATCTGCCCCACTTTTTGCAACTGACGGGAACTTAGCATCTATATATGTTCATTCTAACTGAAAGAAGTAGCAGATAGAATCAAGGAGGAGATTGAGGACAAATCTTTGATGTCAAATAGCATTAGAGATATTAGGAAACTACAGGAATCCTTTTGGTACTGCCAGGATGTTTTTGTCCAAAGACAGTTGAATACTGTTTGTTTTTGCTTGGCAAAAATTGCTACAAAGCTTATTGCTGATGTAAAGTGGGAATTTAGATTTCCCCTTGTGGCTTAAAAGTATGGCACAGAGTTCCTCTAGGGCAGCTACGCTATAACTGTTAATGCTTTGTCCAGGCATTTTATCAATATAAATACGAGTGACACTTTGACAGGAAAAAAAAAAAAAAAAAAAACCTTGCACAATTTTTGACCAGAGAAATAGAATAGTGAACTAACCAAAAGAAAGGAAAGAATGGCTTGTGCCATCATCATTATGAAGATTACCAACAATATCAGACAGATGTATTGGTTAGCTCTATGCTGTATTCCGTGGAGGTCATGAATTAAGCCATTCCAACAACAACTAAGCAAGCAGTAAGACAAAGTTTATCTTTGCTTTTAGCACGCTAATAAGAGTCAAAGAGGGGATTCACAAATAACGGAATCCAGGTTGAATCATTTGCTAAGAGAACAGAAATATCATGTTAACCAACCTCCAGTTTGAAAACTAGATCGACATCATCAAATGTATAAAATGTTACGAGGGAAGGATAAAAACACCAACCAAGAGATACGGTGATAGATCATGATTATATAGGACTAAACGAATTCATCTGCACTTACTTATGTTCTCCCCTACCTCCAATTTTTATCAAAACGCAACCCCACCATCTCCCCACCCCAAAAAAAAAAAAAAAAAAACAAAGAAGAGAAGATTACTACTATGAACAGTGAAAATGCTAACAATGTGGACAGCGACTCATCTTCAACAATCATCAGAAATTAAGAAATTAAGCCACATTTGCCATAACCGACAATTTTATGCCGGAGATTTTTAGGGGAAATCAGCACATTCTCATTTATCGATATCAAGCAACGACATTGGAGCATAGACATACAACAATGATAATTTTTAGGGCAGAAGCCAAAAAAAAAATGAAATGAAATTACAGGGAAAAAAAAAGAAAGAAAGAAAGAAATAACCAACCTAGGCATCATGCCATCAGGATGAATGCCATGTTCGAGGCAGTAGAGTTCCCAGCAGGCATTTCCCACCTGAATCCCGGCCTGCCCAATGTGTATGCTTATGATCTCCCTCATCCTTCTTCCTTCCTTCCGACTAGCAACTTTCTCTCTCTAAAATCTTCTTTCCCTGAAATTATCAGAGAGAGGGGGAGTGGAGGGAGAGGGAGACGGGGACTGGGAGAGACAATAAGTGCCGGTAACTGGATAATGGGGGCTGGGCCGGGTTGGGGCGGAATTTATTTGCTGCTGTCCAAGCAATTAAACTGGGTTTCATAAAAGTTTGGAGTCCGTAATCATGGACCCGTGGGGAATGGGGTGACAGGTGCCGCTCACCGCCTTCACCACATTTCCCCCCAAACCCAATTTGTGGGCCTTTCCAGCTAATCCTTCTGCCGCTGAGTTAATTACAGAAGCCCCTTCCAGAATAAAAAAGAAAAAAAAAAAAACATTTACACCCACATTACACATTTGAATTTCTTGTATGTTTTTACTTTCTCTTGATCGAATTATGCAAAACCAGTCTTTATTTGTTGTAATTGAACTTACTTTTAATATTCTAAACTTTAGGTTTGATTTGAATATCTTTTATCAGTTATTAGTGCACAGGACTGAGATTGCTTTTGTATGTATTTTTTATGGGTTGAATTATTTTATGCACGATATTATCAGATATTGGTACATAATAATACATGGACAAATTTGGATTTGAAATTATTCATATAAGTAAACTTATATAAATGTATCTTATGATCTCATAATACATTATTTGTGTTCATAGATAGGAACGTGAAACCTATAGTTAAAAATTAACTCGATGTTGACAATATGATTAACATATTCTATCGAACTTTTTTTCATACGTGTTTTAAGGCACGGTGTGGATGCATTTGAAAGGCTATGTTTTTGCAAATATAAAAGGAGATTCACCCAACAACCTAAAACATTTCAATTCTAATTTCGGTTTTCAAATTCTAAATTGAGATACTTTAATTTTCAAACTATATATTGATTTCCTTTTCGGTCCCTAAACTATGTTTTGAGACAATTTAGTCTCTCAAGCATGCTCCATTTCTTATTTTAACCTCTGAACTTCTTCTTTTTTTTTTTCTAAATTTGAAAATCTTTTTTATTTATAGTTGCTTCTCACTCGACTAGTATTCCATTAATTTTGGGTATTTCATTAGCAATTGTACTTAAGTGGGATGAGTTTTACAGTCTATGGATTAAAGTGTCCAATTTTATAGTTAGGAATCGAAGTGAGAATCACAGTGTAGTTCAAGGGTGTAAAATGAAATTTATTGCTTAATATTGGATACAAATATATATATATATATATATATATATATATGTATGTATTAATTTTTCCTACACTGACAATGTATACAGTCTCAGTTTTGGATGTATAACAACTAATTCAAACTTGAATTTGAAATTCAAATTTAGTTTATGTGTCATTCATCCAATCGTGATAGTGTATACACTGAAGTGTGTACAAGATTTACTATATATATATATGTATGTATGTAAGTGAATGAGAAAATCTAGCATGGGACAGAGTGATGAATATTCAGTTGAAGGCAAGCTTTTCCAAGGGCGGAGCTAAGCAATACCACCGTCACAGAATAATTTTTGCACGAGCTCAAATTCATTGCCGACAATTTCAATCAAAGGAACTAGAAGTTTATAGAAGCTTGAAACAAGTCAACTAAGTGTTTGCACAATGGATTATTTGCCTTGCTTATTACTTACATCGTTGGCACATTTTTCAATCATATTTTTATTTCACATACATCACATTAAAAAAACGCTACAGTATTTTTTACCAAATTACCCCAAATAATTGACTATCCAAAGACTGTACTAATTCTATTTATGAACTTGTTTGGCAAGTGAAATTTTCAAGTGTTCGATTATAACATTTAGTGTAGACATATCACTAGTGCCATGGGGTTTTCTTATCAATCACCAATTTATGATCAGAGAGACAGAGAGTAGTATTTTTCTCATCCCGTACATAAAATGCATGCATTAAACCGCAAAGCAACAAAATTTGAAATCAACAAAACAAAATAAATATGCAATAAAATTTGAAACCCCAAACCACAAAATGCATTGCATTAATTGTATTAGATGACAAGAACGAACTTGGAAAAATGAAGGCCCCCTCGGCTCACAAATAGCTCAGCTTCCTGATTTATTTCCACATCCCAGCCCAATTAGAATCAAAACGTGCATATTGAAGGAAGGAAGGCCAACGGTGACGGATATTTGCATACATATTGGGAAATTAACGGGTTGTTTGAATTGTCATTTTCTGAATTTTTCAATGAAATCTTCGGTCTTTTCTTCTTGAAGAAGAAGGGAAGATGGTAAGAGAAAAGAGACCGAAAGGGAAGAGAAGAAAGACGGTAAGAGAAGAGGAAAAGAAAAACCTGAAGATAGTAAATGGTTGAGCGTAAGATGAGATGACAAATCTTGTCATATAAAGATGTGAATAAATTATTGAGTATATGCAATGTATGTAAGATAAAAAAGTGCTTAAAAAATATTATCACGAAAAATGTAAAAATTTTTCAATAGAAAGTTGCAATCCAAACAAGGCCAATTTCCAATATAAAAAAAAAACATTAATTTACATTCATCTCAAACACTGTAAAGGCGCAAACAATTTCAAATGAAAAACAGAAAAGAGCTTCAAATTAACAAAAAGAAAATAAAAGAAACTTACAAGAAGTGATTAATTGCATCATACGAGTATATCTTTTCTCATTTTTCCCCCTTTTCCCCTTGCTCTTGGCTAAACCCAGAATATATTTATGAAATTTCTAATCAGCCCAATAGGAGGTCCAGTGTATGCCCTGCCCCAATTATTACTAAAAGAAACTACTAACTGCAAAGAAAAGATAGGCTAATCCCACCCGATCACCTAGAAGGAAGGAAGAACACAAAGGACAAATTCTCAAAGATAAAAAATGAGAATCGTGACGCTCTTAAGATAAGATGGGCACTCAGCGGCGGTGGTGAGATAGAGATAGCAAGGGGCAGAGGAGGAGGAGGAGGGTGGAAGAAATTAGTAAGCTTTGATTATGTAGAAGAAGAAGGAAGAAGAAGAAAGACGAGACGAGACTGTGCAAAGCAAATGGGCATAGTGAAAGCGGTGGCTATTATCTCCGGCGGTGACAACAACAACGTAAAGGGTTCTATCCAATTCCTGCAAAACTCCAATGGTATGCTCTTGGCCAACCTCTCCCTATCTCTCTTTATGTGCCTCTTCTTCTTCTTCTTCATTTTCAAAATCTATTAGGGACGTTATTATACTGTCTACATAGCCTCAGTTGATTGGTTATACGTAAGTTGTGACTAAACCATGAAGCAGGTGGCGCGGCGACTCTTGTGAAAGGAAGAATTACAGGCCTAACTCCAGGCCTCCATGGCTTCCATATTCATGCTCTTGGTGACACCACCAATGGCTGCAACTCCACTGGTACGTGCCACTCCCTTCCTCCTATGCTACCACTATCTCCCCTCTCCTCCTATTTCACTGTCTCCTTCCTTATATGGGTTCCCTCCTAATTCAAACGGGTTTGGTTGTGTGCAATATGTGTAGAAGAGTTGAATACTTTGTTTGTTTGAGTTTAATTTCTAACTTGAAGTTAGACCATCTGATTTTTCACATTTCACTGTACAGCTTTATTCTATTTTATTACGAAAGACCTCACCTTTCCTCTCTGTCCTCTTTTTTTGGGGGGAGATATCTAAATGTGTTTGCTCAGCATTCCTGCATAGCATACAGGATTTCGTGGTGTAGAGTAGCTAATCTTAAGTACCGTGTGAGGCAATCACCTGGGATATCTGAAATGGTTGCTTTCCTCCTTATTGTGGAGGATTCCCAGCCTTTCTTAATTTCACGAAAAGTTTGTCTTGAAAATTTGACCATTTTGTGCTCAAGTTCCAAGCTTTTTATTTGGGCCCTTGCTCCCGGATTTGTTTAGAGACTAAGGTTGTCATTCTACAAGGTTCTACGATATTATAGGTGACAAAAGATTCATGAGATTAAGGGCCTGGAATAAGCTTTCTTTGGAGATTTGTAATAAGTTTTTCTTCTGTTGCTCTTACATTTCAAAGAGCCATAATACTTGATTAAGAGAAAGGACAAACAGATTACACTGTTCAGAAGGATGCTTAGTCACTCCCAAATAAAGGTATCTTTTCTATTAGTTAGTCATGTTTGAGGCTTTTGGCGCAGTTGGCTTGCCAAGGCACATGGTTGCTCTGCGACTGAATTATGTAGTGTATCAGTTAAAAATTCTCTTGTTTTATGTATGGCTCTCTTTTTGTTCAATTAAAGCTAGTAGATAATCAGAAAGAGATGTTATGTGGAGCTGGTTATTATGGTCTGCCATTTAGCTGTGAAATAGTGTCTCTTTGAAAGTCTGATATCTGCCCATTTTGTAATCTCAGGGCCTCATTTTAACCCACTAAAAAAGGATCATGGAGCACCATCTGATCAAAATCGTCATGCCGGTGATTTGGGGAATATTATTGCTGGTGCAGATGGTGTGTCATGAAAGGCTTGTGTCTTTGGAAATGGTATTAGTTTGTCAAACAGGTTTTTTTTTTTTTTTAAATTTATTTTCTTGCTTTGCAGGGGTTGCTGAGATCTCAATCAAAGACGTTCAGGTATAATATTAGCAAGTTGTTCTCCTGTTTAACAAAAAAAAAAAAAAAAAAAAACTTGTTCCCTTTGTCTATCTTCAGATAGTTGTTGTGGCTCATTTTCCTTGTTTTCAAGTGATGCTAACAGCTTGAGATGCATTGGATTCCTGACATAGTGAGATCTTATTGACATTAATTACAGAACCTGACGTATTATCCTTTAAAAGCATTGTACAAGAAATGGCTGTCTTTAGTTCAAGATCGTTCTCTTTTCTTTTGTCCTTTGAATTTGCTGATGAATGTATGAAACTAAGCTATAATTTTTGGTGTTATAGTATAATTTTAATATCTTTTAGCTTTTCTTACTGGTAGATTCCACTTAATGGCCCACATTCCATCCTGGGGCGGGCGGTTGTTGTGCATGCTGATCCGGATGATCTTGGAAAAGGTACAGTTATTTGGATTAGGGTATAGAGGGTGATAATTTAATCATTAAATACTAAATAGTAGTTTTGCAGTTTTGTGTTAACTTGAAAGAGTGTTTCTGACATCTTTTTGCTTGAGTTTCCTTGAAACTATATGGAGATTTCAAATAAATCTCCTTGCAGTTCTTGTTGTAGAAAATTTTGATCTACTGATGAAACTCTAAAAGCTTTTGCTAGTGGTGGACATGGATGACTATCAAAACTTTAGTTACTTGCTTTTGAAATGTATATGTCTGTCAGTCCTTGTCACAAGTCTCCTTGAGATTTTCTTCAAGTTGGAACAGTTAATATGATACTAGTCTTAGTTCATTGGATTGAGTAAAGAAGCTTTATTTACAGCTTGGAATTATTGTGCTGTAGCTAATAATTGATGCATACAACAGGTGGACATGAACTTAGCAAGACCACTGGAAATGCTGGTGCGAGGGTTGGATGTGGTAATTGCTCTTGCCCCCATTTTTTTCTAGCTTTTACTTTTATCATCTCTCTGCCATAGCGGTTACCCACACAACAAACAAAGAATAATGGGAAATTGTTGGATGGGCACCTGTCTATAATGTTAAAATACCCAACAGTTCTCTTCTGTCTCCCCTCCACCCTAGCATTTACCGCACAACATGCATGGAATAATCACAATTGTTGCATGGGCACCAATCTATGATGACGAAATACTTGACAAGTTTTGCCTACAATGAGAAAGAACGCCTACTTTTGTGTTACAAAAAGTCTAAAAGATGCTGTGGAGAGAGATCACCAGTTTTTTGTTCCCCCTTTTGAACATTCTCAAGATTTAATTTCTTGAAGTCTATTGACTGATGCTAAGAATGGAAGATTGACTGACTTTTTGGGATGGATTATTGAAGACTTAATATTCGCTTCCCTACACTTTTTGGGATATTAGGGATGTTTGCTTGGAAAACCCCCCTTCCCCACCACCCCCACCCCCCCGGGCGGGGCGGGCGGCGCCCCTGCCCCTCCTCCTCCTCCTCCTCCAGTTCAAGGGTCCCCCAATGCTCACATACACACATCCCCCAGTTTCTTCGAGTCTAAGTCATTCTTTCCTCCGTGTATATGGTAGTTCAAATGTTTGATTTCTCATTTCATGTTGTGCAGGGATTATTGGGCTTCAGTCATCCGTCTAGGATGGATTTCCTTGTATCCAACAATAGAGTTGCTTATTTTGTAATTTTCTCATGTATGTTAGAAGTAAAAGGTCGAATAATTGTCAATCAATACCTCCTATTGTCCAAACATTCACCCTTTCCGTTCCTGAAGATGTTATAGAGCTGCTTGATCGTTCAATTCATTGGCCCATCCAGATGGGAAAAATAGCTACGGGAATTATAATTAATAGCTATAACCCTTCACCGAATTTGTGGCAAGTTTATGATTCCATAAATTTTGAGAAAAAAAAAAAAACTGTTATTCCATAAATTTAAATAAACTATAATAATGAAAAAATTTTAAACAAAAAAAATAGCACAAAGCAAAAGTTAGAATCTACTACTTCTATTTTGTTTTAAGGGTGCAAATAACTTGCACCTCCCTGTGACTATAACGTTTTTTTTTTTTAAATAAATAAAATCACTCCATTTGATATTTGATTTTCTAATAACAAGAAACTACTTCTGACATGATTAGATTGGTCTTCTAATGATAATATTTCTATTTATTTAGTTTTATTGTTATGGTTATTCTACAATAGCGTAACCATTCAGATGCAAATGTAGGTAAGTATTTTAGAATTTTTTTTTTGATTTATCAAGTTTAACATTAGGTAAGTATTTTAGAATCTTTTTTTTATTTATCAGGGTTAACATTTTTCTTTTAATGCGCTTCTGCAAAACGTTCTTTTTTTGTTTTTTTAATTTGTCTAAAGCATGTAGAAATTTTATTTTCTTAACTTCTTTAATTATGCTAAACAGTTGGTTGAACTACCAGGATCCCCCTGCTGAACAGATGGATACAGTCACGCGTATAGCGTGGGGCTCGTGTGATGCCCTCACCCAAGATGCGACCCAGGAGATTTTAACCGCGTCTCTAAAGGGCATCCAGCAAGAGGCCTTTGGGAGCATGAACTATTTGAATAGAGGTATGCGTGCTTGTCTTGGAGTTTACGACAGGTAGGAGGCTGGTGCATCATTGCACCATAATGTGGCATATCGACATCAAAAGCGTGATTAGAGCATTGGTGAGGAATCTGATCGCCAGGGTGGCGTCGACCACGAGTCCGGTAGCTCACGCCGGTGCGGACACTACACATGCGATGGCCGGGTTAGATGGATCTTCTGGATTCGATACACATGTCCCTACCAGTCTTGCAGTGTCGTCTGTTGCCACGGCAGGCTTTACGGTTCCTCCCCACACAGGAGATGGCGAATATACTCTCAATTCGCCATACATTCCAGTGCACGAGCAGAGCGATTTCGATGCATATTAGACGCCTACTCAGATTCCGGCATTTGGTGTCGATCCTTCTATCGGAGATGACGTTATTATGAATTTTGTTTCCGGATCGAGTGGGCAGTTTTCGTCTGAGGTTTCGACCCAAGCAGGGACCACAGGAGCCGACATGGCTACTGCTTCCAGCCCGCCATCATGTCCGCTAGGTTCATTGAGCGGATGAGGCCGCACATGACGAGCAACCGGATCTCGGCCTTGGCCAGCTCCTCCGAAGGTCTTTTAACAGTTGAGACCTATGGCGAATAGCGTCATCTTGGAAATGCTTGCTACTACACCTAGGGACAAGGCAAGCGAAAGTACATTGGTGAAGCACACTTTCTATATTGTGACCGACTTATCTTCTATTACTTATCGACATCTTTTACATTTCATTTTGGATGCCGTGCCTATTGCGATTTGTAATTCGTGCTAACTCCTACACCCTAAAGCCTAATCCGTTAAGCGATATAATAACATACCCTAATCTTTTACCATTGTCCGTAGCACGTAATATACCTAAACCCTAAAACGATTCTCCCGTAAACCCTAAACCCTAAATCTTGAAAACCCTAAAAACCCTAAACCCTACAACCCTAAACCCTAAACCCTAAACCCCAAAAACCCATAAGCATAAACCCCTAAACCCTAAAAATCTTGAAAACCTTAAAAACCATCACTCCTTATTTAAATTCTCTCATTTGTGTGTTTACTTTACAACTTTAAGCTTTTCTTAATATCACTATTTTTTCCTTAATATAAATATTTTTTGTTTGAACCCTAAAATACGTTGGATTCTCAATTTTTAACAATTCAATCAACTTTTTCTCTGCTTACACTTCATTTATTACTCGCAAATTTTTTTAGGCTGCGATTGGGCCGAAAATATGCCCTACATACTGTGCCGTGTATCTCTAAACCCTAACCTCTAAATTACCAACTTTTCCAACTTTTCTAATTACATACTTTACAAAACTTTATTCATTATCTAATTATAAAATAAAAGTCTTGTCTTTACTCTTTTTAACCATCAACCATATCACCCAGTGTAACCTCAACATTCACTATTTAATATTTCTCGAACTTTGTGTGCATGTATTAAATCTTTATATCTTTCAATACACACTATAAAACCCTAATATACAAGATTCAAACATCATTTTTAAATTGTACCATTCTATCCACAATTTTGTTACTTCAATCCGGATAATTACTACATTTGCGTCATTTAAGTTTAGGTTTGGTTGTTCAATTTTCTCTTAATCAAAGTTTTTAAATTTCTACTCTTTCAAAATTTAAACACACAAAACCAATATCAATTTTCACACCAAAAAAAAACCCACCGATATTTTGCAAACTAAATTAACAAAATTTTTTTTTTGCCGCGCGTGTAATTTAACAAAATTTTTGTTTTGAGGTGCCGCGTGTCGCATCTTCCATGTTTGAGGTGCCATATGGCCTATCGGCACCTCAAACATGGTATACCGTGCGCGGTGTGTGCCGTAAAATTAGTAAAAAAAAAATAAATTTGCACAAAAGCCCTTGCACAATAGCCCTCGCCCCCCTCTGCAAATTGGAGCAAAAAAAAAAACAAAAAATCAACCTTGGTGCATACGTCGGCGTGTGGCACCTATAGATAAAAAAAAATCGCTTGGAGTTTTTTTCAAACGTCAATAAATTGAGGAATTTGCCAATTATGTGGGCACTAAATTGAGTAACAACGAAAATGGTTGGACGAGTTCCATCAGCTGAGAGTTACTACTACCAGTAAAGGTAGGTGCCAGATCCATAACAGAGCAATTGACAAATTATATACAACACTTAATAGATAGGATCCAGAGGAAATGCAAGCCCACTACCTTATTTTATTTTATTTATGCATCGTTAGTTACCAAAAAACAAAAGACTCCAGAGGAAATGCGTGCCATGTAGTAGGATAGGGTAAATTACTACCCTATCCTAATATCATATGACCTCCTAATGTTTTAAATTATTCATTTCACCCCCTTATAGTTTTATGTAAAGTGGAAAGTAAACGGAATGTACAATCAGTTACGGTGTTTGTAACAAACGCGCTCTAAAAGTATGTGCGACAAAATTTTAATATAGATATACAACCCCCTTATGATTCACATAAATATCCACTTTACTCTCCAGTAGTTTTTGCAATCGTCCACATAATTCCCCTATTCTAGTTTTTGCAATCGTCCACATAATTCCCCTATACTTTTATGTAAAGTTGTAAATCCATCTATTAATTTAATATTTAAGCAAGGACATTATTGTCATTTCAACTAACAACGTTACATAGGATATTTCCCCTCATGTTTCCACAATCATAAAGAGGAGGGTGAAGTGGACATTTTTAAACGCTAGGGGAGTTATGCGACAACAGTCGAAACCATAAGGGGATTATATATAATTTACCCTATGGGATGTTGCGCTTCCGCTTTAGAAATAAACTCTTTCTTTGGGTATTGCTTTGATTGAATGCAATAGTCAGTTGTCAATTGCTGGACACGCCCGATCCAGATCCAAAAACTTGCCTCGTACCTCAGCTAATAGGCTCGGGGATGTGCCCATTGCACGGCATCGACTCATCCAGATCCACCATTGCCTGATATCGTTCATAACGATATCAAAACAAAAAAGCCCGAGAGATTCACTAAGCTGTTATCTACCGGTCCATTACTGTTAGCTTGATTAGAGATTAGATAAATTCCACAGAGCAATGTTCTTCGAAGTCAACACCCAGCCAGTTTATTCATTGAGGTACAGCAGAACCACAAGTTCACAAGGTCGAATAAAATGGTGCTGTAAAAACCCTTTATGAGCATCTAGGAACTTGACAAGACTATCTGAAACCACCAACAGGAAAAAAAAATTTAAAAAAAAACTGTTGACCACCAGAATTGATAAACAGGGAAGGCACCGTATAATACTATTCAAATATCATTTGCCATGAAACTCAATCCACTACATGAAAAATAAATAGTACATCAAATCTTAAAAAGTTCTATCATGAGACAAATAGAAAGCAGAAAAACAAAACTGTTTTTGAGTTTTCCAGTATCCACCCTCAACGGTTAGCCTTTGCAACCCTCTCAATCTCATCCTTCTTTTTAATGGCATAGCTGCACGGTGAAAATGTGGTTATTAGTCATGTATACAGTATAGACCAGGCTTTATACAGTATAAAGCAGGCTCAATATGAGTTAAATCCATACCTGTTGGAAGAACCCTTAGCAGCATTGATAAGTTCATCAGCAAGGCACTCTGCGATGGTCTTGATGTTTCTAAAAGCACTCTCACGGGCACCAGTTGTTATCAAATAGATAGCCTGATTGACACGCCGAAGTGGTGAAATATCAACAGCTTGACGCCGCACAACACCAGCTGAGCCAATTCGAGTAGCATCTTCTCTTGGCCCACTGTGCACACACACAAAAGCATGCAGGCAGGAGGAAAGAATTAATGAGGTACTGAATGGAAGTACAAAAGGTTGGACCTGAATATATAACCAAGATGATCCTCCAAAACAACTTCAAATGTTCACATAGCACTTCAGCTCAACCATAACACAATCCAACAACGAAACTCACCGCCAAAAACCAGGTTCCCTTTGCTCTCACCCACAGCACAATGAAATTTATGATGTCATACCTGTTGATAACAGCGTCAACAATGATTTGAATAGGGTTTGCATCAGTCAACAAATGAATGATTTCCATGGCATGCTTGACAATACGAACAGCCATCAGCTTCTTCCCATTGTTTCGGCCATGCATCATCAGAGAGTTGGTCAGCCTCTCCACAATTGGGCACTGTGCCTTTCGGAAGCGCTTAACTTGGTACCGTCCAGCAGTGTGAGGCATGTATGTTGGGTGCTTGGCAGCTGTTGCAGTAATATAGTCCTCCACTGACATGTCACTGATCTGCAAGACAATTATAATATCCAGAAACCCATAGCCCAATTAGAGCCATGACTAAATCAACAACACAAGGTCAAAAGAGTCACAAACATTCAGCAAAATGGATGGCATGACCAAAACATGCAACCTACACAAGAGAAAGGACTCTTTACGAGAGAAAATATGAGTTGCTAGATAATTAACACACTAGGTCATTTGTGAATATCAGTCGAAATCGAGTATTAAGCAAGTATAAGGCCGTGTAAGTAGAGACATAAACCGCACAGAACTAAATGAGAACATGAAAGAAGAAAGGGAAATAGACATCCACCAAGGACCATCAGTGTGTGGGTTGCATACACAGCTAACTAGTTCTAATTGTCACTTTTCCAAATCAGCAAATGCAGTAAGACAGGATAAAGATAGGCATGTCAAATTAACCTAAATCTCTCTCAAAACCTTGTGATATCACTAATTTCTTTAAAATACTTAAAATAAGAACATAGCAAAAGCAACAGAAGACTCAAGTTGGATTAGCACTTGATTCAGATCCATATCACAAGACATATCAGTAAAGTTTGCAAGCTAGCCTCACAATTTTTCCAGAAAAGCTGGAAAAACTCAGATATCCAACTTAAAGCTTTTTACTTTCCATTATATTTAAAAAGTTTGACCAAGCTCAGCTAATGATCAAACTACAGCCACAGAAAGAAAGTTGACAAAATTCTGCAAACGGCAAAAGTCCTTAAATTGGTCCAACATAAACAACTCAGAAGCTCAGCTGCAAAAAATTCATAAAACCCGTGCTTCATGCTTTCAAATGCATACAGGGAAATACCCCCTATCCTTTGAAAATGCATCCTACTACGCTACTGATTGTGTTTTCCTAAACATTTTGGATTCAACAAACTTTCCGTGGGATGAGAAGTTTAGAATCTCCTGCATCGATTTCTTCAAGAAAGCAACTTCCAGCATTTGGCATTCTCAACAAACAGACTTTGAATTTGAAAAAAAAAAAAAAAAGGAATTTGACTATTCAATACTGATAGGAGGAATTCTTTAGAAGTGCAAAATAAATAAAAATTAAATAAAGAAGCGGAGGTAAAAACACAAACATACAAAGAGAAAGAAAGCGCGGAAAAACGACCTGAACTTCATCGTAGGACCAGCGGTTGAAAAGCAAGACATCGGTGCGAGCCTTATCTTGATCACGAGAATTTGCTGCTGATACAATGCCCCCCGTCTCCATCGCTGCTTGTTCTGCTCTGCCCACGAATCACTACCACCAGAAATATATACACACTTCTTATAAGCATTTCATCATGAGACAAAAAAAAAAGAAAGCGAAAAAGAAGGAAAAGAAGAAGAAAGGATACGGCATAATGGAGATGCGAAGAGCGGAAGAAACCTTTGGGGAACCGATTGGCTGAGGAGGTTGAGCCGCTGAGCTGAAGCAGATGGACTGGAGCAGGAAATGGCCAAAACCCTACCGCTGCAGTGGGGGCTATATATATGACTCATAGGGCTTTGGGCTTCCGGGCTTGGTCAGTGATTATATCCTTTTGTTTTCATTAAGCCCAAATGTTAGCTCGGCCTAGGTTTTTGTTGCTGAGGAATAGGGCTTTGTTTCTGTGGAAAAGTAACAGTAAGGGACCCTGGTTTGATTATAAAAGAATAGAGGAAAAAACAAAAATGAGGAACATATGACATAGTTTCTCTGTACTAGCTCGAATTTTGATTGCATGTCAGGGACTGTCAGAAGCTATCTTTGTCAAATTTGCAAAATAAGGCTTTTTTATCTTGGTTTCTGGGTATTTTTTTTTTTTTTTTTTGGGGGGAAGGAGGGGGGGGGGTTTGGTGTTGGGGGAGGTGAAGGTATACTGCAATCCTCACAAAAAGGCATCATTTTGATTCAATCCAAGGGGTAAGCAAGCAATTCTGGGCAGGGGAAAATGGTACGTTCAGATTTGCTAGTTTTCAGAGCAATTATACAGCAAAATATGTTGTCTACAGGGCTTTATAGGCTGAATTTCAGACCACTCAATTATTCTCCCATGATCTCTGGGAAAGGCCTTTCCAAGCTAAAAAAGTCTCTTTTAGCGGACTTACACCACAAAAAGCCAGGCCAATTTCTCTTTACCATTTTCTTTTATTATTGTTCACCTTTTATTTCTTTTGCTGTTCAATAAATAAACGAGTCTCGTCCTGGTTACAGGTTGCAATTGAGACTTGAGAAGCTACTGGCTGTGACGCTAACTGCGCATTTAACCTCAGAGACACTACTCAACTCTTTACCCAGAATTGCAAGCCAAAGAAATCCCGACAATGGGAAAAGCTTTGCTTCTTCTGAAGAGCATCGAGTGTGAAATACTACCCAGTAAGAGGTTACCATGAAATGCATCAACTTGTTCTTTTTCCCTTTTTGCTTGAGAAATGCAGAACCTTACAACTATAGAGGAAACGGAAAAACCAAAACAGATATTAGCAACAAAAAAAATAGCCAAGAGATTTTCTATCCAACTCCAGAAAGTAATAGTTCAGAAGGCTAGTGGCCTCAGTAAACACCAGGCAGGTTCAGTCCTCTGTTAATCTGGGAACACTGTTGAAAAGAACAGGTAAATATGCAAAAAATGCAAGATCTGTAGACACAACTCGTGAGTAGAGGCATCTTCAACCAAAAGTTCTTTGGTGCGTTATATTTATATTGCTGTTAGCAATAACCTGCACCGCAAAGCTAACCAACTCCAAAAGGAATAAAGTGGGGATACAACAAAAAACATTTTAAGGAACCCTTACAATTTAAAACTTCTATAAAAGGCCACAAACCCAGACAATGTAGGAGTACTAAAGGATCCATCTGTTCAATTATTACATGAAGCCAATAAAACACATTCCACCAAAGTATTCAAAGGCAAATCGCAAATCAAACACCAGATTGCTATGGCATGCTTTTGGTTGAGAATTTGAGATACTCTAATATACACCTTTAGCCTCGAAACAACTTTGCACATGTAACCTACTTGTGACTGGATTGTTGAAGCATGATTTTCAAGCACCCAAAAGCATGAGCAAATAGTATGCTCACCAGTTAAGTCAACTGACTTAATACTAACTAACATTCTGAGGGCTAATAAGATTTTATAGAAAAATCCTTAACATTAAATAGCTGGAATAAGATCATAATAAACAACACAACCAACTGTAAGTGAATAGATCATGATCCCCACAATATATGACCAAAAGTATTCAATTATACTCAATAATAAATAGGTCCCAATCCTTGCCTATAACAAACAAAGTCTTAAACAAAGTTTCTCTCGAGCAACAAAACTGCATGCAGCTTGCATTGGAACAACTGAACTACTATCCAGGATTTCAGACATTCAACAGAAAATAAGAAGACATGTAGAGCCCTCAACGCAGCCTCCTTGCTTCTCTCTCAGACTCAAGCAGGGTGAGAATATCACCTTCCCTAACTGGTCCCTTGACATTTCTCATGATGAAACGGTTCTGGTCGTCAAGGAACTTGACTCTCACCTGAGTCACCTGTCCTCGAGAGCCAGTGCGGCCAATCACTTTCACCACAACAGCATGCTTTATCTGAGAATCCATTCTGCAAAAGCAAAGCAACTACAATTAAAGAAGACTAAGAAAGAGTAAATGATGGAAGAGAAACACAAAACATGATACCTTGAGCAAAGCCAATATCAAGATGGACAGCACATCCAGTGACCGTATAGCAGCAGATAACATTAGCATTTGCAAAGTAAAAGCAAACAAAAAAGAAAAATAATTCTAGTACTTAAGCTATCAACTCCGAACAAATACTCAAGTTGGGACATAAAACCTATCACACTGAAGAACTTGAAAGAGGTAATCTTGTTAAAAAAAAAAAAATCTGCTTCCTTCACCTCAACCACTAGCCAAACTAGTTATTCAGAAGCTATGGAAGTGCTTTCAATAACCTACAGAGAATATTACAAACAAGCAAAAGAATCCAGCTAGCAAAAAAAAAAGGTAATAGATAGTAAATCATTTATTTCGACCGCAACAGCTTTAAAAGTTGAAAATGTAACAATAAAGTATAATCTTTCCCTCATAAGGAAATCAATCAATTTCGCAGGTAATTAAGAATCGGCTACTAGACATAGTGGACTGATATGATTTTGCAACATTCTAAATGTTGTCCGTCAAATTCAACAGAAATTGTATATAAATCCTACGAACAGTATGAACAGCTTGAACAAGATAGATGCCTGTCGATGATAAACAACAACATGCGTAGCCAGATGATGGCAAATTAGAAAAAAGGCGGAGTCAATCGGACAAAAGATGTGTAAGGAAACCTGCTGAGGCCAAAAGGCGAAGATCGGAGATCGGGAGCCGGAGATGGAGGGGAAGTGGTGAGACGGCCAAAGTAGGAGTTCTACTCAAAGCTGCTGCCGCTGGGACTCGCCTTGAGAGGATGATAAACTGCCCAAAACCCTAGATGATTCGTTCTTTTTTAAGACCGTTTCGCGTTCGGCTTAAAAGTGAACAGGACAATACTAGCTTATCAAAGGCCGGGCTAAATAAATATACTAATGCTCGATGCTTATCCAACACATCTCAGCCCAATTCTATGTATTTTTCGTAAAAAAAATTTTACATTTCCCGTAATCATAGTCGTATATTTCCTAAATATCTTTTTATCATATATACGCTAAATTGTTATAGTATAATTTTTTACAGAAAATCTAGAAAAAAAAAAAGCATTCCAAAAGAAATTTTGATTTTTTTTGGTGATTTTTTAAAGGGTAAATTTTATGTATTGACATTATATATATATTAGCAGGTTTTAATATAGGATTAAACTTCTATATACACTAACACTGTATACTTTTACGCATATGTGTCATAGATCTAATGGTAATAATGTATGTAATAACAGTGTATATAATATTTACTCCTACCACGTATATAAAGTTTGATATTCAATTTCAAGTTAAGACAAATTAATCCTTTTCAAAATATTATGACAAATTATTGTACAATTATGTGTGTGGAGTAAGGAAAAGAAAAGAAAAAAAAAATAAGTTGGATCCTGTATCCGAAATTTCCTAAAGATGTGTTTTTTAGAGAGTAGCTCCATCCAAATTGCAGAATTTCAACAATTGCATGTTAAGATGATCAAATTGCGAACTCCATAAAAAAGTCCATTGAAATAACATTCAAGTCTCGGATGAAAATTCCTACTCTGGGGGAAAATTTCTATTAAATGTGCGTGCAGGTGTTTGTGATGTTTGATGGTTTATTTGTACGGAAATTCTGCAAAATGGTAAGCTGGTTTGTACCAACGGAATGGTAAAGACATCTGGGATGAAAGGCGACAAATTTGAATGAAAACGAGAAGCGGTATACCATAATCCGCGTCGAGAGAAAACACCGGTAGCTAAAATTATCGATGATTGGAAGTTTTAGTAGAGATCTTGTGACAAGTGGGCTGGCGACATCTAATGTAATCGTGGGTAATGATTGAAAATGGTAGCTTATAGGTTTTGTGTAGGTGATGGCAGCATTTGAAAAGAAAGAAAAATTAAAAAATAGTAATTGTGGAGGACTTCATTTAAGATGGAAATTAATTGCAAAGACCCTGGGTAGGAGGAAGATTAAATGTGGTAGGAAAAATAACAGAAAGGAGCAAATAGAATCGTTGTATGAGTTGGTGGGTATTATGAAGAAAATGGCTTGGGAGATGGACGAAAGTGAAATGTAAGTGGATGGACCATTGAAGAGGAAGAAGGGGGACAGTGTGTGACCGGAAAAAGGTAAATAAATCTGATTTTGTATACAAATAAGTGGTTTTATGTAGAAATACCTGTCTAATTTGGTTACGAAGTGGGAAGAGGAAAATGCCATGAAGTGAAAGGTTGAAGAAAGGCCATATAGAAAAAAAAAGAGAGATCAAGGGTCCAATGGAAGTTGTGGGTTAACAGAAGATTAATGATAGTAAAGAAGTTATTAGGCGTTAAGGAAATGATTAAGAGAATTTTCAGTTATTTGTGCAAATTCTTTTATGTGTTGTGGTTTTTGGGCTAATCAAATTAACGAGGCAGTGTAGTGTAGATATGAAGTGGTAGTTGGTATAGAAGATGTATATATAATATATATATATATATATATATATATATATATATTGTATGGAAAAATGGTAGGGAATGTGGGTGTTATCATTTTCCCACGTCTGGAGAAAATATTGTTATAGTACAAAATGAAAGTTGTAAGTGGTGTATTAATATTTAATACCGTAGCTAGCGAAGTGGAATAAGTAGCGAATGTTGTTAACGGTGATTAAAGCATGAGTTGTGTAACTTTCAAAAGTGAATAAGCAATAGATGTGCACATGTAAAGCCTAATCAACATGCACCTAAGTAGGAAATGTGACGGAATTGAATTTGGTGTAATTGATGTAAGAAAACGAAATACAATTGTTGAATAGTGTTAAGTTTTACCGCAGATTTGTATAGTGTTAAGTGTTGTGCGGGTTTGCATGAGCAAATATTTGGCACTTGACTGAATAGCTATTTAGAATTGTTGTGGTTGTTAATAGAATAGCGGATTTTTGTGGCAGAAATAGAAGGCAGTGAAGGGAAGAAAATAATAATAGATTTGAATAGTGAAGATAATGAAGGGGATACGGGCTGGGAAAGCGGCTCAACAGATAATCAGAACGCATTTGCATGGCAACAAGGAGATGAAGTAGGTGTAGAAGAAGAGGAGCAGTGGAGTGATGGTGAGGAAGATTACATTGAAGATGACGTAGAGGTGAAGGAAGTTATGAAAATGACATTTGAGAGTGAGCATGCATATAGAGTTCTACAATCTATATGGCAAGATCAAAGGATTTAGTATTAGGAAAGCTGATGTGAAACACAATGAAGAAGGGATTGCTCGGTATAGGAAGTTTGCTTGCTCTCGGGAAGGCAAAAGGCGAACGGCATAAGAGATATATAGAACTTCAAAATCGAAAAAGGGAGCCGAAGCTCGAAAGTAGGACAGGATGCATGGCATGTCTACGCATTAAGTATGAGAAAGTAGATATGAAGTATGTAGTAACGGATTTTGTGAAAGATCACAATCATAAAATGGAGTCAAGAGAATGCGTGGCATACCTAAGGTCCCATCGAAAAATAAATGATGCCGACATTGCTCATGCAGGCACAATGAGGAAGTCAGGGGCGAAGATTTGTGAAATCATGAAATTCTTTGCAATGCAGTGTGGGGGCTATGCAAATGTTGGATTTGTGTTAAAGGACCTTTACAACCGAATGGATGTAGAGAGAAGAAAATACATAGAGGAGGGAATCTGAAGCGTGATTGCATACTTGGCGAAACAACAGATGAATCATTTTATTTGATTATCTTTGTTGATGAGGATGGGAGGCTCTGAAATATTTTACGGGCGGAATCTGAAGCAAGAGTTGACTCTGAGTGTTTGAGGATGTCTTTGAGTGTTTATTTCGGCGATATAAAAGCAATGGGTACCACAAGCCGTTAGTTGTTTTTACTGGGGTGAATAATCACTTCAACACCATAATTTTTGGATCAGCCCTAGTATGTATGGAGAGAGCAGAAGAGTACGAGTGGAGTGCGGGGACATTGCAAAAAGCAATGGGTGGCAAAGAACCAAGATTAGTAGTCACGGATGGTGACAAAGCGATGCGGAAGGCAATCAAGCATGTGTTCCCCAAAAGTAAGCATCACCTATGCACATGGCATCTAAATCAGAATGCAGACGTGAAAGTGAAGTCAAAGATGTTTAAAAGTATGTTTTCTAAATTCATGAAGAAAGCATATCCAGTAGAGGATTTTGAAGAAGACTGGTATGCCGTAGTGTTGAGGTGTGGGCTTCTAGGGAATAAATGGGTGAGGAAAGTGTTTGACAACAGAGAAGTATGGGCCGAAACGCTACTGAGAGGGTATTTCTTCGCGGGAATGCGTAGTACACAAAGATGTGAAGGCATGAATGCTTTCCTTAAGCGGTACTTGAAAGAGACAATGCGATTGTTCGAGTGTGTTCGAATGCATGAACTGGCGGTTGATCACCTAAGACACACATGTACTCGAGCAGTTCACGAGAGTGAGGATACAACAGTAGTGTTGGGCACTGAGTTGAGATCCCTGGAGCGGCATGCAACAACAGTATACACCAGGAGGGTATTCTTTATGGTGAAGAAGCACTTACAACGACAGGGGTTGTATGTATGTATCCATAGGGAACAAATAGGGCAGGCGATGAAGTACTTGCTTACCAAATATGGTGATGTGCGATCATGGATAGTCCAGTATAATGCTGTAACAGAAGAACTGACATGCTCGTGCAATAAATTAGTGTGGAAGGGGACTGCGTGTGCCCACGTGTTTAGTGTGATGGTTATGGAGAACATGAAGGAAATTCGGGTTCATGCATCGTGAAGAGATGGACAATCAAAGCACGAGTCAAATGTACATGTTCGAGGAAGCGAGGGATTGTATGATGAGCAACTTCAGAATGCGAGATATGGAGCTCTAGTTACCAGTTGTAGGCTACTATGTTTACGTGTTTTGCACATGGCGGATAGCGAGCATGTTTCTACTGTAATAGCTAGCGAGACAGGAAAATGGATGAGGGAATGGATTGATCGTGGACTTGATCAATGTGGCAAAGACCATACTCAGTTCACTGGAAATGAAGGCGTGGCATTCAAAGTCCTTGATCCGGTAGTGACAATCAGTAAGGGGGACCATGTGAATGCAAAAAAAAGCAAGTCAATAAAGTGTGGAAAATGCGGGTAAGCTGTAACCCTTGTTCTAAAGCGGTTATGAAATTGAGCATAACTTGTGCCAAATTTGACATAATTTGCTCGAATTGCAGATCGCGGGATGGGCACAATAAGAGGACTTGTAAAAGCGTCACCAATCGAAGAGTTGATTTGGTATAGTACAACAAGGCATGGTGGATGGGAGGAAATGGAGTCAAGGCATAGCAGAATGACAACAATGGTTGTTTGCAGAGCTCAATTGGACAAAGTGGGGATCCTTATTTGCAGAAATGGAGTGGCATGTTCAATGGTAGCGACACTTGCAAACCGGGCGAATAGAATGAGCTGGTTTGGGCAGGTTGGATGTAGTGTAATCGAGGTTAGAATTGTTGAAACTGGCATGGCAACCTTGCTGTAATATGCTATTGTTAAGTTCATCCACCTACCCATGCGTGCAGGTTGATTACATACCTTCTGGTGGTATTTATCGAGCAACTCCAATGTACCCAAGACACTGAGTTAGACTCCAATCCATAGCTGCGTAGGTTAATAGGCCCAATGTTTATTAATAGGGGAGAAGACGGGCTGGTGAATGGTGCAACAGACGTATTTTAATGTGAGTGTTCACGATTTTGTAAGTTGGGCCCACCCTTTTAATTTTAGCAATGGGCAATAAAATTGGTGGGGCCAGACATACTTCACACACTCTGGGCCAGAGGAATTGGTACCTCTAGCTCCAACGCCCCTCTTGGGATTTAAAATAGGGTTAATATTAGAAACCTCCCCTGAGGTTCTCTTAATATCACTTGGTACCCCTGAACTTTTAAAAATATCACTTACCTCCCTTACTTTTGTTATTTGTGCAACAAAATTTATAAAAACCCCAAACTACCCTTTTGCTCATTTTGCTAAATAAAAATTCTCTTGTTCAAAAAAGAAATCACCACCTAAAAAATAATTGCATTTCGTACCACTATATCACAAATCTATAATTCATAAAAATAAAAAGTTTAAAAATAAAAAAAAAGATATTTGTAAAGAAATATACTAGTACCAATTTAAAGAAATATGAATGCAATGCTATTACATGCATGTTTACGTATGGATGAGAGGCATATTTGCTAAATTTTAATTACACAGTTAAGGTTTTTGTAGTTGGCCTTCACAGGAAAGTTGATAGTATATGCTCTGTTAGTATAGGAAAGGCTAATCGTCCTTCACTAATAATTGGCCCAAACTGTACTTTCAAGAACTATTGTTAGTGTTGTTATAGAATATAAAGTTTGTGGTAGTAATGTATTAGTAACAATGGCACACACATGTTCTCCGTAGTCAGAGAGAACTTGTAGTCGTAATGTACTAGTAACAATTGCATACACGTGTTCTCTTGAGACGGAGAGTAGTTACAGTAGTAATGTATTAGTAACAATGGCACACACGTGTTCTCTAGAGTCGGAAAGTACGTGTAGTCGTAATGTACTAGTAACAATGGCATATACGTGTTCTCTCGAGTCGGAAAGTACTTTGTAGTAGTAATGTATTAGTAACAATGGCACATACATGTTCTCTAGAGTCAGAGAGTACTTGTAGTCGTAATGTACTAGTAACAATTGACCGGTTAGAGGTGGTCTAATATAAATGAAATGTGATTGACACCTCTATCCGTACGAGTCCATCGTACTTATATGAGTAAGATGGACACCATTTATTACTTCTACGACTAAGCCATGCTAATCAACTATTACTGCTAAATAACCTCAATTGTTAAATAGACATGAATAAATATCAGTATTGATTGAATATATCATGTTTAAACGGAGAAAACATTTCTAACCCAATTCAAAAAGGCAAACATTTAAAAAATTAGAATTTGGAGAGAGCAAATAATTTGTTACCAAACATATCCTCAAGTGCTAGATTGCTGAGATAATTGTACTCGTAATCGTCATCATCAGCTATTCCTGATTGTGTATAAGCATTTCTTAACAGAGGGTGGTAGGGCGTCTCTCTATCTCTGTTTTTTTGGGAAAGGAAATATGTATGCCTTTTTTATTATATTTCTGTAAATTGGGGTAGTGAATAGACGAAAAAAATTAAAAAAATTAGAATAACAAAAATAAGTTTTCAGTCACTATGAAAAAAAAAACTAAATCTAACAATGTGGAACGGAGGGATTATATCTTTATTGTCATCTTTCTTTAAATCGCTTGACTAAATACACATTACTAATTAAAAAATAGAATAAGCGAAATAAGTTTCCTGTCATTATGAGTCCAAGTACTTGTTTAGGAAGCATTTTTTGTTGGTTACTTTGCATAAAAAAACATGAAAATTGCACAATGTATAATAATAACTGGGAGATGGCTTTGTCCAAATAAGCACGTAGTATCTTAGAATAAGCGTGTGTATTTAAGTAATTTCGTTGATGATAGTGGCATAAATGGGGCCAAAAGCCTGCCAGGGGATGTTTGTGATATTATACAAACCACAGGGGAGGGGAGTGAGACTGTGAGAAATCACAGGGGAGGTTTTTGAAATTATCCCTATTTTTAATTTCTGTTGACAAAAGTCCACATTCCATGAGCGGGAAGGCCACCTTGTTTGGCCCTTCAAGTTTGCCGCCGTTGTGGTGATCTCAAAATTTTGGCCGCCCTCGTATAGTTTGCACCCCTTTTCAAATTTTTACGAGTAGTCTCCCATTCATGTTGCTGATAAAAAAACCTGCACTAATTAGCCTTAAGAGGGGTCTGTTCAGAGCTGCAAATATGCAAATACAGAATAGCAACATTTGGGAGCTCTGATACGAGAACAACAGAAAAATGTTGTAAGCTTCCCACACAGTAACATCGGCCCAACTATGTACAACCTATGTGATGCAGTTGGAATCGACAGTACAACAAATGGCGGAACCATTTACCATTAGGGAGGTAGGAAGGTACTTGACAAAGTCGTCGTCACTAGACCACCCTCGTCCGCACATCGATTATCAGAATGCAGCGTTGGATCCTAACCACGTGTTTATTTGGTGCTGATTTACGCGGCGATGCATTTGTTCTTTTCCGGTTGGTGATACACATCAAGCCGTCGTTCCATACAATCTCCTTCTCCATACGGTATGTATCAAAACGAATTCCACCACCGTGTCGTCTGCGGATATATCCTACCTTAGGAACCCTCAACCCGTGCTGAAAACTTCTACCGTGCACCTCCGTTCAAACAAAGAGTCCAACTGGGATTCACAGTGGACTAGCACAGCATCTGCAGGCGGGGTAGTCGTGGCGTCCCCAACAAATATGTGGCCCATCGGACCAAATGGATAGTTAATATGAATTGGGACCTGGTGAGGTTTTCTGAACCATCCCATTACCTTACGGGCCTCATTATGAGGGGCTTTGTCGTTTGCCCTTCCCTTGTCCCCTACTCCCCATTTTTTCTGCAGAAATATGAGTTGACAAAGTGGATGCCTTTATTTTCAATGACCATATCTATTGGGGTAGTTGCATTGATAACACGGAAGAACCGGCATGGGGGTAACCCTATATTGGGAATCACGTGTCTACTGCAGAGCCGTACAGGTAAAAGGCTGCATGTATGACTGCTTTGGCCAGTGAATTGTCACAACAGCTTAGCCCAATAGTGGGGGTTTAGTGATTCATCAAAGCCGTACTCATTAACATTGCACCAGACTCAAGCAACACAGGGTAGGGGGAGGTATTGCGCCCTTCTATAGTACATTTTTTTTATTGCCATGTTGGCCCTCACTTTCTAAGCAAATTTCTTTTTGGCCGACGCTGCACTATTCATCTGCAAGCATTATTGATCCATTTATCCTCACTAATTAGCTTTGGTGTAATATGCATTTAATGTCTACAATTGGGAGAATGAATTTGTTGTAGGTGGGGAATGATCATAAACTTCCATTTTCCCAAAGCTGGTTTCATATTAGTACAGTGTGCCCACAAAAAATCTACCAGCCAACTTGGGCTCTAATGTGCCAGGCATGAACAGTAGTCAGAGTTTCCACAGTAAAATTAGTATTACAACAGAGGCACAGATCCCCGTTGCCTTAAGCTTCCACACCGATTCTCCTATTTCTCTAACCTGGTGCTGCAGCGTCCCAACTTGTGCTTGGAGAGATTCAACTTCCGCTCTCAGAGACGCCAGTCTAGTCACATGATCATCTTGCGTCGCTCCCCTCCCTGGAGCATTGTCCGAGCTTGATGCGGCAGAAAGATTAGTTGCAGTCTGCACAGCCTTTGCATAAACATCGCACCAACCCCGGAAGCCGGGACACTTATTCTGCATCCGAAGAAAAGGACACCCATGAATTAAGAATATTAAACACCGTCAGCACACTTATTCTGTTGATTACATAAACCCAAGTGTGGGACATACAATACTTATTCTTTTCAATGTGGGGTTAGAGTCCTTATCGTTTCTTTCGAGCAAGCATAGTACGACTTGAGGTTCGCGTTCACTTTTCCAGCGATCGTATGTGGCCCGCCTTGACGCCTGTCGCCTTGGCGATCTTGCGATTCCGGTGGCAACAAGCTACCCGGCGACATGAGATGAAACCAAATGATTTTTGTCAACGTTTTTTAGCCAAAGCGAACATACTTGAGAGAGTGGGTCTCTAATCAAATGTCAAATATATTGGGATGAGAGGCACCAGTGTTAATATAATGGAAATAGATGAAAGTGAAGGCCACCTTGTTAAGTATAACAATCGACACAATGACCAGCTTAGGGCTTCCCAATCTGACCTGGCTGACTTCGGACATTTTCGAGGCCAACCAATACTAAAAGCCCAAATGTTATTAATGCATATTTTGTAATTCACGCCACGGTAATCATGTACAAAAAAACCACAAAAAAAACATTTTCATCAAAGCGAACACGGAGAAATATATTTTGGTTTTTCCCTTTCCTTTAAAAAATCCGTGGTTTAGTCATAAGGTACACTCCTTCTTGTTTTTTCAGTTGCCAAACACTTGTATACTCACAACCTTACATGCCGTCCTTATCGTGTCTGGTTAAAAATTGCATTCATCAACAACCGTAGCTAACTATATTGCATAGGTTGTGCACCAAGTTAAATTGTTTAATCCTTTATCTACATGGTCTTGCTGGGATATATACAACCAGATGTTTCCCACACAAAAAAAGGTATTGACTCAGGGAATAGCTGGATGCATATTCTTCCTTTACAACCCTACCATAACTAACTACATTGCACAAGTTGTTAATAGACATTTAGAATTTTTGCATTGCCTACAAGATGTATCAATATGCAACCAGATGTGCCCCACAAAAATAAGGTACTGATTCAGGGAATAGTTGGGTGCATATTCTTGTTTTACGGGCTTACTAGTAATCTTTTTGTTTGTCAAAATAGGAAAGCCAGTTAAGGGGAGGCTTTGAACGTAAAGATCGCAGCCAAGTCAAAATCTGGTGGTCAGCCACTTGCCCCTACTCCATATCCCATTCCCATTAGACGCAAAGACATGTTCATCCCATTTCGCTTGTTGCCCTAGTCACGACTTTGCACCTATTTGCATCCGACATCGAATGAAGCGCACACATCAGTGATTTAGTCATAATCTAAGTTAATTCATGGTTGTTTTGCCTAATTTCCCTGCCTCACCTGCAAAACCATGCCTTCTCCCAATTGGTCAACTGCTTCCATACATTTCATCACATACACACCACAATCATAACTGCAGATAAAAAGGTCATTAATATCTGTGCAATATAGGATATTAATACATCCTATTTAAAAAAATTTGGCCTTTCAGGGTCTAACCCGTTTGGTTGAGTTGGACACCAGTGAGGTCTCTCCATGTCATACTCAGCCATGTTAAACCCATTATGTCCTCTAATACCAAATAAAATTGCGTTGTGGATCCTTTCACACTGCATCACAAATAAAATACGTCACACATTTCGATTGATTGCACACTGTGCTATTCGTTTGTTCATGACAAAGCCTAAGTATTAGTCCTTACAATCCTGGCACCTTCAGCCCGCCTATTTCCGTTTACTGATTCATCAAATGAAGGCATGGAGTCTAACAAATAAACCTTTCTCGCCATCCGATCAATTAACACAGCTAACCAGTGCATCCCACGCCAGTTGAAGGGTACTACAATCTAAAAATTAACAACAAAACTTTTGAGATTCAGTTCAGATTTCCTTTGTTATCATCCAATTCAACAAGCACTAATGCGAATATTTACCTTCTCGCACTCATCAATGGGTCCACCAAATCTATCGGTAGTTAGAAATGAATACAGCACCTCGACCGGCTTGTTGAACATAATTGCCTCCGCCTGCTAAATGTAGCACTATTAGAACCGATAGCCAATACTTACTGCCCAGCTAATAACAAAACAACACATACATGTAAACAAATAGCTAGACACATTCAACAAATGCTGCAATTCAGCCAACATACTTATCTATTCCATTACCGAAAAGTCGACCGGCAAATACCATGTCCTATAACGACTGCAGCGGGACTTCATCCTCCCTCTTCGCGTCAACATTGCCGCATAACAAGAAATTACCTGCCAATTTCACTTTGTTCACTAATATTCTTTTGCTTCGTGAACAAATTTCTGATCTTACAACAAATAACTAATATAGCTCCAGCAAATCCAACCTCAGAATTAACCCAGGCATGCGGCAGCAGAGTTTTCATCGACTCTCTTGAAGCAGTGTGGGACATAACATGCACTACAATTGTGCTACAAGTCAAACAAACAATTCATTTCAGTGACACATCATTGGGCTAATTATATAAGCCAGTGGCAAACTTTACATTCTACTTTGTGACACGTATAGACAGGCGTATACTTGTGCTTGAGACATGGAACTTACTTCGCAGGCATGGCTTCACTGGTGATATATGCAAATATTGTCTCCACATCAGGTACTGCCTTTTGAATTATCTTTACGTTGGTTTGAGCATCGCTTTTAGATTCCTCCACTTTCCTTATCATTGTTGGGTTTGTCGAACACCTCCTCTTCCCAGCCGTCGCGCCTATCTCAAAGGGGGTAATAGGTCTTCCGCTTGCCTTGGTTGTTCGCCCCGTTTAAATTTCACTGAATTTACCGCACATATGGAATACACGGAACCAGAGATAGAATTTTTTTTTTTTTTTTGCAAGGCCGTTCCGCACATCCAATGTGCGGAACCAGAGACATGAAAATTTTGTCTCTGGTTAAGCAAATTTTTTAAAAATTTGTAAAAAGGGGCTCCGGAAATATATGTGCAAATTTTGTAAATAATTGTAGTAGTAAATTTGCTTATGATTTATGGTTTTGGTATTTAGTATTAAATTAGTTTTAGTGTTGTTTGTTTTTAGTATTAAATTTTGTAAATAATTATAAACATGTTATAAAAGATTGGGCAGTTACCCCTAAACCCTAAACGCTAAACCAAAGACCCTAAATCCTAATATAATAAAGCCCTAAACCGTAAACCAACTAAAAACCCTAAACTCTAAACCGTAATCTCCTAATACTAAACCCTAAAAACCCTAACCCATAAAAACACTAAACCCAAAACCCACAACCCTAAACCCAAGACCCTAAAACCTAAACCCTAATATAAGTAAACCTTAAACCCTTAAACACTAAACCCTAAAACCAAAACCCCAATATGAGAAAACCCTAAATCTTAAACCAACTAAAAAACCTAAACCCTAAAACCCTAAACCCTAATATCCTAACACTAAACCCTAAAAACCCACAACCCTAAAAACAGTAAACCCAAAACCCACAACCCTAAACCCTAATATAAGTAAACCCTAAACCCTAAACACTAAACCCTAAACCAACCTGATAAATTTATAATTTCCTTAAAAGGCTATACCCTAAATATACAAACCCTAAACCCTAAACATTTTAGGATTAAACATTTTAGGGTTATATATATATATTTATATATATATTTAAATTTGTATATTTGTATATATATTTGTATGTTTATATATATTTATATTTGTATATATCTATATATATATATTTATATCTGTATATATATATATAACATCTCAAGGGAAAAGAAATTGGATTTTTGAAAAGATCAATTTTAAGTGCAAAAAGGAACTTGAATTTTTAAAAGATGAAATTTTAAGAAAAATGGATTTTGACTTTGAATTGCTAAACAGGAAGAAGAAACTTGATTTTTAAATAATGATTTTGATAGAATTTAAAATAATGCACATGTATGTCCTAAAGAGGGATAATGCAACATAATGGGTGCGGGGAATTAAATTCGTGACTTCAATTTTCCTTTTCATAAAAGGGATTTAAAAAAGCATGCTAAGGTTTAGAGAGTCATACTCGCTCTTTTCCCTTATTCAAAGGGTAATGCCCTAAAAAAAACTAAACTATTTTTAAAGAAAACTAAATGACATGTTTTGCATACGGGATGGGAGAAATCGAAAGAAAATGCCACAACTAGCGTGGTGGCGTCAATACATTTATACAATAAAACATATAGACATGATAATAAAGTAAGTAAACACATAAAAACATATAAACACATAACACATAAGCATAATATTTAGATGCAAAAACTTTAGGAAAGCGGTAAACACATAAGCATGCAAACATACAAATAAAGCATATAAAACCTAATTATTACATTGGGGAAACCTATATACAATTCTAAAGGGGGAAATCAAAATAATAACCTATCTATTACAACTTGGCATTCAAGTGCCTTCCAAATAATTATCCAAAATTAAATAAAGCGATTAAAGACTAAAAATGAATAAAACTAAGAAAAATAAATTTAAACATGCAAATTCATGCAAAAAAAAAAACACATAAGGCATATAAAGAGAAAATTCTAAAGGTTTTAGATATACCTCTCCCGCGATTCAAATGGAACTTCAAGCCACTTATTCAAAAAGAATACACATGTTAAAATATCGCAATAAATAAATACCAATAAAAAATGTTAAAGGGAAACAATGCACATAAGAAACTTATACTTAACAATTAAAGAAAAGAAACATTTATAATTGCAAAGTCAACATTCTATTAGGGGTGTAATTGAAAATATTTGAAAACCTTTTAGGGTCTGAACAAATTTTCCAAAAAGTTAGAAGTCAAAATTATATGAAAATCAAGTTTAGGGGTCAAAATGTAATTAAAATAGGGACCTATGTGAAAGAAATTAAAAGTTTTAGGGCCAAAGTGAAATTAATTAAGAAATTAGGGGTCAATATCTAAATTCTATTTGATGGATCAAAAAGTGGGCTGGAAATTTTTCAAGAATTGGGCTAGTATTGTTTCGGCCCAAACAAGAATAAACTAAACACAAGCAGAGGCCCCAAACAAAATAACCAAAGAGTCCAGCAAAAAGACCCACACATAATTAAACACAAGAGTGATGCCAAACCCAAGCAAAGCCCAACCAGAAAATGACATGGCCCAACAAAAACAACCCAAACAAAAAAAAAGGCCCAAACTCCTTTTTTTCTTTTCTTTTCTTTCTTCCTCTCTTTCTTCTTCCTCTTTTTTCAGCCAAAACAACAAGCTCGCCGGCGCTGCCAGCGGACTTCCAGTCACAAAAATTTTCAAAAATATACCTCCCCACTGGATTTTTCGCGTAGAATTCATTTCTGGATTTAGTTTTTGCAAAACACGCACCAAAAGTGCCCAAATGTGCAATTTACTGCCAACTAAAAAAAATTCAAAATGCTCAAAACAGCCCCAAAATTCACGAAATTTATTTCTAAACGATCCTTGTGACTTCTACAATGTAACTAATACTTAATTTAATATGAATTAAATCCATTTTTTATCTAGGAATTTTATCAAACATATAAAATACATTATATAAACCCATTATTTCTACCTTTAAAACTAATATAAACAAGCCCAAAAAATTCAGCAAAAACAACCCCAAAGTCCATTTATCAACACCCAAAGTCCAACATTGGCATATGAACGTCCAGAAATGAAATGAAAAAAAAAGAAAAAAAAATCCATGAAACATGCTTTTCACGTAGGAATTTGAAGGGAGAAAGCTTGAGGAATCTTATAGTGCTTATCCTCAAGAAGTACGTGAGTTTTATGGCTTTGATTATTGATGAAGCTCCTCGGCGGTAGCAGCTTCCTCTTTGTTCTCTTCCTTTTCTTTTCTTTTCTGCTTCTCTTCTCTTTTAGCTTGTGTGTGTTGTGTGAACAGAAAAGAAGAAAGAGTCATGTGTGTATCAATGTTTTCAGAACCGGACCGGACCGGCTGGTTCTACCGGTTGAACAGCGAATCGGTCATGCCACCGGTCCAGTTCTGTATAATAGCCAGAAGTGATCAGAAAACCGTCAAGAACCGGTCGAACCGATTGAACAGCGAACCGGTCATGCTACCGGTCCGATTCTATATAATAGCTGGAAGTGATTAGAAAACCGTCAAGAACCGGTCGAACCGGTGCGAACCGCGAACCGGAGGTTTTTTGTTTTGTTTTTTTTTTTAAAATATAAAATGTGATGGTAGTGAGATTTGATCTTGGGACCTCATATATAAGACACAAGTGTCTTAACCACCACACCAACAAGTATTTTTAAAGTTAGATGAGTACAAAAATTTATAAAACTAATGAAAAGTAAAATAAAAAATGAAACTTCCATTTACCTATCTATGCCTCTCTCTATTTCCACATTTAGAGACTTCAATCTTGCATTATTTCCAATTTCACCTCCATCATTCCTTTTTTAATCATTAGTTTTTAATGTTACTAAATTCCACATTCAGAGGATTCAATCTTGCATTCTTTCCAATTTTACTTCCATCATTCCTCTTTTAATCACTAATTTTTAGAGTTACTAAATTCCACCATCAGATAATTCAATCTTGCATCCTTCCAATTTCACCTTAATCATTCCTCTTTTAATCACTAATTTTTAGGGTTACTACAATAAATTCCTGCACAAGTTCTACTCTTCCCTCTTCTCCTCTCCACCTCCTCCACCCTCCTCTCTCTCTTACCCTTTATTAAATCTCCATGTATTTAATTTAATCTATTGAAGTTTTCTTGTACAACTTTAACATAATCTATACAAGTTTCTTCCCTTTATTTATTTTCTGTATGTGGAGTTTTTGTATTTAATTTGAAATTTTGAATTCTTTTTATTTATTGATGTTGGTTTTCTTTTTTTTTTGTTTTCCCAATTTTCGGTTAAAGATGTATCTAATATTTCAAAAATTTTCAGGCTTGCTTTTTTTTTTGTATGGTTGAAAGAAATTACATTTATCAATTTTCAGAAAATTTATGTTCAATTTTCATGTTATTAAGAAAAATTTAAAAGACACTTCAAGATAAAGTACTTTTGGATTAATGTATTCAAAATTATTGGGTTTAAATTTTTTTCCCCTCAAAAAATTTGAAAAATATCATTAATAGCCTTAGTCTTGGGTGCCCATTAAAAAAAAAAAAAAATAATAATAAATAAAATAAAATAAAAAATTCACAAAATCGGTGAACCGGTCGGTCGGACCGGTCGATTCGCGAACCGGTCATGCCACTGGTTCACCAGCAGGTCCGAGTTTTAAAACATTGGTGTGTATTGTGTCTTGTGTGTGTCTTGTTGAGTGTGGTGAGGGAGTCGAGAGTGAGGGAGAGTTTTTGTGTGAGTGGTGTGTGCAATGTAAGAGGGAGAGCCGAGAGTCAGGGAGAGTTTTGTGTGTGATTGTGTCTTGTGAGAGCTGAAAATGTCAGGAGAGTTGGGGGGAGTGGGTAGATGATTTTTGTCTGAATTGTCTGAGAGTTGTTGTATGTGTGAGTTGAGGAAAATCGAGAGAGAGATAGGGAGTTGGAGGGGGTTGGTAAAAAAAATCTTTTGATGTGATTTAACTTCTTTTTTTTTTTTTTGAAAACCCAAGAAAATAAAATAGAATGAAGCAAATAAATCAAAAATAAAAATAAAAAAAAAAACAAAACGAAAATAAAATTAAAAAAATGAGAGAATACTAATATTTTGAAGTTTCAAATTATTTTTCACCAATTGTTTTGATTGATTTTCTTTTTCTTGATTTTTTTTCTTTTTTTTTAAACCTATAAATAAGGAAAATAAATTCACATTAAATGTAGAAAATAAATGATCAATTAAATCAACAAAACTGTAGAAAAACATGAAAAATTAGTAAAAATTTGGTGTCTACAACAAAATTATGCAACTACAAGTTAGGGAAAACATGATGATGTCTTCTAATATCTCGAGTTTATTTGTTTTTGGATGCTGTGCTTGGGAGTTGGCTATTAAGTTTGAGATCCAATGCATATTGCCTTTTGTTGCTATCTTTTACAGGATTCAGCATCTTAGGATGTTTCTTAGTAATATAGGTATCTGTTGTTCGAAATTACTCCTTATTTAACTAGTCACTGGACGCCTTAGGTGAAAACTGTATGAACTCTACCTTCTCGTGTTGTTACGGAAAACTGATACACCAGGGTATAAACATGCCTGTCATAATGGGCATCCTTGGCCTTGGGAAGTCATACTCCAGAGGTACTCAGAAGTCAGAACCCTGGGAATTCAATTCTAGGTGCTTAAATGGTCATTGTCTCCTTTTTCTGATGGTAGTTGGCAGGAAGGTAATGCGGGAGCGGATCAAGTGGATGTTGAAATGGAACCTTTGTTTTAAGATGTGAAATTAAAAAGAAAAATGACATGCTATGGACATGTTTTAAATCTGCAAACCTAACAAAATCTTATTGATTTATGTTCAAAAACCATCTCATCTCTAACGTACCATTTTATCTGATATGCTCACGTTATAAAAAAGTGTTTCGGTAATCATTTTAAATAAATCCCGATACCAAAACGATATATTGATAATGAAATAGAGAATTAGAGATAAATTTTACTATAATTGATCGATCGACATTAATCGAGTAGCTTATCTATTGGCACAACTAGTAAAATTGAAGAAGTTTAAATTCGAATTTCACTATTACTAATGTCTTTCAATAGGTAATGCATTGACCAAACAGGCTAAGAAATAAAAGGTTCTCTGTAGTTTCAAGACATGTAAGGAAGGCCTGTGCAATAACAAATTACTTTTTATGTTGTTTATCATCGGCATGAACCATTTTAATCTACCCCAAATAATTCCATAAGTTAAACCCTTTCTTTTTTAATGGAACAAAAATGAAGTGGGCTACTTTCTTGTTCAACTGATCCTCATCCCACAAACAGAAAAAGAGAGCGATTCAAGCAAAAGATTTCTAGGGATTTGTTTGAAAAAGACGTCCAAACACTTTTTAGTTAAAATCTCCGGGTCGAATTGTCATCCAATTATCCAAAGCAACAACGGGCTCAGGTCATTCCCTTCGCATCAAGAAAGTAATGTCACAACACTCTTTCTCTGGAAAAAGAAACATAACGGACCTTGAATTTAACCGCAGAAGTTAAATTCATTCAAAGAGCTCGATCCGTCGTTACAGTACGCGCCACACGCCAACCAGGATGACATGGCAAAAGTCACGGGGTAAAATCCACATGTGAGTTTTCTATTTGGTGTCCCGTCTGACGTGTCTCATTAATGTCGTCATAAAGCTGGCCAACTCCTTCCTGTCCTTATCGGTCTAAACAGTGTGTCAACTCATCCCCCAACCAAAACCAGAAAAAGCAATTAATATGCGACTAACAAAAGGTGGTCTCTCGTAATAGTTCTCCAAAATTTTCGTGAGTAGTCCCTCACCTCTTTAAAATGTAAATATCTGGTATTCATATCTAAAACAAAGTAATTTAGTGCCATACATTATTAATTATTTTTTGCTATGCAAAAGAAAATATAGGAGTGGTGTTGTATGTACATAATTCGAGGGTGAAATGTGAAATCGCATTTTTTTTTCATAAAGTGAAGTCATAAAATAAGTATGTGACCATTGAAATCTTCTGATAAATATATTTTTTTGATTGAATTTAATAGATTCCGATATAAAAGAATTGTGTATCCTATTTGATTAATTCAAGTTGGACGACAGTGATTGATTATATACTTGTCCTAAAGTTACATGTGCCATAGTTTTGGCATTTCCTCTTTTTTTTTTTTTTTTTTAAAGCTAATTTCTTTTGGTCACTAAGATGCTATCATAGTCTCATGTATTATATCAATTTTCAACATTGATTCAATTGACATATATCTCATAAGACTTGCCTATTGCTAATATAAATTTGCACTACCATATTGTTTCACTTTGTTTCACTATTTAAAAAAAAAACAAAGAATTATATTATTGTGAGACCTTGAGTCAAATTGATTGTATGATTCGAAATGTTCATGGTAATTTTTGTTAAATCTCATCAAATTAAATTTCTTCATATTTTCAAACTATGATTAAGAATTCAAAATCCCATGCCAAGATTCATAGTAAGCCTTTAAGTTCATTCCCCATTTTATTTTGAATGGAAAAACATACAACTAATAGTTCAATGATGGAACTACTAGATTTTTATTCAATCCATTAGAAGAAAATCAATAGATTTAGTTTATAAGAAATTCTCGCAATAGTTTCGTCTACCATATCATTTGTAGAAACTCATTCATATCCCTTATCTAGGTTCATACATGGAAAATTAAGTTTAGGCCCTAGCCTTCATTTAAATATTTATATAAAATTAGTTTGCCAAATATAATCTATGTAAAAATATCACCGACTATTTAATAAGTACTCATTAAACAGTTTACAATTGAACTACAAGTTTCAAACTTCTGTTTCATTAAATCAACATATCAGCCATCAAGAACATAGAGAGAAAACTATGACTATAATGCTTAGGACCAACTTAACCCAAAAAAAAAAAAAAGAGAGTCAGGACCAAATTGCTGTATTTCAATTATAGAAGTCCAGAAAAGGAAAACTTTACAAATATGAGGGACCATGGAAGCAATTGTTGGAACACAGTAATCCGGGATTCTGACTGAATGTCCCGCAGTACAAACTTTCGATAGATTTTTTGTGTACTTCTTGCTCACAGTATCACACTCCTACACGAACTTCTGTCAGGGCATTTCGAGTAAATTTACCCAAAAAGGAGGTGAAATCCGAATCATACCCTCCTTCACTCTCTGTATCTCTTTCACAGACCCCATCTCTCTCTCACTATATATATATACATTCCTATTTCACACGTGTACTCTCCGATCCGCCGTCCGACTGCTGCATCTCAATTCTCGCTCTCTACTCTCTCTTTCTCCGGCCAAAATCTATCCTCCAACTTTGCGAATTTGGATTTATCGATCCGACGGTCAATCTCCATGAGTTTCTAGAACAACTTCAACCGGATCGATTCAATCTTTTCCTCTCGCGCCTCCGCTTCCGATCGATTGATTTCGCACTAATCATTGAAGTAAAATTCTCAGATCTCTGTCTATGTATGACTTTTCGTTAATGTATACGTGCTTATATATGATTGCATGCGTGTTTGTGAAGTGAATTGAGCTGCTTTTGATTTTTGTTGAGTTTTTATGTTTGTGGCTTAAAATTTAATTCAGCTGATCGTTAATGTGTAAATTGCGGATCTTTTTCTGTTCATGTAAGAAATAATGAATATATGTGCGTGCATCCGTAGTTACAGTAGTGAAATTAGCTTCAATTTGTAAAATGTATGTGTAGATGCTCTGCTTTGAATTTTATTTTTATTTTTAATTTTTGCCAAATCTGATGCAGATTTCTACTGGTGTGATTTTATTTTATTTTTTCAACCTGATGGTGCATGATCCGTGGACTAAAAGTAGCTATAGGCATGAATAAAAATTTTAGGTCTGGGATATTTAAATGTCTTAAGTGAGGTATCAGTTTCAATTCTCATAAGCCAGGCAGAGCCCTGTTCAAAAAATGCACTCCACTAGATACAGCATTAGAGGAAGTAGGAATCTGAGTGTTGCATGATTGGGAAAATTATGACCGCAAACACTTGCCAAAAGAGCCCCTATAGCATATTGTATGACTACAAACACTAGCCAAAGGTAGCAAAATGTCCTTCCTTCAACTCTCTTCATGTGAAAGTACTCTCCGCATACAAAAGGCATAAACAATTTACTCCTTCTATACATAGACAACGGGAAAATGATGTTTTACTCCACCTATTTCACTAACATCCAGCAAAACTCTAGTCCAACGCCTCCCCCTTGCTCCAGCACTCCCTGTCTTCACCCTCCACCCTCCAGCATTTACCGTTCAAGCTTATGGGCGATACACATTTGAAAGCATGGCATTATCCTTCTATAGATGGGTTCCTAGGTGGGTATACTTCATCATTCTTAAACATTGTTGTTTAGCCACCTATTACAATCCGAATCAACACCACACAGCCCTCACCTTTATTGTCAGTAGCACCAGTTTTCCCTATTATTTTGTACCTCAATCACTAGAACTGGTAAATTGATGTAATTCAAAAGAAAAAGCTGAAAGTGCTGGTGTTTCAAAGGTTCCCAGGTATGGCTTTAGAACTACAATCAATCGTTCATATTTGACATATGCTTTCCCACCAATGTGAAAAATCTACAGCTATTAAAAGCTGTCTGCCAAATCACCTAAATCGAAGTAGCTCTAAAACCACGTGTCCAAGATATAAAACAAGCGAAGAGAAACAAAAATCATCAATTTACATTATTGATATATACAGTTCTAAAACAAAAGAATCTAAGACGCGATCAACAAGAAGAAGCCGGAGGAGGAAAAAAAAGCTTTAAAAACACACACACACACACAAAACATAGATAGATGTAAAGCAGATAGCTCTTCACTTTTTCAGTGGCTGTCAAGGTAAAGAATTCAACTTCCGAATAAATTAATGTAAACACAGAACTAAAGAGAGTGAAGTAAGAACCCGAAGCAAGAACACTTTGTAGGCAGATTACCAAGCAATGCACTCCCTCGCTTAAACAAAGAAGTGGCCAGCATTCAGGGTGTAGAAGAACCCCAATTCGCAGCTCCTAGGTCAAATATCAAAAGGTTCTGCGTGGATATTACAATCGGACCCACCATCTTCTTTTCGTTCACTTTTCTAAGGTTTTCTATTTTCTTTTTCTTTTCTATTTTATTAATTGCCTCATTGATGAACTAAAACCTACTCGTGCACATTATAGTATGTTTGAATAGTAGATTATTTGAGATAATTTTGTGAAAAAAATAGTGTATCACTTTTTCTTAACCCCATATAACTAGACCATTAAAAGGATTGAAGTTTAGTTCTTAAAACTAAAAACCCTAAACCATAAGTAAACCCTAAATCCTAAACCAACTAAAAACCCCAAACTCTAAAATGCTAAACTCTAAAACCCTAAACTCTAAACTCAAGACCCTAGAACCTAAACCCTAATATAAGTAAACCCTAAATCCTAAGCACTAACCCCTAAACTAACCCGATAAAGTAAACCCTAAAACGCTATAGCCTAATCGATATAACTGCATACTCCAAACCCTGAAACCTTTAAACCCTAAATCCGAAAAACCCTAAAAGCCTAAACCCTAAACCCTTAATCCTTAACTCTAAAAGCGTTTAGTGTTTAGTGTTTAGGGTTTGGAGATAATCGATATAATTGCATACTCCAAACCCTGAAACCTTTAAACCCTAAATCCGAAAAACCCTAAAAGCCTAAACCCTAAACCCTTAATTCTTAAGCCTAAAAGCGTTTAGTGTTTAGTGTTTAGGGTTTGGAGATTAGGCTATAGTGTTTTAGGGTTTACTTTATCGGGTTAGTTTAGGAGTTAGTGCTTAGAGTTTAGGGTTTACTTATATTAAGGTTTAGGGTCTTGGGTCTTGGGTTTAAGGTTTAGGGTTTTTGGGTTTAGTGTTTTTAGTGTTTAGGGTTTAGCGTTTTTGGGTTTAGCTTTTTAGAGTTTGTGGTTTTTAGTTGGTTTAGGGTTTAGGGTTTACTTAGGGTTTAGGGTTTTTAGTTTTAAGGACTAAACTTCGCCATCCTTTTAATGGTCTAGTTATAGGGGGTTAGGATGTAGCGTATCGATAAATCATCCAAGTCAAGTCGTCTACACTGTCAAATAAAGTGTACAAGAAAGACATATAAATATGTATAAACATATATAAATATATATACATAAATACATAAATATATATACATAAATACATAAATATATATATAAATATATGTCAATATATAACATATATGTATATATAAATATATATACATAAATATATATAAATATATTTACTAGATATATATAAATCTATATAAATATATAAATACATATATTTAAATATATATAGATATACAAATATGTATAAATATATAAATTTATATAAATATATAAACTAATATATATTAAACATATGTATAAATATATATAAATATATATATAACACTTATACATATATATATATAAATATATAAACATATATAAATATTGTTATATATAAATAGTTAAATTTATATACATATAAATATATGTCAATATATAACATACATATAAATATACGTAACATATATATATAACTATATAAAATATATAACATATATATATATAAATACATATCACATATAAATTTATATATATACATATATGCATATATATACATATATATACATAAATATATATACATAGATAAATATATATATAAATATATACATATATATATTAAATATATACATATATATATTAAATATATACATATATATAAATATACATACAAATATATATAAATATATACATATATAATAAGTATATAAATATATACTAAAATTATTTATTAAAACTTGCAAATTTCACTCTTCTCAACTAATAACAATAACAAGACTCCCTACTTATAGACTACATGATTTGGTAAATAAGTCTTACAACCACAATTAAATAGTAATTTTTAAATAATAAAACTACCATAACTTGACTCCATTAGACTTAGTAAAAACCTAACTTGACTAAAATACTACTAAATAATAATATAGAAATTTCTATTTTTTGAGACTTGATTTAATATGCCAACAATTTTCAATCACATTTTTATCTCAATGCATCACATCCAAAAAGTGATACACTATTTTTTTCACAAAATTATCTCAAATAATCTACTATCCAAACATACTATAATGTGCACGAGTAGGTTTTAGTTCATCGATGAGGCAATTAATAAAATAGAAAAGAAAAAGAAAATAGAAAACCTTAGAAAAGTGAACGAAAAGAAGATGGTGGGTCCGATTGTAATATCCACGCAGAACCTTTTGATATTTGACCTGGGAGCTGCGAATTGGGGTTCTTCTACACCCTGAATGCTGGCCACTTCTTTGTTTAAGCGAGGGAGTGCATTGCTTGGTAATCTGCCTACAAAGGGTTCTTGCTTCACTCTCTTTAGTTCTGTGTTTACATTAATTTATTCGGAAGTTGAATTCTTTACCTTGACAGCCACTAAAAAAGTGAAGAGCTATCTGCTTTACATCTATCTATGTTTTGTGTGTGTGTGTTTTTAAAGCTTTTTTTTTTCCTCCCTCTGGCTTTTTCTTGTTGATCGCGTCTTAGATTCTTTTGTTTTAGGATTGTATATATCAATAATGTAAATTGATGATTTTTGTTTCTCCTTCGCTTGTTTTATATCTTACTTGTTTTATATCTTGGGCACGTGGTTTTAGAGCTACTTCGATTTAGGTGATTTGGCAGACAGCTTTTAATAGCTGTAGATTTTTCATATTGGTGGGAAAGCATATGTCAAATATGAACGAGTGATTGTAGTTCTAAAGCCATACTTGGGAACCTTTGAAACACCAGCACTTTCAGTTTTTTCTTTTGAATTACATCAATTTACCAGTTCTGGCGATTGAGGTACAAAATAGTAGGGAAAACTGGTGCTACTAACAATAAAAGTGAGGGTTGTGTGGTGTTGATTCGGATTGTAATAGGTGGCTAAACAACAATGTTTAAGAATGATGAAGTATACCCACCTAGGAGCCCATCTATAGAAGGATAATGCCATGCTTTCAAATGTGTATCGCCCATAAGCTTGAACGGTCGATGTTGGAGGGTGGAGGGTGAAGGCAGAGAGTGCTGGAGCAAGGGGGAGGCGTTGGACTAAAGTTTTGTTGGATGTTAGTGAAATAGGTGGAGTAAAACATCATTTTCCAGTTGTCTATGTATAGAGGAGTAAATTGTTTATGCCTTTTGTATGCGGAAAGTACTTTCACATGAAGAGAGTACTAACCAGAAAAGCTTGTTCTGGCATGTCTCAGCATGCCCAGTTGAAGGGGGGACATTTTGCTACCTTTGGCTAGTGTTTGTAGTCATACAATGTGCTATAGGGGCTCTTTTGGCAAGTGTTTGCGGTCATAATTTTCCCAATCATGCAGCACTCAGATTCCTACTTCCTCTAATGCTGTATCTAGTGGAGTGCATTTTTTGAACAGGGGCTCTGCCTGGCATTGGTTGCTAATGAAAATTGGATCTGATACCTTCACTTAAGACATTTAAATATCCCAGACCTTTCATCTAGATTTTTGCCAAGCAGGTAGCCTTGATATCAGGTGTTAATTCAATTTCACTAACATTGTAGAATGGAAATCCTACAACTTGCATGGAGTGGTAGAGGCAAAATGTAGTTACTTAATCCAGAAGCAAATGCTTCAAATTTTCAATCTTACCTTTAGAGGAGAAATCTATGGACAAATGGAAATTTTCATTGAAGATTTTGATTCTGAACTAAAATCCTTGTGTTAATTTATATATTCCCAGCAAGCAGTTGATTTTGAACTTTCTCAACTAGATTAATTTTGTCTATGATTCTTTGTTTGTGATCTTTCACAGTTTATTTATTTAATTTTTTTGGCATGTGTATGTATGTGGTTTTTTTTGTGTGTGTTGGGGGGGGGGTTGTTTGTCCATTGTTGATTTATTTGTCAGCTGTCGGCGTCTTTATTTGTTTGTGTTTTACTTTTTCCGTTCACAGATTGGCAAGATTTTTCCGTGACAACTTAAGTTTTGGCAATTTCATAATATGTCATATTCCTCCCTCAAAAGATTTCTGGGCTTATCCTGGGTGTTTCCTTTTGTAAACTCCTAGGATAGGTGGAGAAATTTTGTCAAAGATATTATTCGCCTCAGATTTCTCTATATCAACTTCAGTAGTTCTGTTTCTAAGAAGAGATAATGTTCTTCAATTATTTAGGGAAGCATTTCGCAATTTGTGGTTTCAAAGTCTGTGATCCCGAGAAAATATTGTACTTCTTAGCTGAGAAGTTTGTCATTGTCTATAGACATGCTCAAAATCCCTCAAAATCAGGTTGCTGGTCACCAAGCTGGCAGGGGAAAGCTTGGGCCACTTGTAGATGACTCTGGGCGTTTTTACAAGCCTCTTCAAGGAGATGAACGCGGGTCTAAAGAGGTTGCATTTTACACTTCATTTTCTTTAAATACTAAGGTTCCAGATGACATCCGCAAATTCTTCCCGATCTTTTATGGCACTCAGTTTGTTGAGGCATCTGATGGATCTGGCTTAAAACCTCACCTAGTTCTGGAAGATCTTACATTAGGTCGCGTCAATCCTTCGATAATGGACATCAAGATTGGCTCCAGAACTTGGTCACCACAAGCATCGGAGGACTACATCGCAAAGTGTTTGAAGAAGGATAGAGAATCATCAAGCCTCCTGTTAGGATTCAGGTTATCAGGTCTACAGTTTTATACCAGCAAAGAAGCAGCATTCAGGAAACCTGCAAGGAAAACTGTTCAGAGTCTTTCTGCTGAGGATATGAAGTTAGTTCTGAAAAATTTTGTTTCGTCTAACACTTCTACAGAGTTGGAATCAGAACCAGATTGTGCTTTTGCATCAGTTGTTTTTGGTGGTCCCACTGGTATTTTGTCACAGTTATTTGAGTTGAAATCATGGTTTGAGGATCAAACTCTATACCATTTTTATTCTGTTTCAGTACATATGATATATGAAAAGCAGCTTGCTTCAGAAGGAAGGAATCCTAGAGCAGAGATTAAGCTTATTGATTTTCCACATGTTGATGAAGGCAAGGGTGTTATTGATCACAATTTCTTGGGTGGGATCTGCTCTTTAATAAAGTTCATTTCTGAAATCCTTAGAGCTACAGGTGACTGCCCAACCAAAGCTTGTTTAAAAGATGCTCAGAAGAACCACTATATTACTGACAATGGAATAAACTGATTGAAGTAAGTTATCTGCTGGTAAGGGCTCTTAATCTCTCTATTTTCTACTTGTCATCTTAATTTGTTCTTTTATTTCTCGTAAGTGCTAGAATCTGATGGCGTTTGATGCTGAATACTTAAAAATTTTCTGTGGATTCTAGAAAAGTGTATAGTATCATTCAGAAACCAAAGAAATTCAACCGAATGTTCAGGTTAGGTTCCTTCAAAACATTTCGATCTTAATTGAGCATCAAAAGAATTTCAACCAAATATTCATGTTAAGTTCCTTTAAAACATTTAGGTCTTCATTGAGCATCTCAGTCTTCAACCTTTCGTTTAGTTAGATATCCACATAATTTTTATATTTCCACATGAATTTTTCATCTAACGAATGTGTAGTTTTCCACTTGCATTGCAATGGACCTTGAAACTTTAGCAATTACAACTATTCTGTGGACTGTTATTGATTTTAACTCATCCAACTCAATTTGCTTATCATGCAGGGTGATGGATTAGAGAATTTCTCTCTCTCTCTCTCTCTCTCTCTCAAGTTAGGATGCTAGAAATGGTAAGCTGGTTTGTACCAGTGGAATGGTATTAGGCTGACAAGTTTCTGTACAAAGAAAAGTGCCTCTGACAGGTTGCATAAGATAGCATCGGTAGGTGGGGACGGAGAATAAAATATTTGCAAAAGAGCCAATGTTAATAGGCAACCTGGTTAGCCGTAAAAGTAAAGGTGCAGGTCACGTGGTAAGGCGGAAAAAGAAAGAAGAAAAGGGCAACAGTTGACTTGTTGTCTAAGCCCTCATATTTCTGAAAACCTTGGCAATGTCCGGTTTGAGAAAGCCAATTGTATTTCGTTTTCTTACATCAATTACACCAAATTCAATTCCGTCACATTTCCTGCTTAGGTGCATGTTGATTACGCTTTACATGTGCACATCTGTTGCTTATTCACTTTTGAAAGTTACACTACTCATGCTTTAATCACCGTTAACAACATTCGCTAGTTATTCCACTTCACTAGTTAGGGAATTAAATATTAATATGCCACTTGCAACTTTAATTTTGTAGTGTAACAATATTTTCCCCAAACATAGCAAAATGATAACACCCACCTTCCCTACCATTTTTCCATGGGATAATTTCAGAAACCTCCTTTGAGGCATTCAACAATGTCATTTAACACTCTTGAAGTTTCAAAAATATCACCTACCTCCCTTATTTTTAAAGTTTTGTATCATTATTAACCCAATTCAAAATATAATACTAAAAAACTAGTTTTTGGAGTGTATTGATAATTTCATTTCAAAATTACCCTTTTATTGTATTTCCTTAATTGTCATGACAAATAATTTACAAAACAAATAAAAATCATCATAATACTTTATAAAATAACTTCTTTTTTTTTTTTTGCATCTTGAGAGGATTACAAATTAATTTTTACAGCCATTTCAAATAAGTTACAAATATAATTTTAAACACTTTTCCTTTTTTAAATTTTCAAGCCATTGATATAGACAACAAAAATGAAAATATTAAATAATTTATAAAATTTTATAAATTCACTCAAATTAGCTTACATAAAATGAAAATTTTCTTTATTCAGTAATCTTAAAGGCACCTTAAAAAACCTTAAAAAGCACCTAATTAGCATATAAAAAAAAAAAAAGTGGACCCAACATCAAAGTTTTAAAATCATCTTTAATCCCCTAGATTGCAACACTTTAGTAGAAAAAATCTACATTTTTGCCAAAATAATCAATCTCCTATTATAGTAGTACATAATTTAACTTTAAAAAAGGCAACAAATTTTATTTTTTGGTTTTAAAACATTTTAAATAAAAATTTTCTTTTTACAATTTAAATAAATTTTTTTTTATGGTAACAACTGCTATATTATGTTTCATCATATTTATACCTCATACTTTTGCCTTAGTTTTGAAATTTTGATTAATATACTTTTTAATTTGTAATAACAAGGCAACTGAAGGGCAATATTGAAAAGAAATTATGTTCGTTTTCTTAAAATGACTATTTTAATAGTATATTTTGAATTGGGTTTGAAATGATACAAAAATTTAAAAATAAGGGAGCTAAATGATATTTCTAAAACCTTAGGGGTACTAGGTGATATTGTCAGAAATCTCAAGGAAGGTTTCTGAAATTATCCCTTTTTCCATACAATATATATATATATATATATATATATATTATATTATATATACATCATCTAGACCAACTGCCAGTTCATACCTACACTGCCTCATTAATTTGATTAGCCCAAAAACCACAACACATCAAAGAATTTGCACAAATAACTGAAAATTCTCTTAATCATTTCCTTAATGCCTAATAACTTCTTCACTATCATTAATCTTCTGTTAACCCACAACTTCCATTGGACCCTTGATCTCTTTTTTTTTTCTACTCGTCTTCCTATGGCCTTTCTTCAACCTTTCACTTCATGGCATTTTCGTGTTCCCACTTTCGTAACCAAATTAGACAGGTATTTCTATATAAAACCACTTATTTCTAGACAAAATCAGATTTATTTACCTTTTTCCGCTCACACAGCGTCCCCCTTCTTCCTCTTCAATGCTCCATCCACTTACATTTCACATTCGTCCATCTCCCCAGCCATTTTCTTCATAATACCCACCAACTCATACAACGATTCTCTATTTGCTCCTTCTGTTGTATTTCCTACCACATTTAATCTTCCTCCTACCCAGGGTCTTTGCAATTAATTTCCATCTTAAATGAAGTCCTCCACAATTACCAGCTCATTTTAATTTTCTTCATTTCAAATGCCAGCTATCACCTACACAAAACCTATGAGTGTTGCTTACCAGTCTTTCAATCATTACCTACGTATTACATCAGATGTGGGCCAGCCCACTTGTCACAGAATCTCTACTAAAACTTCCAACCTGTACGATAATTTTTTAGCTACCGGGTGTTTTCTCTCGCACGTGATTATGGCATACTACATTCTGTTTCATTCAGCCCCACGTGTCGCTCCGCTTTTTCATCCGTATGCCTTTACCAATCCGCTGGTCTAAACCAGCTTACCATTCTGCAGAATTTCCCTTTATTTGTAACATAAACTTCTTTTGAATTCTTGGAGCCTTGTTAACATTTAACTCGTTTGGTTTGCCCATGATGTATAACTCATTCTCAATTAATTTTTGTTCCCTCGACTTCTTGAAATTCTAAGTTATGCTAGATACATTTAGGAGATCTGTGCCAGGAAGCATGATAGTAAAATAAACACGACTAACATTCTATGTTATTTAAAAAGTAGAATTTCGGATTAACAGATCCATATTGTTTGAAGATTACATATGAGTCGTGTTCAACCCCCAAGATATGAATATATATTGCACCAATAGTTTTTAGTTTTGATAGGATTTCACATGGACTCATTTAACAACTAGTACATATGCATCACTTAATATGTGTGATGATGAAATCTCAGAAATTGACCCTTTAATTTGATTATGTTATTATAGTGCTTCCCTTGCTTCCCTATGATCTACTGAATTTGTACTTGTGTATACTGATAGAGTTTTCCAAGGCAGATACAATAATTTAAAAGAATAGAGGGGTAACCAAGATAATAAAAATAATAATAACAAAGAAAGAAACAGCACCGATGGGTTGATTAAAGCTACTAGCAGTAGAAGTAGTGATTCGGATACCGAATCTCTCAATCACCATTCACCAGTCACCTCCACTCCACCGGGCTCCCCACCGTCCGCCAAATTCCTCATTGTCTTCCGCTGCTCCCTAGCTTCCGTCCAAACATTTTATGGAGCTTGCAATTCCTTTACCATCTCCCTCTTCCCTTCGAATTTCAGCTGTTTCCATTCTTCAAGAAGCTGCTCCCCCCCACTGTTCAAGAAATGCATCCCAGCACTTTAGGCTGCCCAGTAACAGAGTTGCAGAGTCGGGTTCGCTCAAATCTTCCCATCTTTTGTCTTCTTCAAACGGGTTTATTCTGAGTCCAATTGCGTTCTCATCGACTACTTCAACAGCTAAGAACCGCAGGCGCTTTTCCATCTGGGTATCTTCAAACTCTCCCTTCTTCATTAATGAAACCAGTAATAAGAATAAGTTATTCTTTTTAGCTGATTGCAGGTAGCAAATTTGATCCCCCTCATTTCCCATTCACGTTCTAAACTGCTTGCAATTTTCCAATAACCACCATAAAGAAAGAAATTTTCTTCAGACAATGTTATAACTTACTCATACATCTAACTGCCTTAAGTGTCTCACTCCAATTTAATTGGAAAGACGAGATTATAAGCTTAATCATGCTGTTGTTGAATTGACGACTCAATCTGCAGAGCAATTCTTGAATGCCGATTGTATTTGCACATTGTGGAAATAATATGGCTGATCTCCTTAAACATGGCTTAACTGGAACGCTGGTTTGATTCGTGGTATGGAATTAATTCTTCTAGGCTTGCTCTGAGGTCGGTGCTGCTGGATCGTCCGATCCCTTGTTGAGCAAAGTATCACAGTTCAAAGATGCCTTCTGGAGATTTCTGAGACCTCATACTATTCGCGGAACAGCATTAGGATCAGTGTAAGTAGTGGTTACTCTCCGTGTGTTCTTAAATGCGTCCCCGCTTACAGGTTACTGAAGTTCACATTCTCTTTCTTTGACAGCTCATTGGTGACAAGAGCTCTGATTGAGAACCCAAATTTGATAAGGTGGTCATTGTTGTTGAAAGCTTTATCTGGTCTTCTTGCTCTCATATGCGGAAATGGTTACATAGTGGGCATAAATCAGATATATGACATTGGTATTGACAAGTAAGCAAACACCGCTGCTACTAAATGTTAAGGTTTGATATAGAAACCACCAAACATTTCTCTAAGCAACACATATATACCTGTATATGGAGATCAGCACGAACACCTTGTAAACTAGGTTTGTCCCTGAAAAATAAATAGGAGGGGCAAACTCGATGAATAGCAGTGTAGAGTGTAATATGCTGGGATGACATCATTTGCTTATAGCTGTTTCACCTGATGTTCTCTCTCTTGATTTCAGGGTAAACAAACCTTATTTGCCCATAGCTGCAGGAGATCTTTCTGTAAAATCTGCATGGTTCTTGGTGCTTTTTCTTGCAGTGGCTGGCGTTTTGATTGTCGGAGTGAATTTTGGTCCATTCATCTCAGCACTGTACTGCCTTGGTCTTTTTCTTGGCACTATTTATTCTGTTCCCCCATTCCGCATGAAGAGATATCCAGTAGTAGCATTTCTTATAATTGCCACGGTACAATTTTTGTCTTTTCTCCATGAAAACTTTCCTTTACATTTGTCAGACCACAGCTGTATCCACTGGGGACAGAAACTAATTTTGATTGCAGGATAAAGAACTTTTGGCTAAAGAGTCTTCTTATCCTAGACAATAGAGTGATTAGAAAGATATTTGTCCTTGAATTTGTCCCATAATGAATGTGCACAAGATGGGGAGAAAAAAAAAAAAAACAGTTACAGATGCATTTTAGTGGATCATAACTTATTGCTACTCAATTTCCTAACCCTGTTCCCCCTCTCAAAGTAAAAAATTCTGTTAGAATATTCAGAACTGTTCGATTAGGTTAGGTTTTGTTTTCCGCTGTTATTCATTTCCCACGAACTGGTTATAAATAGGTTGATTTTTGCAGGTACGTGGTTTTCTTCTTAATTATGGTGTGTATTATGCAACAAGAGCTGCTCTTGGTCTACCATTTGAGTGGAGGTGAGTTCTCATTCAATGCTGTGAGTAATATTTAATCAAAAGCATACTGTATAGACCCCATTACCTTCCTCCCTCCCCGATCTCTGATAAGCAAAGGACTACAGAAAATAGGAATTGGGGCTTCACACTGATCATTGGAGTAGATCAAGTCATAGTTTTGGAATGGTCTCAAATCTTGTATTTCAGTCTATGTGCCTGAATTAGTAAGGATAATTATTATTTGGATTTTGAATGACTTATTAGGCCATTTCAATTGACCAATGCTTCTACATGAAACTTTTGCCTACAGCTCACCTGTGGCTTTCATTACAACTTTTGTAACGTTATTTGCACTGGTCATTGCCATCACTAAAGATCTTCCGGATGTGGAGGGTGATCGCAAGTAAGTCACCATTGTATGATATCATCAGTAGTTCAATATATAATTCAAACTTCTATTGGATAAAGTCTTTTCTTAGTTAAATTTCAATTAAACTCGGCTCAATCTTTTACTGGATGAACATATTTACATTGTATTATCTCTTATTTTGTATGCAAAACATTTTTCCCTTTATTTCTCATTATTGTGATGGATGCTTTAGCATGGTGGGTAAAGCAGCTCATTTTCCAAGTTTTATCTGCTTTATCCATTATTTTGCTACCATTATGGTGTTCTTTGCTCCAAAATGAGCTGCCACTCCTAGTTTTACTTCCTTTGTCTTCTTCTTTTCATTTTTTTTGAAATGAAGTTATTGACTTCTGTTGCTTTTCTCTTGGCTACTCTCTTTTCTTCTGGGATGTTCTTCAGGTTTCAGATATCTACTTTGGCAACAAAGCTTGGTGTAAGAAATATAGCATTTCTTGGTTCTGGGCTTCTATTAATAAATTACACTGGTGCTGTTTTGGCAGCCATTTACCTGCCTCAGGTAAATGCCACATGTTTAACATAACTTAGAATGGCTGCATTTGTGGTATTTTCAATATTTACTTAATCACTGTTGTGCTTATGTTAATTTTTACTATAAAAAACATAGAGATCAAGAACCTGGATTTTCTCTTGATAAGTGTCTATTGTGAGCATATTTCTTCCATGTGTCATTCTTTCAGGCTTTCAGAGGCAGTTTAATGATACCCATACATGTTGCATTGGCGTTGGGTTTAGTTTTCCAGGTACCACTTTAATCACATATTTGCAAGTTTAGTGCCCCATGATTGTTGATGTTTAATTCTTTCCATGTCTTACTTAAAAGGTTCACAATAGGGTTCTCTATTTTCATAATTTGAAGCCAAATTTGGGTAGCATGATGAGATAGGAATGGCTTCAGCTTTGCTTGATTGCTGTTGGGACTTTTATCTTACAAAGAGTAACTGAACAGTGCACAAGCTCACAACTCCACTTGTTGAGTTGCAGAGATGGAGATAAGGTGGGGGCAATGGGGGCAATTGCCTCTCCCCCCAAGATCTCCGTATATGTGTTGAAAATTATAAGCCTTACCTCACATTTATTTTAAATTGCCCCCACTGCCCTTCAACGAATTTTTTTAGTTCGTCCATGTGTCCACATAAGTAGACACGCTAAAAAAAAAAAATTTCTAAACATAGAAAGAGATTCGGTTTTCCATTTATTCTTCTTCTTAGTCTTTTACGATGTGCTCCAGTACACAAACCCATTTGAAAATTTCTTTAGCTTTTTTCACTACTAACAAAATTTTTTCATTCTCTATTTCATCTAAACAAAGAAATCTAAAGAAAATTTATTAGAGTTACAAGAGGAGTAGTGGAAAAATCCTTTGCAAAGAATTTGATATTTAAGAGATACTTATGTGGTTCCTTTTTTTTTTTTGGCACAATACATAAGATTGATTATGTATATTACGTTTGGCATAAGTTGGTTGCATTGTTTGTAGAATGTATATCTTTTGGTACCGTAATTAGTAGAATTTCATATGCTAAGGTTGCCCCCACTGAATCACATTTCTAGCTCTGCCCTTGTTGAGCTGTCTTTACATGTGTGGCAAGTCAGTCAATCCTATGCTGGATCCATCATAAGAGTCCTATCAAAATAGGTGATATAAATTGAACTTGCACAGTTGCTTTCCACTTGATTCATTCATAATTGGATCCCGGTTTCTAGTGACCATTAATTCTGATGGAATCAAGGGATTACTGTTATTTGTTGTATGTGCTATAACTGGAGTCAGACAAGTCATTTTGGTATTTCACACTGGCAAAGCTCATGCAATTATGTGGAGAGAGAGAGGGAGGGACCGCACCGGGGGGGGGGGAGGGGTAAAAACGCAAAAAGAAGTTGACTGGTACTAATGGAAGCTCAAAACTCATGACGTTAAATCAGTTGGTTGTGTTGAGTTCAAGAGGCTGGGCACAAAACAGAGGGATTATGGCCCCTCTTTTTTTTTTTCCCTACAGTTCTCAATTATGTTACTCAGACTCCTCATTTGACCCCAAAGTACCCGTGTCGACACGACATGACACTGGTATTGGTATGGGATATGTGTCCTACACTTTGAAAATGTTTTGGACACTTTGACTATTGTGAGGTCTGACGTCGAAGGAAGGGGAGGAGACCTGGGTGAGAAAACTCATAGATATAGAAGACTTTTTGCATTGGAATCCTTATTGCACTAGAATCCTTTTGAGCCATGACTTGTTTGTTACTTTAGAATTCTCCAATCTTTTGTGAGCTATGACTTGTATGTTAGCTGTACTGCATAATTCTTGTATTTACTAGAAATTTTGCCACATCCATGTACCCATGTTTGAGTTTTTAGAAGTGTCCCTCCATCCTAATTTTAGATGGTTGACGAATTAGACACTTAGACACATACCCGCATCCAACAACCATACCCAAGTCCAAGTAACATAGGACTTCTCAATGTGTGGACATGAATCCCAAGTGAAGGCCTTGAAATTTCTAACATCTCTATAGTTAGCTGAAACATACTGAAAATCAATTAAAGTACTTATTGTGATACTTCCAAGTAAACTACTTCTGTGTCTATTCTTTGCTATCCAGCTGCACTTCTATTACACTGGCATTCTGTTTTATCTATTTTCAGGCAGGGCTACTGGAAAGAGCAAAGTACACCAAGGTAATCACACATTTAACATTCATATTTCGCTCTTTAGTTTTCAACTGTAATTTCATTTTAGCGGTCCAAAATTGGTGAATAGTGCATATTGAATTATTCTTTTAACCCATCAGCCAATAATTCTTTGTTAGTTGATATGGTTGTGAATGATACAAGTTGCACGAAAATGGAACTTTTTAACAAATTATGCTTGTTACCAAATTTACACCTTATGGGTGATGCGCTCTGCTTCCATCCAAGTGGAAATTGCTCTCTCTCTCTCTCTCTCTCTCTCTACTTTTAGCAGGTCTGTGTGACATAAACCACTCTACTTTATCTACCAAGTATGGAATAAAATTACTTCTCAAGGTGAAGTTGTGATTTGGAACTGAAGTGACATCCATGAGTGGTGGCTTGAAGCTTGACAGGCAGAAAGAATTATGCAGGCATCCCTAGTCTTCATATTGTTGTCTTCAGTGGCATCATTAGCTCTAATGGCATAGTAGTAGATCAAGGAAATTAATACTACGATTAGAAAAGTTGTGCGTGCCCACATGAATCACCTTAGATAGGGATAATAGGGATGGAATGGCTTGCGTACTGCAAATCTCTATCTCAATTTGATATTCTCTTAAATTTCTGGGTAACCATTCTTGTTTCCTCTTTTTTCATTTTGCCTTTCCAGTTGGCACTTAGCTTCTAGACAAATAACTAGCACTGGTCTTTTTTTTTTTTAATTCAATATGTGTGATTCAGCATTGAGAGATTCTAATCATGATCTGATTTTGCAGGAAGGAATCTCAGAATTCTATCGTTTCATATGGAATCTCTTTTACACGGAGTACATAGTTTTTCCTTTCATTTAACCATTTGGTAATTTAACCTGAAGATATAGCTCAACATGTGTCCAGAATGGTTTTCTATTGGCTGTAGATTACTTCTCCCATTGCCTCAGGATGACATCGATGGGCTTCTGGTAGAGCTTTTCTGCTCTTTTGCTTGTGTCTTGGGTTGCTTGAGGTGGAATAATGTAAAATTTGGCTTCTGTTCTGAATTGTTCTGAGTCAGACAGAAAGAGCAAAAAGGTGGTAGAATGAGGGAAATTGCTTGTACATCTCTGGTCAAATTATGTATAATATTAAAAGTTAGACCTTGTACCAATTGCCTATAAAGGATAGAAAATAGAAATTTTGTATCTACGAGTAATAGGATAAAGCTATACAGATTGATATACTTTCTCAGTCAGCATTTGGACTTCTAGGGCTTGTCTAAATAAAAAGTAATGGGGAGTGTGTTTGGATAGGAGATTGCTTGAAGTATTATTCTGAACAATTACTTACTGTAGCATTTTTGCTAAGTCACGCTTGTGAGATAAAAATATGATTAAATAGATAAGAAGATGTGTTGAAAATTGTGTTTATGATGCAAGCAAGGTGTGTTAAAAAACATTATGCAAGGAAATAATTTTTGTCTTTTTGGCTAATAATTAGAGTTGATTACAAGTCTCATCCAGAATCTGATGACTCATGCTTCTCATCTACTTGCTAAAGAAGGGGGTGGTTGGAAATTGGAATAACGAATGATCATCAGACGACTTCATGCCAACTTCAGACTTCGTCCAGAATTCCAAAATGCGCGTGGAAGCAGAAAACCAAACCGACCAGAAAGGGGAAAGAAAGAAAGGAGCAAGACGTTTCTCGCTCTGAGAAATTCCAAATTTAAAATGCTAATCTAAGTTGACTTGATGAATTGCTTCAAGTTGGTAACTGAGTCAAGTCGGCAAGGCAGAAACAAAGCATGCATGCCTCTGTCTAGGCCTTTTAACTGAGGACCCAGGAGGACTCCTAACAAACATTTCTTGCCACGACCATATCAACTCCAGAAAGTGGACAAAAGTAACAAAGAAAATGGTCATTCCATGCCTGCCATTTTTGTGAAATTCGGAGACCAAAAGGAGTGAAAAAGTCCCTGAATGTCTCCCCTTTACAAGATCAGGTCATCGTCTACATCCTTCTGTTCAGCGTTCAACTGCCTCAAACGTCAAACAGAGATTGCCAAGTTGAACTTGAACTCCACCTTCTCCTTCTGGCTTTTCGAAGAAGGGCCTCAAGCTGACGAGGGTCCCAATCCCCAACAAAGCTTACTCCTCGTCTAAAGCTCTGGACTTGCAACTTCCAAGCCAATACTTTCTCTTGTTTCTTTTACATAAAGATGAAACTTGACGTTTCTTGGTTCATACTCTTTGGTCCATTTCCCACAGTGAGTTCGGTCAGTGGTTTACTGGCCCTTGTTTCCTAGTAAAAGCAAAGTAGGGGTAGAAAGCGTTTCCGGCTAAGCAAGTTAGTTTAAGGTTTTATGCAATTATGCAATTTAGTTTAGCATTTTTCAGCTTATTAAATTGACTGGAAGATATAAGAACTTGGAGCTTGCCCAAATATAAGATGCGCTACACCAGCCTATGAGCAATACGAGAGTTCGTTGGCACACATCCGCAGAGGCAACTGGAAAGTTTTGAAGCCGAGAAATGGAAAGGAAAACAATATGATAACTACAATTCTCTCTTGATCTTGTATACAACATGAGAAAAAGAATGAATTAGGTACACATGAAGGATACTGGCAATCTAGAGGCAATCTAGAATCCATCTCCTCCCTAAATGATATACAGAAAGATTGAATCAAAGAATGCAAACGACTTGCAAAAAGAAAATCATCCCTACACTATGAGGAGCAGAAAGTAGAATGGAAAAGCCTTCTTTCCATCCAATCTCCAAAAATGAATTTCCTTTCTGCCGTTTCGTCTATACACCTGTTAATCTGACCTTTCTAACTAATTTCTATGCTGTTAAGAAGAAAGTGGGCTTTTGCCCAGGGTATCCCTGCAAAAGTTAGGAGTCGAAACCCCTAGCAGAGATTTCCTGGGAGACGAGAAACTGGTCCTTGGAGACAGATTCACCGCCTCCAAGCCACGAGCTTGAAGCTCCGAAGGATAATCCCTGAGACATCCAATCCGTGGCCCTGCTCCTGTTGTCCATTTACAAGACAATTGATTAGCTAACTGATAAGATTTCATTCCTTTGTGCGAAAATATTCTCTTCATAATCTCTTCTTTCGGAATGGCGGCTTCTTCATCATTGTCTTCAACATCTTCATCAAACAAATTCTCCTTCGAAACTGAAAAATCAGAGTCGGACAAGTTCTCTTCCGCTGTTTCATATCCATCTGCCGGAGTTTCACTGCCACTTTCCTGCTCTTGTTTCTCTTGATTCTTGAACAATTCCAACATATCCTCCCTTTTAGGTATTTCAAGTACAGAAATCTTTGAGTGAAGTCCTCGAGACCACCTTGATATTTGTGGTGGTAAATTCTCGGTGTCCTCGCAATATTTCCTGCTCAAATCAGCTATCTCTCTTTCGCAGCTTCTAGCATCTGTATCACAACCAGATCGACTGAAATCTGGTTCCGATATTGTTTTACGAATGCCAAAACCACTTTGTTTCCTAACAAAGGCTTCTTCTTCCTCACCAGTGGGGGCTCTCTGCATAAAGGACAGAAAATTAATTGACATGTCTACCAATCATTTCAGAAACATTGTACCTTACTGGGAGATGGAAAGTTATTGAAAGAACCAGTTGATTGATGAAGTGACAAGGCTATGAAAATTACACGGATGCTCTATATTCATCTCCAAGATATCATAGACGTAACCAAGTAACTAAAGCAAAAAATGTGCATAAAAGTGCCCCACAACATTCTCATTTATTTTCATATCTCATCATACAAAGACAAGATTAGCAACTCTACCTGAACAACACTGAGGTCAACATTTTTTTGCTTAAGGAATAACATAAGTTCTTCAAAATTTTCTTCTGTTGGGAGGTAATGGCCACTGTGAGGCCAGACAGCCTATGAAACCAAATGATTTGGGTTAGAAACGATGAAACTGCAACAAGTAAACAATCGAAAGGCATAGCTAAAGAATTCTAAACTTTATATGGATTTGCTAGTTCTCTACCTTTAGAATGCCATCTTCCACTACTAATCTCCCAGCAGATAATGTAGCACCACCTGCCAAGAAACTTGAATGCTGAAATCTGCCTTTCCTTTTAAGCCCAACATACAAGTCCTTGGAGACACTAAGAACAAAAATCCACTTCGCATCCTCAGGGCCACCTCTTGTATCTAGAAGCTGTCCACTTTCTTTGTACATAAACTTTCCATCCTTTATTACAACTTCATAGGTCTTTCTTTCTATCTGTGGCAATAAAATATTTATTAACTCATGCACTCTTGATTGGCTCAAGACAATCATCACTTACCCTAAAACTGTAATTATTTTGAGCATCTATATATTAATAGCTGAAGTTAAGGACCGATTTCCTAGTTGTCTACATGAAATTAACCATTAATGTCTCTCAGGCAAGATAAGCATTCTTTCTAGAAAAACCCAAAAGTCAAGGATGAGATGAAGCTCACCGGTCCAAGATACTTTATACATTGTTGATGAAGTTTTGATCGAGGGCATTTCTCAAGATTTACTTCTTTACCTTCTCCAACATCAAGCCTGTAAATCAAGTTTGAAGCGATTATGAGAGGCTGAAGAAATTCCTTCCTATCTCATATTTGTTTTCTGAGTAAAATATATTACCAGTAGAAGAAGGGCTGTTTACTCTCACACTGAAGCCAGTTGACATAATAAAATTGAAGATTATGGCCATATCGATGACGGGGGTCGATCTATCAGAGTTAAGCAAAGGAGTGAACAAACGACTCAAAGAAAAATAAAGAGGAGTTATTGCTTGAACCTTCATTTCAAAGAGTACTCACAGCTTCAAGCCAATGTTGCAAAGCAAGTTTGCGTGCCTTTTCATCCTTTGACAAACCTTTCCCTACCTGACAATGAGGAGAAAGATGCCAAGTAAGTACTCAAACAAGATGCAACATTAAACTACGCATATATTATTTTAAACATACCTTAGCTGCTCTTGTTCTTGCCCTCGACCACCGTGAAATTGCTGTTTCAGGTTTCTCATCGAAGAATGACACGGAAGTGCGCTTGAGCTCAGCAAAATCCAATAACTTCCACCTGGAGATGACACGATTAAGCTAAATCTGGAAGTTTAAAGAATATAAAGAAGAAAGAGATTCTCAAGATACCATTCACAATGGGAATATTTCCTTTGCGTTCGTATTTACATACTATTGCATTTTGGAATGCAGTCATGCAAGCTGAGTATGCTACCAGTCTCTAAATGAACCTTCAAACTTTATCAATTACTTTCTGATGGGTGCATGACTATGATGAAATGATATGCAGAGTTAAAACAAAATCAAAACAGAAGTGCAGTGCGTGATTCTTTTAATACCATACTTAATAGTCGATACTAACCATCTTTGTTCCACAAGAACTGCACAATCTGCTAGTTGCCTTCTGGTTCGGAAACTTTTATAAGTTTTCTGCAGCTTTACAGCAGCCATATCTCTATCATTTCCAGGACCTGGCGAGAGCATTGCTGTAGATTTCTCAAGCACACTATCTGGGGCAGGTGATAATGGAGGGACTTGCTTGCTCTTGGCATTGATTGATTTAATAATTCCTGTGTTTTCTATATCAAAGGCAGGAGCCTTCAGTGATATCTCTAATTCCCGGCGTTCAAAGCTGAGAGACCCTTCAAGGATCATTTTTCCAGAACCAAAAGACCTCATCGCTGCTTTAGATTCAGAATCTCTACCATTAAAACTAACAGAACGTATTACAGCTTGTACATCACCACCTTCAAAACTTAATTGTCTGACTAAAAGGGATTCCAATTGACGGTCCAAATCATCTGATAGAGGGCATGAAAAAGACACCCCCATTTCTCTCTAAAATCCAGGGATGTCCGATTCCAAATCAACAAATATGTACTTTGATCTGCACAAGGGAGCGGTAATGACATTAGTCCACCTAAGGACTGCATCAAAGTGATATTGTATGTAATCAAATTACATACAAGCAACACAGCTGTTAGACAGCAATGTGTTACCAACTAGAATCACCAACTCTGAAGTAGCTAATGCGAAACACAGAACGACAAAATAAAAATCCGCATGCTTTGCACAATGCAACTTTACTCCAACCCGCCATTCCAAAAAAAAGAAAAATCTAATAGTATATCTAATAAGCATGTACAAGAAAGAAGAATTTGTCAACTGGAATGATGCCCAATAGCCAGTAAAATTTAATTCTTTGCAGTTACATCCCATATCAAGAAGCGTTCCATATTTTTCAAAAGAATGCAACTCAAGTCCGTACAATGAGATTCAAATCTCACAACAGTAGAGCATCAGAACTCCAGCAAAACAAAAATGCCAATCCAAAAACTAAAATTTAATCAATCAGTCACAATAAAAAATGTCTGCATTTAAGAATCTCTTTGCCACCACGTCTGACAATATATCACCATGAGCAGAAAGACCATCACGACCCTCTTTTGCAACAAACGCAGACGTACAAATCTAGGTATAACAAGAATAAAGATTGCAGAAAGTTCGAATTTTTCTTTACCTTGTATGATTATCTCCTGCCTGAAGATGTTAAAACAGTATATTTAGAAAAATGCAAATGAGATGGGAAACTGGATTGATCCCAGAAAAGGATAGCGAAAAGAGAATTAGAAGGTAAATGTTTATGGAAGATAAACAGATAGGAATGTGAGAGAAAGAGAGCGATTAACGTGGGGGTGACGAGGTAATGAAAAAGAGAGAAGCTTTAATATGGTTTTGGTTATCAGAGGTCAAGGAGAAAAATTGGCATTCATTAGTCCCATTTCTCTTCTCTTCTCCTCCTTTTTCTCTGTGCCCAAAAAAGGGGTGAAGGGACTCTGACTGAATTCTGGAGAAAGAGGTTTGAGGTAAGGTACGCGGGCTGTCCTCGCTTATCTAACAAACTCTGATCTAATCTCTGCTCAATTTATAGGAAAATCACATTTTGACGGGAGGGGTACGGGGAGGGTACTACTTGGGGCTGCTTCCTCAACTGAACAGATAGATGCACAATTTTTCCAACCACGTGTTCTACTTCTTGACTGCCTCAGGAAGAGGAAGTTTCAAGTGAATTACATAATCTAGAAAAGTAGTAGAGTATTATTTAGTAGTAATTGGAAATGGTGGCCTTGGGATTTGGATATATACCATCATCACCACTAGTAGTAGTAGTATATTTTAAGGTTTTATGGGTTGCATTGCATTCTTGGGAATTGTTTATGGCAATGCCATCTAATTCTAACCAAAATGCTGCTGCAACATATAAAACGTTAAAAATACAAATTGGTTCAATTAATAAGAACGGATCACTTCCTTATTAAATGTCGTGTGGTTATCCCTATAAGCGATCTACCTATAGTTTGAGACCTGTCTTGACCCGTGGTGATGATCGGAGTCAAATCCATCCAAATTTTTCATTATCAAAAAATATATATATATGTGTGTGTATATGTATGTATGTATGTGTGTGTATATATATATATATAATATTTCTTTTTGGTTGATTTCAATCTGGCCTTGCTGTTACTCTTTTGTTTTCTTTTGGCATGAATGAGATGGCAAAGATCAAATAAGTACGTTATCGTAACAACATCTCAGGATCATGGATGTTTCCATTCTCTTGTTTGGTTTTCCTTTTTTTTTTCAATGCTTTTAAAGGTTCTTTAAAATATAACAGAGTTTATTTACTTGACATTGAAAAAAAGAAGAAGAAGAAATTCAACCTTGACCATTATAGCTAGGTTGGATAGATATTGGAGAAACACAAAAAGTTCAGAGATGTGTAAGGTTTGAATGGTTCGATCTCACATTTAGACATTCTGTCAAGAATTGCTAGACCATCTCCCTCCTCAGTAGTCCATGGAATCGTTCTTCATATGTTTCTTGTTTTTCTTGCTTTTTTACATTTATTGTTCTGGTCGTCTCTCAAACAAAAACCCTGCAACTGGAAAAGCATATTTGTGTTTTAATTTTGACTTTGTCTTTTTGTCTTATGTTACCAAGGAATACTACTAGTATTAAGGGGATGTTTGGTAAATGAATGGAGGGGTAGGAATGAGTGTCAAGTTAGTACTAATACTCATATTTACTATGATGGGGTAGGTGGAACATTGTCGGAGTCATTTAATGAGAATGAAAGTGTTTGGTCTTATCCCTTTCATTTTCACTCATATTTGTAGCGAAACGCAGTCAAGGTCCTAATATTGGTGTATGGACCGTAACATCATGCATGCAATCTTCTATTCTCTTCAAAGCACCTTCAGGGAAATTACATCTCATGGGAACTCAAGTTCTTTTTCTCTTATTAATTGCTGTAATTACTTTCGCTTTTGAGAAAAACTAAATTTTGCACCTACACACACCCAGAAACATACATGCATGCGTGTGCGCGCCCACACACACACACAGTATATATATATATATATATATATATATATTCAAGAAATCAATGCTGCGGACAGGGTTTGGGCAGTAAATCGACCAATAAGCATGTTGTAAAAGTCACAATCCTAACTTGTCGTGCAATTATATTTCTTCTTTAACCCATATAAATGCTTTTTTTTTTTTTTTGTAATTGAAATTTTGGGTGGATTCGGTTTCGATCACTACCACGGGTTAGGGCAAGTCTCAGAAACCATAGATCGCTTCCAAAGATAAGCATACAAATGCTAATCTATTGATTGTACCAAGAAACATTGGACAGGAAAACGTAACACAAATTTTACTGGGATGGGCATGGACTCTGCCCCTAAAGCATGGATCTACCCTGAGAAATTCATTGTTCTTCGGAGACAACACGAGGGAATGTACTTCCCTTCTCATTGGGACAGAAAATCGCTACGCTTAGAAATAGCTTCCTCCTTTTCTTTCTTTTTTTCTTTTTTGTATCCTTTCGGAGAATTTGATATGCATTTGCTTTAGCCTTAATCGGGAGATCAATGTGAAAGGAGAAAGCATTCAAAATTGACTTTAACATATTAGTGTGTTGGAATTGGGGCCCTTTTTCTAGAGTTTGTTGTGCCTTTATTTGCCAAAAAATACACACACATTTTCTTTGATATAACACATTGTACGTGTGGTGGCATTATCCATTCTGGAAGTAAATATGTTTTTGTCAAAAAGGGTGTAAAACGAAACACCTACATTATTATTTATTTCTCCATGCTATACATATAAGCTAACAATAGTTGATCTTCACCCATTTTAACGCATTTGCCGCTTTATCCTGCAAACTGCTACTATCTTTTTCTCCGACAATTTTTCTCCCTCGACTAAACGTTTGATACCTTGTCTTTTCATATCCTTCGTGAGTGGACAAGTTTTAGTCCCCCCCCCCCAAAAAAAAGCTTTATAATATCACGCAACCTACAACATACTTTGTAAAACTTTTCTTCCTTAGTGTCACAAGAGCTTAAAGAAGTCTAGTTGCTTTATAACTCACGTCAACTTAGCGTGAATCCGTATCCTTTAGGTACACTAGTAATCCAAAGATTGGTTTGAGCCAAAAAAAGAAAAGAAATATCAACATCTGAATACATAATCCCGAACCATAAAATCGGACTTAAGATTTCAGCAAATTTGAGTGTCAATTTTTTTTTTCTGCAACGATAGATTCTGATCTAACCTACTCCTACTGTATACTAGGGGAAGGGATGGACCTAAGAGATCAAAGGGAATTTAGGGGGACTAAATTGCCATCGGATTAGACGAGTGTCGTAGGACATCGGTTGGATTTAAGAATAAATTTGGTGCACTTAAGACACCATTAAAATGTAGGAGGGGGATTTGACCCCTCAACCTACACCCAATGCAAAGGCTCTGGTGGCTAATTGGGATAAGGCCAGTTAGTTTTGAGTGTCAATAACACGGTACGATATGTACACTAGAACAAGATAACAGTTTGTAAATACTCCCTCCCATTTTTTTTTAACTGACGTTTAAGGTTTTTGCTCCAATGTGTTTTTATCTGTCGTTTTATAAGCCCCATGCAGCATTAATTATTTTTTCACAATTTTACCCTTTTATCTCTCATTTCTAATAAAGGGTTCTTAATTGCTTTTGGCCTAGTAAAACAGCACCATTTAATACTCTATTAAGAGAAAATATGGATGAGTTGGACAATTAATGAGGGTACAAAAGAAAAGTAGTGTATAGATTTAAGCAATGAAAAAATTTTCTTAATTGGCGTGCAAAACCTTAAACGTCAGTTAAAAAAAGGGAGGGAGTATATAACAAGCTTTATCACTGATTAAAAGTTATTTTAACACAATCAATTACGTTCATCCAAATCTAGTTGAAGTGTGATTGTCACACCGCTCAACCCATAGCAGAGAAGCTCCAGCTCAAGTGAAAAGACATGGAAGGTTGACGGTATGGTCCGTGACACCCGTCACTTGGGTCCAAGTGCTGGCCTCTACTTTTGCGTCAGATTGAATGGTACTTCCGGGAGCAGAACATGAAACGGTGATCCGAGACCTGACTCGACGGTCTAGCCTTTTACCGACACAAAATTTTTGAAAATGAGTAATCTCTCGCTTTTGCCCAGACACCAAGAAAAAAAATGAAAAAACATTAAAAAAAAAAAAAAGAAAGGAAAAAATGCTCATCCTTAATTACCAAATTAATGACTCTCTCTGTTCCTATTTAAATGTTCCAACCGATGTTCCATTTTATTTAACCTCTTATTATGTCAAGAAAGCATTTATGAAGTTTTTTTTTTCAAATTTAGTATTATTTATACTTTCGACTTTCTTGAGTTGGGAGATATTAAATTACATATATTAATTATAAAGAGACATAGGTGAATAGAAAAATCAACTATTACCGGTATTAGTTATATTATAGAGAGATATGAATGAGTAAAAAGATAAACCGCAGTTTTAACAAGTCAGATAAAATTTTTGCTTCGGATTGAATGGTACTTTCCGAAGCAGAAGATGAAACGTGTTTCCATATAGTAATCTCAAGCTTTTGCTTCGACACCAAGAAAAAATGGGAAAAAAATTAAGAAAAAAAGAGCTCATCCTTGATTATTAGTTAATTACAAGTAATGAAGGCGAGTTCAATACACGCTCAAATTAAACAAAGAGTTGAAATGTTATCCCAAGTCAAACCTTAATAACAACAAAAAAATTTCCACGGTCACACTCACCAGACAGCTATAGGCTATTGGTTGACAGCCACTGTACTTCATCCGTACGAACATTTCATCATTGTCCACGTGGCATTACGAATCTTTGTCCATCCACTCCGTCTTGACGATGCTTCGTGGAATTTCCCTTTGTCCATTTGTTGACTTTTTTACCTTTTTTTTTTAACTTTTTATTTATTTACTTATTTTATTTTTTATAAGTGATCTTCTTTTTTTTTTTAATTTTCAAAAAGTCAATCCTAAATCAGTGATGCTAATTATTTAGTATTTGGCCTGTGGGCTAGCATGATTTTTTTTTTTTTTGTAGAGACTAACTATGAAATGATGCAAGGGATAATTAATGTCTTTACATACTATTCATATTTATATTACAAAATTATTATATCCTAAATGTTTAGCTATCAAATTAGTGTTTAGAAGCTTTTATACATAAATTTATTACACAATGATAACATTCATTAAACAATATAATGCATAAAAAAGAAATAACAGGTATTCTTTGAGATAGTAATTAAATTTTTTCATCAATATGATTGTACACCTACTCCTATTCATTTTCGATTCAAGACAAAAAAAAAACAAAAATACAGCAATCTCTTCTATACATGAAAATTTTATTACATTGTATTAAAGTTAATAAATTTTCCAATTTGGAATAACAAATCAAATGTGATTCTAATACTTGGAACTCTCACTTGTTCACTTATGCTAGGCAAACTCAATTACCAAAAAAAAAAAAAAAAAGGACAAGTAGTAGGGATGCACGTAGAACACTTAACATGGGATACATGCAAACAAGAGAAGTAGATCTCAAATTAATTAAGAAGCACTATCCATTTGATCTGCTTATTAGCTGTCTATCTATCGAGTTGAGTATGGGTGTCAAGTGATACTCAAAGGACGGCAAGAAGATCTTGTTAATAGAAACACTTACGAGTGCATGTGATCAAGAACAAATAGTACGTCTAATATGAATATAGTTGAATTTTCTTTCCTTACTTACTTGTATGAAATGCTAATACCTTGTTTGGATTACAATTTTTCATCAAAAAATTTGTACATTTTTCGTGATCATATTTTCCAAACATTTTTTTACTTCACATATATCACATCGTTACAGCATTTTTTTTTTTAATGAAAAACCTAGAAAATGACAAATCAGACAAGACTTAAGATCACTCACAAAAATATAGCATCAATACTCGAGGCATGTGAACCTTATTACTTGGGCTAACTTGGTCAATTTTGATCTTTTTTTTGGTTTCTTTTGAGTACATGATAAAAAAAAAAGAAGGTAGAGACATTATGTATGAAAAAGTTTCATCTATCGAATTCTTCCTATGCCTGCGTATTGGATAGTTGAAAAGAATCTGCCTTTAACCGAAATTTTTTGCTTCCTTTTGCCACAACAACACGAATTTCCTTAACTGAGGCAGTCGTGTATGTGAAGTCTACACCTTTCTATCCATTGTCGATAATTATGCACTTTTTTGCTTTGATTTTCAACAAGAACTTCACCCGTCAACATCAATAACAATATTGACTAACTTAATCGTGTAGAACTAATTAAGCAACATTGATACAACCCTCCAATTCTAAGTTCACACCATTAATAATCATGTGCATGTGCCCCCAGGGCTTGGTCTGATGGCATGGAACTATTGAAGATGGGGCGTTGCCCCGATTCGAATCTCGTTGCCAGCAAGTTACGGGGGAGAGGGATTAGTGTGTGGGGTCCAATCCTGCGGGAAACCCCTTAAAAAAAAAAAACAAAAAATCGTGCATGTGTGTGTGTGTGTAAATTAATAATTATATGTCCCCACATTTAGAGATTATTGCTTACTGTCCTTTAACAAAATATTTAGGTGACATCCTAACTCAACAAATTTATAGATAAATAACTAAACATTTCACCTCCTCTCACTCTTAATCAAAACCACCAGCAGAAACTCAATTTGACTCCTTTGTTGCTTGTTTCTCAATATGCTACCAGTGCACAAACCTATTTAAAAAGTATTGTACGATAGAATAATAAAAAAGAGTTTCGAGTAGGATTTCGTGTACGGGACATCATCAGCTCCTGCGTCTTTCCATGCATGGCCTGGACATGGAGTAGTGGTAGTACAATATTGAATATTGTAGTATATCAAAACTGTGCTGGGGTGAACCGACTGACCCCTCAAACGCGCTTTTGCTGCAGCCAGTCATTTTAGCAGAAAGCATGCACCGACGGGCTGCTGCTGCTGCTGCAGTATTCACTATCTTTTTTAATACTAGCTCCTAAACTACTCTCTCTGGCAGCTGTGCAGCTGTATTCATCTGCTTACTCCAGTCACCACTCTTCGCACTTCCTTCCCCCAACTCCCCTCCCCACCCCAGCTGCCGAACTCAGCATTCCAGTTGACTTTCCGGATTCACCAACCCTGAAATTTAAAGAGATCGATGATGATGATGATCCACTTCCATCACTCGTTACTTGCTGGGAGGGATTTGGACAAGAAGCAAATCATGTGATGGATCGAGTTGTTTCACAAGTCAATCTTTTTTCCTTGCCGCGTTCAGCGTTTTGACTACTGAATTATCCAGTGACTATATCGATCCATCACCAGCTCAAGAAATGTACTAGTTTGTGAGATACTCAAAGAGACAAAAAATTTTAGGAGTTAGCCAAGTTGATAAATATATGCTATTCTTATCATGCATCTTTAAATATACGAGTTAATATACTCTTTTAAGTGTTATGAACCAAGATACTAAAACTATGTAAACAATCCTTGATAACTAAATTCTCCGTGCATGGGAATGAGTAGAAGCACTAAAAGAAAAACAATTTTTTTTTCCTTCACAGCCATTCTTTGAGGGGAAAACGCGGAATTATTCTATCGAAGATTATGTATCGAAAAGAAAACTCTAAATCTTACGAGGGGAAAAAGAGAAATGTCAACACATGAGAGTTGAATTAGGAACCTCGTGATCACTTGATTAATGTCCTTAGCAACTAAATTGGATTATGAAAATTATTGCTGCAATATTACATTGTTTAGAATGTGGAATGGTCGGAATGAATCCAAGGGCAGAGCCTAAAGAGGGCTGTAAGTGACCCAGGTTGGGTCAACCGATCAAATCAGTCCAATTTAGGTTATTCTTTCTTTTTTCCTCCTCTTTGTTTTACAATGAGCTAAACATGCCTGATCTTGAGCCACTTATTGCATGGTGCATTTGCATCCGCATGACTGCATTTGCAACTGCTCATCCTGATAATCCATGTCCAGTTGAATAGGATTATTTGCCAAATTTTTATTTGCTTACATGATCAACATTTTGAACCATCTTTTTATCTCACATACATCACATTAAAAAAGTATTAAAGTATTTTTTTCACCAAATTATCTCAAATAATCTACTATCCAAACAAACTCCTGTATTACAATCTAAAACAAAAATGGATGGAATTGAAAATCGAATGTCGATAAGCTACTTTCTGCTTAAAGCATGCTTTATTCACTTGTGCAGAAGTAGCAATCTCTCAAATTTAGCACTTCGAATTGGACTAACAAGTAATACCTAAGGTTTTGTCTCAGATGCCACAATGACTTAGCACCACTAGAAGATGTCATGTGAGGTTCAGTCCAAAATCGAAGTCTAGAATTAGTCCATTAGACGAGTTGTTTATGCCACCAAATTACTTCTATGTGCCAAATAATTAGTCTTGCAGTATTGGGCTCCATAATAACGGGTGTAATAAGAATCTTCAACCGAACAACTTTTGGCAGTCCGACAGTCATCCCGTAGGCCCATAAATTTGCTACTTGTTTTCTCCTCTTTATCTTGGACAGCCCGCCGCTGATCTTTGGATCAAGTGATTCGGCCCAAAAGAAGAGTTCTCACGTTACAGACCTACCATCGCTACACTTTTTCCGAAGACCTAAAGTAGCAGTAACAACTTGAAAAGGAGAAAAAAAAAAAAACTTGTTTGTTTTATAAATTTAATAAAAGAATGGGAAAAATGTTTTCCGGCTTGTGTGTTTTGGAAGCAAAAGTTTATAATTGTTAAAACACTTGGAAGATTATTTTACGTTCCAATAAGGATGAGCGGAATAGAACTTATGAGTGTTTTTAAGAAACAGGGAGTTCAATCCTGCTGATTGTGTCATAATATTTTACTATGTACTCGTGCAATCTTCATGAGGCTTGTAATATGCCTAGTTTGAGAAGTTTTATTATGCATATATATTAAAACAAGAATAAGAGGGAATTAATTATTTTTTTTGGTATAAATCACAGGCATGGGCACTGTTGTACTAATCCCGATCAAACTATTGTCAGACTCCACATTATCCGAGATCTACGGAGGGAATATTATTGCTATTTCTTCTTTTGTTCTTCCATAGATTTCAAATTCGAGATCTCACGGAGAGAATTATTATTGCTATTTCATCTTTTGTTGGGGTGAAGACCGAACCTCTATGAACATTATTTTTTCCATTTTTATAGGTTTCGAATCGAGACCTTACTCACGGAAGGAATTATTATTGCTATTTCTGTATTTGATCTTTTGTTGGGGTGAAGATTGAAAAGGGTTGGTTGATGCAATAATTTGGAAGAATCAAGAAAGAGAAAAGGAGAAGTACAGGGACATAGGCCCCTCTTCAGTCCTCAGTCCTGTATCATCATCATCATCTGGATTCATCACTTGTTAGCTGTTATGTTATTAGATTAGATGGTTGACTCAGAGACAGTAGCAGTCAGGGGGGTACACCTGTGCGGTGCTTCATTAAATTAATCCATGTGGGAACAGTTAATTGGCTATTTAAAAAGATTGATAATTCCCCTTCCCCTTCCCCTTCCCCTTCCCTTCCTCCTCTTCCTTCACTCTACTTTTATCACTTGATCATCCTCATTTTCTCTCCTTTTCTTCTTCTTCTGAAACCCCATTTCACCCTTTTCATTTTTCCACTCTTGTCATTTTTTGTTTAAATGGCGAAATTAAACATTCTACTAGTGAGCGAGATAGTAGCATAATATGACAAGAAACTAAATCTATTTTATAGGGCAAAAAAAAAAAAAAGGGGGGGAATCAAAAGGGAAGTTTGGAATTGAAGAAGAAGCAAGCATGGCGGTTACGGAGGAAGAATCGTCATCGCCGTCTTCCTCGTCGTCGTCCTCCTGGCCCAACTCCAAATTACGCTTCTCTCCCTCCCACCACTCCTATTATCTCGCTAAGACTGTGCTCCGTAGCAGCGTTGTTCTTCAGCTGGTCCGCGGCCACATCCGCTCCCCTTTCTCCAACGACGTCGTCCTTGGCAAGGTTTTCCCCGCCCACCCCTTCTCCCTCTATCATTCTTATTAGTCTTACATTTTTTTTTTTAAGGATTGCTTCCATCTTTTTTTTTTTTTAATATAAATTTGGCTTAAAAAAATTCTTTGCTTTCAATGTACACATCTATAGTCGTCAGGGTACTTTCATTTGGGCTGTAGAAACTGAATCAGACGGTAGATATTCATTTACGTTTTGCATTGTCATCAAGAAATCACATTACTCTGTCTGTCAGTTAAGTAAATTTCATTTTCTTTTAATTGTTATTAGTATTATTTATTCATTTATTTTAATTGAGGCATTGAAGCCAATTATTTTCATGATATCAGCTATGCTTCTTTTAGCTCGGGATAAAATAATATGATGGTTTGCACCCTACATGTGTTAGAGTGAATTGCTAAATGGAGACAATTAAACAAGACAACTGTTGAAACAGCTTTATCATGTACATTCAAAGAGAAGCATTAGCTGGAAGATAGGACCCTTTCAGCTGGAACGGAGGTTTGAGCAGATAATGAAAAGAGCAATAAGTGGCCATATACTAGGTGCTACACTTAAAAAAGGAAATGTGTTCCTTTTTTTGTTCGTTGTGGGCGTTTCTAGACCCCAACCTCGCACTTGCAAAAGCATTAGTCAAACTCAATACTGAACTGAAGTCATATAGCAATGATTTGAAAACTGAGTATACCATGATGGTTGAGCTAAATTCTTTTTTCAATGTATGAGTTTCAACGCAAATATGGGCATTTGGTTCAGGAAACATCCATAGAGCTGGTAGTTATTGATGAAGATGGAGTGTTGCAATCTGTTTGTGAGCAGCCTGTTTTTGGCACAATAAAAGATCTTGTTATCCTCCCTTGGAATGAGAGATTTCATCATTCTCAAAGCCCTCAGGTATTTGGTTCATCAAGTTTTCATTTTGAAGAAAATTTGTTGCTTTTATCTTGGAATATTGTGTCTTCCTCTGGTTCTTTTACAGATTCGAGGAAAAGACGTTCTGGTTGTAATTTCTGATTCAGGGAAGCTGTCCTTTCTCAGTTTTAACAGTGAAATGCACAGGTTATCTTTGTGCTTACGAATTTTATGCCTAGCTCCTGCTCTAGTACTTCCTGAATGCTCAAACGCATTTTTTTTAATTACTTCAGCTTACCATCTTACATTCACTTAAACACATTTATCTTCCAGTAGAAAGCTTACTTTGTAGTGCTTATTATTGTAGGTTTTTCCCCTTATCACATGTGCAACTCTCGTCCCCTGGAAATGCAAGGGATCAAATTGGAAGGATGTTGGCTGTTGATTCCAAGTGAGTTCTTGTGTTGATTGTGACTTGAGACTAGATTTTCTGGAAGCTTAATTTGTGATTTTTTTAAAATTATTTTCTGTGCAGTGGTTGTTTCATTGCTGCTAGTGCATATGAGGACAAACTGGCTCTTTTTTCAGTGTCATTTTCTTCTGGCACTGATGTCGTTGATAAGGTTAGATAATTATATCGGAATTCATTCTAAAGTTGTATTTGGTTGAGTGTGGTTGGATATGGCAATTGATGCTTTCGATATGTGGTTTTCTCATGACTCTTTTCTTTTGTTAGAAAATCTTTTTTCCCCCCGAAAATCACTGCGGTGACAAAGGTTTTCCAAGTGCTTGTGGTACTATATGGAGCATGTGTTTTATCTCAAAAGATCTTCGCCAACGAAGTAAGGAGCACAACCCTCTATTAGCAGTTATTCTGAATAGGTAGGATGGCTAATACATTTGAAAGAGAGATTAAGAATCGTATTTCTGCTTACTTAATGCCTGTGCCTACACCTGTCAGTTTCTTGGTCTTTTTTGGTTACTGGAGTACATTATCATCTGAATCATTTGCATTTGAGACCCTGATAAGGTGTTGTGCTGCTGCAGAAGGAGGTCATATTACCGGAATGAACTTCTTCTGTTAGAATGGAATCTCAGGGAACAGGCTGTCCATGTAATATTCCGTTATGATGAAGCCGGACCTCTAGCGCATCATGTAGTTGAAGTTCCTAATTCTTATGGATTAGCTTTTCTGTTCAGGGCTGGCGATGCACTATTACTGGATTTTAGGGATGCTCACAACCCCTTTGTAACTTTTAGAACTAGCTTGGATTTTATACCATCTTCGGTGGAGGAGCAGAATTTTGGAGAAGATACTGCTACAATTAGAATTCCCGATATCATAGACGAAGAAGGAATGTACAGTGTTGCAGCCTCTGCATTGCTGGAGTTGAGTGACATGCATAAGAGCGACTCAATGGACATTGATGCTGACACTAGCATAAAGCCGGGCTCTAACTATATTTGCTCGTGGACGTGGGAGCCAGGGAATGTAGACAGTCCAAGGATGATTTTCAGTGCAGACTCTGGAGATCTTTTTATGATTGAAATTTCTTCTGATTCTAATGGCCTAAAAGTAAATCTGTCTGATAGTCTTTACAAAAATTTACCTTTGAAGGCGTTATTGTGGGTTGAGGGTGGGTTTTTGGCTGCAATTGTTGAGATGGGTGATGGGATGGTTTTAAAGCTGGAGGATGGAGCGCTGTATTACAGAAGCCCAATTCAAAATATTGCACCAATTTTGGACATGTCAGTTGTTGATTATCATGATGAGAAACATGACCAAATGTTTGCCTGTTGTGGGATGTCACCAGAGGGTTCCTTGCGGATTATCAGAAGTGGTATTAGTGTGGACAAATTGTTGAAAACTGCCCCTATCTATCATGGTATAACTGGCACTTGGGCACTTAAAATGAAGGTTACTGATGCCTGTCATTCTTTCCTAGTGCTATCATTTGTTGAAGAGACCAGGGTGCTGTCTGTAGGTGTAAGTTTTTCTGATGTGACAGATTCAGTTGGTTTCCAACCAGATGTCTGTACATTGGCGTGTGGTCTGGTGGCTGACGGTTTGCTTGTACAAATCCACCAAAATGCAGTCAGACTCTGTGTGCCTATTACTGCAGCCCAATCTGAAGGTGTTCCTGTGTCTTCTCCAAGTTGTTCATCATGGAATCCTGATAATATGAGCATAAGCTTGGGAGCAGTTGGGCATAATCTGATAGCTGTGGCAACCTCTAGTCCCTGTGTCTTGTTTATTCTTGGTGTCAGGTCCTTGTCAACTTATTGTTATGAAATAATCCAAATGCAACAAGTGAGGCTCCAGAATGAGTTGTCCTGCATCTCAATACCTTCAAGACATGTAGAGCAGAGGTCATTACCATCTCGAATGAACTTCAGAAATACTAGCCCTGCTGCTGGGGTGCCGTCTGGGGTGGACATCAATAATACCATTATCATTGGCACACACAAACCTTCAGTTGAGGTTTTGTCATTTTCCCTTGATACAGGTCTGCAAATTCTTGCTATAGGGGCTATCTCTTTAACAAACAGCATGGGAACGATTATCAGTGGCTGTATTCCTCAAGATGTGAGGCTTGTACTAGTTGATCGGCTTTACGTTCTTTCAGGTTTGAGGAATGGTATGCTTCTTAGATTTGAATGGCCTCCTGATTTGGTTATCTCCTCCTCCGATTACACAGTTATGGGTTCCTGCTTGGTAAATTCATTTGGTTCAGCAATGTTTACTCCTCCAAGCAACAAAGGGTCCTCGAGGTCCTTTTCAAATTTGTTGGAGAAGACAAGAGACAGCTTTCCTGTTCACCTTCAGCTTATTGCCGTTCGCCGCATTGGCATTACTCCTGCTTTTCTGGTTCCATTAAGTGATTTCCTTGATGCTGAGATAATTGCTTTGAGTGATAGGCCATGGTTGCTGCACACTGCAAGGCATAGTCTGTCATATACATCCATCTCTTTTCAACCTTCTACACATGTCACTCCAGTCTGCTCAGGAGAATGTCCTAGGGGAATTTTATTTGTTGCAGAGAATAGTCTTCATTTGGTGAGGAATATTATGAATTTTCTACATGAATTTGCAAAAAGAATATTTCTGGTCCTGTATTATGTCCTTTGAGGTTTGCAGTTTTACTGGTCTGTGTTAATTTTTTTTTGGGTATGTTTCTGGATCTATTTTCCCAGTTTCTATTTATTTGTGCCTTATGGAAAGAATTTGATATCTTTTGGCCTAACTTTATAGCTGCGAAGGTGATTTGATAAGATTACGAGTATTTGAGTTGGATAAGTGGAAGGGAATATTTGTTGTGGTTGGATCAGTGTTAAATTGTGTGTGTAGTACTAGCAATATATTCCTGATCTAAGGTATATCTAGTTTCTGACCTTACAGTTGAGAGATTTGAAGCCTTTCTTTTCAGCTCTGATGTTCTCTATAGAGAAAATATGTTCATGTCAACAATTCTGTAATTTCCATTTCACATATTAATGGTATCTCTTATCTCATTTTTTTCCTTTTTGTTTTGTTATTTTCAGTGGGAGAGGGAGCAAATATCTTGCTCATATAGTTTTGCTATTGATTTTAATGTCAAACCTGTTACACTTAGGTTGGAATATTGGAGATATTGATGCTTGGTTTCATATATATGTTAGTAGACTTTGATCTTTTATTTTTATTTTTATTTTTTAATTTTGCTGTGGTGATATATGATTAAAATGTTTTAGGTGGAGATGGTGTCAAGTAAGAGGCTTAATGTGCAGAAGTTTCATCTTGGAGGCACACCAAGGAAGGTTTTATACCACAGTGAAAGCAGATTATTACTTGTCTTGAGGACTGAACTGCAAAATGATACATATTCATCTGATATATGCTGTGTAGATCCTCTCAGCGGGTCAGTGTTATCATCCTTTAAGTTTGAACCTGGGGAGATGGGTAAATGCATGGAATTGGTAAAGGTTGGACATGAACATGTTTTGGTGGTTGGAACTAGCCTATCTGCTGGCCCTGCTATAATGCCTAGTGGTGAAGCTGAAAGGTTAGCTATCATCTGTGCTCAAGTTTTCTGCTAGGCTTCTTCTTCAGTGTTTCGGTGTAGTGTTTATTGTTGTTATGACTTTTTAATGGAAAACACTTGTCATCACCACTGTACTGATGCACATTTGAAGTTTTCTTTTGGTTGTTTATGTCTTTTAATTGGTTTACTTATCTCCTACAGTTTTTAATTGTCTGTTGTCAATGAACTGGCTTGACTGTTGTACCTTTGTGGCTTTGATGTGTTGATGCTGTTGGTGGTGCTTGCATTATAATCAGCTGCTTTTATTTTATATCTCACCAACAAGGTTTTTCCCCTAAAATTATGGATATATAATTTTGCATTAATGCTACTCTTTTTTTTTTCTTTTTTGAAATAACAATGCCTGGTATTAACTGAAGCTGTGTTTAACAGTACAAGTGGCCGTCTGATAGTGCTGTGCCTTGAACACAAACAAAATTCAGATACTGGTTCCACTACATTTAGTTCAAGGACCTTTTCGTATTCTCAGCGAACTTCACCATTTCATGATATTGGTGGGTACTCTTCTGAACAGCTTTCTAGTGGTAGTATTTGTAGCAGCCCAGATGATAATAGTTCTGATGGTGTCAAACTGGAAGAATCTGAAGCATGGCACTTGCGATTAACTTATTCTACCATATGGCCTGGAATGGTACTTGCTGTATGCCCGTATCTTGATCGATATTTCTTGGCTTCTGCTGGTAATTCTGTAAGTCGAATAATCCTTTCATCTATGTACTTTGTTTGACTGTTATACAGATCGTAAGGTGAGATTTCTTGTCTTTTCTGCAGTTCTATGTCTGTAGTTTTCCAAATGATAACTCCCAAAGGGTGCGGCGATTGGCTGTAGGAAGAACACGCTTTGTGATAATGACATTGACTGCACACTTTACCAGAATTGCTGTTGGTGATTGCCGTGATGGCATTCTCTTCTACTCCTATCATGAAGTAAGTAATTGCTTTTTGGTTCTGCTTTTCTAGCATGGAAATTGTAGTCTTCTTTTCGCATTTTTGCTTACATTTGCTATGCTATAAATTCCACTGAACAAGAGCTTTGAAGTGTTGTGTGGTATCTTACTATGCTACCTGAATTCCATAGCACTTTGCACTTTGCACTTTGCAGTTTAGTTCTGAAAGATTGGTAAATTAAGATGTTAAAATGAAAATAAATGAGAGGGAAACTGCTTATAGTTAGGAATTGAAAATAAGTAAAGATGGCCATCCTGTACCTTTTCCAAGATATGAATCCATGATGCAAAGTTTTCTAGATATAAATCAATGATGAATTGCTGTTTTTGATATGCCATCCTATACCATATGAATCCATGATGCAAAGTTTTCTAGATAATCTATACATAACATTAGAATTGAGTTTTTTGTTGCTATTGAAGAATTTGTTTAAGAGGAACACACCAACATTTTGTACATATGTAAAGGTTGCTTACTTGACTTTAGCACTTGCTATGTTGCTATTGCATCATTTGATCATGAGGTCTCATGTCAAAGTGGGAAGAAAGAGAAGACTGACAAAAAAAAAATTATGAGCTAGCATACCCTTTTCAATACAAAAAGACTAGTCTCCCATGTCATGTGTAAGCTGAGTTGTGATGGGTGTTAAGTTTGCAAAAGCTTCTTGACCAAAAGTTTAGAAGATGACATTTTGGTAAACAAACTTGATTTAGCACTTTTGAGAACGGGAATTTTATCTGGAAATGGATGAAAGTTTGCAGAACCAGAAAAATAATCCAACTGTACGTTGTAGACAATGTTCGCCTATTTGGTCTGCAAGACAAGAACTTTTATGGAGTTACTCCAGATGAGATACATTGAAACGCTGCTGAGCTAAGCTACAGATTCTTTTAATACTCTGTTGTTGTTTTCTAATATATGGTCATATCTTTGATATTTTACATGCTTATATTTGCTTTGATGCTCAGAGATATTCTCTATTTAACTTTATTGAATTTTGAATTTTGTTCTACAACATTGTATAGTAAACCAATTATTTCTGGTGATAGCCACTTATTTGTTTTCTTTCAGGATGCAAGGAAACTTGAACAAGTCTATTGTGACCCAGTTCAGAGGTTAGTTGCTGATTGTATTCTTATGGACGTTGATACTGCTGTTGTATCGGATCGCAAGGGGAGTATTGCAGTCTTGTCTTCTTCAGAGCATTTAGAGGGTAAAAGTTCCTCTTTCAGAGCTTTTGTGGTGTAGGACAATGTCATTATTTGGGTTACCTAGTGGTAGATTTTACTAGGATATGGACATTGTTGATTGTCTAAGATTCTACAGTATTCTCTAGCCTTTTCTCCTCTATTTGTCTTGAATCATCAGAAATTCATAAAGTTGACTCTGCATATTCATGATATTCTTTCTTGCAAATATAATGTTTGTCCTGGAGTTAGTGGTTACTCTCCTGAGATGAGATGTTTGGTTTTTGTAATTTTTCCTATTCCTCTTTGCTTCTGCACTGGTTTATTGTGTTACTAATCTCTGGTACTACATATTCCAGATAATGCAAGTCCAGAATGCAACTTAACGCTGAATTGCTCATATTATATGGGTGAAATAGCCATGAGCATACGGAAGGTGAGTTCATGTCTAGTTAAATAATTGCGGAAGACCCCAAAAAAAAAAAAAAAAAAAGAGAAAGTTCTGCTCAATGAATTTTGGAATGAGCACGATATGTCCTGAAGAATGTAACATTTGCTGCATAGAAAGTGCTTTTATAGTGATTACTGTGTGTTTAGTAGAAATAAATTGATACACTGGGAAGTTCTTGGATGGTAAATCATTACAACTAGAAGGGAGAGCTGGCTGAAGATATATGAGTGCTAATACCAATTAGAAATTTGTTATTATTTGTCTTCAAAAGCTAAATATGTTAAGAGCAGCAGATATGGTAGAAAAAGAAGGGTGCTGATGTTTGCCAGGGGTTGATGAGCATTGATGTGGATTTTTTTTTTTTTGGAGCATTAATGTGGATGATCCGTTATTCTTACAAAACTAACATGATCTACAAGTGTTTATTATAATTTGGTACCATGTCAGTGCACTTGCAGCTAGGCTGTTATGGTGATCGGGCAACCATGAAGTTCAGTTTGGGGAGTTTTATGTTTGCATGTTATATTTAATGTCTTCAGATGGTTGAAAATGTGAGCTGTGCATGGTAAACTAAGGCAGAAAATATCATCTAAAATTTTCTGTGGCCATTGCTAGGAAGATTGTATGTTGTATATTAATGATACGGTGAAGTAGATTCTTTGTAATTAACTTATGATGGGACAGTGTATTGTCCTAGTATATTGTTCATAACCAAACCCTTTGGCCCCATTTGGACTCGGATGGAATGGACTTACTATTTTGATTCTAGTTAGTTTGAGGAACCTTGAACCAAGAAGTAGAATCTAGAAGCTTCAAAAAAAAAAAAAAAATCTTGACAAGAATTGTGATTGACTTGTTGGGATATATAATGTTGCAACCACGAGCGAAGCTGAGATTAGTACTCAAAATAACCTCTCTGTCTTTGAGGTCATCAATCGTGGTGGACCCTGGAACATAAATACTTGCTAACAAGAAAGTTGATATTGGTTATTCCATATAATTTTCTTGTTAGTGGATCTGATATCCGCCCTGTATGCGTGCACTCATAGATAGACGGGGAACATTTATTTTGAGGGGGTGTTTTCTCTGTCTAAACTTATTTGAGTAATATAAGAGGATTTTGTGGGTGAAAACATTTAGTTTATAAAGGATATAATTGAAAAGTTTCAAAATTATAGTGGGGAAGAACTTGTTTTTCTGGAAATTTTTTTGTTTTGTTTTTTGGGGGGGGGGAGTGGCCTCCTCTCTCCTGCCTCCATTTAGTTCTGTCTAGGCATGTTCTGTAAGCATACAAACATTTAGAGAGAGAGACAGAGTGTGTTGCAAGCAGTATGGGGAGAGGGAAGAATGAAGAGTATTCAGTGCTTCCTTGATATGCTTGTCTCAAGTACAACCATGTTACTTTGGGAACGAATGGAATATCCTTAATAGTCCTCAATTTTTGTATCCATGGTGGTGGCAGGGAAACTATACTGCTTATCTTTCTAAAAGGCTCATTTTGATGGCTGTTTATTGGTGTTTTAGGTTGATACTTCTTGTTGTAGGTTATTTGTGTAATCCTTTTCCTGCCTAGGCATCCAACAATTGGGAATAAGTGGTTTACAACATAAGAAAAAGTTTTGCAATTTGGGTTTCTTTGCTTTATTCACCTCTATATGTTGTAAATTTCTGTACAAGATATTTTCATGTTGCCTCTTAAATCTATTGTTTTAACACTTTTGATTTACCTTGTAGGGTTCATTCTCATACAAACTTCCAGCGGATGATGTGTTAAGGGGATATGCTGTAGCTAATACCATTACTGACCTATCACATAATAGTATTATGGCCAGTACATTATTAGGGAGTGTTGTGATCTTGATTCCTGTCACAAGGTATTAAATCTGTCCCTTTTCCTCATTCATGCTCCATGTATTCTTTTGGATGTGAATTGGGATGAACTATCATTACCACATCAAAATACATAATTACTGTTGTTTTGTTTGTGAACTTAGCTTTCATTTGCAGTTGAAGAAATTAAATTGAGAAGAGATGCTTGAGCACTCAATTTGTTCTTACCCTTCTCTCTTTTCCTTACGTAGTGTAGCATCTATTCCTCAAGTTTTGCGGCTGTTTGTGCTTGGATCCTTTGTCTTAGTGTTGGTGCCAGTTCTGTTCATCCTTATTTAAGCATCAACCCAATCTATTCACCTATTGACATGAGGAATTTCTGTTGTCAAATCTGTCTGTTTTACTAAGCTATTTTTTAATACAAATTTCTTGCAGTTAAACTTGGTATCTTTTCACAATTTTTGTAAAACTCTTTTTATCTGTCATGTTGGTTAATTATCAGTAGATATTGCTTAAGTGCTGCATCGGTTTTGGTTCCCTAACATTTTGTTAAGTGGGGAACTATGATCTTAAAAATTTTCGCATGAGATGCTTGAAATTCAAAGTATAAAGAATAAAAGTACTTTAATTTCTAGGTTGGTTCCTGCTGAAACTGTCAAGCATTTAGTCACTGCAATTTCTTAAATTTTCTTTGCTTGTGATAGAATGCATAGCTGCTGCATAGCTTTCAGGTAGCTTAAGACTCGCTATTGTTGAGTGATATTCCAGCTTTTCAGTCATGTATTTTGCTTCATGATTGATTGACGTTTGCATTGTATTGATCTTACAAGAATTTCCTTTGTGAACTATGTCATGAGATAATACCTTTAATGGCTAGAAAACTGATTATCTGATGGGGCATTAGAATGATTATATTAGGGGCCTTTTGATAACCATCTCAGATCTGAAAATAAATATACTTTTTAAATGTTTTTCAAATGATTGCGTTTTGATAATGGAATAAGTTTGAAATTTTCAGTGGCAGAAGCTTGACATGATTCTTCTCATTGAACTCGGCAATTGCTGGAGGATTTACTCTCTCTTTAATATTTTTGTCCTCAGAACAAATTATAGTATTTCTTTTTATTATATCAAGTGAGTGCCTCTGTGCTTATTCCCTTCTCTATATGGACCCTTTTCACATATCCAGATCCTTCCTGGTATAAACCTATCCCATCAGCCACCATGTAAGAAACCAAGTGTTATTTATTCACTTGCAGCAACCTAGGAAGTGCAAAATCCATTTTTATGGTGTACATCTAGGTGGTTTTGTTGTAACTATCTGTAGATTCTCTAGCGAACAGCTTGTGATGGTAGTGCTCCCTAACAGTTCATGCTAGAGAATGAGGCTAATACCCAAGATTTCAGTATAACTCAATGACCTTTTTTTTTTTGGCTGAGAAATGTTAATCCTCAGTGTGTTGTAAATTCAAGATGAGGTTCTATAAATGTTAAGATTTACTTTGTCTGCTAGAACGAAGTCCGTGTTTTTATTACTGAACAAGCTAGGACTTGTGATTCAGGAGAGAGTATGAGCTCTTAGAAGCTGTACAAGCAAGGCTTGTGATTCATCCGTTGACTGCACCAATCCTAGGCAATGATCATAATGACTTCCGTGGCCGTGAAAGTCCGGTAAGAGAAGCACTTAGTTATCTCTCTCTCTCTCTCTAAATTATTTATTTGTTTATATATTTATTTAAAATCTGGGATGATAGGTCTACCATATTCATATGAGTACTCCATGATCTTTCATTTTTGCAAAATAATGGGGACATAGCTGGTTCTGCATGCAGGGGAAGAAGAAATTTAACTTTGAGGAATTAAAATGTGAAAGCTGAAGATTTTTGTCTTAACCAGTTTTATATGTTGAAACAGTTGACAGGGGAATTGTGAGGCTGCTTTAGCTTTTATAAATACTAGTGACAGTGGCACGCTCGATGTCTGTGTGAAATTTAAGAAAAATCACATTTTTACGTTTTCCTTGAACACATTTCCCAATAACCTTTTTATCTCTCACACATCAATCGCTACAGTACGTTTTTCCACAAAACTCCAAAAAATAACAATCCAAACGGACTCATTTGTGTTGGTAATATAGGTAACATGTAACCAATCAAAGGTATAATTAAGCAACTGTGAGGGTAAAGTCGGAAATCTAATAAGTGAAAAAAAAATTTACATGAAACTCAGTGCTTTCCCATTATATATAGATGTTAAAATTGACAATCTGTTTGTCACAAGCTTTTGAGGACAATTATTGTTGTTCGTAACACTCACTGCAAGGATTTGTGAAATGTATGTTTGGTCTATGGGTGTGATCTAATAGTTGCTAACTATGTGTTTATTTTTTATTTGTTTTTTATTTTCCTTGGTGTTAAGGTCATCATAGTCGAATGCTAGATTTTAATAATATATGGTTAACAGGCTGGGACACGGAAGATTCTTGATGGTGATATGCTAGCTCAGTTCTTAGAACTGACTAGCATGCAACAGGAAGCCGTATTAGCATTACCTCTCTCCTCACCAAATAAAGTAATGCTAAGTACAAAACAATCACCTCCAAGGATCACCGTTAATCAGGTCGTCCGACTGCTTGAAAGAGTTCATTATGCCCTAAACTGATCCTTGAGGGTTGTGCTGGACAAGTATTCTTGCAAAGGTTGCTGATGAAGGGATGAGTGCTGGTTGCAACGTTGAATGGCCACTTGAGGTTTTAATAGTCGACGCAAATTCCGTGTCAACTTTGTTGCAATGGTTTGGTGGTGGTGTAGTGGACTTTTAATGATCAAGTACTTTCTCCAAGGCCTTGACTCGCATATTTTGCTTGATGAATAGGTAGACAACAGTAAAATATGAAGTATATAGGCAAATGCCCTCACGGACTCAACTTGCATGCGTAGCATTTTTTTTTTTTCTAAGTAGCTCTTGTGCTCCCTTTTTCTTTTCCAGATTAATGCAGCATCACTTGTTTGTAAAGAACTTGCACACTTGTGCATGGTTGATTAATTGTAAATAGATAAAATCCTAGTTAAAGGTAGTTGTTGGTGTTACTTTCCCTTAAACTCATGGTTGTCAAGTCCTGCTGACACTGTTATTCTAGTACAAAATGAAGAGCCCAGCAGAGTGAGGAGTCCCAAGTAACATAGCCGAGAAGAGTGATCTGAATGAATGCTAGTTCAGTAAATTATTATCACAAACGCAAGCGCATCACTTTCTTCAAGGGTAGCAGCACACTGCAATTGTTGTCCACTCTCTAGATCCCTCTGCAGTGAACTTGGGCTGTCATTGCAACTTCCTGTTTCTTGGAAATTATGTCCAAGTGGCATATGATCAAGATGCAAAAGCAGGCAACAGATCGAATTGAATGCAAGGCAAACAATTGAAACCTGCTTGCAACAATGGCCTCTATGAATGGGGTTTGGTATTGGTACAAGTGGGAGCTTTCTCATTTACTCTGAAGGAGCTGAGAGTGAAAGCACCAAAATAATAATGCGTCGGACTCATTGGGCGGCAAGTTTGTTTAATTTGCAGGCTGTCTTATGCCCTATGTGCTGTCTGTTAGAAGAAGCCTATTGTCCCTCTCAAGTCCTTGATCTTCACTCTGCCCTCATCATCTTTTTCCCAATCCATCAAATCACATTAGGGATCCGTTTCTGGAAAAGAGTGATGCCATTTTTACGAAGAAAGCATCCACGGATTGAAGTATAGGCTTCGAGAATAATTACAGATTTGGAGGAGAGACGTATATTTCAGATTTGGGTGCGTCTAGCCTTACTCTCTGTTTAAGTTTAGTCCACTATTATTATTGTGTTGCCAACACAACTTTCATATGCCATGTAATCGTATTCAAAGCATTTTTCTTTATGAATTTCATGTCATGCTATAATTTGAAAGTTTTAGAGAAGGATAAACGGTCGCTAACCATTAAGCTATAAAATTAATCATGATTTGAATTATCTCTCGCTATGATAATTGTTTAATGAGAATTTCTTTTTTCATCCGTAAATCATTAATATCTGTAACCAAAGGAGTCCACCTACAAAAACCAATTAGATAACTCTTTACATATAATAATATATCTTAATAATTAAAACAATCTGTACAGAAATCCAACACGTGAGTAATATAACCAGAAAAAAAGAGTTCGAACCCCCCAAAATATCTAAACAATTCTCGACACTTTTAGGAGGATGGAGTTTGGATTTCAGCCGCATGTGTCGCATTATTTGCCAATCTATTAATTAGTTTTTTGTTTTTGCCATGAAATTGCAGCATGCCATACATTTTTCATAGCTAATGCAAATGTGAATCACCTACACTATGTTTTGGGAAATATTAATCGCACCCCGACTATATTTTTCAAATCTCTTTTATTGGTAAATAAATAAATTGCAGGTTAATCAGTGTATGACTTCATTGAGGTTTGATATCATTGAACGTTTAACAGCATAGCGACTACTGCTAGCAAGTTGCACTTTTAGTCCAAATGTTTGAATTCAGACAATTTAATTTATCAAAGTTTTACAGATATAGAGTCACCATCCTAATTTACAAACTTGATCTAAAACAATAATAATAGCAGGAAATTGACTTAGTTAGAAAAGGACAATAATTGCCGGCAATGCCCAAAAATAATAATAATAACAATAATTGCCGGCAAACTTATGAAGACTTTGCAAACATGATTGAATTTGTGCTTGTTATACATAAAGGGCAAATAAATCAAACTGTAAATGGTTCTTTATCTAATCTGACAAACTATGCTGTCAGCTACTCTTTTAAAAAAAAAAAAAAAAAATCATATCTGAAGTATAAAATTTCTTCTGGTCAGCATCTAACTCATTTTTATCCTCAAGCATGCTGCTGGTAGTTGATAAGGGTTAATCATCATATAACTTTTTGATGCACAAACTACATTTTTTTTTCCCTTTTCCTTCCTTAGTTTACTTCTCATTTAATTGGTCATTCTTTCCACTCGATTTTGTGAACTTTGAGAATAGATAATTAGTTCCAAATGAAGTGCTTGAAAGAATAATATCTTCAGACTCAGAGCATAGAATAGAATTCACTAGACAGTTATACATGATGCTTTCTATACCCAGATTTTAAAGAAAAGAATGTTTATATATGCAAACATGTAGTAAGCTCCCCAGGATAGCTGGAGTCTGAGAGAGTTCTCCTAAGAGCCGCATGCATACTGGAAATGGGGTGCAAAACTGAAGATAAATAGCTACAACTTTTCCAACTCAAAAATCTGTATAAACAAATTCCACTGGGCTTATGAAACTTCATTTCCAGTACACCCGTAGTATTGAAGAAGCATGTTATTGGGATTCCTTACTCAACACGCTTCTCAAATTTTGTCTAATTACACCTAAAAACATTGGATTGTCCTTTCCAGTAGAAAGATGCTTTTTTCATTCCATTGTCAACCAACAAATGCAAATGATATGGATAGGAATGTGGTGCGAAACTTGCAAGGAGATAGGATCATATCCATACACAGACACAATGTGTGTGTATATGTGTGTGTGTGTGTGTGTGTCTATATATGTGTGTGTGTGTGTGTGTCTGTATATATGTGTATGTATATGTATATGTGTGCGTGTGTGAAATGTTTATAGAAGTTGCGCTGATAAAACACACACGCATGCACACACAACCTTCCTATATAAGTTTTTTTTTTTCCGGGTTAAATTGAGATGCATTAAACGAAAAGATTAATGTTGTTATATAAGTTTACAATTCAAGTGGACCAGCTCCATCAGTGCATAAATAGATTACTTGTGAATCTCTAAATGCCCTATTATTCTTCTGAAGTCTGAAAAGAAGCATGGATGAACTTAGCAAGTGTAGAAGTGGCATCCTGGAAGCTCTAAACACTAGGGTCTATGGAAATGCCACAAATACTTTAGTGCTCTCACACGGTTTTGGTGCAGACCAGGCAGTTTGGCAGTTCATCATACCAGTCCTAGCATGCTATTTTAAAGTGGTGGTCTATGATCTGGTGTTCTCACCAAACGTGAATCCCAAACTCTATGACCCCAAGAGGTACTCCAACAACTTTGGTGCCTATGCTCAAGATTTGATTTGCATGCTTGATCAGCTCCATGTCAAGGAAACTGTCTTCGTTGGGCACTCCATGTCTGCTATGATTGGATGCATAGCGGCCACAAAGAGGCCTCAACTCTTTCAACACCTCATTCTGCTCAATGGATCACCAAGGTGACTACCTACACACAAATAATGAAGTTGTGTACCCCTATTTCTTGGTTTCTACTTTTTAACTATAAAAATTGACTTAAAAGTGCAACTTGCAGCATATGGTGAAATGGTCTACCAGACTGTCTTGATCACAAACCTTCCTTCCTTGACATTCTGAATCCTCTCATGTTTCCAGGTATCTCAATGCACTGGACTACGAAGGTGGTTTCAGTAAACAAGAGCTAAACGCGATTCTAGCCAATTTGCAGCGCAATTTTTCAGCCTGGGCTCATGATTTGGCCCCTCGTGCTATTGGCGTGAACAATAGTGAAGCTATATCAAAGTTTGAAGGCAGCCTGAGAAGGATGAAACCAGAAATTGCACTTGATGTTGCTAAAACTGTGTTTCTGAGCGACAATAGACGTTTTCTTAAACATGTGCGCATGCGCAGCACCATTATTCAGACTGAGAAGGATATTTTTGTGCCCCCCTCAGTTGCACGTAACATGAAGAAGAAACTGCACGCAAAGCTCATAATCCTTGGAATCAGTGGACATTTTCCTCAGCTCACTGCTTATTCTCTGCTTTTACGTGTTATAGAGAATCTTCTCCATTTGAATTCTTATTAACACAAGCAACGTTGTAACTGTCTTCGCAATTTACACCAGATGCGAATATGTAATTACCCACAGGAGTCATTAGCTTCACTTAAGGAGACTAGTCAGACAAGATCAACACAGCTTGCTTCTGGGTTTCCACCACTCTGCTCACATCGTCAAGTAGTAAAACAGTAAACAGTTTTTTTTCATCAATTCATAACGCTGTATCTTAGAGCTTAAATGCATGAACAAGCATTTTCAAGTTTCTCACTGTTGATAAAAATGCACCTCGTCTTTTCAATATGCTAGCAACTGCTGCTATTTTTATGAACTCAAAGTCCCAACGACTACAGTCTAAGCAACATGGAAGAAGTTAAGCATAACAAAACCCTAAAACTGGGTTTTTGCTAAATCATACTACTATGAATAGACTGACTCACAGAAAAGAATTACTAAATAATTCTCACCACTCAAAATTGTTTTCAGCCGCTTTCAGTATACATAATTTACTCTTACAACTTGGACTAAGGTTCAACTATTACAGTAGATCATCTTCGCCAGGATGGTGGTATGCTGAAATATCTCAAATATCCAATCTTCATTTTTCATATTCTATGCCATGGCATTTAGAGAAACAGTCTCATCTGCCCCCCTTTGAAAGTGTACCGCCAATAATTTCACAACCCCTATAAGCAACATAATCCTTTTGCCGCATGCTCTTGCAATTCTTCATGGATGACCAGATCCGCATCCTTGGAGTACATATGGAGTATATATCCAGATATTTGCAAGCCAGATATTTGCCAATTAGCCTATCCCCAAGCCCTAGAAATTATTCCTACAGACTCAGTCGGATGCTATCTCCAAATACAAGGTTAAGGTTTATATTAATCTCCTTACAAACGGCCAGCACAATCTTCAGGTATGCTTCCCACCATATTGATATCCGATACCACCAAACTGAGGATGAAGTTAATTTTCATTTGACGTTGCTCTCAACATACTCTCTTGCTTTTTCTCTCACAGTCCTTGCTCTTTCTTCATCACCAAGAGATTTTTCATACTCCAGATACTTCGTGAATAAGAACTACAATCATTCAACCAAGAGAACAGTAAGGCAACCAGAGTTAAAATCAATGCAGAGGTTGGAGGAGGAAATCTTTGGAGACAAGCATCATATCATATTATCCATACACAACTATTGTAATACATACCTTCATTTTTTTAGGGGGAAGACTCAAACTTATTGCCCTCTCAAACAACGAACGGATCACATCTACATCACCTAGTCGAATCTCCTGTTCAGGTAGACAAAATTTTCAAGGTAACTAGAGTGAAAGAATATTTCAACCAAAAAAAAAAAAAAAATGAAGGATGTGCTGCTTTCTCCCCCTCTCTATCCCTCCCTCTGGATTGGGGGAAAAAGCTGCTGGGGGTGGGAAGCAGGTTATTACCTGGTCAAGATAAATGCTCCACAAGTCAGTCCTCTTAGGATACTCGCGCAGCATTCCCTCAAACAATGATCGCCCCCTGTCAGGAACCCCACATTTGAACTCAAGAATCGCAGTCTGTGAAATAAATTTGATATGCTTATGGCGAGGTAGACACAAAAGAGCCCGATTTATATTCGACTGTATTCCATCATGGTTTTGCTGCAAGAGTCTTTGAACCCGTCTTAGCCAAACCTGAACAAGAGTTGAAAGTTTCATAACTTGAAATATTACACAAATCAGAAATCTGGAAGCTAATAAGTTAAGTTCTTTATCTCAATACTTTGCATGAACTCTTGAATTTCTTGATCATTTTGCCAAGAAGCTCATCAGCCAACTTATGTTGCTCAGTCCTTTCATACATTCCCAAAAGGGCCAGGTGCAGCTTTTTGGGATCGCAGTACTGTAATGCTCTATGAAATAGTTTCTTAACAGCTTCCTGAGAAAAGAACTTTAAATCAGAATACTCTGGCATGGCTTATCACCAAAAGATATGGTAATTTTAGTTGGAGTACCTCAGGAGGATTTCCATATTCATTTTCTAAGTTGAAATATGCAACCCAGATGTTCAGCTTCTCAGACTCCTCTCGGATGTTTATAGTTCTCAAAGCCCTAGAGAAAAAAGGAAGAATAGATTACAAAATTATTATCACAGGCTTCTGGATCATAAGCTTCATGACTTCACAAATGATAGAATAAAAGAAAATAAAGCATGACCAAAAGAACCCAGCAAATTGGAGAATAAGAAATTGATGGTTTAATTTAAATTTACAGAAAAATTAGTCATTCTAAACTTCTGGATGGCATAATTGTGAGAATACAGAAACCGGAGCATGAGCTAAAAGAGTATGCAACAAACATCACCAGTAAACACCTCAAAACCTTAAGAGTTTGTGTCATTGAGTATAGACTCTTAGTGCACACAATATATTTGATTCTGATTTCTTTTGCACCTGCTTCAAAGCTAAATTTACCAGAACAACTACATATCGTCTTTTAAAACAACTTTTTTATTTTTTTTCCTCCCACCCCACTCCACACCCGTCAGGCCTAATATTCAAACTCTGATCTTGGCAGCGGAGAGAACTCTAATAGCTCTCCCCTGGCCACTGGGCTAGCCCCAGTGGTTGGAACAACTACATATCGTCAATGGGAAGTTCATGCAAACTTCCTAAAAACATTTCCTGTATCACATATCATAAAAGTCGTACCATCACAACCTAAACTCAGTCTTCCCTGAACCAAAGTACCCCACCATTCAGTCCCACAAGCTGTGTAGTTTAAATGAGTCTAGTAGCATCTGAATTTAGTATACACAGGTTTAGTTGTATCAAACTGTATCTTTCTCTTGCATGCTCTTTTCTAGAATATCCAAGTACCCAAGTAAGATACTTGACCCTTCGATATGCACGCATGATCAGTAGAAAATATCTGTAACATAAGTCTGTCAAAATTGAAAGGCGCATGCAGGTTAGGGGCTTTGTTCCTCGTATTAGAAAGGAAGTTCTAATGTCACCATGTCCACTTCCCCTTTCAAACCTTTTCTGCCATGTCTCCCGATGTGATATTGAATAAATGAAAAATTAGAAACCTTCACCCTTTAATTGTTAAGCCCTTCAGTTTTTATTTAATGATTCAAGCATGTCAAAAATAAAACTACAAAGTTTCAAAGTTCTGCCTGAGTGGAAGCGATAAATGTATGCTGGCATCAAATTTTGTTATTTGTTCTCCATACCTCCAGACTTTGGTTTGGACAAAGGATAAATCATATACACTTTCGCAACTAATAATTGAACATAGGCAAATTTATGCAGTTCTAAATTAGTAACAATATGTTAAGAACCAGTTAGTAAATGCCAATCGTAAAACACAAAAAACATGGAAAAAGCTTCATTGACTTTACAGATAAATTGTATCAAAATTTTGTATGTAAGTACAGCACTCAAACAAGATAGAAGTTTTCAGATAGCCGTAGTTCTCATATTTCCCAATTTTTCTTGTTATTTTTAAAGCAAGCTATAGTTCTCATTTTAAATTGCTACAAAATTGCCTCGATGTGTTTCTAGTTTTTACAGAATATTTACAAATTTGGTGCAGATTGGAGAAATATTGGAAAACTTTTAATTACCATAAGAAAACTTAAAATTACTTATAAGAAAACTTTTTACTTATATACGTTACAAGAGAACTTATAATCACTATAAGCCCCATGTCTAGGAGCAACAGCTCTTGAGTAGATTCAAACTAATACAAGTTCAGTTCCAGTAACATCATAAAATGTAATGCTGCATCCAAAATTCTTTCAAGTCTCTCCTCATGGGTACACATACCCATACCTTCTGTGAAGTAGAAGGATTTTGAGCTGAATGCCATAATGATATCTACCATTTTTCTGGGATTTTGAACCAATAAAAGCATCCTTAATGTATTTATTAAGATGACAGGTTTTGATTACCAAGTACAGAAACCCCCCCCCTTCTCTCTCAAAAAAAAAAAAAATCCATGTAAATAATTTATTTTAGGAGCTCAACATAAAAAATTGTATTTTGCCATGTTTTTCTCCATCCATATTTCATGTACACTAAATTTCATTTACTTGTCAGAGGATCCATAGCGTACAATTTTAAAATCAAATGTAAGTCCAACCATCTAACTACATTTGGAAGTATATTGACCATCTAAAGACACAAAGTTCTAAGAAAAGCATAAAAGTAAAGCAAGATCGTTGGGTTAATCCTTCTCACCTCTCAGCAATGGAACGTGCCTTTTCAACATCTGCCACAGATAGCATGAATGCCATGTACTTTATCCATACAAAGCTGCTATTTGGAGAGGTCCTAATCAGCTTCTCAAACTCATCAGCATTCCTTGGAACACCTTTTTCTAGAAGTCTCTCCTCAGCAGCTTGAATTTCTTGTTCCCTGAATAGACAGATTTACCAAAATAAAACTCAACAACAGGACACCACGCCAGAAAGGAAACTAACAGCTACCAGCTGGTGTTACTCATCAAACAACTCAAAACAGAAATGCATTTTGGAAATATAGACTGCTGGGTGACATCATTACCTCTCCTCCTTTGCTTTCTTCTTTTCACGTTTCTTGCTTTTTTCATCCATAATATCTGCAGCACTGGGATTCTCATGATCTTGATTAACTACATTTTCCATATCTAAGTTTTCAATTTCATCCAAAGGAACATCAAGTGGTCGTATTGAAGCCCTTGATTCCAGTTTACCAAGAACCGAAAGCTTTTCATTGTCGGACTTAATATCAAAATCATCAATCCCTGGAAAAATTATTGCCCCAGTGCCTTCAAAAACATGATTTTCCTCAATAGCAGAACTAGTCCCATGTTCTGAAGGTTTTTGATCATTTGTTGTATCACCAGTGAAATATGAATTCTTCATCCCTAGAGCAATGCGGTGTCTTTCCTTATCGACCTGAAAAAGTCAGAAAACATAGAATCAATGTCGCAGATTGTACTGTGTGCGTATTCCTTGATGAACATGATCTTCTACCCAAGCCACCCACGTTACATACAGAGAGTACTATGCATCTCCCGATAGGCAGTGAATGGAAATATAATGCCTGGATTAAGTACATCATTTTGGCTCGCTAGCCAGACTTCAATATAACAAACCCATCATTTTGATAGTTTGATGTTCATAAAAGTTAAATTACAGAAACTAAATGATAATGGCTGACCATTGCAAAGCAGATTCCAGATTTGTATTTTTTTTTTTAACTGTCCTCTTTACCATCATAAAAGATGTCCTTGTTACCATTCTAAAATAGGACATTCCCTCAAAACTAAGCGAGTGTTTCTGCATATCCACTGATCGTATTTTAAGAGAAATGGTTAAAATTCCTGTAACTCCAAACTCTATACAATATTATTGCATTTACATTCAAAACCTTTACTCCAAATTCTAAAATGTGTTTCTGCATCTCCATTGATTTTAAGAGAAATGGTTAAAGTACCTGTAACTCCAAATTCTAAGCAATACTATTGCAATTACCTTCAAAACTTTTGCTCTGACCACCTCCCCAGCTTTGTATTTTGTTTCAATGTTGTCTATGTGCTCATCAGAAAGCTCTGAGACATGGCATAACCCAACCTGCAAAAATCACACAACAAAAGAATTAAACATACCTAACTGCTTAAGTTTAAATCAAGACCTACCACCTAAAGAAAATCTTTCTTTGCAGCATTATTCTTGATAGAATAAGTTCAATGTAAGCAGCAAAGTCAAACGAGCAAAATGGAACTCCATAAGATGAGGTGCATCATTTTTAATTTGAGCTCCCAATTTAGGTGAACGTCAGCGATTATGTCATTAAGAGGACTAAACGCATCCAAGTTTGTAGAGGTATGTTTTCTACGGGCAACATGGTAAGCCACTTTTCCTTTGGTTTTCTTGTTCTAAGAATGATCCAAGTTTACAAAGGCCCAAAACAAAATTACAAGATTAGCAAATGAAATGAGTGACAATTAGGACAGTTACTACAGAAAATGAGGTGCAGAAGAAGCCTAGGAAATTTGACAATGATAGAACGGAACTAAAACTGTAAAAAGGATGAGGCATACATGCTGGTTGGTTTCCCAATAAAAGACACTTCGACTCCAAAAGCATACTAGTGGCTCATCACATTAGTCAAAACTACAAAACAATTATAAGCTTTTAACATCGATAAAACAAGAAAGCCTGAATGGCAATTTACCAGATTTGTGTCATCAATGGTAACAAACAAACCATATGACTCAATGCGCTTAATTCTTCCAGAAATGAAATCTCCAACAGTGAGCTTATTCAAAGAATTTACGTCCAACTTTGAGACACTGACTGTGTTGGATGTCTTAAGAGTAACTTCAACTTGCTTGGACAATGGTTCGACAGATATCACCCTGCAGTCAATCAGTGACTGAGTACTTGGTCATTACCACTAGCCATAGAAAGCATTGAACTCTTTTGAGTACATACCTGCCAGTGACAAGTTTCCCAACTGGAAATTCTTTCTCTGGATTCTCAACGAAACCTTCTGACAAATTTGACAAGAGGATTTTTGCGTCAACCTTCCAAGAAATCATGATAAAACATCCTCTTGAAGTAACATTTTTAACATAGCCCTAAAACAGCCATGAGAAGAAAAGATGTCAAAATAACTGAGGAATTCTGCCAGCATTATTTATAAAATCATATTGCATGACAGTGACAATGGCACTTACAAGAAGTAGGATGCAAATATTGCATACTAGAGTGCTTAGATAAAAAAAAATTAAACCAGTTTATAAGATACTCAAAACAACTAAAAGAACAAGTTATTCATACTTCCAGTGATTCTAAGAAGTAACTTTATCTAGATCAACTAGGTTAAGAGCATAATTGAGCTTCAATAAGTCCAAGGTCCAAGGACACTTCAAAAGGATACATATTGAAAAGATTGAAATTCACCAGGAAACCAAAAAGAAGAAAACTTCTATAACATGAACTGTGTCATTCATAGACATCAGAGTGTTGTGTGTCAGAAGAATGACAGGACCTGGACTAGATTTAGATTAGACAGCTACCAATAAAGTGATAGGAAATACAGGCCAATCCACAAATCAAAGGTTTACTAGGAACCAAACATAGTAAAATAAGGGATCATCTTTAATGGATATAGTTTAACACCAAACCTGAAACTAATAATTGTCCTACAAAATCCTCCCTCTACAGTGAGCTCAAAGCCTTATATAGTGGAGCATATGTAGCACATAACATTAATTGACGTTACTTCACTATGAAGTCATTTCCTAGGTTACATAAGATTGCCATTCAACAACATGGCTGTGATGGGGTCCAGGGTACACCAGTAACTAAAGCTTGAAACAGTCAAATTTAAAAAACTATTCGTGGTTCTTAATGGGTCAAAATTTTGTCAGCTGTCTAATTGGAATTGGGCTTGTAAACATCTCTTGTTGGCTTTTTGGGTTTCATACCGTGCATGAACTGGTTTCCTTTCTTGTGAAGTTTAAGTTGAAATGCATCTCTATCAGGTGAAGTTAAGGACAGAAAAATTGCTCCAAGTTACCAAAATTGATCTCAATTCATAAAGAGCACCAACAGCATCCAGTACCTTTACAACCATGTCTGGTTTAAGATCTTCAATATTCTCCACACGTGGACTGATGGAGTTCCTTGTTATAAGCATAATACAAAAGAAATAAGGTAAGATCCAGACTGAATTCAGAAAGAGAAATAGCAGAGTTTTCTGTAACACTTAAATGATAAAAAGTTGAAGCAGATACATATGAAGACAGGAGAAATATACTGAGCTAATCCAAAATTTCAATATAGAAGTAAAGTCCAAACAAGCACGTCATTTCAGAAGGGTTCCAGAAAGAGCTTATAAATTATATAAGCTTTCTCGGTTTTACACAAAAACTATCATGTATCTGCATGAGATATCGCTCACAGTTTTACCTGATAACCTTATACACCTTTTTTAACTGTTTTAATAGTCCGTATGCTTGAAGTATCCAAGGATCAATTGTAAACCAGGAAAGTCGACAGAACACTTGATAAAAAAATAATGCCATACCTTCATCACTTTGTGGTCATTCTTTTAAAGGTTATTTATTTATTTATTTTTTTGGGTAAGAGGAGGTTAATTACAATAAAACACTGCAAGTTTAGTTTGTTTTGCACTTCAGTCCTTAGTGTTAGATTTCTCAGGGTTTTGCACAAGATGGTTAATTGCAGTAAACCCCTAACGGATTAAGCTTGTTTCCACATTAGTCCCCTCATAAGTTGTGTCCTTTTAGAACCTTGCACTGACGACTGACACTGGTGCCATCAATACTTGCAAAAAGACAGGTATGCTCCAAAATCAAAATTCTAAGCCCAACTTATGCCTCGTTCAATTTTTATCCAAAAAATTTGTAAAACAAGTACTATAGTATTATTAAAGCCAGCTCATTTAAATTATAAAAATTTGGGTTATTCATATTTTACACTGAGGCAACAATTCAATTATCAATCTTGCATAAGATTTGGGTTCAATTTTAATGAATTTGACAGTGTATTGCTGAATTACAGCTGCAATTTTAAGCAGTTCAAGATGATTTGCAGGGAAGTTAAAGGTCACGACCAGATTGTACATTGCAAGGTAGAGAAAGAAACAGGGGGGAACAAAAAAGAAAGAAAAGAAGACCAAAGAGAGAAGTGCAGGATGTATGGATAACAGATGGCTATGGGTTTCACACAATCAAAATAAACTCAGCATTCTGGTGTTCATTCCTTTCAAAATAAATATGCTTTCACATGGACTAAGATATGAGAAAAAGTCAACAGAAAATATCAACAATGTGTTAGGGGCATCCTTTTCTTTTCAGTTATTTTAACAACTCAATTATCTTGAACAATGATCAAAGGGGTTAATTAACACAAAAGTAAGGTAAGGACAAAGGTGAAAAACAAAATAAACTTTAAAAAAGTTTACCATCAATAACCCCTTTCATCCAGGGGTAACAAACCCTTACTGGACTTTTTAATGGTCTAATGGCTTATGCGTACTAAAGGAAAGGGTCAAGTGACAAAAGTGTCAACAATAAGGACCAAAATGCAAAACAAATTAAAGGGGATCACTGTAACTAGCCTTCTTTTATTTAAGCCATTAATTTATACAAATTGAATTATCGTGCTTAGTCTTGTCCTCACTAAAAAATTGGGTAACTGAAGATTGTCTGTCAAATCAAAGACTGCGCATTTGTCCATGTCCGATTCCATCACTACCTACTAGACTGCTTCCAAATTGGTCAACCACCACCCAAACTGCACCATCTTTTATTTCATTGATGCTCATCAACCAACAACTTCACTTTCCAAGATGAGCTTTGACGTATGGCAACACAAAAAGAAATATACTACATAAAAAATAAAACTAACAACTTGAGATAAAATTATCCATTTAAAATCAGATAACAAAACATGCTCCAGAAAGTTATGAAAATCATCTAAAAAAGGAAATATTACAACCAAAATGTAATCTATAATAAGATCTGGTCTACATTTGACAAGTCAAATAAGGAGAATCTGGTATAGCCCAGTGGTTAAGCGTCTTTCTTTGTCATCTTAGAAGAGTTTGGATCCTTACCCACTCCCCATTCCAATTTTGTCCTTACAATCCAACCACCCTCCCCGTCCCCCACCCGCCCACCAAAAATAAAAAATAAAAATAAAAAGTCAAACAGTCAGGAAGATCTTCAATAGGTCTTTACACTGTTATTTAATGCAGGGATCCTTACGACAGGTAACTAAAGAAGTAATAGCAGATGGTAAATTTTCAACAAGTATGCCTTCAAGTATAATTCTTGCTACAGAAAGCAAAAGGACAACATATAAGAATGAATAATTGGGAAAGTGTCACAAATTAGCTAAGATCTATAAAATTATCAAGGGAGTGCGCTAATATCTGAAATCTTGTTACTTACATGCCAGGGTAGAGATCAGCAAACTTTCCATGACCCTAAATCATCTGATGTGAACCGTAGTGACAGATCAACATGTAGAGTGCCCCTTAAAGAATGGGAAATTTCAAGGACTTTGCATTTGACAAATTGACCCTCCTGATATCCAGTAAGTGGATCTGAGACCCATGCCTTGCTCAATTCAGTAAAATGAACCTTACCATAGAGATGCTGATCAATTTGAACATGTACACCACCAACACCAGGAAGGATTTTAGATATTCTACCACCCACAAAACCACCTACACTAATATGGCATGCTTTATTGCCATTTAAAGGACTAGCAGAACAACCATCACTCAGGCTACAAGTGCGGTCTACATGAGCGAGAGTTGGGTGCAGGATGATGCGTAACAACCTTTTCTCCTTATCTGCTTTTATGACATATCCTGAAAGAGCCTTGCCTATGTAAAAGTGCTTCTCGAACTTTTCAAGTTCAGTAGGCTCAGATGCACTATCCAAAATATACAATTGTGCCCTAACATCTCGAGATACAGCCACCCAGGCCCATTCCTTGTCCACTTTATAAACAAACCCAGAAACTCTTCTACCAATAGGGTAATCAAAATCTTCTACCAGAAGCCCATCTTCTACTTTACCAGCACCTGGGTTAGAAAGAAGTTAGATCAAGTATATTGGAGGAACTGCAATTAAAACAAACTATTTAAATGATCCATGACTGCAAACATTACTACTTAGATAAACCATGAGCTCCATTCATACAATACTTTGTGTTATTAAGATTTACCTAATGACAAAAACTGTAATCACTACCCTGCCTAACTAAGCAATAACTTTTCATCTATGTTCTTTTTGGTCTAAAAAATGAACTTCTCAAATTGCAGCAGGTGTGCTTTGCCAAACTAATTAAAAATTCTTTGACTATGAATAATACTCCCTTTGTCCATACTGAATGGCAACTTTGTGAGAGCTTTTATACCATAACGTCATTTAATCAAATAGGTCACAACCTCTTTTATAAGGTAAAATGAAATAGTTTTTTCAACCTATATTTGATAGAAGTCAACACTCTACGAAGGAAGTACCAAGGTGGGATATCTGTGATTAAATATTTGTACTATTGCAAAACCAACAAATACATGCAGTCCACCAAAGAGTGGCTGTTACCAAGCAACGAGTGTTTTAGGGACAATTCCCATTGATAGCTTCTGTTACGATTACACTTCGAGACAATCCTTGCGTTGACTGTCTGCCCAACCCTGAGGCTGTTGAAGGGATCTTCAGCAAGATTATCATCTGTAGCCTGTAAACAAAATGGCCAAAGTTGTTCATTTTATGTAGGTAGCAGAAAAAGATTACAAAGCTAAATTTAGATTATACTCCACATATCCTGAAAGCGATTGCGCATAATTTCTCTCTATATACCTCGGTAATGTGTACCCTCCCATGAAAAGCAGAACCAAATTTCACTCGTAGTTCAAGAGGCTTAATTGCAGTAATCTGAGGCAACAAGACATATGTCAGTTCTAATGATCGAATGGATAACTGCTTCTTCAGTCCCAAAAGTCCTCAGATTACATCCTTACCTCTCCCTGAACAAGAGAACCAACATCAATGTTGGCCTTCCTTTTTGCGCGCTTCGAAGCAGATGAATCCACAACCTCATTCATAGATTTAAGCAGTAGTAGCAACCTTCCACCTGTTGATGGACTTGGGAGTTCAGCAACAGTGGCTATGACACTGCAGCAAGTAAACAAACGTCACTTTTCAAACAACTAGAAAATAAAAACTGAACTGAACTGACACCATAGACATCGACTTAATTTATCAAATAGTAATTTTCATTGATATAACTATTACAGTTTATTTCTAGGATTTTTAACTGCTCAATAGCAATCTACCCTCAGGCAATTTAGACAAGTACGATTATCAGAGTTCAAAATATCTTATTTATTTTGTACTGAATTTCTCTGATGCCTTACACAAGTTAGTAACTAAAATTAGAATTAAATATCCATTTGTCCATGTGAAAATTCAATTGCACAGATTCGCACTGTGGTTCTCCCTTCAACAAATAAAAAGTTTCAGTTAATATTTCTTTACCTTGACACGAAGATTGTACAGAGCCATCTCGAATTACAATCCATGAGCCGTATGAAATCATAACTCACTTGTTTGCACTAATATTCTTCAGGTAACTTGTAAAAGGGCTGTATAAGATTCTAAAAGGGCTACAAGTTATGAATATTTCCTCCACAGAACAAATGACATTCCTTAAATATGAAATAGGTATTTTAACTAAATACTACAATCACCCACAACTAGAAGATTGTCCAGGATATACATCTATGTTGCAGCTAAGAATACCAACAAGACAGGCTATCAAGCTGATAAGATTCTCTTATGAATACAAGAGGAAAGGGGGAAAAAGAAAACATAAAAAATTAATTAATCCTCAAGTACCAACAGTAGCATTACTGGCACAATGTTTACCATCCAAATTTACTGCCTCGGACAAGAACAGAAACAATTTGACTTTTTGGTTAAAACCTAGTTAAGCCCTTAAATGGAACTCCAGTAAAATTACTTCCTAGTTCCAAGTAGAGCATGCAACTATGAAATATGGCGCAATCCTCTCTATGGAAAGAAGATAAGGAGTTCAACTTCATTGAATGCTCCTAGAAACCTATAGAACTCACATCAAAGACTAAATTGCATAATGTAACCAAGCTGATATCTCTCCCAACTTTTAGAAGTATGTCCACGTATAAGCTCCTTAACCTGACCTAGACTAAGACTTATCTCCTCCACAAAGATAACATTCCATTGCTGATGCTTATCTAGATGTCATAGAAGGTTCCTACTTTGAATCTGAGAAAGGACATAAAAACTCCTTTCGTGCAAGGTGCATATCTACCTTGCCTGTTCAATCCATCCCAAAATAATATCCTTTTCCATGAATAGAAACCTATAAACACAAACTATTACTTCTCTTCGAGTACTTCATAGATAAAATATCAATAAACTTGATATAAAACTTTATACACAAAAATATGTAGTGCCAGCACATGGTCCCAACACTATCCTCAAATTTCAACTAAAAATACGGTGGAAATAACATATTCCTATGTCCTTCAACTACTATATATTTAAATTCTCAACTTTTTGTAAAGCTTGTGCCATACCATCCATACATCAATTTGGGACTGAAATAGTAGCAAATGCCAGAAATAAGTAGCGAATGGAAAATTTTAAGTAAAATTTTTTTTTCCCTTCAAATAAATTATACATAAATATCTACAAACTTTAAATAAAAACTCTATACACAAAAGTATGCAGTGGCAGCACATGGTGCCATCCGTGTCATCAAATTTCAACTAAAAATACAGTGGGACCAGAATTTTCCTATCTTCTTAAACTACTCTATATCCTCAACTCTTCGTAGAACTTGAGCCCAATCAAACTAAAACACCTATTTGGGACTGAGATAGTTACTTAAAACCAAACTTAAGTGAACACAGATATAGCAAACCTATCTAAATACCCTTCATGACTCAAAATGCTTGAGCTTAGCTCTTTCCTCCCTCTCCCCCCCCCTCCTCCCTCTCCCATTCTATATTCAACTGTATGTCCAGTATGTCACAGCTGCATGGCCAGAATTGGGTTCAAAAACTATTGCACTAGATGACATTTTTTCCAAAAGAAACTCCTTATAATTAGGCCACACTCCAAAGATATCTGCATGTGAGGTTCCCAAGTCCTTTCCGCTCCATTTGGAGTTTTTCACCTTATTAGAATAAATTTATGTAACACTCAACAAACAGTAACAATCTTACTGCATCATTTACACTGCAGATTCAATGACTAGGCAAAAAATAACTCCTGCAAATTTTTTCAAGCTTTATTCTTTTTATCACCATGTAACATGCAAAAATAGTCATGGAATCAACATAAAAAGAAGAGACACCACAGAACACTATATTACCTCTGCCCATTAACAAACTGTTTCCGAGGAAGCCTTTGAGTATTGTAATCAGCAAGTGAGGCATAACCCAAAGCAAAATTATGTGTAGGTATTGACAGAACCTGTTAGATGAAGCAAACCCCATGAGGGACAATAATTTTGGTTAATATACATATGTGCAGAATGCAAGATATTTTCCCCCTCCCCCCCCCCCAAAAAAAGGAACAATAGCAAATTGCCAAGAGTAATTCATTTTGCCCCTTTGACTATTCAAAAACTCAAATTCTTCTATTTGGAAACTTCAAACTACAAGTTTAGCCAATTAAGATTTCAAAGGTATTTCTTTAGCAACACATTAGAGTACATAAATATAAAAATGTGTTGAACAAAAACTGGTCTCCAAATGGATACCCAATATAAAAAGCCAAAAGGAAAACAAACTGGCCCAATAAAAGTACACAATGAAAGGAAAGAAGTTCTAAAACTTGCCAAGTATTCCTCTTTCACAATCTCAACTTGAGTATGAACAGTTTGATTCAGATCCAACCCTTTATGTGTTTCCCTTCTGCGTTTCTGCAATGTATAAAATAAGGTCAGACCTGGAGTGAAAAATGAGACCATGTTGGTGTCTCAACTGCACAAAGATGTAAACAGGAAATTTATCTTCCGGACCAAATCCTTGGAAGCTATGTTGCCTGGACTCTTCACCTTGCCCTGTCATACCTGTAATACCCGTTTCCAACACTTTCATTTTGCACTAGAATAGCCATGTAGGCAGGACTCTAGTGCCTGAGTCCAGGTAACATAGCTTGGAAGTACTTCTCGACAATAGATTATTTGGCAATTAAACTAACAGACAGATTATTTGGCAATGATCATGCAGAAAAGCCATCTATACTCCCCATTAATTCCTTTCTTTGACCGTCTCTTCAGAAAAGATGTGCAAACAGATCAAAGCTGAGCATTTTAAACAACCTTTTTAACAGAGTGCACACTGGAACCCTCACGTTTTGACCTTTCAACAAACTGTGGTTTCAATGACAAATCCAACAGCCGCTCACTCTTTGATATATCAAGAACTGCAGCTTGAACAGTTGTACCAAAATCCACTGCGATGCCATCCACTGAAAATACTCTAAATTAGATGACAGAACTAAAGCCAAAAGTCAACAAATAAGAAGGAAAAAATTGGTCATCTATCACTGGTGAATGCAGACTTACACTGGTACTGGGAAATGAAGCCAAAAATGTCTTTGTACTTCTCAAAGCTGATAACCACACCAAACTCCTTTTTTTCATTAACTTTTCCTTCAACTATACTTCCAACTTGGAATTCGTCAACCCAATCTAATTCACTGTTGTCAGAGTCCAGCAATTGCAGTTTGGATATCTGAGTCAGAAAGTAACAAGTAAGATGATAAGTAAGAGTTTGTGTACATGGAAATATAAAGGTCACCACCAGGAAAGAGACAAGAACACTTTGTGCATAAATAAGGAAAAACTTCTGTTTCAAGTCCAAACAAGCGGATTTGTTTATAGTCAACATCTTGGGTAATAGCAAATACTACAAAATTGTAACTTGAAAGCCTGCTTGCAGCCATTTTCAATTAACATTATGTCAACATGGTTTGCCCCTCTTTATATTTCATTGTGGTACAGAAAAACTTTGACAGACGGAACCAGCAAGATTGCAAATCCAGAATAAGAATTCCCTGTAGAATCACACATTTCCTAAAGCTGTGAATCACACAAGAAATGAAACAAAAGAAGAAAGCCTTTCAGTCTGACAGGAATGCCTTACTCTTTACAATGGTAAGAAAATCCAACAACTATGGCTAATTCAACATCAACTATTTGACCAGAAATAGAAAAGTCGAACCCAAACAATGAACCTCTTCTCCAACATACTACAAACTATGAGCTAGTATACTTTGAATTGGCTTCAAACTCCAGTTCAAGTAAATACGATATTCACAGAAGACCTCAGTTACACAGCAGACAACAGCACAGAACAGAGCAACTACATGGCTTCTCCCCCTCATACTCCACTCATAGTTCAAAATCTTAAAGACATATTGCTATTAAGTAAGAACAAAGCAAATTGAACAGCTCCCCTGATCAGATGAAAAGTTCAACCAGTGAACCACAATTCCCCTCCTCTCCATCCACTTTAGCAATTGTTTCACTTAGTCAAGGTTCTTCTTCATCAAGCAAGGTTGAAGAAAACCTCTTTTCAAGTCCTTCATTCAAAAGATAGAGAGTTCCAAGGGCCACAAAAACAGCAGGAAATTCCTTTAGAACAAGATACAGCCTCTCAACAACTTCACAAGGAAAGAGGGACAATAATTTGGCACAGCCAATTTGCTTGCATATAACAAACATTTATTGACATCTGGAAGCTGGTAAGGCCCATATTCTGGGAACTGGTAATTCCTGCTAGTGCTTCCTAGTGTTGGAGGAGAACTTTGAATTAAGACCTTGGAAAAACCTCCTATTAACTATAATGATATTTAGAATGATACTTAGGCACCCAGTGGGTGCTCTGCTGGATGTATTTTATCCTCAAACTGGTCAAATCTTTTGGAAGCACTCTGTCAGATACTCCAGATTCTGTCTTGCCTAAAGTTCATATGGACGGAAAAGTTGCTGAAGGTTCACATGGATGGGAAGTTGCTGACCTAATTGCAGCTACTTCAGATCATTTCTTGCCCAAAGTTCACATGGATGATCCAGCAAACAGTTAGTAGGTATGCAGTAACTTTGCAAGGTAATCCAGAAGTTTGGTGGGACAAACTGGTTTGGGGCAAGAAAACAGTAACTAGACTTGCTGATATACTATGGGTTGCTTGTAAAGGTAGATCGGCAACAAATGACAGATTGCAGAAATGGGGAGCACGTACCCAACCTCAATTGTGAGCAATTGGATCGTCTTTTGAATGCTGTTATCCTGCTTAGATTTGGATGCAAGTGTAGGCAATGGACTCTACCTATAAAGCTGCATATCTTTGAAGAATGAACTTCAATGACTAGTTGTACACTGTATACAACAACCTTTAGCTGGACAGATGTCCTTAGCAGCAACAGTATTTCATCTATGGAGGGCAGGAACCAAGGATATTTGCTTAAAAAAGAACACCAATAAACTTTCTGCAATGTCCTATCAATGATGTCAAGTCTTGCAATTTGGAGGGGTGTGAATAGAAGGTGAATAGGCAGCTGGTATTTGCTTGGAATACGGAGCACAAGATATTCACCGCTATGTAGCAGCCTCTGTACCTTTTCAGTTTTCTTGTAGTTTTTTGTTTTGAGAACTTTTAACAATATGCCCTATTATGTTTCTCAACTCCCCACCCTCCCCCCCCAAAAAAAAAGGAATTTCTTATTTTACTAAAAAATTTTTTGAGGATGCGAAAACAAGTCTTAGATTAACAATTTTCTACAGCTCTGAACACAATTAAGAGCAAATTGAGGTCTAAAAATCAAACAGTTTTACTAAATTTGATTTTAAAATACTGGGTAACCAAAAAAGATGTGCAAATTAAGGAAATAGAACTATTGATAACTAAAGGAAGCTTACGACTGTGCCCATATTCAAAACCAAATTAAACAAAGCAGGTATTTAACATAATAACAATTGAAACTTTCCCCTTATTCAGAATCACTTGCAGGGCTTCAAACCCATAGTTATAATATTATAGAGTAAGGAGACAATCTAAATCTCATTTAGTGTGATACGTCACAAGGTACCTTGTCTTCCAAAAGAAAGTACTCTCGAATAAAGGATGCATCTGTCGAGGAACACAACAATTGCTTTAATGCAAGTGTTATTCTATTTGTTTCACTATTAACCTGGAGAAGCAAAGGAAACGGTGTACTCAAAGTTACTATATTTTTGTAGAAGATTCAAAGTAATTTTCGAAGGAAAAATATTAATAGAAAATCTTGACTTACATCAACTACATTACAGCGAACAGATTGACCAATGCTAAAGACTTCAGAAACATCAGATCTCCTGTCATCTACTGCCTTCAACCAAAGACAAATGATAGCTCTAAGCAGCATAACCAAAATATTAAAAGCACATACATTCAGAAGAGCAAATAAGAGGATGTTAATACCTTACTTTTTGGGGCAAAACCAGTCAAACGCCCAACAAAGCGAACAAAGCAACCGGCTTCAATTAGATTACACACATATCCCTGAATGCAGATATCACCCCGGTGAGGCGCAAGAAAAACCAGAAAGCCATAATACAACTCATCAAGAAGGCACACATTCTTACATTCCCTTCCATTGTGCATCATACCATAATATCTATTCTTATTTGTTTAGTCGCTATAGAAACAACAGAATATAGATTCCACTTGCAGAAGGCCCAGCTAAATTAGTCCACTAAAGACAGAAATATCTTACATGGACTACTGAATGAGGGCAAACTTGCTTGATATCCAAAGGAAGCTCTTGGGCAGAATTCACAAGTGAATACTTAGCAGTGAGTATAAGATTGCTGCCTTCAATATCTAACACAATCCAAATGAAAAGCTGTTAGTATGACTTTCCTGTCTCCAATAGCTACAAAATCAAACCAATTTTCAGGTTTTAAAACATGTAATCCGGTCATAAAAGCTGAAGTTGATCACTGCCACAAGAAGAAAACATAACATATAGAATCTGAGTCATAAGGGGAAAACACATAGTTGATCAACTTATGCAAAGTACATAAGTTTAACTTATGCCAGATACAAAAGATCGTGAATTATGTTATTGAAGATACAAATTACTCAACTGTCAACAGGTAGAAGTTGATGGATTTAGTACTCATCTGATTCAGTTTTTGCTATACCAAATCCCCCCCCCCCCCAAAAAAACAAAAAACTACGGAATGAAAATCTTAAATTCAAGTATGTTTTCTGCAAATAGATGCTTTATTTTGTACCCTTTGCATTGTTTTAAAAAAAAAAAAAAAAAAAAAAGAGTTGTGTATTCTCCGCGTAAGCGTGAAAGATAATAACTATCACGACAATATGTAAAGGTAGGCATTTTGGTATCCAATGTTCCAAAAGGCAAGGTAGCCACCTTGATATGATAAAATTCAATCTCTATGTGCTACAAAGCAAGCAGAAATTGCTAATAGAGGCTGTAAACAATAACAACGGAGGGAAAAAATATAGAGAAAAGAAAAGAATTTTCACAAGCCCAGGGTGCTAGTGAAATGTTAATTACCAAACAAAAGAGTATAAAAACTTATGTGAATGCTCATAAGTATAAAAATTTTTCTATATTGCTATACGAATGCATGTAGAAAAACATAAAAAATGGAGAGGATCTCCATGAACTCATGGGGACACAGACTACGTTTTTCATGTCAAAAACATTCCACTGACAGTTCACAGAAACTTGATACAGTTATTAACATCATCAGAAAAAGAGAACCATTAACTCAAATACCATCAAAAACTAGAAGGAGATAATGAGAGAGTCATGAATATAGCATGCATTATGAGTTGTAAAAGGAGAAATACAAAGTACCAAGAACCAAAAGCTTGTCAAACTGGTGTCCAGGTTTCAGAACTGATTTCAGCAATGCACCAAGCCCTGTAAGGCAAGAAAACTATCATATGCCCCCCCAAAAAAAAAAATGAAGCAAACAGTAAAAACCAAAAAGATACTAGAACAAGTGCACCTGGAAAAAAAATCAAGAAAGAGAAAATGCGCACCTTGGTGGTCCGATAAATGTTCAGGAGAGATAGTACCCTTAATGTGACTTTTGGAGTTAACACAAACTACAACAGCGTGAGGAGTTACTTGCTCAACAACTCCAGAGACAAGGCTTCCAAGACTCATCATATCATCTTCAGCAATCCTATCAATATATCAGACAACAATTACCAAACAACTAGATCCAACCAAAAGAAAGCAAGAGAAATACTTTATTTGTAGGATGAGATCAACATCAAAAGAAAGCAATGCCAGCCAAATAACCAAAACCCAGCAGACCCAAATAATGATGACAATGTAAAATGCAGGTTGGCTGGAAGAGTTTATATTCAAAGGTCCAACTCCAAATTCTTTTGACATCTCTATTTTCTAATAGAGTGGTAAAAGCTTAAAACCAACAATGACCAAGTTGTAAATGCACATCATAAATCAGCTCCAGACAATATATTGGACTCTTAATGAAGTGAGTAAATGACAAACATCCATCAATTTTCTTTAGGACCAAAATTTAAAAACCTTGTTTTCTTTGCAGTGAAACTAAGGTTGATTCTCCTTGAGGCAGGTACAGAGCTAGTCACTCTACATTTCACAACCTGCTCAACGTGATATACTGAACTTATGTCACATCCTGGATCCAACCCAAGTTCAGATCTGCACAAAGGATAGAGTTAATTGTTAATGTTCCTCATCATGATATTAGGGGGAAAAAAGGTACCATATTATGGGTGCTTCTGTACATTTTCTTTTTCTTCCTTTTATTTCTAATAAGCTAGAAGAAAAGCAAAGTTCGAATGGATAAAGAAGAAAAGATTCAAAAGTACAGGCATCTACATGGCATTCTCACATGTGCATGCCGCATGCATCAGTACAAGTCATATTAAACAAGAAGAAAAGAAAAGAGAATTGCATCATGTTGAGGCATCGTATAACAACTTCAGGAAATATTAGAACATCTTAGTAAGTCAATGGTTGAAACACAAAACTGGGCTGTCCAAATTTCCCACATTTCAATGAATTTTGCCCCAAACATAACTTGGTGCCAGTCATTGAGTAAATGTAGCATTTAAAATTATTATGACTTCTCACTATCAATATAACTAATTGTTAAAAGGCAGTTGCTTCAACTCATCAACAATCTTAAAATGATACAACCTTGACTTTCAAACTGATAGCTACACCTAAGTGCATGGAGAGTAAATAACCTCGAATAAAATAAACTGAAGATATCCAAATAATAAGCAAAACTTAGCACAAGTAGAAGGATAATACAACACCACAAACATCTAAGCAATAAGTTTGACATTTCAGAAAAAGAAATACACTAGACAAAAGCACAACACACATCTCTCAACCTAGGAGATAATAGCAAATTAGACCACCAAGCAATGGTGTGAAGCAAGCAGCAAAGATAACTAACAAATGATAATACATCAAAGAAATCTCATCGATCAAAAGTTTCCAATGAAAATTTCCAGATAACATAGACAAACCTTGGTGCAAATCCTTGTACACCATTGTAAAAGCGAACAAAACATCCATGGTTCTCAATATTTGTTATCCATCCATGGGTTATTAGTCCTTCAATGGCATCAGCATATGAACTAAGAATTTCAAGCTTTGACTTCACCTGGTGGCATATAACAACAAAAGAGAAGATAGTTATAGTTATACACAGGAGTGGATCTGAACCAAGTTGGAACAAATCCTCACTTGTATCCAAAAAGAAGGCATACGAAGATTATCCTGTATGAGTGGATTAAGGCTTCACTGAGTCAAATGGTATCTTACATATCCATCTAGATGAAAAATTCTGCAGCATAATAGACTCGAGCAAACCATATATCATGAAATAAACCATAATATACAACAAAATATGCATGTGTAAGCCGCAAATGGCACTTGAACGTTGCACCTCAGTAGAAAAAACAAAACGCTAACCACCAAATCATAGAGGAAGGCCAATGTTTTTGTTGGGTTGCCCCGGGGCAGGAGAGGACAATGCAAAAGACAAGCAATGAAATGTGGCCAACTTCACGCGTAAAGATACAACAGTAAATTGGAACAAATTCAACGGTTCAGCAAAGTAATATAGAAACAGGAGAAATAATATCACAAAATCATGAATACAAGTACAAATAATTAATTGTCTCTCAATTAACTCATTACAAATAAATGTGTTCACTCAATATGAGAATGTGAAACAGTAACGAATAACACAAGAATTTATTCCATAAGAAAATAAGAATACTCATATACAGGAGCAAACATACTAGAGTTTTCTTGTGCGTAACAGTGATCCTCTTGGACTTGCAACCAAGAACACGGAAAACTAGTTCAGCTCCAACCTGTGGAAAAAGCTCAGAAGCTGGTAAGCATGAGGGAAAAAAAAGTCCTAATCAAGCACAATCAGCAATTAGTTGTGAACAAGCATCTAAAAAATGGCTTGGAGACAACCTGGAACTTTTTTCTAGGTTTTGTTATCTCAAACTCGGACATGTGTCGAAGAGGACAAAGTGCTTTCACACCGCTTCCAAGTTGCACAATGGCACCAAAGCTATCAACTGCAATTACTTTAGCCTTAACAACCATTCCTGGCTTGACATCCGAATGAGTAAAGACTGTCCCTTCAAAAGCACTAGTCTGCTCAAGAAAAGAGGAAAGGCAGCTTAACTGCAGTGGATGTTTAAATTACAGCTATATGCTCTTACTTCCTTTATATGAATAGGGATCAGTAAATCCACCCAAATCTGCTTATGTAAATAGTTGGAATTTGCTCACAAATTCCATTCAACTGCAATCAGAGGCAGCTGAATCATATACACATTATGAGAAAAAACTTGTTCTATTTTTCATAATCTAGGGTTCTGAAATTTCCATGGTGTTGGAATTTTCGTACTAAAGCCCATTTCATTATTCATTTGATCAAACTTCAACTGAAACAACTAGTCAAATAGTGAATATTCTCCTAGTTTGCACTCCAAATACTGTGCCGGTTATTAATACCAACATAAATTTCAACCAGAAAATAAATTTTGTTGAAACCTGGCAATTCTTATCCTCAAACATAAGTTATCCATGTCTAAAGTTTCAAATATCTATTTTAACTTGCAGTAATTTCCATATGAAAAATTAGGTGAGTAAAAAATACAAAACAATATACATGTCAAGAAAGAAGTGGCAGCAACCTTCAGAATCCCAATAGCAAGCCCTTCCAAATACCTAAGTCCAAGGACTCTAACTCGCACAAGACTTCCCTCTTTGAAAATTTTCTCTAGCTTCTTGACTTCCTTGTCAGCAACATCAGAAACCTGTAACCCCCAGAAATGCAAAACCCCAATAAGAGATACGCCTATGTCAAGAAATCGATTTTTGAACATGAATTTTTAGAAACGAACTTCATTCATAGCATTATTGATACAAGATATAATAAATCTCATACAGTCAAATAAACTTACACTAACATACGCAGGGGTTGCTACTGGAGAAGAGGGAATTTCGAGCAAAAGGCCCAAACCCCTGTCAATCCTGATTATTTTTGATCGATCAAAGATATCACCAGTTTGGACCAGCTGCATGCACATAAATTCACCATATTCAGGAAGGAATTAAATCACTAATCACTTGTGCACTCTGGAAGGGAGGGCCATCTTGATCCAAGAATAATGCACAAACAGCAGAAGCCTCATAAAAGGTAACAAGGTACATTATAGAATGTAAGAATAAAGAAAAAAAATTCAGTAGCATTAATGAACTAACAAACTAAGCTCTAGAAGTAAATGTAAAGTGCTACACTATGCATATTCTAGGTATAATCCATATAAAACCAAATTTCTTTTAGAGCATAATAAATTGCTAATAGTGTTGGATAATAGAACATCAGTATGACTGGAAAAACATCATTCTACCAAGAAACATAATAGTTTTCAAAAATTTAAAAGAAAAACCTGGGAGAAGGAAAATGAAACTACAATAGCACATTAAAATCCATTACACATACAAAATTTGCAGTAAATACTTTGTTAGCAGTTTCAGATAATAACTATAAATGGTCAATGTTCCAGCAAAAATAAAACAACCAAGTGACGGATGCAACAACTTACAAATACTACATACAAGCAGTTAACAGCTATATAAAATACAAGCACCTGCAGGTAATGTTGTGCTAAGAATGCCTTCTGCAGCTTGAAATAATTGAAAGAATATGAAGGACTACCAGAGATCAACTTACAGTGGGTGGAGCTCTATTATGAACTAGGTGAGGATTCAGAGTCAAACCAACAGCTCTAGTTGAAGGATCTATAAATAATATCCGAGCATTGACCTATACCAAGAGAAAAAGTACTTAATACAAGAAGTTTGTAATCTTTTTAGAATAGAAAACAACAGCAGAGAAACACAAAATAAGAAGAAACCAGTTTTCAGGTTATTTCACCACATGCCAAAAGAAGTTGTCTTTTTGGCTAAAAAGATCGGCACATGCCATAAAAGGCAATTAAAGAGTAAAGAAGAAATGGACATGTACACATATAAAGCGGCACCGTACTAATTACTTAACATTCAGGCAAAGAACCCACAGCAAGAAAGATAAATGACTTAAATCTGTGATGGGCTAATAGTGAAATTTTAAGGTACAAAACTTCTAGGAATCTTTCAACAAATTGTACTTGGAAAGCATTTACGTTAATTACCTTCTTGTTTTGAGTGTAGTGATCTTTCCAGTTAGCAGTGGGAAGAGTATCATTTAAATTAAATATATCTACCTGTAGAACAAATATAGATTGTCACAGATCAGAAAATCGCAAAGAAAGTCTTCTCATCAAGATATCAGATTTTATAGACAAAACTACTCTGCAAGACTTACAGTTCCTGTGAAGTATGTGAGGAATGATAACATGATGCCATTTTCAAGGCATGACCGAACACGAGCATCAACCATCATGCCTGGAACGAGAAGATCAATTGAGATACCCTTGAGATCCTTGGTCTGTATGGAGTGAAAAATTACAAGTTACACAACAAAATATCTGAGATAGCAAACACATGGAAATTTCAGTTTACAGCAACTATAAACTTACCACACATTTTGACACCATATCAGAATCAGAGCTCATGTACAGCAATTTTCGAGTTTTATCAATGCTTTTAACAACCCCTTGAATAAGCTGCCCAACTTTCACTTCTGTGTCCTTTCTCTCTGTCATAAAGATATTAAAAAAAGGGGCAATTTCACACTCTGTTCACGTGTGTTTCCAAACACTAATAGAGGGTTTGCTTTCTTGTTAAAACAGTCAATTACGCAGTGAAGGCCCCGAATTCTATAGCACTCAGACATCTAAATATGATTTCAGCAAACCACTCGACAACAGAGAAAGAATCCAAGGGGAATACTTCAATAACATCAATTAGGATTTCTGATGCAAATGCTGATAAAATATATGCCTCTGCTGTACCCAAATTCTCACCCTCTCAGATATCCATGGAGACTGATATAACTGAAATGGAATTAATATGCTGGAATGAAAAGTTTCACACTAATTTTCTATCAAAAGTACAATTGATATCATTAGTTTCTGACACAAAGCAGATCTTTTTGAAAGAACCAATATATGTCTGCATGATGGTCTAGCGTACACAAGCCAAATTGTAGAAGCAAACTGTATTTTTTATCAGGACTGACTTGCCACTGACTTCTACACAAAGTTCAGCAGCATTAAAGGATTTTTTTTTTGTGGGTTTTTTTTTTGGGGCTAAAGAAAAGTGAAAAGAGATTTAGTCAAACATTAGTGGTCTCCAGTTTACCCGATTGGTGGCTTTTGGGCATGAATCCAGTGAAGGAACGAAATCCAAAATCAAGTGTATAACCATGGTCTTCAATGCTTTTTATGTATGCACTAAGAACCTGCACATCACACAGGAAGAGAAATATTAAATCTTTGGCATTTACGGCACAGAATCAGTGGAGGGATATAATATTGTCAAAGTGATCAAACGTGAAAGACTGCCTCTAACATAAACCAGACTGGATATGTTAATGTAGCCAGAGAAAGAATTTCCAACACAAACATGCATGGAAAAAGAATGCAAGCACTCAAAAGTTGGGATTGGCAAATAAAATTCGAGCTTCCCACACAAAACATCCATTGGAGTTAGATGTATAATAATGCTTATGCCAAGAAGACTGTTAGATGTCATTTTATATTGGAGAAATCAGGGGAGTTAGATGTGAATATAGGGAAATTATATTGGGAACTGAACGTTCATTTTTTGAGCAATTTGGAATATAAGGAAAGAATAACTTTTCAGAGACTGGAAGAGATTATTCCCACCTGCATAGACTCTTGGGTGGATTTTTTTTTTTTCCATCTAAACTCATCTTATAATTGTATAGACATGGTAGAAGGGGGACAAGTTCTGAGTAAAAGAATCATTTACTGTTAGACTGAAACAACTGCTTATTTTGTCAATTGAAAAAGGTTAGATCTTCACATGCCTGTAATCTTGTTTAACTGACAGCCTGATCAGGAAGAAATAGTCATACCAGAATTCCTAATCCATCATTCAAATTAATCGCCATGTATTTTGTTCGATAAAATCCCAGCAATGTCATCAATTAGCAATGCTACTTCGAAGACCATCATCTACTGAAAGGCCATAAATGAAGTCCAAGAATCTGACAATTTGAGCTTACTACAGTCAACTGAGAGTGCATAAATTGACTCCAAAAATTACTTTAACCACGTCAAGTCACATGCTCAAAAACTTCCAAACTTTTGAAAAGCATATGCATGCTAAGAATAATTGAAAAGATGGAAATAGGGAAGGTACTGCAAAATATTGGTGATAACTGGAGAAACTGAATGCCATAAAAGAGCAACTAAAAGCTCAAATTTGCAGGGAGGAGGAAAGGATGTGTTTATCTCCTAAAGCCCAGTGCGACACATTCTCATCTCAAATCACTAAAACGGCTTGTCCCTACTCAGGCTGCTTGTGATTAGATTTTTTGTACCACTCGGACTTTCTTTCTGTCAAGCCAAACAATTTAATGGGAAATAGCATTCTTTCTTCTAAGGCTAGCATACTACTTCCTATACCTGTCCCCCTAGCAAACCCGGTACTTTATCAGCTGAAAACATACTAACTTGCACCAGCAGAGATCATCACCCATACATGGAATTTACAATTTCATAAGACAAGAATATCAAGATGATTAACTCTGAGGCAAGAAAATCTCTACATCCCCGAAATATAGCAGCACAATGTTTTCCTACCAATGCTCATAGCAGCATGGTTGGTCAAATGTAAACAGAAACCACATATGCAAGTTTGTGTAATATATGTTCTCCAAAGTGATAAGCCACTCAGTTTATTAGCTATTAACTGTTAGAAACATTCTTTTTTAATTATGTCTGAGTTAGCGGCCTTGTAATGCCAGAATAAAAAAGGATACATAACTCATTGAATTAATTATTGCAATTACAACTTTTTTAGCCGTTAAGTGTCTCTTCCAGCAAATCAAGCAAGAAATTTTAAACAGTAGAGGAAATAAAACACTTTTCACCTGAGGAATGAAATTTAATCTAAGCAATTAATCTAAAAGAAAAGAAAAGAACAGAGAACCGAACTTGAAGTTGCATACCATTCCTTCTTGAATAACATCCAAAGTCAAGCCTTTGTGCAGTAAAGAAAGACGAAGGGAAAGCCAAATTCTTCTTTTCCCAGTTTCTTTCTTCTCATCAACCACTTGTTCCACAATGCACGAAACAAGCTGCCCAACATGATATATGCTTGAAAGAAAATTACTTCCCATATCCTGGAAAAAAATAAAAATAATTAACTGATATACCCTAAAAGAAAACCAAAAATTTGTTAGTCTTGCAGATTCACATTTACTTAAGCATAGATCTATAATGAAACAATAAAGTATAAAAAGAATAACAATTCTGCAAATAAGTAGAATACCCCTTTTACTCCATCATTTGGAAGAGCATCAAATGCTTCACTCGCACGAACTAACCCACGCAAACCCCCTGGAAGACTAACCACAACGTCTTTCTGATTTACCTCTGAAATTACGCCCCAAAGCTTCATTCCAGGAGAAATATTCTGAAAAACATGACATGCAGAATAAAAATTCAATTTTTCTAACAACTTTATGACTAAATTATCAATACCGAGAAAACAATGAAACAGTCAAAGTGAAGATTCAATTAAACTAACTACATGTTTTTTTTTCCTGGAAAACTACATTTTCACAATATTAAAGAAAACTACCATATTTTCAGCATTTAAGCTTGCACATGATCCTTCTCTCAACCAGTTGAAAAATAAAAATTTTTGACACAAGTAAGCAGATAAATTTTTTCAGATAGCGATTGCAACTTTACAAGTAACAAACTGATTAAAATTCAACCTAGAAAAGAAAAGGAGAGAGAAACAACACTCAGAATAAATAACTTTGTACCTTCAAAGTGATCTTATTCGCAAACCTAGGCAACTTTCCAGTGAATGCATCACCAAAAAGGGAGCCCATATCATCTTCTGCCGATTGGCTTCTCCATTCCAACCGCTTTGCCCTTTTGTTGTTCTTCTTCAAAACTCTCTCCTCTGCCTCAAACTCTGCATCTACCTCTGCTCTCACGTCCTCTAGCTCCTGTTTACTCAGTGAACTTCCTCCACCTTCAAAAACACCAAAAACGTCCAAAATTATCAACAATCAAACACAAAAGAATTAAAAAAAAAAAAGTCATGCCCTTGAAGAGCAAATACAGAGATAAACAAAGGAAGGCTCCTAATATGCAGTTAAAATAACTCCACGAACTTACATCCAACCCCTTTTTCAATGAAGGAACCCCCAAAAAAAAAAAAAAAAAAGGCTTTTCGTTTTGTTAATAGTAACAGCACAAACTGGAAGACGTTGACAATCATGCCCTAGAACTAATACGCAGGAACTTGTAAATGTAAATATATTCGTAAGCAACTGGACAGCTATGTTGACGATTCAATCGCATTGATGTTAAAATTACTGGTAGAAATTAAATGGGGGCACCTCTGGGGAAGTCGGGGACGTCATCTTCGAGTTGCAGGGCAAGTGAAGCTTGCTCTTGTTGACGGGACGAAACGGGGTTGTCCAACTTGGTTCTGGGGCTTTTGCCGCCGTCTCTAGGTGGTTTTGATTTGAAGGGTTTCTTTGATGGCTTCTGAAGATTTCTGAAAGAGGGTTTCGTAGGTGATTTCTTGTTCGGAGCTTTCTTCGCCATTTTCTCCCCGGAATTCTTCGACAAAAATGTGAACTTGGGTTCTTCCTGAATTCCTGTTTTCCTCTGCTGCTTCCCAATAAACAAAATTTAGTAACCGGAAGCTTTTGTGATGGTCACTTCTTACTAGTTACAGTAGAAAACCGGTCTTGTGGTCTTGGGAAGGCGAATGGAAGTTGGAGGGTTTAGAAGGGTTTTAGAGGATGGGTGCCGCTGCAAGCTTGAACGACGTCGTGGCAGATCAAACCCCTTCCAGATTTTGGTCTTGGACCTCCTTTTTCCGGTATATATCTCTATTTACCCCTCTAGTTTTTGAATTACCATTAACCTCCCCCATAATTTGCTAAATTCATTTTATGGCCTCCCCAGTGCCACCATTGTCTTCTATTTGCTGTGATACAAATTTAGCGATGAGATATCCATGACAAATATAAGGGTGCCATGCTAATTGTAGAATCGAGATTTGTCACTTTGGGAAAATTTGACCGAGGCAGAGATCGGCTATCGAGGAAGCTGACCTACAAAGATGGAGTCAAAGGGAGTAGGTCGGGGTCTGATCCCCTAGATTCACTCCGATGCCTAAGTCAGGATTTTTTCCCAAATTGGAAGCTACTATAAAGTTGTAAAAGCTGGTTACCTTTCTTTACTGGGATGAAGGGCTATTTATAGTAAGTAGGGAAATGGGTGAACCGTCATAGATGGTGACACGTGTGAGTGGGTCCACCTCGGAGGACTCAGATGAGAGGGGATATATGATAGGACGTGTGACGAGACATCTATGACAAGATGCCTAAGATGGGACATGCAAGGGTGCCCACAGTGGAACCCAAGGGTTAGGTAGCCAACCAGGACTCCGGAGGTAGGGACCCATGTGGTCGATGAGACCTCACAGAGCTCGGCACGGGGCCGGTTATCTGGCTTAGGCTCTAGGCTAAGGCAACCCGTAATCCGAGAACAGGGTTCGGATTTGGCCCCTTCACTAATTGCAACACCAATGCAAACATCAAATTAGACCGATTATCACCTTGTCCGTGTGAATTAGCATATGTTTTTGGTCATTCTACTAACCGCCTAATTATTTGTTATTTCTTGCTAATCAAATGGCCACATGTTTCTTGAGTAGAGAGCTATAAGGAAAAAAAGTCCAACATAATAGGGCCATTTTCTGATGAAGTTTTAATGTTTCTACCAGATATAAGATAACAAGACAGAGTAAGAACTCTTCTTCCTTTGGTGGTGTCACATGCCAGATGGAATGGAACCTGAAGAAAAAACCATCATTTCATCAGCTCTTGAATTGGGATTTCCAGTAAGAGAGGTGGGATCTGGATAAAAAGGAGCAGGCTTGATTCAATTCCGATTGAATGGATAGGAGATGAGACAAATGACAAAGACTGAGATAGCATATAATGCAAACCAAACCAGTAGGGATTAAGCTTTGGCACTTAGATGAGTCTTCTAACTTGTTAATTAAAGTTCTTTTAACCTGAAGCAAGACATGAGCTACTGGGATATCTTTACTCTATCAATTTCTTGATTCTTGGATAGATGTCTGCTTTAAAAAAAAAGAAAAAAAAAGAAAAGAGTGGTCTTCTTTAATATCAATGGTAACTCACCGGTGGACCATCTTCTTCTCCCTAGTGCCCTCTTTCCCATCTTCCATTCCTCCCTCATCATCAATTATCCAGCAATTCCTCTGCCTCTATTCCCCCATCTTCTCCCCCCCCCCACACACCAAAACCCCACAAAAAAACAAAAAATGCAGCACCCATAATTCACTCTCATGTACGTATTGTAGTACAAAAATAACAAGCATCATTACTATGGTAATCTCTTCTTTAATGCTTAGCAAGTACATTTCTTAGAGAGAATATATATAGATTAATAAAATTTGTGCCTCAAGTCAATAGTCAATAGAACGCCGGTAAAGCTTATTCCATTTCCATTGAACACAATGTATGGTCACTTTTAGAAGCAATATGCCTTACATCATTACCTTTTATGTATTTCAAATTTTACTGTTTAAGCAGTTTAATGACTCAAGCTTTGGTCATGAGTCCATGCCCTACTCATTCCTTGTATACTGTTTCATTTTTTAACTCAATTGTCAACTTCTACTCCTACTACTATCTAACCTATGCAAGTGAGACAAAAGTGGCAAATGGTGAGATTTATCTATAAATATTTTTTTTTTGTCTACTAAGAGGAATTTAAGAAAAGGGACACTTTTCACGAACTTTGCAGATCCACGAATAATTAATATTGACAAAATTCTATAATAGGCGAATCTTTTGTGAGGGTAAGGATTTTTCTTTTTTAGGAGAAAACAAAAAGATTTTCATTCATTCAAGTAACTCAAGCAAATATAGTAGAGACAGAGGGTGGAAAATTTGTTTTAGAATTATTTTCTAATTTGGGCCTCCATTGATTAATTTTATTTTATCAAAAATAGGTTATCAAATGAAAATTTGTTAAACCCACTTACGATTCACTACGGTTGGTGCTATGTTTCTCTCAATCATTTATCTAGTATGATACGTAAGGTATAACGCCTATGTGATACGTACGAGTATAAGGCTTATTATTGAGAGTAGAATTACCATAATAAGAAACCATACTACAATTATAAATGACTAGACCCCTCTTCTCCAAGTCACTTCTAAGGTTACATTGTTCTCCACTTAGTCCATCTTTAGTGCATTATTTGAGGAAAACTTGTACAAAAATATTACTCTTAACTTTCTTGAAGAGAATTTTTTTGTGAGGAGGAGAAGAAAAGAGCAAACCAAACAGAGTTGAGGAAGAAAGAAACCACGGCCCTCTTGTTATGCCCTAGTTAAGAGTATTGGACTAGCTAGATTGTGGTCTAGCATGCAGATAAGAGATATAAACAAAGAATCTTGAAGGGATTGAAAATGTTGCATGTTCCCTACCCACCTGATATCTGGTGCCTCGCCAATTTTTGAGTTAATTTGATGGACTACCAGAAACTGTGTGCATCAATCATATAGATGCGGAAACATACTGATTCAAATGTCTACAGAGTTAAAAGCAAATATCCACATTATTTTTATTTTCTATGTACAAATAATCTTTTCTCCACCAGTAACATATCACACAATTGATCTTATAGCCATGACTAACTGTGCCCCTAGAAATTGGAGATTGTGGAATTAATAGAAGTTCGGGGAGCTTAAAAAGAAGAAGAACAAGAACAAGAAGAAGAAGAAGAAGAAGAAAGATTGTTTAGGAGGAAGGACACAATGCACTTTGCAGTAGTAGTAATAGTGGGAAAAACAAGCTTCATAAGAAAGTGAAAGGAGAATCTAAAGAATTATTAATTTGTGGATGTTGCTCCAGTTCTTGGATGAGAAGGGAGACTAGAATCAATATCATCAATCAACCATGGCTTTATATACAATTTGATTAATCAAACAGCTTCCATAAACATGCCTTGTTAAAGTATTCGTTTGACTAGTGATATTATATTGCTGTTTTAGACAACTTCAGATTTATGGATGAAATCCCAGTGCAATGTTTCTAATTAACCTGCTCTTGATTTTAGTTTAGATTTGGCTTGTGAAGGATCCATTTCTTGCTTTAGGAGATGACTGGATCTCTCATAATCATCATCTTCGTGCAATTTTCTGTCTTTCCATGTAATGGAACTCGTAACAGCTAGACTTTTCATCGATCTTACTAATTTGACAACTCTTGTAGCCGATTTAGATTGGTATGTAGAGGCCAATATTTAATACTGCGACTTCTCGATCTGCAACCGAACAGGACCAGTAATCAACTGAGCTAACTAAAAAGAAAAAGAAAAAGAAAAAGAACCAACTAAGAAAAATCCATCATATTAATACATGACTTATTTCTCCATGAAAGACCCTTATTCTCAAAGCAGTTAACTCTTTCATCTTGTATACTGATAGGAAGGAATTTATATGTGTTACTTGGGAGTATTTGAGCTTAATTTCTCTCATTTATTGTGTTAAGGATGGGGTTACTGCTTATATTTGAATATTGTGGCAATTACAGGCCTTTGGTGTGAAAATTGGTGTTTATTGATCAAAATTCCAGAAGATTTACACTTTTAGGGCGTGCCTGTGCCAGAGAAGGGACATTGAGCTGAGTTGGCTGTTGGGAAGTTGAATTTCTGAACTTGTGATTCATGTCTTAAAAGGATTATTGATGTTAGCAATTGGGAAGGACTGAATCTTTTGGAAACCTAGGCAGTGGAATTAATTGGAAACGCTTCATGCGAATTTGGAAATCACATGAAGCGGCTGAAGTCTTCCTTGTCGCCTGAGGAGCCCAAGTCAATTGGAAGAGGTCCGCACCTGCTGACTTCCGAAGCTTAATAGGAATTGGAAGTTACAAGCATACATACATACATATATATATATATATATATATATATATATATATATATATATTAGTCAATATTGGAAGGGAGCAATCTGTAGTCTAGCTTTGTTAGTTATTCTCTTAGTCTTTCTTCCGCCGCCACTAGCATAGTTTATTGCTTTCTTGTTAGTTTCAGAGGGACAAGAACATACGAGTACTTTGAATTCTTAGTCTTTCATTTTTCCAGTTTTCCATCGTTTCCGTTTGCCGTCTTCCCATCTTTTGCTTTCAACTTTCTTGGATCAATACCTTGCTTGTTTCCCTAGTTTGTTTGTAATTAGTAGTTAGCGATTTTCCTCCCTTTGCTTTATTCAATTGCTTAACTTCTTTACCAATTACATCAAGTTAATGGATTGCATGGCTACAATGTCGAGACGTGGCTAATTCCTTTTCTAGTTGAGGAATAATCGAGACTCGGGGCACCATAACTGTGAGATAGTTTTGATTATTAATTTTAATTTATATGTTCATGGGTATTTAATTATTCTCTATTTTCAATTAATTATTATTTGGGTTTATTGGATAATATGGCCAGTTATTCAATTGTCTAAATAGTATATAGTCAATTAGGGTGTTGGCGCGTTGCCTTTAAGCAACCTAATTAGTGACACACGAGACAGTTTCACCGCCTCACAAGTGGTCTAATTTGTATCGTGGGAATAATTAATCTAGCCTAAGTAAACCCGCATGTGTGTTTGCCATCTAGAATTGGGTCTTTCTAATTCCTAATGCTGTGACTGCATTAAATCCTATGAGCGTATCTAGGGTTGTCCAATTCACAAGAGGGTAGTTTATGAGCGTCTCTGGGTTACTATAAAATTAAGGAAAGATCGGTGGTTGGGCGCGTCGCTTGACCACTATAACCAATTTATTCATGAACATGTGAATATTTGTGTGTATCTATGATCAGTTGTGTGCACCGGTGCCAAGATTCTTTCCTTGATTAGATTGTATCAATTAATTGCATTCTTGTCTAATTAGAATTTCAGTATTTTTGCATCTTTAATTATTTGTTTCCTTCTCCAAAACCCCCAAATTTTCTGCAGGAAATAAATCACCCAATCCATGTGGATACGACCCTACTCTCCATTATACTTGAATTTATATTCTTAGAGTAGGTATTTTATTTTTAGCGGTTTGACACCCACCAAATTTTGGCGCCGTTGCCGGGGACTGGTGCTTGAATTATTTTCTCAAAAAAAATTTCTCCTTTATTTCTCCTCTATTTTTCATACTAGTTGATGGCTACTAATTTTCAATGTTTTGGTGATAAATTGGACTTTGTTCCTAATTGGGTTAATGAGAACTATTGTCGTAGTGATCCTTATTCAAATAATCTGGCTTTTCCTGTGCAACAATTGAGTGATGAACAGAAACCACAAGTCAACACTTATAGAATTTGTCAGTTGGATCATCTAACTGACAGGTGCCCGCTATTTCAAGTTGACGTGGATGATCCAATTGGTGATGTTGGAGTATTCCAAAATCCATCTCCACCAATTTTTGATACTTATTAAACACCGATGTTTGATACGTATTCAAATGTGTATGGTCAAGGATGGTGGGATTACCCCAACTATAACTATGGAGTGAGTCTAATATGTCAATCCTCATTCTCTAGTGGGGGGAGTTCTTTGGAAGATCTTGTTAAGAGTTTGGCCACAAGCATTGCTCAACTCCAACAAACCACTGCTCAGTTTCAGCTAGAGACAAAGACAAGCATTCATAATTTGGAGAATCAAATGTGTCTACTGGCAGCTACTGTGAGCCAATTGGCGTCTCAAAATTCTGAAAAATTGCACTCAGAGACCATTGTCAATTCCGAACCAGATATGAGTGCAATTACCTTGAGAAGTGGTGATGAATGGCAAGAGATTCAAAGGGAAGAATCTACTTATGTGGTTGAAGAGCAAGCTGAAAAAGAAACAAAAGGATCCCAGCCTCTAGTCTCTCCAGTCGAAAAGTCCAATGAAGAAATTCCAACTGTGGTGACATCTCCTTCATCCCTAACTCTTATCTCTCATTCTATATTTTCTGTTGGTGAGATTGATTTTGTTATACTAGAAATTTTTGAGTTTCATGATAGAGATAAGTTAGGAGTTGCAAAGACTATTAGGTTATTAATTGATTGTGATGAAGGAGTCAATAAAGAATTAAAATCATTACTTGCATGTTTGAAGCCATCCGCTAGTCAAAAGAAGAAAACAACTCACGTGCTTAAAGATTTCTCTATTTATGATAAATATCATGAGTATGAGAACGATGTAATGAAAAGAGCTATACGATTTTATCCTCCATGACCAAGCATGGAAATGTCTAGCCAAAGACATTAAAGAAAGGCGCTGCTTGGGAGGCAACCCAAGAATTTAATTTTTTGTTCTTCTTATCTTTAGGTTTTCCTTTATTAATAGTTTTTTTTTCTTCAATTATCTTTGAGTATGTTGCAGTGGTAATGGACAGAAGACGTCAGCTTGTCTGGCGTGCCCACGCCTTTCAAGTCCGTCTGTAGGCAAAGCAAAAAGGTGATGATCAGAAGACTTCTACTTGTCTGGCGTGTCCACGCTTTCTAAGCGGATGTCAGACGCTCAATCTTGGACAAGGATCAGAGAACTCTAACTTGCAGGACGTGCCCACGTCTTACAGGCCCGTTTGAAGCCAGTGGAAGCGATGGGCAGAAGACTCATGTTTCTACAGCGTGCCCATGCCTTAGAACGGATAGGGTGTATACAAAAAAAAAAAAAATCCTCTTTTATTCTAATTCTTTTTATCTTATTCCTTACAGTATCTAGTATTCGTATTCATTGTCTACTGTGACTCTCGGGTCTCTTGTGCTTCAAATTTCATTGATGATTGGATATCAACTCAAGCATTTTCATCCTTCAACCTCCTCCAGTACTTCATTATCTAATCATGGGAGTCCTCTTACTTTTCTTTTACTCTTTATTTTCATCCATTGAGGACAATGTCTGATTTAGGTGTGGGGGAGGGGATATTTTCTCAGATATATATTTTTTTCAAAAACTTTTAAGTTTTTCAGTTTTTCACAATTTTTTTGCAATTTCCTAGGATTTTGTTTTGTTGTGAAAAGCAAGAAAGATGCAAGTATGATTAGTGAAATTTTTGCTAGCATGAGTATTATATTTTTCTTGCAATTGATTCAATTGATGGATGTGCAAGATTTGACAAATTTTTAGCAATTGGTGAGCTTTTGAGCCTAATGAGCATTTCATTCATAAATTGCTCTAATTTCTTTCATTGAGTGATATCGCACATGGTTAGATTATTCTAGAACTTGCTTTGTTATGCATGTCGAGATCACATTGTTGAATTTGATACACGAAAGTGATAAGGGCACTTAGGTTTACCCCTTTTGACTTTCTAAAGACCTGTCCCAATTATATTTTCCCCTAATTGACCATGTTGAGCCTAAGCCTTTTCTTTGTTTAACAACCTATTATGTTACCCTATATCCATTTTTTATTTAAACCCTCTTTGTTTTGAGCCCTATGTCAAAGGAATGCCTTAATTTTATTGCATGATGGTTTCAAATTGTGATGTAAGGGCATGATTGAAATTAGCAAGTGTGTTTACATTTTCATGTAGTTATGTGTTGTTGAAAAAAAAAGGAACAAGAAAAAAAAAAGAAAAAAGGGAAAAAAAAAGTAAAAGAAAAGCAAAAAAAAAAAAAGAATAAAGAAAAATGGAAAAGAAGAAGGAAGAAAAAGAAAAAAAAAGAAGTTGTGAAGTGTTTATATATATATATATATATGTTGTATTGTGGTAGTTAGGCAAAGTTCAAATTGTGTTATCACTTGCAAAACTTAACTTGATATGCTTTGGAGGACTTGTGCAAATGAAGAAGACAATTGACTCATGCAATGGGTTGTTGGTATTTCCTTTGATGTGTTTAGCCTAAATTTTCCTTTTTATCCAACCCTTTACCTAAGCCCCATTACAACCCGCATCAAGACCCTTTGATTTTTGTATTGACTTCATTTTGAGTGGTGGAGATATGATATATTAGCAAGCCTATGGTAATATCTTTCCATGTTGTTGATTTGAGCATATATGTCCCTCTAAACACTTTTTGAGTGCTGAGAGATACACTAATATCCATGTGAGAGTTGAATCTTCTACATCCTGATTTTGATGAAGTTGTTGAGAAAATTTGATACTCGTGTTAGTTTATTGTGCTATGAAGTACTTGTCATCTTGATTATGATAGTGAATGCTTGAGGACAAGCATTGTCTAGGTGTGGGGGAATTTGATAGGAAGGAATTTATATGTGTTACTTGGGAGTATTTGAGCTTAATTTCTCTCATTTATTGTGTTAAGGATGGGGTTACTGCTTATATTTGAATATTGTGGCAATTACAGGCATTTGGTGTGAAAATTGGTGTTTATTGATCAAAATTCCAGAAGACTTACACTTCTAGGGCGTGCCTGTGCCAAAGAAGGGACATTGAGCTGAGTTGGCTGTTGGGAAGTTGAATTTCTGAACTTGTGATTCATGTTTCAAAAGGATTATTGATGTTAGCAATTGGGAAGGACTGAATCTTTTGGAAACCTGGGCAGTGGAATTAATTGGAAACGCTTCATGCGAATTTGGAAATCACATGAAGCGGCTGAAGTCTTCCTTGTCGCCTGAGGAGCCCAAGTCAATTGGAAGAGATCCGCACCTGCTGACTTCCGAAGCTTAATAGGAATTGGAAGTTACAAGCATACATACATACATATATATATATATATATATATTAGTCAATAGGGCGGTGGAAGGGAACAATCTGTAGTCTAGCTTTGTTAGTTATTCTCTTAGTCTTTCTTCCGCCGCCACTAGCATAGTTTATTGCTTTCTTGTTAGTTTCGTAAGGGACAAGAACATACGAGTACTTTGAATTCTTAGTCTTTCATTTTTCCAGTTTTCCGTCATTTCCGTTTGCCGTCTTCCCATCTTTTGCTTTCAACTTTCTTGGATCAATACCTTGCTTGTTTCCCTGGTTTGTTTGTAATTAGTAGTTAGCGATTTTCCTCCCTTTGCTTTATTCAATTGCTTAACTTCTTTACCAATTACATCAAGTTAATGGATTGCATGGCTACAATGTCGAGGCGTGGTTAATTCCTTTTCTAGTTGAGGAATAATCGAGATTCGGGGCACCATAACTGTGAGATAGTTTTGATTATTAATTTTAATTTATATGTTCATGGGTATTTAATTATTCTCTGTTTTCAATTAATTATTATTTGGGTTATTGGATAATTAGGCCTGTTATTCAATTTGTCTAAATAATATATAGTCAATTAGGGTGTTGGCGCGTCGCCTTTAAGCAACCTAATTAGTGACACACGAGACAGTTTCACCGCCTCACAAGTGGTCTGATTTGTATCGTGGGAATAATTAATCTAGCCTAAGTAAACCCGCATGTGTGTTTGCCATCTAGAATTGGGTCTTTCTAATTCCTAATGCTGTGACTGCATTAAATCCTATGAGCGTATTGATAGGGAGATAATTATGCATTTTATTTGTTGGTGTTTGATCTTAATTTCTAACATTTATTGCGTAAGGAATGGGGTTACTGCTGATAAAGTGTTTCTGTGGCATTTGTAGGCCTTTGGTGTGAAAATTGGTATTTATTGGCAAATTCCAGAAGACTTGCACTTCCAGGGCGTGCTTGTGCCAGAGAGGGAAGCAAAACTGAGGTGGCAGGTTGCAGAGCTAAATTCTTGGACTTCGAATTGTTATTTTTGGAGATTAATTGGAAGTCAAATGATGGAAGGAAACATCTTTTAAGGGGGTGGCCAGCGGATTAGGAAACGAATTCCTCAGAAATTGAAGGCTTCACCTTCCATAACCGACTTACCTTCCATATTTTGTGGATTTTCGAAACCATTGGAGAGGTCTTTAGGCGGTGGAAAAGCTGGAGGAAAATTAGAAGAGGTTTCCTTGTCATAGGGAGATTCCAAAGTCGTGGAAGGATGCCAATGACGTAGCGGACTTGGACTCCTTATTTCTCACGGACCCCGGCAAATTAGAAGACCACTCCTTGTATATATATAGCATTCTTTTGTCGGTGGTTCATGATACCTTTAGCCTAGCTTTAGTCCTTGTTTTCTTTTTGGTTTTTTTGTCCTTGTCGGTTAGCCTAGACAGTAGTTGATTAGTAGATTTTTTTTGGGCTTTTGTGTTCTTCTAGTTTTTCTTTGGCTGTCGCCACTAGCATAAAAAAAGAGATTAGTCTAGCTTTTGTTTTGTTCTCGTTTTCATCCGTCCTTCTTCACCAGAACCAACCGAATTCAGTTCGGCAGACTTTGTTTTGGTTGCTCTTGGAGTTAATCGCAGAATTCTTCTCCTTATTAATTCGAGTGTTGTCTTTATTTTTCTTCTACTTCCGTATGCGCTTTGTCAAAATCATGATTTGCATGGAAAAGATGTCAAAGCGTGGCTAATTCCTTTTCTACTTGAGGAATAATCGAGACTCGGGGCACCATAATCGTGAGATCGTTTTGATTATTAATTTTAATTTATATGTTCATGGGTATTTAATTATTCTCTGTTTTCAATTAATTATTATTTGGGTTATTGGATAATTAGGCCTGTTATTCAATTTGTCTAAATAATATATAGTCAATTAGGGTGTTGGCGCGTCGCCTTTAAGCAACCTAATTAGTGGCACAGACCGCAAGTGGTCTAATTTGTATCGTGGGGATAATTAATCTAGCCTAAGTAAACCCGCATGTGTGTTTGCCATCTAGAATTGGGTCTTTCTATTTCTTAATCGTGACTACATTAAATCCTATGGCGTCTCTGGGTTGTCTAGTTCACAAGAGGGTAGTCATGGCTCCTGGCTACTATAAAATTAAGGAAGGATTGGTGGTTGCCGCTTGACTACTATAACCAATTTATCTATGAACGTATGAATATTTTATGGATCTATGATCGGCACCGTGCTAAGATTAATTCCTTGACTAGGTTATTTTAATTGATTGTTTCTTGTGTTATTTAATTCCGCAATCTAGCTTAATTAGAATTTCAGTTTTATTCCTTTTAGTTATTTGCTATCCTTTCCAAAACCCCCCAAATTCTCAGAGGAAATAAATCACCCAGTCCCTGTGGATACGACCCTACTCACCATTATACTTGAATTTATATTCTTAGAGTAGGTATTTTATTTTTGAAGGTTTGACATCCACCACGTATCTAGGGTTGTCCAATTCACAAGAGGGTAGTCTATGAGCGTCTCTGAGTTACTATAAAATTAAGGAAAGATTGGTGGTTGGGCGCGTCGCTTGACCACTATAACCAATTTATTCATGAACATGTGAATATTTGTGTGTATCTATGATCAGTTGTGTGCACCGGTGCCAAGATTCATTCCTTGATTAGATTGTGTCAATTAATTGCATTCTTGTCTAATTAGAATTTCAGTATTTTTGCATCTTTAATTATTTGTTTCCTTCTCCAAAACCCCCAAATTTTCTGCAGGAAATAAATCACCCAGTCCCTGTGGATACGACCCTACTCTCCATTATACTTGAATTTATATTCTTAGAGTAGGTATTTTATTTTTAGCGGTTTGACACCCACCATATACCCGCTAAATAATCACCCATTATCTTATTCCTGACAAAATGACAATAGTTCGTCGGGACATACCCATCAAATATTTCTCCCATGATTTAGAATTCAAGACGTCATTAATCCAAATGACAATAGTTCGTCGGGACATAATGTTAACCTTGGCCATCTAGCTAACTCAATCAAGACGTCGTTAGAATTCAATTAGTCAATTGTGATGTGTATATAATTACCATCCATTGTATAGCAAATTATTAGAATGGATGGAACCAGAAATTTTGCCCATTCGATAGAATCCAAAAACAGCATAAATCAACCCACTTTTCACTTTATCATGCATTATTGGATCGTGGGGTCTAGATTCCAGCATGCGAATTATTGATCCCACTGGGGTCAATACATCACAGGGAAAAAAACAAAGAAGAAGAAGAAAGTAATTGATTAAGATCTAACATGATAAGTAAAATATCATTCTTGCTGCGTTGTCATCTAAATCTCTTTAAACATGTAAAAAAGCCACTTAAATTCTTAATCGTAATTCCGTGAGAATGAGTAACAGCCAGAGTGGGAGGCTAGATGAATCATCAGGTTACAAGGAGGTAGGGTTGCTGGGGATAGGGAAAAGTACTGTAAAAGAAATAAACCACGTGCTTTCGCCATTGGAAAAGTACTTCGAAACCTCCGGGTGCAGGTACTCCTTTGCACGGTTAAATTTTAGTGTCTGGCTTGTAGGAAGAAAAAACAAATGCTCCACCCCCTAGTTCTTCCTCCATTGTACCATGAACGATGTTTCTAAAACTTTGTTCCTTAGAATTTGGAGACTCGACAACTGACAAAGTTCCCGGCAACTCCAAGTTCTTGATTCGGGAGTTTTGTGAATTGTAAGAGTTAGTAAAAGTCCATAAATTTCAGAAACCATACATAGTTCCATAATTTAGTGCAATGGAAGGAAAATTGAATATATGGTAATAACATGAGATGTATTATGTGTATGTTTTGCCGAACATTTCCAAATCAAACTTCATTTCGATTAATTCCAAATTTTATTTCCATCCGTAGAAACTGAAGCAGCCTCAAAGTCAAGCCATCTTGCAGATAAAGTTTAGCAATACAGAACTTGGGTAAACGTAAAAGCACTCTTAGCATTATGGATATGATAATCTTGTTACAGAATAATACACCAAACATCACCTGGAAAAACGAGAAAAAGAAGACGTACTTAGAGACAAACTTTATTCTTTTAGCAATTGGTAGAACAAGCCACAAATGACTACTTAGAGCTCTTAAATGCCACAAATATAATATAATCAATCCTCATGAATTGCGGAGAAAGTTCTGCTTCAACTTCAGTGCTTGTTAGCCCTTGTCTGCTTGATTTCCGCGGTAACGTTATTATCATTTCCTCGAACTCTGTTGTCCCCAGTGGTGCTCAAGCTGGTGGCCTCTGCCCTGTTGTTGATTCTATCGACGTTGCTTGAAGCTGGCATATTATTAGTTTGTCCAGGGCGGGTTTTGACCGGTGGCGGGTGTGGGTCAGAGTAGGATCTTCTGAAGTTTAAAAAGACCAGAAAAGAAAAGAAAATCCATTATAAATTGGACTGGAAAACGAATTACAATCTGAAACATATGTTATTGTATTTTCTGTGCATATATTTTTCAAGATACAAGGGAATGGGTAACAGATTCTCTAAGTGATCATGAATCGACCATGAATGTTTATACAAGTGTGAGACAGGTCATTATGGACAACTGATTATACATGGGATTCAGAATACTCTTGATATGAATTGTTTTGACCATCTTCATATTTGAATTAGAGGCTCTATAGTTTCTGCCAATTATTCAGAGAAAAGCTTTGTCAGCCGTCGTGAATCCTCATCTTCTTGGTTGAACTTGGCTAATATTTACTCAACCATATAAGCAAAAATAAATAAATAAATAACTAAATAAGCTTGAGGACAAGTGTAGCCGGATGAACAAACATACAGATAATTAGAAATGTGAACGCATGCATGCATGCAGTTGAAGCAGTACCTAGAAAAGGCTCACTTTTGAAAGAAATCGATGAAAATACTCAAACAAAAAAACGCCAGCCAAAAGAGAGCAACTTACGCAATAACACTTCCAACGCGATAAGGCTTGCAGCTGAGGGCACTCAACAAGTTTCTTCGCATCAAGTTGCCAAGAGAAGCCATGAGGGAATAATAGTACTTTTCCTCCTGGGAAACTAGGGCTTCAAGAAACTTTTGTACTGATTTTGCTAACGAGAGGCTTTTGGCTCAATATGTATCATGCAATCCCCTATGACATATATATAGTGCCCTAAATAGTAAACCCATTATGGTAGAAACGATTGCTGTTAACTATTAGTCATTTACAATTAGGTCCAAACGAGAATTGCTTTTGTATTTAATTTGGACCCCACTTTGGTACTGATGACACTTATATCACACAGTGTGGACAGTAATTCTTCCAATTAGTGTGAACATTTGTTGAAGATATTTGACGAAGCCAAAACTCTGACAACATTATAGTTATAATTTGTTGTTAGTGGATTGATTGTATCCTCAACACTCTTCGAGAGTACATATGTATTCAAAATTAAGTGGCTAAAAGTCTTTCTTCATGTATGTAATTCAAATTTTGTAGTTCCAATCCGATGGTAGCACCTTATTCCTTCCCCTTGAAATGGCTGATATGACGCATTAAAGAAAATGGCTTATGATTTGCTTGTAACAACTAAATCGATGAATTGGCCTAATTATAGTCATGAATTATTCAAGATACATGATACTTGATTATATTTCGACACCACTAAATTTGTCTCCCTCAATAAGTGTTTGATCCCGAAAACACCTATTTGGGAGCAAAAAAGGAATGAAATGGGAGAAGATGAAGAGAAATTTCTAATTATAGTGACATGAGTTCCTGGGAAATTCATTAATTATGCTCACGGCAGACAAGATACATGATACTTGTTATGACCCAATTATATGCTTGAAGTCAAGTGGACTATTCCAAACCAAAAGATTCCCTTCCCCTCTGTCCCAACATAACAACAAAAATTACCTTAATTATAACACAGAAGGTTGATCACTGAGACTAAGGTCCAGGTTCCACCCTATTGTGGGTGAATTTTATCATGATCCATGTGTTTGACCCGAAAACAACTTGTTGCATATAATTACTGTAGGAGCAACATATGGTTATTGTGTGGTCCACCTTTTAATTATCAAAATCATGCCTTGATTCAAATGAACCTTCCTGTGGACCTCATTGTAACAATGTCATCATAGACCAAAAGGAAAGAAATGGGAGAAGATGAAGTGGTGCTTGACTTTCAATGCTAAGAACCTTTTGAAGTTTGGTCAATACTGAGAACGTTAGCGCTTTCGTAATCCTATGGGTGTCTAGACATGATTGACCCCAAAAAAATAAAAAAATTATTAGGCTATCTACCATTTCTATTTTTTTTTTTTTTGGAAGAAACGACACTAGGCTATCTAAACTATTGTACCAACCACCAATGATCCAATAATCAGATGCTTCTTTGTCCCTTCTTTGTAAGACTATTTTTCCACCTTATCATTAATCGGAACGCATTCGCTTGTCTATGTTTGGTTGAATTTACACCAGTTTTACTGTTAATCTTTTCCCACTATCTCTCAGAATCATAGTACTAGATTCTACGTCATATATTATGTCAAGTTCCTTGCATCACATGGCACACGTATCTGCTTTTACACAGTCAGCGAGAATGATTTTACCTCAATTATACATGCAAGTTGAAAACTTGAAATAAGGTATTGAAGCTGAAAGGAGAGCATATAAGTGGAAACAAAGCAGCTTTCAATGGTGAACAATCAAATTTAACGCAGCAAGAATGTTATCATTTTCTTAGAAAAAAAGAAAAAGATCGGTGTAGTAGCAGCCACAAGGCATGCCAGCTGATGCTACACACATTGTACACCAAATTGCAGTTTTCCTTTGGCAAAATGTAGGAAGAATCTCCCCCCACTCCCCCCGGGGGGCCAAAAAAAAAAAAAAGCTGTTAACTCAAGACACAAATGCTTCCAAAGAGCCCTAATCACGAAGCTAAAGTTGTAGGGCATGCACCTCGGTAATCGTGGGGTATGAATGATGAACTCTAGTTGAACCAGCCATGTGTGGTCTTCTTGCGTTCAACGAAATCATGCGCACTAAAGAGCAAAATTTGGCCACGCAAAGACTTTGACTTCCAAACATACATCGGTGTCATGACCGGAGCCCTAGCCACTAGCAAGTAGTCGTCCTCAGTAGTTGGGACAGACAGACACTTGAGCAAGATTCCAGGGAAGGCCGAAGATCCAAACTCAGAGAAAAGGCAGACGAAGGCAATAATTTTAACTCCAGTTCCCAAGCAAAAATGGATTTTTTTTTTAATCCTTGTGAACACAAGAAAATCAACACAAAGTTAATTAAACTTTACCAAAAAGATCAAAGTAAAGGTACTCTAAAGGAAGTCACTAATTTCATCTGCTTCCATTCCAATTCATTTGTCCTCATCTAGTCAGTATCTTTTCTTAACTTTTCACGTGATTGGGTCCTGGACGATGAACTTCACTTGACTCACTACTGCACCTCTTCACTTGATTCACTATTGCACCTCTTTTCTTTTTTTTTCTTTCTTTTATTTGAGAAGGAAAATGGTAATATGGGATAGTTTGACGCTTCTTTTGTGATACTGCTATATCTTTTCTTAGCACCTTCTGCCTTTGTATTGAAAGTCTGGTAAAAACAGACGCTGCCAGCCAGTCTGACCGAGGATAGGTGCCGTAGTAGAATTTGAAGACGAGTTTACTTTCAAATTTCCATGCCTGCAACGGTAGTGTCCATATATATTCTCTGTTGGTACACATCCCCCCTAAAAGGGAAAAAATCCAAACCCCCACTTTGCCATTAAGTCATAAGTCAACTGTACATGAGCTGCTGGAAAGCATAAAATCTATGCTCCTCATTGCAAAAATGCTAACTGAATTATAGAAAAGTATGGTATTAGTACATTTGTTGGAGGTTATGAAAAGAAAAGAAGTATATCTGGTGGTGTTATTTTGAATATTCTTTAAGAAAGTTTAATAGATGTGAAATGTTTATATGCTTAGCTTTTCGCTTTACTAGGGATGAGCCATGCTCGCATGTTTTCACAGTAATGATATATCTAATAACTTCTCTCACTCAACCTGTGTGCAAAAGATGACTTTCTATTATTGAATTAAAAAAAAATGAGATAGGAAAAAGAATGAATTTCCATAATCCTAAGCAGTTTTATTTTTTAAAATTTGGGAGAGTTGCATCTGTATTTTATGCAAAAATTCAGAGGGTGATCTTCGTCGTTACCTTCTTTAATACACCCTGTTCCTTTTTTAATTGCCACGTTCGTACATCTACATTTTCCAATGCAATGTCTTTGTAAGCCTTTTGTTCTTCAATATCTCACCTTATTCTTTTTTTCAGCATCTACATTCTTGATGCTCCCAAAATTTGCATGAGCGGTTTTACTGGCTGACTCAGTTTTACTGGCATTGGACTATTTGCATTGCATACAGATCTAAAGGTACAAAGTACAGAAATCATCGAGTTCAAGGAGTAATCAATAGTTCCATTGCAGTTGTTTTACACGAATGCATGATTACTTTTCTGAGTAAACAGCTGGATTGCAAACTATTCCAAACATATAATATAGCTGATACTTCCGAGATGATGGTAAATAAAGGTGAGCAATTGGTGAATGAACAAACTTATCTTGCTACCTTGAAACGATCTCCTTGACGTGTTCAGGATTCGATCAAGATTTGATACATATTATAATGAATGTAAACAGAATAATTGCACGATGAATAATGACGAGGAACATTATCATTGAATGAAAACAAAAGAGCAGTTTTGACGCCAGATGGAACTTCTTTCTCTGTGGTTTTCACTTTCCAACTTTATGACCAGCGAATTTAATCTATTGTTTATTTCATTTTTAGAGTTATGTAGTAAAAAAATTTAGAAAGGTAAGTTTGGTTGTATGTATAAATAAGTGCAATTATTTGCATATCATAGCTCTAGATAACACTCCACGGGTTTGGATTGCTAAGAGATATGATGAAAAAGGGAATTAGGTGTATTAGTGCACTGATCAAATGCCAAGATTGGGATATGGTTCATTTGGAATCAGTTGATATTAGTGTTTCCTTTATTGGTAATATGAATAATATTGCACCCACAAATATATTATTGTTAGAGTAGGGCAATATCACGAACGCCCCTAAAATGAAAAATCGATAACTTTGGGTTTTCACTTCACCGACACATCATTAGTGGGATAGTGGGGCCTGGATTATAGACTACAAATTATTGATGCCTGAGGCCTCAAAGAACCCACAGACACTGAAAAGCGATATCAACCAACAAAAAAAAAAAAACATACAAAAGCCAACAGAGTGACTCAGATGGACGATTCCACGTTTGGAATAGATGCAATGGATAACATTAACATAAGGTGGAAGATTATCTCAGGCTACCTTTGGACTGAGAAATTTGATTAAAAAAATTTTAGAATTCTCTCAGATGTCTCCAATTGTTGAGATTATTTAGAAGACATTTGAATTTACAAATCACTAATTATTCTAGTGTTTAAAGCATATTATGATAATTGGTAAATTATAAACTCAAATACTTGTTAAACAATTCAAACTAGAAGCGTAATTCGAGTGGATTTTAAATCCTTCATCAAATTATTCAATCCAAACGAAGCATATAGAATTTATACTTAATTATTTCTTAAGAACTATATGCCTCCTTAAAGTTTCCTAAGCGAAAAAGAATCGGCAGCTATGGAGATTCGTCTTGGTAGCATGAAACTAGTTACATTTCAAACTAGTTACATTTCCACTTTCAGGGACGAATCCATTCATGCTGTTCTAAGCAAATGAATTCTGCAAATTGCAAACAGCAATTGCATAGTAGTAAACTTATTGCATTGATAAATGACAACCAAGAACTCTTGATCAAACATTACAAAATCTTACACAATACTTCACCCATTTAAAAAAGAAAATGAAAATGAAAACAAGAAAATGGAAAGAGTTCACTGCTTTCTTTCATAGTTGCCTTCTCTTCTTTCCTTTTCTTGTCTTTTCTTCTTCTTTTTTCCATATACCTAAATTCCAAACTAATTCATAACAAGCCAGAACAACTCCACTTACTATAGTTACAATCTTGATTAAGTGACTATTTCAACTTCATATAGTTGATTTATTACTAACTGCTTGCCCGGTTACTGCTCTTACCCTCCCGAGTGCTCGAGCTCATAGACATAGCCTCTCCGCCCTTCTGATTTTTCTTGTTGCTTCCAGTTGGGTCGGCATGTGTCTGTGGGTCTTTGGTCTTGATCGGCGGCGGTGGTGGCTTATTATCTCGAGCACTCTTGGTGGTGGAACACCTTCTGTTAAATAAGAACAAAATTGATAATACTGAATTAGCATATATATATATATATATATATATAAACTGCATGTAAATCAAGTCACTGTGTAAAAGATCGATGACTGAACTGATGGTATTAGGCGTTGTCGCCCGCTATTTTCATGCAAATTACGGTTTCTCTAAATAGGTAGCCATGACTAAGCTAGAAGGAGTCCACATGGATCTATAACCAGTAGCAGAACAAAGAGAGAGAAAGAATGAGGTATGTGAATAAATGCATGCATGCGGTTACCGCATGAATATAATCGAATAAATAGATCATCCAATCTGAACTTTTCCAATCAGGTAAACTGAAAACAAAGCAAGCCTTACATGATTGTACTTCCAACCCGCTGAGGACCGGAGGAGATGAGCACCCTTAGCAAGTTCTTTGGCATGAAGCTGCAAATAGAAGCCATGTGTATATATAAGTGGGCAGCTATGGAACTTTCCTCTCGAAGAGTTCTCCTCAGCTAGCTTAAGAACTCTTCTGTTCCTGCGACAGATCAGGATTTGGTTAGTTCTTTGGATCCTACTACTAAAACACTTCTATTCTATCCTATATATCTTCTATCGTGCGAGAAATGGATCAGTGTTTGCTCTGCCATTGATCTTCAAAAGACATAACTATTTATAGACATTTTACGAGAAAGAAGTCGAGAATAAGGGCCATTTCTTCTCTCTGTCTCTGTCTCTCTCTCTCTCTCTCTAAACTTATGTAGGCCTAGTCTACGATTTTACCTTTATTTGTCTAGCTGTATCTTCAAAAATAAAATGGTTATTTTGGCTTTGTTTAATGATGTAAAAGAAGTAATAGTGAGTAATGCACGTATGATACAAGAATATTATATAATTCTTACTTATGCCACATGATATACAAGTGAGGTACAAACCTAATACGCTGAGTTTTTTTTTCGACGTTAAAAATATACTGAGTTGTTGGTCTTATATTTTTTTATTTTTAATTTTGTAAACACCATAGTTTAATTAAGATCAAAAAAACAAAATTATACAATGGAAGGGGCATATGCATGCACCTAATTACGGCAGTCAAGATTCAAGGGACAAAATCCCGTTCACATAGTATGAATGGTCTACCAGAAATCGATGACCAGGACAAATCACAAAAGCTACCACCCTTATGCAGCCAAACTGAGAGAAATACCCAACTCTACCAATATGTATAGTTTCTTCTTTGCTGTCTATATATTTTTCCAACCTGCTAGTGTGCTTCTTAAATCCAAGAAATTTGAGCATTAATGAAGATTCATTATAATTATATGGCAAAAACTCTTGTTATTCTCTAATCATGAGTTCTAGCTACCTTTTTGTTTTACATAAATTATATCAAAAAAAGTGCTATAATAAATAATTAAAAAATTCTAGATAATCTTCAAACGAAATAAAAAACTTTGCCAAATGATCTTCAATCCAAATCGACATTCTTAACGGAATTACGGTTGCAAATTAAACACACAGCAGTGAAGGGAATCTTGAGAGCAATATCACACACACCATTGTAATTCATTCTCCTAGATACAGCACCCCCGTGAGCTTTCAGCTGGATATAAAAAAGGAGCAGGCAACCAACGATTGTCGGATCAAGTGTGAAGAAACATAATATCCTTTAAACAAAGTCTTGAGTTTAGGTTTTGTGAATGAAAAAAATAATGTTGAAAAAGCTACCTTCCAAAAAAAGGTCCGACAATGCTCAATTTACAATTAGCCAGGGAGAATGTGGTCATCGGGTCAACAAAAAGGGTTAAAAAAAGGAGCAGGCAATAGTTTGGCATCTCTCTCTGTTTTTCTTTTTTTATTTTTTCATAGGTAAGACTTTGGCATCTTAGTAGCAACAATCTGATACATGGCAGTAGATAAAGATTTTAGCCTAACATTATATTGCTAATATTGTTGCATCTTTATCTAGAGTTATAAACAAAATTGTCAATCAAGTTTCAAACAGCTTGAGAGTTTCTTCGTCTAATTTTATGAACAAAGTTCGGTTAACTCAAACTATTTGTTTGCCTTCTTTCTAGGAGAGATAACAGAAAGAGATACGCTTAGATATTTATCCAAAAATTGTTAATCATTCTTCCTAATCGGGTCTTTGCTATCATACCCATCAATCATCACGTTCTAGTAGCTCCTGCTAATAATGGCTTTCAAAACATTGTGCAATGATTAATACTACTATAACATCTATCCGGCAGATAATTTGGTTAAAGCTTAACTTACTTTTTTGCTGCTTTTGGCTGCGATATATATAAAACCCTGCACTTATCACCAGTCGCTACGTAAAAACAAAAAAGAAAAAAAGGCAATAGTGATATTGACCTTCCACTCAAGACCGTGGGGTATCAACTCTGAATTGTTGATGCATGATGATGAAGACCGCCATGCACATTGACCAATTATTGAGGTTCTCGTCAAAGGCGTGGATAGACTTTTGAAGTTCTGCAGGAGAAGCCATTCCATTAACAGGTCAAGGATAAGGGGTTCTACAACCACCAATTTCAATTGCATGATATAATACAAACAAATAATATAACACATGTAGAAGGATAAGGGGTTCTACAATCACAAATGTCAATTGCATGCTATAATACAAACAATAATATAACAGATGTAGATATTAATACTGTGGACATTAAATTTGTCGCTCTTTAAAAATATATTGTATCTCAAAATCATTCACATTTATTCAATTTCAAATCAAATCCATTCTGACCATCACTAACATACTACAACAGATACTGTGATTGTAGAAGCCCCACATCCCAGCCTATGATAGTAAGTATGGGATCAAATATAAAAATAGTGAATTACAAAAAGTTTCGCATGAGCATATCATATTGACAGGAAATGTTCATGTGGTTTTGAAGATTCCTGAATTCACTATGTAAAGTGTAAACCCTATGTTACTATATTAGATTTTCTTCAAGGAACAGCTGTCACCATCTGATGATCTAAGATATTCAGGGACTTAGACCGATTCTTTAAACCCAATAGATTTAACCAACAATGATACAGCAAATAGATAAAGCCAAAACTATCCAACCCAAGTGCCTCTAGATATTGTATGACCTTGCTATTTTACAAGCTTTCATTTCAAAACCGATTGTCAATAAGCTGTGTAGTCATACTGGTTAGAAATCCTTCAAATATTAATGTGAGATATTTTTAGTCTCCTAGCTCTCCCTCTCACACATAACTTGATAAATGGGTTTAACCAAATGGAGAAAGAACCAAATTATGTGTGAAACATTAGATGGAATAACAAATAAACATCGAAGTTCAAAACTTGAACTTTCATTTTAAAACCAACCAATTGGGGATAATTGGTGTAATCCAAGATCATATATGTGTGTGTGCGTGCATGCGCGTTTGTGTATGTCTGTATATATATATAAGTGGTCGGAAATTTTTAGACCATGCTAGAAGATTAATGGTTTAGATTTTGACAACAAGACAAAAATTCAAATCATAAAAATGAGATAATGCTGACTCAATTAAGTTATACAGATCCACATGAATGGTAGTTAAATATAGGGTTAATGGCAAAATATACCCTTGAACTATCGCTAGTTTGTAACTTGCCCCTGTAATTTGGATTATAGCGTTTTACCATCTTCTTGTATCAATTTTCAGCAACTTACTCTAATCACTTAAAACTCAACCAAAAAGTTGTGATGACAATTCTACTCCGAGGATCCACATGAATAGGAGTTAAATATAGGGTTAATGGCAAAACATACCCTTGCACTATCACTGGTTTGTAACTTGCCCCCTATACTTTGGATTGTAGCATTTAACCACCTTATTGTGTCAATTTTCAGCAACTTACTCTAATCAATTAAACTCAACATTAAAAAAGTTGTGATGACAATTCTACGCTATTAGGAGCAAATTAACATCCTAAACTGTCCATTATTTTCTTCAACATCTTTTCTCCTCTCTCTAGTCATTTCTTCAAACGTGGTTTTAAGTTTTTAACTGCTGGGCCTACGAATACTATTCCTTGACTTGGAAAGATTACTCTCACATACTAAAAACCCTTTCATGCTTTCTTCTTCCGCTCCAGTTTCCCTCCTTGCAGCCTCCAACTCTTCTTTCCCTCTCGTAATTTGCTAATTCATAAATCCAATTATATGAAGTCAATCTTATCATCTCTCGTCTTTAATTCCTTTCTCTTGCCTTCAATTCCTTTCTCTTGTCTTCAATTCCTTTCTCTCAAATTCTTTTCTTTTTTATCCCTTCGACCTCTAAAAATTTTCCTCCTTTTCCCTATTTTGAAATACACAACCATTCCTGCCCAAACTTGTCCCATATTCGAGGGATATGATTATCTCTCCTGAATCTCGCTAAATTCCTCTTCTCATTTTTACTGTGATCTCTTTCTTTAGCTCACTTGCCCTTGTGCATATTGATTTTTCAAAAAAAAATTCTAATATGGAGTAATTTAGATGTGCATATTGATGATTTTGTATTTCGGTTTCAATATTGGGAGTTTTGTTAGGTTTAAGGTCTGTGTCCCAATTGATAAAATATCATAACAGGATTGTGCTGGTGTTTGTGAGTTTGACGGAATAGTATCCGTGTTGACATGAAATAGATGGCGTCGTAGGATTGACTAGTAAAGAAAAGCTATAGCAGTGGTGCCGCTGATGTTTTTGAGTTTGGTGCAATGGATCTATAGTTGAGATTAAGTTGATAGCAGTGGTAGAGTTTTGACTAGTAAATATGCATGGTAATCACGATGGTAAAGATATGTTAAGGTCATATTAGGGAACACACATATTTCAGGGATATTGAAATCTTTTCATGAAAATACAACCCATCAGATTTATGATATTTTGTAGTGTGTTGGGAATTCATAGATTCGGATAGTGATTGCTAGAATTGATACTTTAGGGTGTAATTTACAAACTAAATACAGTTCAAGAGTTCATTTTGCCATTATCCCGTAAATATAACATTTTATTCCAAGAGTTGACTAGCAGTGAGGGTCAGAAACTGCATAACATCTTTTTCTAAGAGTTTACTAGCAGTAAAGTGTCAGGAACCAACTATTCTTCAGAATACTTCACAATACTTGTTTCACAAACAACTATTCTTGCCCCTCTCTTATATTTCTCCTTTTTAAGTATTCTTTTCATACAATGGCCTAAAGTTCTTCACAATACTTCGAAATTAATATGTTGGGCGCTATTAGTTTTGGATATTCATTGTACATTTAAATAATTATGCACTTAACCTTGTTATAACTTAGGTTCCGTTTGGATTAGGTGTTTTTGGAGTTGTATTTCAAAACACATCAGATGATTAATCAGAAAAACAATCACCAGAACTGATGGTGTATTTGGAAGTTTTTTTCTATTACTTCGTTCGGTTACGTGGCACTTTCCTTTTCCTTCCATTTCCTTTTCCATTTCCTTTTTCTTTTTCCTTTTTCTTCTTTTCCTTCCCTTTCGCCCACCCCAAGTTTCATGAGATCACGCACAATGATCAGAAAGGGTCTTTTCTTTTTTTCTTTTTTTCTTTTTTTCCTTTCTTCTTTCTTCTTTTTTCTCCTCCCCTCCCTCCCTCCCCCACCCTCAGCTCTTCCCACTACACATCTCCTCCCTCCCTCTCCTCCACCTCACAATTGGCTGAGGGCGTGATGGGAGGAAGGGTGGGAGAATGAGGGTGGGAGGGCCGGGTATGGGAGAGGGAGGTGGGAGGGAGTGGAGGGAGAGAAAGAAAGAAGAAGAAAGGAAGGAAAAAAAAAACACCCTCAAGCTCAATCGCTTGCGGGTCACCAGGGGGGAAGGGGAGGGAAAAGAAGAAAAAGGAAAAAGAAATGGAAAAGGCAAAAGGAAAAAGGGGAAAAAATATAATATTGTGAAAAACAAATGTGTTGTATTTGGGAGTATTTTTACTGTAACATTTGGGGTGTGAAAAATAATTTTTCAATAACAAACCAAAAACAGCATAATCCAAACAGAGCCTTACTATGTGAATAATGTTTGTTACCCTTGCGTTTATATACTTTTTATAATTAATTGTGCTTTTCTACAAAATTAACAGTTCATGTCTCTTTTAACGAATGCTAACTTAATTACCCGATAGCCTAGCCCAAATAGTTATTATCACGTTCTCTTTTGTAAAAAATGTGTCATGGAACTCATAATAGAAGTAAGAAGGTCATACTATTGTAGGTTCTCTGTGAAGCTGAGTTTAAATTGGAATTGGGCTTCCAATTTTTGTTGACATTGACGTTAATCTACAGATTTAGAATGCATTTGCCATTTTCAGGGCGTACTTATTAACAATCAAGGGCAAACTTAGCATGTGAATACTTAAATATTTTCCTTTTCTTAATTTTTTGGCATCATCAAACTGAAATGATTTATTTACAAGCTATTCACTTGTCCTAGCCAGTCCATTAGGGCAATTAGCTAGGTACTTCATTTGGAGACACAATTGCATCGAATTCTCACTTTGATCTCAATTAAATTAAGTTCTTGTTCAAAAGAAAAGCACAATATATTATCAAGTAAATTCTTAGATAAACGAGATATAATTCTAGCCCAGAAGAAAAAGGAGAGAAAAAAGAGAAAGACCCAGTGATATAATTAACAAGTTCAAATATATTGCATTTTGGAATCCTGGACTATAGTACAAAAAAGTTGGGGTTGGGTGAGCGTAGGTGTTTAAGTAAAGATAAACTTTATTTCAGAGAGTAACAAAAGCCACAAAGAATTCTATTCTCCAGTCAATACATGGATCACCCTTAACTTCTTCTAGTGCTATTTGGTGAATGGTCTTGATCAACTCTGCAGCCTTCAATAGTCCTCATATATGATTGGTGAATATGGCCGTCCAATATTGGTATCCATTTTCTCATCGGTTGAATCCGTTGCCGCGTTAGTTTGTGGAGGGTTGGTACCAATCGATGGCTCGGGAGGCGAAGCTGCTGTAGAAGCACATCTTCTGAAGAGCAAAAAAAAGTAAGACCACAGAACAGATAAATTTGAAAATTAATCCAGTAAATATATATGCCGTAGCTGTAATTCAAGAATGCAAAACAATCCAGTTATGTAGGGAAAAAAGCTTTTTGGAGCCTTTGTACGTAAAAAATTTTACTATCCTTGTTAAGGGGGATTAAGGCCACAAAGCTATATATCTAGCTTTAGATGTTGGACAAGAACAATTTAATGCACGATTGCAAACTCATAGCACGGAGAAAATACCATAAATAATTGAAATGCAACGAGTACAATTAAGATCGATCAAACTTACATGACAATGCTTGGAATCCGATGAGGGTCGGAGCCGAGAACTTTTAGCAAGTTCTTTGGCATGAAGCTACTAATCATAGAAGCCATTTGCAATATTCAGTTACAAAGCTTTTCCTGTAAAATTCTTCTTCTAAAAAGGCTAAAAGGAGCTCTTATGTTGTAATAATAAGAGAGCACAAAAGTATTGCTACGAGTCTATAAAATTTCCCAATTATGTTTGAGGGAAATGAATGCAATCGGCATGACTATTTATAGACAGTTCCTAGTGTTCTACTTTCCATAAGTACGTACGAGAAGAAGCATCATGGACAGACGATTTTTTATTACTTCCAAGCTTTTTCATGGTAGTAAAAGAAATGGACCACTTCACACGGAACAAAAACGAGTAGTCCCCAAAGTTTACTTGTAAAGCAGTCAACGGTTGGCGTTCCCAGTTGTTGGGTCCGGCAAGTATCACGTTAAAGTCAAAAGCATTCTCCTGGTGTTTCAAATGCATATTGTGAAAGAGGGAATGGTAATTGACTGGTTGTGGATATTTTTTTTCTTTTTTTTATGTGCGTGTTTAAATCAATTAATAGATTTATCTCACTATCACACGATCAATTAAGTGTTTAATAATATGCTAATGCGTTGTATATTATAGCTAGATAAAATATTGTAAACATTATTAGAAGTTATTGTTGACTTTACTTCTCTATTTCTTGAAAAGAATATCACATACACAGGGCTCTTGAATTGACATACACCCAATGTTTTGCATCGAACCGACCGAAGCTTCGATCGGTCAGGGTCGATGGGTCCGATCGAGTTCAACCGGAGGGTCGAATCGGATGGCGTCATAAATATATATATTAATAATATATATAAAATAGTATATAAAAAATTTTCTTAAAAATAATATATAAAATTCCCTCAAATTGGTAGTTTTCAACTTTATATATATATAAATTTTTCTTAAATTGGTAATTTATGACTTTATATATAAATTAGAGAATTTTATATTTAATAAATAAATTGACTTAAAGAATATAATATATATGTATAGAGGTAGAAATGTAACTTAAAAATGTATTGGATTAATTTTACACTTTATTAAAATGATGAGGTTAAACATATACTAAAACTTAAAAGCAGTTTGAAAGGATATAAATGGGTAAAAAAAAAAAAAAAACCGGTCAAAGTCAAACCTCAATCACCTTCGAAGTTTTGACCAAGATTGACCGGTTTTTAACTTTCCGGTTTGAGGTTGATCGATGCCACCGTCGATTCCCATCGGTCTAACCTACCGGTCCAAGTTTAAAAACACTGCATGCAGCACGATCCACAGATTGAGACAAGCATCTATTGAAAAAAGAGGTTGAACATCTATTGAAAATGTCGTATGCATGCATTCCTAAGGCAGTGGGGGTATCAATTTACTTTTTTTTTTTTTAATAAGAAAAAGTTTAGATAGATTCGCTCCTAGTCATCACCATAGGTCAGGATATTAAATCGTTTACAGAGATACTTATAAATCACCCACTAATACAATTCCATCAATATAACTCTTACATCAGTAGTGGAATTTGAACATACGACATTTTATGAAAAAATGATCCGTCCTTATCAATTGAGTCAATTTGTATTGGCGTATCAATCAACTGTGAAATAGTGGTGTAATTATGGTCACAACATCATGCTCCTGGCCATTCAAATTCAACTTGTGTCAAGAAAAACGTGGATAAAACAATCGACTTTAGTCAGCAGTCACTGTGAAATGGTCGGAGCAGCCGGGGGAGTCCTACACACATGATCAAGAGGAGTACGAGGAAAAGTAAATTACGTACTTCGCATGTCATGGTCGGCAATCGGCAGGAGAATCTTTACTTGATTTGGAGTCTGGAAAAACTGATTATTGAGCTTCCATAATTGATTAATTCCCCAGATGCCGATTACTACCATCGATACGAAAACCTAAAACGGATTTGTATTTCTGTAGCTCAAAGATGAATTAACATATATTGCTCGCTCACACTACTGCTGGATTAAACTATTCGTAAGTGTAATGCTATTTTTTTCCCTTCTTCGATTGGTTTTAAGCTATTCAAAGATCCATTGCTCACAACACTTGATCCTTCGTCTTCCTTTTCTTAAATTTTGATATAAATTACTTTTCTTTGATTATGGATTAATTGATATAAATTCCCTCAATAGGTTTAGAATCAGTTGTATGGTCATGAGTTATAGGGCTTATTGCAAGGACTAGAGTAGAAGTTTATTCTTTGTTTACCAAAATTTTTTTCTCAAGTTCTTTGGATTAAACAAATTTTTCCAAGTTGATTGGTCAAGTCATTTTTAGCTGTTAACAGGGTAACACCTTGTAGTCTTCAGTTACCATCTAAGAATTTCAAATGATGGATAGGGTAGTAGTTGAATTTAGAGGGGTAACATTCAGTGTTAGCGGCTAAGGTTAAGTATAAGAACTTCTTAAGAAATAAGAATTAAAAGAAATTGAGCTTACAAAAAAAAAAAAAAGAGCTTAATGTGTATGCAATTGATATTTTTACTGTGTAATTTGTTTACTTTAGTACTTGAGATAAAAGTGTAGTCTCTAGTTTACATACCTTTGTTATATTGTTATTTTTGTGGCGATGTTCTGATATTGATTTCCCAATTCTAATTATACACATTGATTTCACTCACCGTGTCTTTGTGATATGCTTGTGATCACAAGATAAAGATTTGTATAGTGCTGGAGTTTCTAATCTAGAAAAGCTAAGGTGTTTCTTTCATGACTTATCAGAAATACCTTACAAGACTTAGATCTTGTCTGAATTACCATTTTCTGAATTTTTGATGAAAAAATATAATGTAGCGATGTAATGTATGTAAGGTAAAAATGTATTTGAGAAATGTGGTCATGGAAAATGTAAAAATTTTTTGATGGAAACTCCAGTCCAAACAAGGTTTTATTTGTGCTAATTCCATACGGATTGTGTTGCACTTAGAAATTCTTGAGAGTAAGTTCTCAGAATAAGGAATTCCCATTATTTGGTGGACATTTGAATTTAGAAACTTGTGGTCCGGATGGAAGATTTGTACATTAGTTATTAATTCAAGAAATATACCAACGCATCTTTCCTCTAGCTCCGGGGAAAGCATCCAGGTTTATGATTGTGATTAGTTTTAGCAGCATTTATGTTTATTTTCCCAGGGACGTCATGGATTTTTGTGGTTTCAAATATATGTGTGTATTCAAGCATAGCAAAATTACTTCATTATGGATATTTTTTTTATCTTGTTTCCTTGGCTAATATCCTTAAATATTTGTCCGTAGTTTATACATTTTATCCCTTTCCTTTCTCAATTTTATTGTACTGCCTTAAAAATTATCTGGCCAAAAAAGGAAACAGAAAAAAACTTTAAGTGCAACAAGAAACACAAGCACTCCAATTAATCCCACCCCATGAACGTGCTTCACACCCTGATACATCATGTCGAAACACAATCGCTTGCATTTATATACTTTGTCAATTTAATTTTACTTTTGCACAAAATTAACCCTTGGTGTTTCTTTTAATGAATGCCAAATTGGTTGCCTGTAGATAAACCCAATTTGTTATTATCACTATCATCCTGTCCTCGTTGTGTAAAAAATGAGTCATGGAACTCATAATAGAAGTAAGAGGTTCATATTGTACTTAGTTCTTTGTGATGAGAAGTTTAAATTGGAATTGGGCTTCAAATTTTAGTTGAGAATGACGTTAATATACAGAATTAGACCACATTCGTGATCTAAATTGTTAACAATCAAATGGAAACATAACGGCAAATTTTTGCTTTTTTTTTTTTCCTAAGTCTTTTGGCATCATTAAACTCAAATGATTTATCTGCAGCTATTCACTTGCCTCTGTCAGTCCATCAGGGTAATCAGCGAGGTACTTCATTAGGAAACACAATTGTGTAGAATTAATTCTCCCTTTGATTTCAATTAAATTACGTTCTTATTCAAAAGAAGAGCACAATAATATATTGTCAAGTAAATTCTTAAATAAAAGAAATAAAATATATTGCATTTTGGAATCCTGGACTATATTACAAAAGGTGAGTGGGGAAAAGAAAGAGTCTTAAGTTAAAAAAAAAAAGAAAAACTTATTTCAGAGACTAACAAAAGCCACAAAGAAATCTATTCACTAGTCAATGCATGGATCATCTTTAACTTCTTCTAGTGCCATTTCAACTTTAGACTTTATATGGGGCGACTAATATTGTAAAAATGGTCTTGATCAACTCTGCTGCCTTCAATAGCCCTCGTATATAATTGGTGAATATGACCCTCCAATGTTGGTATCCATTTTCTCATCGGTTGAATCCGTAGCCGCGTTAGTTTGTGGAGGGTTGGTCTTAATCGGTGGCCGGCTTGGTGATGTAGAAGCACATCTTCTGAAAAACGCAAGAAGACCACAGAGCAAATTAACTTGAAATCAGTAGGAAAAAAAAATTCAAGAATGCAACAATCCATCATTGGATTTATGCTGAACTTACATAACAATACTTGGAATCCTATGAGAAGTTGATTTGAAAAAGTGTAACCAACGAGTGAAAAAGTGTTCTGAGCAACGAGTGAAAATAGGTAAGATATACCGAACTTACATAACAATACTTGGAATCCTATGAGGATCGGAGCTGAGAACTTTAAGCAAGTTCTTTGGCACGAAGCTACCAATAGAAGCCATTTGTAATAGTTGGATCCAAAGCTTTTACTCTAAAATTCTTCTTCGAAAAAAGGCTAAAAGAAGCTCTTCTGTTGTAACAAGAGAGCAAGGCTTGCTGCTGCCTTCGACAAAACTACTGCTATAAGTCTATAAAATCTTCCGATTATGTTCTGAGGGAAGTGAAAGCAATCGGGATGACTATTTATAGAGAATTCCAGACGCTCACTTTTGATGAGTACCTCTGAGAAGAAGCATCATGGACAGACCACTTTCTTGCTTTCTTTCTTTTTTTTAATGTTTTTGGAGTAATATGTCATGCTAATAATTCCTATAGTTTGTGGTAGTAAAAGAAATGGACCACTTCGCAGTAAACAAAACAGGAACTCATCCCCCCTTCTTCCACCCTTACGTTTGGATAGTAGACTTTTTGGGATAACTTGTTGAAAAGGATACTGCAGCACTTTTTTGATGTGATGTATCTGAGATAAAAAGGTGATTGGAATTTGTGTCAATGATGTAAGCAAAAGTTTTTAGGTAAATATGAGCAATCCAAACAAGTTCGAAAAGCATACGGAAGCGAGGAGGAGATGGTGGTTGACTACTTAGAGGATGGTTATTTTCCCCACCTTCTCTGTGGTTTTCATGTGTGTGCTTCAATTAGAAGATCTAATCTCACACTGACGTCACACAATCAATTAAACATAAGTTAATTGTTGAATATGTGCTATATTGTATTAGCTAACTATTTCAATCACATTAAACGTGATTGTTGACTTATCTGTTTCTTGAAAAAGAGTAGCACGTAATTATGAACTGTGCTGAGTAGGTGATGCAAAAGCAATGAGTGATATATATTATCGCTGTCAATTGCGATTCAATTGTGTTTACCTGTCCAAATCCATTTGTCAATAAGTGAATTTGGATATGCAATATGATTTGAATAGACTTAGATGATGGGTGACTCGATTAAACCCATCTAATTAGTGGATGATTGGTTGACTTGCATAGTTAACTATTTATATCTATCTAAAAATAATTTTACATCTAAACTTAATTTTGTTGAAGTTAATGAGCTAAATTTGAATTTCTTATCAGTTCAATAACAATAAAATATCGTTATTTCTTGTTAAAAAAATCCGAGAAAACAAGAAAGTGCAAGTAAAATTTTAAGCAGGTCACAAATGGATAAAAATGGGTAATTGAGTATAATCATACCCATTTATTAAATGAGTGTAAAAGGATTGACTCATTCATTAAATGGCATAAATGGATTGTATCATGTATACTCATTGCTCATTTATGATTGTCTCAAACTCATCCGAATCATCCCACCCATTTTAGCAGCTCTAATATACACTAGCCCTGAAATCTGAATTAATTAGTTGTTCCTCCAGCAATGAAGCTCTTGAGCATTACTATCATTTTTCCCTAAGCAGCTGATCACAATTGGAAGGAAACCAACGATGGTGATGTTAACATTGCACTTCCTAGACACCATCTACCAGTTTAAGCAGCTCTGTAGAATTGGCAACGCACCATGATCCACAAATTGGGACAAAGCACCTTATTCAAAGATGAGTGATTTTTTTACACTGTCAGTGTATACACGAGTGGGTATAGATGTATGCCACGTAATCTAATTTCAAATTTGAAATCCACCTTTTGCATAGGTGGCATTCATCTACAGCTGTTAGTGTAAAAAATCTACTACACTGACAGTGGATGAAAACTTAATCCTTCAAAAATATCTAAAGGTTGAGTAATTACTTTTACTTTGGCCTATTGCTTTCTATATTTAAAAAAAAAAATGCATTGCATGTATGATCAAAGTATCATGCTCATGACCCATGAAGTCCAATGTGCCTCAACAAAAACGTGGGTAGATTTCAATTCAGTGCAGAAAAACCAATCAATTTTTAGGCAAAACTCAACAGTGACTATGAAATGGTCGGAGCAGAGACAGGGGACCTCTAGTCAAGGGGCATTACGTACTGTGCATGCATGCGATGGTCGGCGTGAGAAATATTCTTACTTGATTTGGACTCTGGAAAACATTTTGATTTTTGAGCTTCCATAATTGTGATTAATTCCCCAAATACACATTTACTACTATATATATATATATGAAAGCTTAAAACGAATTTGTGTTATTCTTTACGCATACATTCATGCATATACACATAAATATATATAACTTAATAGGTATTAAGCTATTTCAAGTGTCTAAAAATCAAATCCTTGCTGGTTCGATGCTACTTAAGGTTGCTCAATTTTTAATGTTCTCTCTTCTTCGTTATTCTCTCTGAGCTTCTGGTGTTCAATTTTCTCTTTCTTTTAGTTAATTTATGTTTACAACTAGAAATTATATCAATATAGTGTATCTGAACCTTTTCTTGTGTATCATGACAAAATGTATGTATATTTTGTTGACAATGTCACTGAAGGGAGAGAACTAGGAGTCTAAATTAATATATATATATATATATATATATATATTCCAATTAACCAGATCAATTTTTGTATTTCAGCAGCTTTAGGCACCTTCTGAGATCAAAGTGTTGCGCTTGAAGCCCAATGAATAATACAGACACCAGCTGAAAAGAAGGGGAAAACTTCTGAAATCAAAGAATTGTGTTTGAATACGCCTCAATCAAGGAAAAAGTAAAGTACTAATTCACCAAATTTACCCTAAAAGCACTAAGAAACACCAAGAGTCGTTTGGTTTGAATTCCACAATCACTATCACTATCAGTATAATAGGATGGTAACTGATAATGGGTTTTGATAAAAACCCATGATGTGTTTATTAATATGGAATAGGCGTTACAAATTTATTATTTTTTCCTTTTCATTATTTGTTTTTTTACCCCTTAAGAGTGATTTAGTAGAGAATTTTTTTTTTCTTCATTGGTTGAAACTAGCAAAAGGCACTTTGTTCTTTTATTTTTAAGGAGAATAAAATGCGTAATTAAGATGATTTCTTAGTGAAAGGTGATTAATCAAAAAACCCATAGAGAAGATCTATCATTCCCATTGATTTGTTTCTATTGGCCTGAAGCAAACATTATGTATGGGTATAATTGAATTTAAAACCCATAATCGGGTTATAAACCCATTTTCCATACATCTCCCAAGAAACTCCCCCCAAAAAAAAAAAAAAAAAGTTGTCACCTTTTGGAAATACCCATGCGCCTTGTTCTATTATATGTGGAATTGTGCATCATTCTCTCCATTTCAAATTGCCATTTTATTGGTCGGTTAGAATCTAGAAAAGCATAACAAGATCCAAGAAAATATCACATACTTATATAACGTGTAACTTGCAACCCAATACCAGTAAAGTAAGTACCACCAATTACATTTTTTTTTTCCTTATTTTGTTAGGTTAAGAAGTAAGAACCACCAATTATTCCTCTGTTTTTTTTTTAGAAGTAAGTGAAAGGTTTCGAATTCAAGATCTTTTACTTGTAGTTTCTTCTCCTGTGACACCCAGTCCAAAGCCATCAATTACTCAAGCTACTTTAAAAATTACCTAGAGCTTAATTTTGTAAAATCAGACTATCTATCTTCCCTATTAAAAGGGAGACTGGTTACTAAGAATACTACAAGACCAGCAGCTAGGGCCTAAGCATCTTCAAAAGACTTGATCGCATAACTGGGCTCAGCCCAAACATTTACAGAAAGAAATCCGGCCCATCGACAAAGTCACAAAGATACTATCTTATAGAAACTTCTCGATAATCCCCCAACCCCACAAAAACCAACCCGCCTTCCGCCATATTCCCTAAGCGTTCTTCAGACTTCAGACTGGTAAGAAAAATTTAGGAAGGAATACGACTAGTCCAGAAAGAAATTCTGTTCATCTTGCCTGATCGTTAAGGTAATTCGTCTGATCCTTTCATATTCATCCTCTATTTTTTTCCTCGATTTCTTTTGTCCTTGCTCTTGTTTAATTTCCGCCGATTGATTTGATTTCCGACTGATTGTTGGCTTTTTCCTTTAGTTTCTCTATGTGAGATTGCTGAAGTTACTATTTGAATTTTTTATTTGTTTTGTGCTGTTTTTGGTTTTCTCCGCGGAAATTCTGGTAATCTTTATTAAGCTGGTTTAGAGAATTCGTGGATTCGTTTATTCCTATTCTATAGATGATGATTGAGGCTTCACAATTTATGTATCTTAAACTGTGAAAGGAAAATAAAATTGCAGCCAGACAATCACAACTTTGGTGGTGTTTTTTCCCCTATTTTCTTTCTTTCAGGAAACTACGTGTTTTATTAATTGTGTCTTTCTGTTGTTTGTGCAACTGTACGACAACAAAAACTGGTAGCTCTTGCATTTTTATGTCAATTTCCTTGAGGGTATATATGGGATCTAGTAGGTTACGGTGAATAGAAGTGAATATTGATTATTCTGTTTAACGGCTGATATGAGAAAATCACATAGGATTCGTATCATCTGTTTGGTGGATTATCAAACTTTGTGTGTAGTGTGTGTGTGTGTGTGTGTGTGTGTGTGTGTGTGTGTGCTCGTGTGCAAACTATGCAAGTTCTTTGTACCCGGACGTAAATTGTACGGTTGTGTGGTTAGTTAAGTTTTTGCTATTATATACAGGTGAGATTGTGCTTATGGTAACTGATGTTTCCTATATTGCTTGAGAACAGGTTGACAAATGAGGGGTAGAAGCTATAGTTAGAATAATTTCCAATAATACCCATTTAAAATATGGTATGTATGGGATTTATTTCCATGGGTATTTATTAAAATAAGGGATAATTTTAGAAACCTCCCTTGAGGTATTTAACAATATTATCTAACACCCTTGAAGTTTTAAAAATATCACCCACCTCCCTTATTTTCAAAGTTTTATATCATTATTAACCCCATTCAAAATATAATACTAAAAACTAGTTTTTGGGTGTATTGATAATTTCATTCCAAAATTACCCTTTTATTGTATTTCCTTATTGTCATGACAAATAATTTACAAAACAAATAAAAATCATCATAATACTTTATAAAATAACTTTTTTTTTTTGCATCGATTACAAATTAATTTTATAGCCATCTCAAATAAGTTACAAATACAATTTTAAACACTTTTCCTTTTAAATTTTCAAGCCATTGATATAGAAAAAATGAAAATATTAAATAATTTATAAAATTTTATAAATTCACTCAAATTAGCTTACATAAAATGAAAATTTTCTTTATTCTACCTTAAAGAAAACCTAAAACCTAATTAGCATATCAAAAAAAAAAATATGGATCCAACATCAAAGTTTTAAAATCATCATCAATCTCCTAGATTGCAACACTTTAGTAGAAAAATCTACACTTTTGCCAAAATAATCAATCAATTATAGTAGTACACAATTGAACCTTAAAAAATACAACAAGTTTTATTTTTCTGGTTTTAAAACATTTTAAATAAAAATTTCCTTTTTATCAGTTTAAAAAATTTTGTTTTGCGGTAACAACTGCTATATTATGTTCTGTCATATTTATACCTCATACTTTTGCCTTAGTTTTGAAATTTTGATTAATATGCTTTTTAATTTGTAATAGCAAGGCAACCGAAGGGCAATATTGGAAAGAAATTATGTCCTCTTTCTTAAAATGACTATTTTAATAGTATATTTTGAATTGGGTTTGAAATGATATAAAATTTGAAAATAAGGAGCTGATACTAATATTGTCGAAATCTCGTTTCTGAAATTATCCCTTAAAATAATATTAAAATGACAAATAATCTTTCTTTTCATTTTTCTCAAAATTGTAAATTAATATTATGTTGTAGTAGATGTTAGGTAAATTAGCACTTATGCATTGTTCTCTAATAACTACAAAATTTCATTACAAAATTCTATTCTTGATAGAATTTTGTTGAATTGGAATGGCCTTAGAATTGAAAAAAATTTTAGGCGGGTCTTGAAAGTTAAGAAATAAAATAACTAGATGAGTAGATAGATTTTAGGGACAATTAAATTTTGGTGATCAATAGATTTTATTTAATCAACACGATTCCCAAAAGCATCATCCACTTATATGAAGTTGGTCTTTATAAATTTCAGATTTAGAAAAATTTATTTAGTTTGGGAATTTATCGCATAATTTATAAAGAAGAGTGTAGAACTTTATAAAGTTAAATAAACAAACCAAATAATATAAAAAGAAAAGACAATATTGAAATATTTGATTGAGAAAAAAAGAGTGTTTCAATGGGTGTAGATTTTAGTCCCAAGGCTAATATGGGAGAGCCCATTTGCCATCTCTAGTTACAGTCCACCTCCAAGGGGTTACAGCAGGAGGTATCGGAGCCCTAGCCCAAGGGGTCGCTATGGAGGTCGTGGGAGAGATCTTCCCACTAGTCTCTTGGTCCGTAATCTTCGCCGTGACTGTAGGTATGTTCATTGTGTGTAGCTGGAATACTTCTAAATTTGAGGTGTATTGGGAAATCTTGGTTGGAAAAAATAGTTTTAATTACAATAGCATTGCTCTGTTCTGATTTCATGTTCTTCCATACATGACGAGAGTGGAGAAAGTAACCTCAAATAATTTGAAAACAAATTTGGGTTGGCATTTTGTTTTTGTCTACAGAATTTGGTTGGAAAAAGTAGTTTTAAGCTTGCTCAAGTCGTTTTCTTGTCAAGACTAGAGTTGGGCTTCTTCTGGAGACATAGGCTTGAAGATGCTAACTATCAGAAGGTGGGCATCCTATGTCTGTGCTTTGTGAAAGATTTACTGGATGAGTTGTTACCACTAGATGAGTTGTTGGGTAAATTTTGATTTGTCAGAGGATTGGACGTGTGGAACTTATTTGTTCTTACAGATAGGTTGTAAAGGATGTCATGCTGTAATGTTTTTGTGAGTTAATTTTTTCATATATAGACGCAAGGAAATCATACTTGGATGATTTTCACTGCTAATCCTTTGCAAAATGATGTTTCCTTTACAACAAAGGTTGAAAGAAATATTTTTAATGGTGTTTCTGTATATTAACTACTCACCTACTATCCTACTTCTAAATACACTCAGTGGAGTGTGAACTGAGCATTAGTGCTTTTAATTAATGTTTGGGTGTTTCCAAAAGCTAAAGATTTTGGTGCTTGCAGGCCTGAAGATCTTCGTGGGCCATTTGGGGAATTTGGTCCCTTGAAGGATGTTTATCTGCCTCGTGATTACTATACAGGGTAAGAATAGCATTAGTTATCAGAAGTTACTTTATTCAGAGGAGCTGAACATAAGAATTTTGACGTATTTGAATATATTATAATTGTAATAGTGAAAAAGTAGTTCACACCTACTTTCTCCCATCTGGTGTGTGCCTTTCTTTCTGGTGGACAATTGCTTTAAGGGAATTTGGTTTTTCTTTTTAAAGTGGTGAAGACATGAAGTAATTAGAGTTCTGTTCAAGATGATCTTAATACATGAAGATGAAGGAAGTTGGGTTTGAATACAAACTGTGCAGAAGTTCAAGTCTTGGAGGTTAGCAGCCATGTAATTGCTTTGTTTGAATTCTTGCTGGGTGAGTTCCAGCAAAATAACTTGTGTTTTCTTACACTTACGAATCTGGATTGAAGTTTGTGTTATTTTTGGTATAAAAAATATATTTTCATCTGACTGTAAGCGTTAACTTCTTGTTTTCCCTCATCTCTGACACACAAACATGCAGGGAGCCACGGGGTTTTGGTTTTGTGCAATATGTAGACCCTGCTGATGCAGCTGAAGCCAAATATCAGATGGATGGTCAGATTCTTCTTGGGCGTGAGCTGACTGTTGTGTTTGCTGAGGAAAACCGGAAAAAACCATCAGAAATGAGGGCTAGAGAGCGTTACAGGTGAATCTTTTAAATATGATTGCCCAAGAATACACACATGCTGGGGAGGCTATGTTCATTGCGAAAATATGTGTATTTCAGTGATTTCCTGATCCTTCAAAAGTAATATCTGTTTGCGGTGAATCATGTTTTAGGGGTCGGTCTTATGATAAGAGGCGCTCACCACGTCGTTATTCTCGATCACCATATTCTGCTCGGACCTATTCCCGTAGTCCTGATTATTATTCAAGGTATGCAATTCTTTTTTTTTTTTTTTTTGGGGGGGGGGGGGCCGGGGATTCCCTTTTGAATTGGCTATACCAGGATCAATCAGGAGGATGATGTTGCACGGTACTGAGTTGTGTGATTTCTAATACAGGTCCATTTCTCCTCGAGATCGGAGGTACAGGAAAAGATCTTACTCAAGGTCTCCTTACGGCTCAAGAAGCCGGAGCCCGGTGAGGAGCGGGAGTTGGAGTAGGAGCTTGAGTTCGGAAGGTTACTAGAGGTAAATTGTCGTGGTGAATTGAGATGAAGGGGCTTGATGACCAGAAGGCAGGTGTACTAGTCTAGTAATATTATGAGTTTTTAGTCTTCAGCTACGTTAATAACTCGATTATACACCTTAGCACTTGATGTGTTTTATTTAAGTTGCTGCAGCTTAGAATTTGGAATTGATGGTTTTTTCGTTTTTGTTACTCAGCTCTTGTTGTATGTAATTAACTTTTTCTTGCCCATTTTTACTTCCCCTATCTTTTGATGCCTGTTTTGAGAAGTATTTTAGTAAACCGTTGCCTGAAGGAGGACACACACATGAGGTCTGGCATTCGGACTGAAAAATCCGGCTACCCATTCTAAAGGATTTTTTTGTAATACTCGTAGTAGGCTCCGTCAGCTTCTACCGTGCGTATAGTAATTTATTTTAGTAAAATCTGATTCACGAATGTCAGTGGATCCCAGCTGCAGAGTAATCAGTTACACTGGGAACGAGGATTTGAAAAGCAAAGCAAGTTAGAAATCGACAGTTGTATGTCTGATTGTGCAGAAATCCAATTAGAAATAGACAACATCAAGGAACCGATCCCGATGCTAGTTTTGCAAAAGTGGAAGAAAAATGGAAATAAGGAGGGTATACTGCAAATCTTTTATAGTACAGACATGCATGTTTTATGTCTAGTAGTACAGAAAGCCAATCAGAAATTGACAACATCAAGGAACCGATCCCGATGCTACCACCCCTGTTTCATTATATAAGCATCGGTACTAAAAAGTGGTTAATGAATGGTGTGTCTCAACCATTTGCCGTGATTGGGAAAGAACGAGTGTAGCTGTAAATGAGTCAAATCGAGTCGGGTTTTAATTGTTTGAACTTTGTTCATTTGTTGTTCGAGTTTAGTTCGTGTTCGTTTATTAGAAATTACGAGTTGAAAAAACTGTTTGAACTAGATTTGTTAATTAAATTTTAAACTCGAACTCGACTCATTTAAGTTAAATGAGACGAACAAACGAGCCATTTTTATATTTGAACACTAATGAGCGTTCGCGAATAAAGTTCTGAATGAAAACTATTTTATCGCTGTTCACGAACACTAATGAGCGTTCGTGAACAAAGTTTAAACTCGTTGGAGATAGAGTCAGATTTTATGTCTGAATTCGTCTCATTTTTATCGAGTTCGAACGAGTTTAAACAAGTCGAACTGGAATAGCTCGTTTGATTTTTTAGCTCACCATATTATTGGTAATGAAGTGCCACACCAACTTTTACTAAAGTTCTACAACATCAACTGTGTAGAAGACATGACTGGTCAGTTATGATCAGTCTGGACCAAGGAAAGTGAAATCTTTCACTTGGGCTCAGGGGATAAGATAGAGAGACATGCGAATGGTGATGGCAGGTGTCCTTTCAATTCTTGTAGTTTGCATGTCGTCTCTGTGTGAGTTCTGGGTCCATATTTGGCATCCAATGGAAAGAGAGAATATGAGCTTAAATTGCATTTGGTACAAAACAGTCCCTTAAAAAAAAAAAAAAAAAACACTCATTTTGTGATTAGTGGGTTCAATCTGAGTTCACTGTTCCAGGTCTTTATCTGTGTGCATGTGCATGTCATACTATTTGCCCTCCGAAGGACATGGCATCTTCTATTGGATGCCAGCTGTAGTGTATGATTTTTGTGTTTGATTATATTACAAATATTTGCAAGAAATGCAGAGCCTTTTTCTGCTTGTCACAAACATGGATATCGAAGTTTGGCACTGGAATAATAAATGTCAGCTTAAAAAAAAAATCTCTGCTTAAAGTAAAACCAAGATAATTAGGGTCCACTATTTTTCACCCTTCTTTATAAAAAGGGGGGAAAAACAGTGGTGGTCTTAATTTCTCTTTTCTTACTTTACAGAATCAAACAATCTAGAAATCATTGGTATACTTTTTCTACGAATTAAATAATCCCTCTTCTTTAATCTTTTTTTGAGTAGGATGCATGTTTAGGCATTTGTCTTGGAAAATTATAATCAGAATTCTTCGACCTGCTTCAGAATTTTCCAGGGAAGAGGATTGGGTCCATTTTTCTACATGGGACAGTCGTTATTGACCTGATTTCGTTGATAAAGGGAAGGAATGAGGACCCTTGATCCATTCGATTCAACCATTAAAACTTTGCCTGGATTCTAAAGAATCGTTACACCTTTGGAACAATATTATGTTTCTATCGATAAACAGTGGCTACTAGCAGCATCAATCAGTTGGTATAATTGCACAGATTCCCCAATTCGGATATCACATCTTAACCAGGTAGGTGGAATGGAAACAGTTGTTTTTTGAGCAATTGGAGGTAGTGATTAATATTTGGTTCTATTTACGCTCTGGATGAGTATATTATCCACGTCTTTTTTCCTTTCTTTCCTTCTTAGTCACTTTTTTGGCTTATATAACCCGTTCTTAGTCACTTTTTTGGCTTATAAATGGATGAGTCGAGTCGATCCACTAGCTATATATGAGGGACGTTCACAAATTCTGCATTGAAAAAAATTAAATGGGGTCAAGACGTGCAAAATCCGACATGAGAATTCCAAAATGAACTCAAGAAAGTCGGACGGACTTCTTCAAGTCAATTGTGGAATAGATTGATTCAAAGAGAGCTTCAACAAGTTAATGTGTTGAACATAATCAAAGGGCAGGAGCTGCATATACATATATATAAATATATATATACCAGCCATCACAATAAAAAAACTAATCTATGGCCACAGCGATCTACGGGTCAATACAGATTTTGAGCATTCAAGTTCTTCAACAGTCAATCGTACCCGTGAACTTCAACTGCCTGATTGATTATCTATATATTTTCAAGAGAAACTCTGACTTGGCAATTTTTTCAATACTTCGATCAACTCAGTCCAAGACCAATAATGCAACCCAGGGCATAATTTAATTTGTGTTTAAACCACTGTAAAATTGATGCGTAAAAAGAGGTTCAGTTTGAGCAACGACTGGAAGATTCAAGCTGGGCAGCACAGCGTTGAACCTTTTCTTGTAAGCCTATTTTCCAGCTTGTGAGATTAAAAATGGTAGAAAGAATCTTAAAAATTTGTATTCTTATTCCGATAATTAATTATCTTGGTACTAAAAAAAAAGGATTTTGGACTGTTGAGTGTACTCACTCCTGCTTCATTTGCTGAAAATAGAAAAGAAATAAGCAAGCCCTATACGTGCTTTTTCTAAAAGACAATTCCAATGTGCTTCTTCAATCTTTTGTATGGCCACAAGTTTGGACCGCTTTCCGTTTTAACAAATGGGAGATCCCCGGAAACAGCATCCCCACTCCTCTTTTCCCATTTTAGACGAAGTGAACAGATTCTTTTGATAGTAAACTAACCACTAAGAGCTTAAAAATACAATACAGCTATGAAATACTAGGCCGTACATGCAAAAGGTCAATATTTATTAGTATCTAATTATTGAACACTCGTAGTACTGGTCCCTTTTTAAGATTAGGAATAGTTGTCTACACCTGGATGGTCCCTTGCTTGGCTTGTTAGACTCAGCAGCACTAATTCTCCTACAAAGATGGGGTCAGAAGCGCGGTTTAACGGTTCAACCGGTTTCTAATGGTGTTTTATTTACTTCCCAGTTTAGTATTAGACCGGACCAGACATATGGCCGGCGCCAACTGGTCCTGTCTGGTTCTGAAAACACTCAACAGGAAGGGGCGCCGTTTGGGCATGCCAAATTTGCTGTTTTTGACTTTTGTCTCTTATACCTCAGGGGGGCTGTTTCCTTTACTGTGCAAAATATGCTACCACTTATGGTAGGGTATGTGCTCCCAAGTGATCCCATGTTAAAATGTGGGTTGGAATGCTTGAGCCTACTACGTGCAAGACTAAAACATCTGGTGTTACTTTACTTACACATACACCTCACCCTTGCTAAATCGGGGCACTGATGATTTGCGTGACTTTTGAACATTCTTTCTGGGCTCAGTAACAACCTTGCTGATTTGAACAACCCTCCTTCCTTATGTACTGTGTATTTGATTTGGTAAGTTCCTTGTAACAAAAATTGGGCTGGCAATAACGTTAGGGGGAAAAAAAGGTATCCATTTTACAAAGTTGATCATCTAAACTACCAACTGGTGGAAAATTCTTGTTTCAACTGTATCTACTCACTTTTTTCAGAGCACCACGCTTTACATGAATTGCACTATTTACAGCAATCAATCTGTGCGTGCAAAATCATGTATGATAGGCTTCATTCTTACATGGGCTGGATCCATGATACTTTGATCCTTTCCAAGTACGAAAAGTAGCAGCAGGACCCCATCAGCCAGGACCACAAGCTGTTTTTTATCCCAAAATAGCACCCTACTGTGTGGCCTGCATTTCTAGCAAAGCAGTTATAAAAATGTAACAAAATCAAGTCTCTCTCTCTCTCTCTCTCTGGTTTGAAGGATGCAAAACCAAGTGTATCTTTTTCATTTTGTGGTAAATACGTAGTTTGGTTAGGTTCAACCACAGGTCAGACAGATCTCAAGAGTCATAGATCACTTATATAGAGGTGATTATAAATTACCCACTCTCTTACTTATAAAGACGATTACAAATAACTTTTTGTGAAAGAACGGCCCCCATTAGTCCTGCTAACTGAACCAACTTGTGTTGGCAATAGATATCGTTACCGTGAGTTGCATATCCCATGATTGAAAAACTAATAGCGAATATCACTGCTAGGCATATATCCAGGAGATGAATGTTACCGTGTTAAAGGGAAAAGGAAAAAGAAAGAATTTAAGAGATGAGGACAAGAGAAGCACCAAAAAGGGCAAGGAAACAGATGATAGTATAGTATTATCATCAGTTGCACTAAAATTGAGGGGTTTTAACATCAGACAAAGGCCAAAAGACTTCAAACTATTTTCATGCCGATACCATTACACATTACTGTGCTTTGTACCCTTGTCATTTACTAGCTATTAATAACAATACAAATTATCATGCCTCCCTAGTAATTAACTACTATCACTATTTGTATAACTTGCATTTCTCATACCATGCTTTTCTTTAATTAAAAGAAAAAAAAGAAAAAGAAAAATCCCGATAAAAAAACCCGGAAAAAAAAAAAGGGAGAGAGAGAAAAGCTCAAATCTCCACATAGCAACCGGATTGAACAAATCCAGAAAACTCGTCCGGCACATCCAGCTTGGTGAATTTCCAATTCTGCCCTCCTCCCCTGCTCTTCTCCGCCAGGAAGAATCCGTGCGGCGCACCCTGATACGCTGAACCCGTCACCAGCGCATTCTCCCCTAGGTCAACCCCGCACGCCCCGACTCGCACCGCCGAGTCGCACTCGGCCCAGCATGTCAACTCCCCGTCCTGTCCCACCCCGACGCACGACCTCGGGCACTGGGTCACTCTCCACGCCTCCTCCACCCGCCTCCACTGACCCGTTCCGAGCTCGTAGCACTCAGCGCTGCTCTTGAACCCGCCCTGCGTCTCCGTGTCGTATCCGCTCACCACCCAGAACTCCGACCCGACCACCGTCCCCTCGCACTCGTCTCGCTCCTCGCCCATCCGGGCCAGCTCCCTCCACTCATTCCTGTCGACATCGTAGGCCCACGCCGAGCTCAGCGCGTTCTTGCTCTCGTCGTGACCTCCGGCGACGAAATTCGCCCCTCCACCGCGCCCACGGCGAAGAACGACCGGCTGGAAGGCATGTCGGCGCACTGGGTCCACCTCCGGGTGGTGAACTCGTACTGGAACACGTCCCTGACGGGATCCCAGCTGGCCGGGTCCCAGCCGCCCATGACGAAGAGCTTCCCCTGGGTGCTGGCGATCTGGCAGAAGAGGGGCAGCCCGGCAGGGAACTTGGGGAGCGGGTCGACTCGGTCCCAGGTCCCGGTGACGGAGTCGAACACGGAAATCCCGTAGCTCGGGGGACCCACGGGCTTAGACTCGGAGGGAGCCGGGAGGGCCTGAACCAAGCAGGCAGCTTTGTGGGTCCTCCCGGCTTTCCTGCGGTGGCAGTAGAAATCCCTGCTCTGGAGGAGGCGGAGCCAGGGCTTGCAGACCCGGGAGGCGACCCCGTGAGCTGAGTAGTGCAAGCGGGTCAAGCACTCGAGAGCGATTTCGTCCGGCAGACCCGGGATCAAATCAACAAATTCTTGGGAATCCATTGTTAAGTAATTTCTTTCTACTAGATGGATTGAAGCAGAGTTGGAATTAAAGAAAGTTTAGTTGTAGAAGGAGGAGGAGGGGAAGAAGCTTTAGTTCTCTCCTTTCTTTAGTCTGACGAGGACAGAAATATTGAAAAAAAGGCGCAATCTTTGCTTTGCTTTATAGGCAGAGGGGGGGAAGGGAGAAGGGAATGGAGCAAAAGAATCAGTGGGGAGGCGGTTTGCAGTGGGATATTTATAGGACCAAGTAACCTTATTATCTCTGAGTCTCTGACTGTGGGCAGTGGCAAAATGGGAGGGATTCTGTTGAGAGGAAAACACTGAAGACACTCTACTCCTACAGGCCGCACAACAGAAAACGGTAAATGATATCAAGGCAATCAGGCCGACTGGATCTATCCACGTGGCAGACATCGGCTTCTATGATAATCAATCAACCAATCCGGGTATGAATTATTCAATCTCTCTGATCTGAGCTGATGGATGGACTTGGAGAGAGAGAGAGAGAGTATTTGTGAATTAAGGCAATCAATTAACTGTCTTTAACTTAGTGGCCTCCCTCAGAAATAAAACTTTTAACTTAGGGGTCCTACATTCATATATTCTATAAGAATCCACCTACAGAAAATGACTATTACAAATCACAATATGATCAGCGATAGGTGAAAATATGAAAATTTTTAAAATCAACGATTATAGCTTATTATCCTTCAGTTTGTTTTTGTCACTTAAGTCGCAGGTCACTTAGTATAGAATGGAAAATTCCATAATTGCCTCTCCAACCTCAAGTTCACTCGCTCCATTTAGTAATTCTAACTCTTAATAGCAGTAGTAGTTTCTTATCGGTAGACAATTTATAAAAATTATTTTAGATTTACTGGGAAAAAAAAAAGGTATGAATTAACTATCTTTAGCCTTGGAATGGGGTAAACTTCCTCTTTCTTCTGCACTTTTTTTTTTCCTTTTCTGCCAGAAAAGAATATTCACATGGTTGGGCCTGTAGAGGAATAGTAGTACTTGCATTTGTTTGGTTTGTGTGAGAGGATTATAGTAGTACTGTCATTTGCATTTGTTTGGTTTGTAATTGTTTGACGGCGAGTTAAATTCTCTTTATTAGTAGTGACGATTTTATGTTTGAACATTCGTTGTTTCAAATTATCAAGCTTTTTGTATCTGTTTGGATTGTTACTTATTTTCTGAAGTTCTTATTCAAAAAAAAATGTATTATAGTAATTTGGTGTATGTAAAGTAAAAAGAATAATTGATAATTGTATTTATGGAAAACATAAAAGTTTAATTTTTTTGAGAAAAAATGCAGTCCTAACAAGTAGTGACTTGCGATAAGGAATTTAAATTTGCTTGAATTGGTAGACTGATAGTGTAAAATATATTCCTTCGGTTTTGGAAGTTGGAGATTTTTTTTTTTTTTGGGAAAGAGGAAGTTTCACAATTTCACTTAGTCTCAAACTTCCTAATCACAGTAATTTTTTTTAAGAAAATAAGTTTATGTGGATCCGGTTCTAATCACCACCTTGGATTAAGGCTGGTGTCTGAGGGTGGGATTCGAACACAGCACAACCCTCACATCGGAATTCAAACAGTTGACCTTTGATGATAAATTGACATATTCTTACTAATTGAGCCAACTTATGCGTTGGCCTAATCATAGGATCATGATAATCCAATGTGCGCCTGGAATTCAACATTTGGCCCCTTCCCATTTGGGACAAAACACTTAGCCAGCTTTTCCTGATAGCTACACAACGGAGCGCGCAAAAGCCCCTCCTCCGTTTTCATCTTTATCCTCGCGCGCACTTAAACTCGTCCTCGTCATCGTTCTCGTCCTCATCTACGTTAGTTACTGTAAACTCCCGTTTTCTCAATCCACCATTTTCCTTTCCCACTTCAAGCTTTCCTGTGTAATAATACATCAATCAACTTTGCTAGTTGCGTCCGACAAAAATTCCCCACCTTTCATTATCCTTAAAAAATCCAATGTTTTGTGACTGTACAAGAATGTGATGCTCAAGCTGGATTTCCATGGAATTTTTCGCCCAACACCCACATTGTTATCCATTAGGTTGAACATCTAACCATGGGGACCTTATTCACATGGATCACAGTGCTAAAACAATTATGCTGCCCCGGATGCTATACGATTTAATCAAAGAAAAATCCTACGCTAGATGACGTATGATTGATTTATACAATAAACCGAACTAAAAGATGGCTCACCTTTCGACGAATTTTAGAAGTTTTATGTTTGAACTCTTTAGGTTTTTTCCCATAGTCGCTAGGTGGTTATAATGTTTCAACAGCATTCTTTCATTTTCTTCCTTTACTTGTGCCTTAACTTAGCAATCTGGACAATAAATAAAAACCAAAATATCCAAACACAGAGTAATGGTTTTCAAAGGAAAAAGGTTGTTTAAGTTGCATTTCTTGAAGAGTTTTTCAGGGGAAAATAATTGCTGTAACACTTTTTATCGTGTCAAGTTAAAAGCTGACTAAGAATATTGTAAAAGAAAAAAACCATGAAAAAAAGAAAAAAAAATTCTTTAAAAAATAGCGACCCAAGCAAGATTTAGTTTTCACTCATGTGAAAGTTTTTTTTTTTTTAATTTTTTCTTTGCATTAATTAAGATTTGATTATGATTAATCACATGCATAATCCAATATCCTGTATGTGGCGACTGAGAAATGAGGCTCCAGGATTGTGGCTGTGAGGCTGTCACGCACAGGAACGACAATAGGTGCAGAAGATATCTAGAACCAGCGTTCTAGAGCATATATAGAGAGAAAGGACAAGGATAAAGTGGAAGACGGAGAGGAGCAAGCATTGACTGACTCCCTGTTTACGAAGAAGATAAGGCTGGTTGGGGCGATGGCCTATGGTAGGCCCGGTGGTGGGATCCCTTCCCCACCCTCAGTAATAGATCATAGATTCATCAAACGAACCTGTGGGCCGCCACGTGTGTGTGTGGATAAATAGATAAAACTTTAAGAGCTGTGGGGCTGGGGATGAGGCTGAGGGTGATGACTTTCCTTTTGTTTTTATCTTTTCTTTTTGTCAAACGATAATAATTTACTCTACTCTTACGTTGTGAAAGAAGGGTAGCCGTGTTAAATTTACTCTCTCCTACACTATCAGAGAAGGGATAGTCTAATTGGATTTATACATTTATTGGGACCAAATAAGTGCACTATTGTACCCTCTGATTTTTTTGAATGGCAGAAACCACTGCATCCTTTAATGCATTAGTCAGGATTTAAATCTCTAATAGAGTGTCCGAATGAATTCTAAAAGATTCTCCTTGACTATTGAACTGAGGGCCAATGGTTAACTGATGAGTGATGACTGGGAATGAATTATTTTACCCACCTTTTTCTTTCTAACATCACAACGAGGGCCGCAAAATGGGACCAACTTAACCCCACAGGAAAAGCAAAAAAAATAATTGTCTGCAAGGAAGGGATGCATGATATGTGACATTTTTTACTAGTATAAAGTTGAATATTGAGATGGGACCAAAGTTTTCCATTGGGCATCACTGTTGGCTTAATTTTCTGCCTTTTCGGCAGTGTGGAAGTTGTCCAAAGCCTGTAGCTGAAGGGGACTGCACCTTCGCCCAATTTGCTCAGCCATGTCCATCTCGGGGTGCCGCTATTTTGATTGAAGGCCTTCAATTCTGGATATGGTTTTCCTCACCACTTGATCCTTCCCCTAAATCTGGCGCATTGTTTAAGTGAACCAATGAGCTGAAATGACTTTAACTTCTTAATTATCTTAAGATTATCAAACAAATTGGACAACATTGAAATTTAAAAAAAATTAAAATATTTAGTAGGAACCGATCAAAAGACTTGGTTTTTCATCGATTTTGACCGGTTGAATTAATTATTGCTTGAATTGGACCGGTTCAATCGACATGAAACTGAATTTCTTTTTCTTTTTTGATTAATGAATGCCCTGTTACTTGTTAACTACTAAAAGTATGCTACTATATGTTTTATTTTTATTGTCATGTTAAATAAGAAGCTTAATCTTTGTCTGGTTGAATACAAGGAGAAATCACATTAGTATTTCTTTACAAGAGTACTGTGTTCTTGGGAGTTGAAAAATGAATCGAACTACTCGATATTCGAATCGACCTCGATGCTGCTCCTGTCGTATCATTTGGTGTGTAAGAGGATCATTGAATTAAACGAGCAACGAACATATGCTAAGAGATTTATATAACATGAATCAATCGTAAGGTGCGATAACAAGCCTCAATTGGCTAACAATGTAAGCAACAACTCATTTGTCCCCTTGCCAATTTGCTTAACTAGCGTTTGGTGAAACAGCTCAATCAATGTGATCTAACAATGTATTGTTATTCAACTCTTAATTCTTATAGTGGTGAACTTAATTATACTAATCGTACGACAAGAGCACACATTACTGCTCCAGATTAACAATTCCACGCAGCTTAGAGTAGCTGTCCCTTCAATCTTTCTTTCTTCTTCCTTTTATTTTTTGGTTTACCTTATTGGGGTGTTCTTGGATGTTGACCATTTTGGATGCATACACCAAATAAAAGAATTGCTTGGAGTAGCCCTTCACATTCTTTCTAGAAAGTATCACTGTGTCCCCTAATCTTCATGGTAAAGTGTTTTTAATTAGATTCTGAAATGTTCTAATTTCAGAAACATGTGACGGATATGGTTAGAATGTTGCACCTTGTAGAGGAGAGATACTCCACCGCGGGACCCATTGTGGATTTGTCCCATATCCACCCTCTTCAGCCTCACCCATCTTGGGCCAAGGGAGCTCAGGCGGTCCCATCTTCGGCCTAGGGTGTAAGGCCTCGGGTAGTTCGGGGGCCTCCCCAAGACTCGAACCCTGAACTTTTGAAACGGGACAAATCCACAAGGGCCCCATGGTGGAGGATCTCTCCTCTACACACACCTGGTTCTAGAGAAGTGTTAGTTATTCTTATACCGTTACAGTAGCATATCATTCCTTGTAACACTTGTCAGCTTCCACTGGACATATATAAAGATCCATGTAGAAAATTTCCACTTCAGAATAGTACTGTCGAAAAGTGTCATCAGCACATATGTTTCAGTTTTCTATGAACTTCTAAAAACACTCTCAACTAATTCAAAAGATCAATGCATTTTCATTTAGACTACTAAGCCAGTCCTTTTCAGCCATTGGCAGGGAAAACAAGATTCTACTAGTAGTCAATAATGCATCTTGATCTTAAATAGTAAGTCTAATTTATCCGGTATTTTGTTTTGTCAGGCATATGCTATAGACGAACACCATTGTTAGCCAAATTGGACTATGGGAGACCATTTCCAAAAAGCCAGGGAGATTGATGATAACCCCCCTTAAATTCTTGAAGCATGATTTTGACCTTAATGTGTATGAAGCTTTGTTAATACCACTAAACATTATGATGGTAGTCTTAATAGTATGTCTAATTTATCCAGTATTTTGTCTTGTCAAGGCATATGCTTCAGACAAACACCATTATTAGTCAAATTGGACTATTGGAGACCATATCCAAAAGGCAGGGAGATTGTTGTTACCCTCTTTTAAATTCTTAAAGCATGATTTTGATCTTCATACATTTTGATCTTACTGTGTATGAAGCTTTGTTAACACCACTAAACATCATGATGATACACCTTTGCCTTTCAATACATAGATCTGCAGGTCTTGTTGACATTAAAGCCCTAAAATAGTTGAAATCCATATTACTATTGTCATATATTCACGAACAGATTAAGTAATAATGCATCTAATTAATAAACGCTCACATGAATTGAGAATTACAGAAGCATACTACATTTAAACATCTATAAATTAATAACATTAGGATTATACAAATTCTATTAATTTAAAGAGACATTAATTAATCAATAAATTATTAATTTATCGAATGTACTTATAATTCAGAAAATGCTCATTTAATCAACTAAACTTTTATTTATTTTATAAAAATGTGAATTATTCTATTAATACAAAGAGGCTAAAAGTCTAAGGAATATAAACCAATCCATATCTACTTGATTTATAAGTATAATTTAATTCTATTAATGTTGCCTACATAATTGATATCATTTTTCTATTATCTAGAGGTCAATAAATATAGAAATATTAAATGACAAATGTCCACTTCTATTTTTTTAAATGTATACAATGAATCAGATTAATAATATAGAGGTTCTAGATTTGAAAGTTCCCATTTACACACCCACACACACAGATATATATATATATATATAAATGAAAAGGAAGTCTTCTTATAATGAACAAATACAAAGTTTTCTTATATATCTTATCGTTAAACTATGGCTTCCTATCTAAAAGTTGTCCATAAATTAATTATAACTTATCAAATGGATAAAGTAAGTGAGTATAATAGAAATCATCTTACAAGCACTCAAAAACAATTGCAACACTGGTTTCTAAAAAAAACAAACAATAGTAGACCCATCCTTTCAAAAAATATGATATATAATTTTAACAAATTATTAATTTATAATATGAATGGGACTAAAGAGTTATGTAATATGTCTTAAAAAATTATTGTCTTATCATTTTATCAAAATTATTTTATTTATCTCACTGAAAATGTACTATTGTTAATTTATCAAATAGAGGTTTTATTATACTTCATTTGTCATGACTTGACCTCTTTCAAGACTGACTATTGTGAATAAGTAAATTGGACCTCGTTTGTTAGAAAAACAAAATGACAAGAACTAGATAAGAAGCATTCATTTAAACTTCAAGACCTCCAAGAGTAAAACTCCCTACAAAGTTTAGAAGCACAAATGCCCCTACATGAATAGAGTTTATACAACAAGTAATCAATAAATGCTCATTAAGAGAGACATCAAGAAAAATTAGATCAAGAAAATGCATGTCTAGTCTAAATGGAGAGGGACCAATAACCATAAATCTGTGCATTTAAATGAAGATTGAGTGCAAGTTAAGTAATAATTGAGTCCAATGAATCCGTTTTAAAAATTAACTTCCATATATGAAAATAACCCTTAAGATGGCCGCAGGACAGGATTAGACACTGCTGTCTAAAAGCTTCTGGAGAGTTTCTTATCTTTCACTGCCGGGATTAGCTTTTAACTGTTTGACATATCCCCTCATCATATCTTTTACCAAAACGAACCTAACCCAGCCTGGCCTCTCAATCAAGTCTCAGCATCTTTAATATCAAAAAACTAACCAAAAAAAAAAAAAAGGAAAAAGGGATGTTGTGTTTGATCCTTTATACTAGAACAAAATTAGTTAGTATAAGAATCTTTATTAGTATTAAAATCTCTGTAGTAGCTAAGATATCAACCTGATTAATTAAGGTTCCGGCAGTTGGATATCGAGATGTCCTCACGTTCCCATGTGACTGCAAACTCTTCACTTGTCTCCACGACTGCCGCCATCAAATTTTAAAAGGGTTGGAGGAATTATTGTAACTTTTCAGGCCGAAGAGCCTTTAGTTTTGTCCGCCGGTGATCTGTGCATCTTTAAAATACTACGCAGGATGGCGGGAAGGGAAGCTGCTCTTGTGATTCCATTAATCCAAGCATTGACTCTTACAGATTTTAAAATCTTAAGGTCAGCTTTAGGGCAATAAGTAATTAAACAACGTTTTTTTACTCTTACTTGAAAGTGAAAACTTGAATACCTACTTCTATTGATTGACTAGTTAAAGTCGACTTTAAATAAGCGTCACATGTAGGAGTTGAATTTACAACCTCCGGTTAGTATTAGCAATCCGCTTATCAGTTGTTCCAAACTAGTGAGTTTCACATAACCCGATAATAGTGTATTGTACTTAATTTTCTTAAATTTTTTTCCCCTTCTCCTAGAGGATAGCTGTTTTGCTTGTGACTTGATATAGCTAGTGATCACAAGGAGTTGGGACGGTATGATAAATGGCTCAAATTTGTCAGCAAGTCTAAAATTCGACCTGTAATGTAAGCAGCTCGTAATAGATTATGTCATGCTCAAGAATGTGTTGTACCATTGAAAAATAATTGTGCTGATAATTATACCTGTCCCTCTCTAACTTGATGGTATTATTATTGGTTTGCTTTCCTCCAAGGCATTATAAAGTTACTATTATATCTCGTATCCATGTGCTTTCACAGATCAACTTGTCCCTTTCGTGCCTGCTCGGGGAAGAGAGATGAATAATCTAAGCTGATGAAACCTTTTTATTATAATGTTTTGAAGTCCATTTTATGCATCCATCGAGACTAGCTAGCAGGCATATAATATGTACTTTAGTCCCAAAGGGCCCTCGAAAAACCAGAAGCAAAGGGTGGGGAGAGTTGACTTATATGGCTTAACAATTGTTCATGGTTTTGTGGGTTTTGGTTTTTGCCGCCCGGAGATTTTGTCCTGATTAGCTAAACATGCGCCACACACTCTTACAGCAGAGTTTTGTTTCTGGATGCTGCCGGAGCTAGTAGCATTTGGCGTAAATCCGGAAACCAATGCAATATGAAAAATTCGTGTCTGCTGAGAATTATTCGTGTATAGCAGAGTTTTGCTTCTAATTTCTACCCTTTAAATTTTTTTATGCTTAAAGGTTAATCGATAAAACAACTTTTTTATTTCTCTGGCCACCTTTTTATCTCGCTATATCATACCAAGAAAGTGCTACAATTTTTTTTTTTAAAGAAATTTATCCCATATAATCTACTATCCAAATTAGCACATTGAGCACTGTCCTTTCTCATCATTGCTATGCAATCCTCCAAAAACTGCGTTGTTAATAGTATGCAATTACATAAGCTGCTATCAGTAGGATTAAGGTTAATTTTGCGTTCTATTGGCATGAGTAATATACCACGATGGATAGTATTTTTGGTTGACAAAGTAATTCTTGATTCAAGACATGAATAATTTAAGCAATTTGCAGTGATTATTAAGATGATTCAAAGGGGGTTTTGCCCCAAATTAATTGCGCTGCCTCTCGACAAAAACACCAGCATTGCATTTTGTTTCTTTCTTTTGAAATCCTCTTCTTACGGCTAAAATTTTTTGCTCCAAATCAATTTCGAGGCAAAGGATGATCAGCCGCCACCCTCTACTTTGAGCCTGTCAGGATTCTTCTCCCAAATTAATCATTCTTAGCTGCACCAATACAAACCCCCCTCCCCCCAATCCCCCAAAAACAAAATAGAAAATCTATAGTTTAACACAATCTTAATTAGTGGTATAGTAACTCACAATAAGGATTTCTTTAATTGCAACGAGCTGCATCCAATGGTTAGGATACCAATATTAACCTTGTTTTGATTGCCACTTTTCCCCAAATTTTTTTTTACATCTTTGATGAACTCATTTTCGAATCAACTTTTTATCCTATATACATTAAATCCCTATAATATTTTTTGCTACAAAAACTCCAAAAAATAGCAAACCAAACTCTAGAAAATTTTGACGTTTTAATATCTTCATAAGGGCCAGCAGTGATGCTCTTAAAATGCTCAGGTGTCAATTCAAGTATGTAACACATGTATGCACTAGCGCAATAGATACAGATAATAAGATAATAATGTATAAAACTATAACTATAATAAATTTTGTGACTCATTGAAAGTTGTGTTCTATAATCAATCTCATCTATCTAGATTCAATTAAACACATATGGACCATGAATTGGGCCATGTAATTGACTGGACCATTGTAGCAAATTTGAAGGATGATATCCGCATGTTATCCTACCGGTCCATGAGATTGTTTCTTTCAGCAGATGAAAGTCAAGAAGCTAAACCTATTTTTTAAATTAACCTCAAAAGCCACGGTGGTAGTCCATGAGATTGTTAATGGAAAACTTTATAGTTGGACAAAAGAAGCTCTTGAGGATCTATACCTTTTATGCATACCTTAATATGTCCTCACACAGATTAAACGAATTGTCATTATAGAAGGGCAATTATTCTCCTGACTATAAGTTTATATTCTTTTATCTGAGGCTATATAGAGACGCTCTTGGAATTAACTAAAAAGACAAAAACACATATACAGATACTACCAGCATCTAGTAGAGGTTTATCATGACTCATCACCCTAGTAGGGTGTAAAAAACTCACTCTAAAGTATATGGACATGGCAATAAACGTTTTCACACTTACAAATTAAAAAGACAAGACAAAACATATTGACTTGTAGTACAAATCCTTGGAATTAAGAGGGGAAAAAGGTCAAAAAAGAAAGACATGAAAGTTGATGTCTGGACATGTAATTCGTCTCGGTGCACTTGCCTTTGCTTTCCACGTAATATAATGTCCATTATACATACAGCCAATCCACCAAAAAGGGAGCAAACAGAATTGTCTTCCTCCAAGATCGACACTAAAACCAATACTAGAGAACACATTTTCGTTGTTGATGGGTGGAGTGGAGTTAACTTAAACATAATTAAGTTCTCCATCTTCCTGTAGTTTTTAGGGATCGATCATGATATATGGTGGCAAATAATACAAACTGTCCCTCTCTAGGTATATGACAAATAGCTCATGACTTGAAAATAATCTACAAGATTGTGTTATGTATATATGCCGCCCTACAATGAAGATGGCATGAAGATAAATTATGTTATCATCATATTATTAGCCACACAATTCCATCCATTGTCCCTATCAACAATGGTTAGTATAATAGCAAATTGTGCTTTGCGAAATGGTTGTTTATGCGAGTGTCGTGCTCTGATAATGACCTGATTAAGAGTTGCATGGAACTTCTGCGATTTTGCTGATTCTTTTTCTTGTTTGACAGAAGCTATTTTGGGCCTTTTGGCAGTTCTGGTTGCTAAACGTAAACCTTTGCTGCGGCATTCTCATCATCCCGAATATCAAATATATAACAACACTGCCAGGCAAACGAATTTCTCTGAAACCAATCTGCAATTTGCAAAATGAAAACAAAAACATAAAATTCACGAATTCATCAACTGGGATTCAGGGGAAAAAAGGAAAGAAAACTCAATTGGACTACTTGAGGGAAGTTAAGAACCAAAAACATTTTTGAGGATCCATTATAGCTACAAATCTTGGCCGCCGCAGCAGCAGTAAAACCATTTTGATAAATCTCATACATAGGGATAATCAATATCCAGTTTTCTTTTCTCGTTTTGATTATTGCTAGCTTAATTTGGAATATATGCCGAAAACTTTTTAAGCTCCATAAGGAAAATGTTACACCAAACTTAATGGGATTTCAAAATTCCCCACCACGACATACATATCTAATCCTATGCGTTTCCTCGTAAAATTCTCCATCCATATTCGATTTGTTTTTCATTTCATCATCCCTACCATAACTTGAATCACTTAATGATTTTGATCTAATTAAAAACCTCTCCTCTTTCTCATTCTTTTTTTTTTTTAAAGGTTTTCTAGGTAATTTATGCAAGAGAAGCATCTAGACCTAGTAAGGCATCTGTATTATTGTTATAATCTGTCAATTCGATCCACATTTTGAAACTTGTTTGTCTGTTTTCATTTATCCAAAGCTAACCAAACAAGGTTTCTCCACCAATCGATTATCCCATAATTGATTATTCTACAATTGATTGTGAAGATAATCACACTCAAAACAGATGATGGGAGCCAGACTGGGCCTGATTAAGTATCAGTGGACACATATATTCAACGCTCTTCACCTATGCCATGTCCAGCTGCATTATTAATTAAGTACACTAATAATTGGTGGATCCACCATCACTTATATTTGACAAATTTTGTCACAAGGGCATGGCGACAAAGGAGCGATACATGAGAATCCAATCCAGTAGCTTTTTTTTTTTTTTCTTTGGGAGCAAAGTTCAGCTTTTATTGATAAAGAGTTGGAGCTTGTACAGTGTAGCTGCAGCTGTTTATACATCGTCTTTTCTCCATATATGTACACTATTACTCCCACTGTTGGCTACTATCAAAAATACCCAAGGGGATTCCCCATTCAACAATTATTTTCCAATTTTCATACGGCTTTGGCACACCCCTCCATGAAGCTCCATGAAGCTTCAATCCAGTAGCTTAAATCTTCTCGGGTTTCAAAATGTATTTTCTAGAAATGTGAAGCATTAATTAGCATTGTAAGGAGAAAAGGGTTTATATTTTGGAAATAATGTGTTCGAAAACGTAATTGTTTTTTTCTTTTTAATAATCAACCATACAAGTTATTTCCACTAAACAATTATCCTATAATTGATTGTTAAAAATAATCAGAACCAAAAAACGTAATTGTTAAAAATTATCCATCGAATACAAGGCTCTTCTTCAACCATTCCAGCTGCAATATTGCTTGAGTCCACTAATGATTGGATATTCTATGAAGTGATGATCATTCAAGTAGTAAATAAATGAGGAAGAACTCCTGCTCTATTGCAGCCAAAAGCCCCAGAAGAATTTGCCAAACGATTGATTATACATGTTCCGCAGCTTCAGACAATTGAAATTGCTCAAATTTTCGAGTGCAGGGTTCGACACTAAGTTCGTCCTGCTCAGATACCACTTCACTTCCTAAAGAACAACACAAGAACAAAGAAAAAAAAGAAAATAAACTTTTTCTTTCGAGTAATTGTAGAAACGAAGCACCAATTCGTTCAAAATCATGGTAATTAGAGATGTGGTGTCTTAGATGTTTAATTCATTGAGGATAAACGGCAATCACGTTCACGTGTATATATATATTTGACAAATTTTATCACAAAGGCATGGCTGCAAAAAAAAAAAAAAAAAATCGACTGATCAATGAGAATCCGATCCAATCCAACAATTAAACCGGTGCTGGATATCAGAAATATTTCTCTAGAAATAAGAAGCGTTAATTGGCATTATAAGGAGGATAAGGTTTTACATTCCTCTGATACTTCGAAATCAACAAATAAGCATCAAGAAATATATTTGCTAGAATCAACAAGTTTCTCATTTGCGGCAGATTCTGGCAGTAGGCATTGTAACACAAATAGGTGCATATTTCTTCTTGGCTTCAAGAGATCCACGCTTTGGCTCTACCCCATCGGCCATGGTGGCTTTAGCAAGGGTGCATGCAGCAGCAGCCGCCACAGCAAACACCAAATCCCTCCTTCCATTGCTGCCTTCTTCCTTGTTGTTCATTACCATCTTTTCACCCTCAGACACCTGTGAAGCTTTGACCACTAGGGCTCCCCGGCGACCGGTTGCAGATGTGGGAAGTGGCTTGGTGATGGCTGAGCCACCGAGGAATGAGGCTGTCATAGTCATGGAAGCCATTTCTCACCTCTTGATCTCGAGAACTCGATCAGCACACAGAGCTCAACTGGGGTACTGGGGTGGTGATTGGTGTACAAAACTTAAAACTGTGTGAGACATGAACAAAAGGGATTCATTCCTACAAATGTCATCCATTTCCTTATCCCAAATTAGAGTTGTGGCCAGTGGTCTTGTGCCATGTGCATGTCCCTAATCTTGGCTAGCATATTGGTGGCCTTGAAGTTTCCTAGTGGGCCATAAACTTAGGAGGGTGATTCTGTGCACAATCTAGACCCTGAAATTTAATCTTTTTTCTTAAATCAATGGTTTTTTAAATAATGCTAAATATTTAACTGGGAAGCGGCGCTTTTACAATTGTCACAATTGCTCTATAAAATTATTGACAACACATATTATATTCATGCAGACACCAACACAATAAATGCAAAAAACTTAGAGAACAATGTATAATAACATAAGTATCAACACAAGTTGATACTTATTTAAAGTTATTTGTGTCTCACAGCCATAACATTCATCCACAATTTAAATCAAACAAAATTTTAGACATGGAACTGTGATTGTAGAGGATCTCATTTGGTGGGTACATCTTCGATTTTCTTTCTTTAAGAAAAATTTCGAAAGAAATTCCTTCTTATGAGGCCCAAAAGTTATGACAAGATTTTCCTAACAAACAGTGTATTATTGAAGTCATGCTTATGGCTGTTACAACATTGTTGTTTGTTACTTGATTTACCTTATGCCCATCTCTGATGTGCAATTTTCACAAAAGATCAAAGCCAGGCATGGAGAATGCAAAGGGGAAATAAATGCCAGAAACTGGACCATTTTTTGCTAGTCTTAGAACAGCTAATTCAAATAGCCAAATCCTATATACGTGCCTTAGTGTCGTCTTAGCAAAAGCCACTTTCTGTGGGTTGGATTCAAGTTATGCATTTATCACAACACTGAAGAAGAAGACGTCAACTAGGCAAGTTAGTTAAGTGTGTCTAAGTTAATAGTGGGATTTATTTAGTTACATAACACATGTATATATATATATGGTTTGAGGACATCCACTAAATCATGTTTGCCATTATGAAAACACAATAGTTTGTGACATTTGCTTTAACCTTGGACAGATGCATGCCCCCATGTTAGGCACAAAAATCACGTAGCGGAAAATCTTTAACACATATAAAAAATGTGGGAAGAGGAGGAAAATAAACTCACAAACAAATACTTAATAATTTTATTATTTCAACAAGACAAATTTTTAAGTCGTAGCATTTAGCTTACGACAGCTCACAAATAACAATTTGAACACTTTCTCTTAATCTCACAATTTGATTCAACTCAACTCTCCAAGTAATAATGTGCTAGATTAGTAGTATCTATAGACTACTAATCTTTTCTAAACAAATACAATAGTAAATCGAAACTTACTTGGAATTGATCTAGAGATTTCGTGATCTAATACGAAAACTAAACAAGACACAAAACAAGAAACTAAACCAATTAGGAAACTAAATAATAAAGTAACTTGGTTTAATTATTCCAATAGCCCAGCTTCAGGGGTAAAAAAACTGAATCGTGTTTGTTGGTAAGTACTTTAGTTTCACTTAAGTGTGCTATGTTGCTGTGAACATGGACTTCTTGATCGACCCTTTTCTTAGAGGTCGGAATTCATAAAGAGCCTATTCTGACAACAAGGAAAACAAGAGTTGATAGCATAACACAAATACTTCCGAAACATAGGAAGTCTGACGAGCCTTTGGACAAGCTTACACTGTACAAGAATTTTTTCCCAACGAGTACTTCAATTAGGGAATAAGTTAAAATGAAACATATCTTTCCAAAAAAATATGTATAGCGTCTAAAATGAGTTGGCTTATTCACTGTTGTTATTTCCCTAGTTTCATCAACATGTTTGTAAAGTATAAGTTATAGTAAATGTTTTATTTCTTTGATAGATGCTTGTTTGATAGATGCCCATATAGGGTTCCAGAGGGAGTATACATATATATACATCCAGTGGTAATTGTACACGTTTAGGTCTCTGCATAGTGCATATATACAGTAGTGTTCTTCTCCCAAGATACAGGATCACCTGTCTTTATTTTGTTAAGCCGATCAATATGGATTCCAGTTTAATTCATCACGCAATAATTGTTTAGGTAAATTCGTCCTTTCGTCCACTATTGTAATCTTGATAAAAGATTACAGAATTAGATCAATTCTTTTCCCCAAGATTTCGTGTGCCCAGATGATGTGATGCAATCTATTTAACGTTTGCCAAAGTGACAATATTGATTATGAATTTGATTTGAAAGTGTTAGTGCATCACGTTAAAAGGAAATATATATATATATATATATATTATATGTATATATACACACTTGTTGATCAATCAATCCATAGAGCAAAACGTGGGATACCTAACGGTAGATCGAGTGCATTTTTCATAATGCTTCTAGAAACACTTTTTCCATAATGGTTCTAGAACCAATTTGAGACAAAAAAGAGAACAATGGGGGGGGGGGGGTTTAATTTGCAAGAAAGAGACTTGTACCCTTGTACGTACTTCAATTAAGATACGATAAAACGTTCTGCATATCTTTGCATCAGCATGAATAGAATATAGTCGAATTGAGTATGTCTTACTAGTAAGCTTTCTTTTCAATCCAAATATGCCTGTTAGATCCACTTCAGTGGCTGTTATTGTATTCATTCCATCAGCTTCATCCTTCATCTTTCAATTAAAATAGAGATTAAACGTATCTCTATTAAACAAATCTCCATTTTACGAATCTCTGTCGTCTTTATCAATTGAAGTACAAAAGATACATTTGCGGCAGAGAACCTCACAAGTTAATTGAAAAAAAAAAAAAAAAAAAAAAAAGTGGCCTTTTCCAGTCATGCTTGGGCCTTGAGAAGTATGGAGGAAAAGGTGCTCATTCACTCAGCCCAAACAAGGTCCCCTTTTAGGTGACTTGGTCTACAAATTAATATGCAAATCCTTGTTTCCATAGTAAGCCACATCACTCAATCTGCTACTTCACTTTAACAAGCTCAAATGTATAGTTAGTCCATATATGAGGTATATGGAAACGTTTTGATATTCGGAGCCTCACAAGTTAACTTCTGTCCAGTTCAATACATTTTGGTGTTTGTGTATTTTTTTTTACTACATTTGGAATAAATTCTTACAATTTTAGTGGAATCGCGACTGTCGGATAGGATGATTGAATGGGAAACGTTTTTACTTTTTGAGCCCTAACAAAGATTTTGAAAACAAATATGTGTGAATTTTTGTGTTAGGACCTTGGGCAAATTCTACTAATATGAGTTTAGTCTTTGAATGGAACGGGCCTTAGATTGGATAAGGTTCTTTGAGGTCAGCCCCATTTCCGACGCATCCACAATCCGGCTGAAGGAGACATAAGATCAACATGGCCTCGTAAACCTGCTTTTGCAGGCCTTACGCAACTCTGTGGACTAGGCCGACATAAAAGATTTACAAACAGAAAACCCAATTAACATTTTCTTATTGAACTCATTGGTAGTTTGGGTCAATTACCAAGATGCGCGCACACAAATCTACAAACAGAAGTCGGACCATTTTGAGATGCTAGCTTTTGTCGTTGAATGAAGGAATAGATTCCACATTTCATTTCGCTCTCAACGAGCTGAGCATAAAAGCTTTTATTAATACATTTATTTACAAAAGCAGAGGTATCTTGAGCTAATAAAACTTGCCAACAATATCATATGGTAAAAACTTATTATTTTCACTTATCTATAAACATTTTATGCTGCAAGGCATAAGCATAGTTATTAAACCGGGTAGGGGTGTACAAATTCAACAAACTTTTGAATTTCTGACCGAATACGAATTGAATTCGGAATTTTGAACTTGGAAAAAAGGAAAACGGAATTGATAATTGGAACTTCCACTTTTGAAAGTGGCAAATTGGTTTGAATTCGGAAATGGGTTTTTTGAAATTGGAAATTCCGATTTTGAATTCGAAATCGATTTACCAAATTCAATTTAGAATTCGAGTATTATATAATATACATATATATATATATATATATATATATATATTATTTTTATTATATAACAATATTATGTTAATCTTATAAATATATTATATAAAATATTTGTTAATTGATTAACCCATGTAATAATTTTAGTTTAGTATATTATTATGTTTAATTAACTTATAATATAAAAATTAAAATTAGAAATAGAAAATTGAATCCGGTTATTTACCAAATTCCGAATTCATTTCGGAATGAATTTGAAATCGGTTGGATTCTATAGGTTAATTTTTTAAAAAATTCCAATTTCAAACTTTTGATTTACCGATTTCGATTCCGATTCACATCCCTAAAACCGGTTCGGACAGAAAAATTAGTAAGGTCACTAATTTAGTGGGTTAGTGGTTGAACAACAGATTTGCCAATTAAAACCGGTGGTTATATTATTTAGTAAATTAATATGTTTGAATTATTAAAAATAACAAAATTATTAAATAGCCGGTTGAACCATCAGCTTTTTGAGATTTTATGAATTAAACTAGCAGATCATTGACGGATCAATGAGTTTCTTTTTTCTTCTTGTATCTAATTGCTAACCCAACCTGGCTAGATGATTGGGTCACTGAGTTGACTGGTTGAACCATCGAGTCGGATTTAATAACCGTGCTGCAGGGTCTTTTATTGTCAACAGGTCAATGGCAGCTGACCGACGGTTAGATAAGTGGCACAGATGAGGATTGGCATGGTATTTAAATCCATCCCAACAACCGTCTCATGAATTACAGCTCATGGAACTTAATCCAGGGAGAATTTGATTGGTGGTGATGTTCATGTCTCATCTCATCCTCATAAATTTATGTGTACTGTTACAGTTTTAGTAGCTTCTTCTCATTAATGAGAAATACAAATACTACTCCTCCATCCCATGCAGAATTGTGGGATGGAATTAACTTATCAAAACCTTTGGATTTGCACATTGCAAATGTGGAGTAATGACAAAACACTGCTTTCATTTTTTTTTTTTCGTAACCATTCTGAAGTTGTCATCACATAAAAGATGGCAACCTAGACAGATGGAACAATTGAAGACTCGTTTTCAGAATTGGTGGAATTACGAGTTTCACTGGATGCTTTTTGCTGGAGTTTCTTGATAGAAATCAAATGCAGTGAACAGAAATTTGCACTTGTGTACCGAACCACCAGAAAGGCCATAATTACAGAGAGAGAGAGAGAGCGAGGAATGGGGGGAGTTGCTGAGGATGACATTTTGCCCGCCTTGCCTCCCTTGAAAGATCCTTCTATTTCTTTTCCCAACTAAGTCCATTGTGTTAACCAACCAGCTAGTACAGTATACTACCCACGCGCCCTTTTGGAGCAGCATATTGTAATGTACCGCAACAACAAGAGTGTAGTTTACATTTACAATTTTTATGAGAATAAATTAATGGGAATGATACGTCTTTTTTATGGGTTTTTTTTTTTGATTAACCATCTCTCACCAGAGAATCATCTTAATTATCTATCTTATTCTCCTTAAATGTACTGGTGGCTCAGCCTACTTGAGAAGTTGAGGACCGAAGGAGTAGAATAAGTCTCGGAAGATGAATGGAAGAAGAAAAAAATAAAGAAAAATAAAAAAAAATCGTAAAATCTATTCCATATTATCAAACACGCTATGAGCTTTTATTAAAATCAATTATTACTCACCAACGTATGATACTAATAATGATAGTGATGATAGAATTTGAACCATGAAACTCCTAAGTTGTCTAATTTGGTGGTTCAACTAATATGCAAGGATTTCCAAGGAAGATTTCAATCGCTTTTGTATATTAAGTTTTTTTTTTTGGGAGAAATTGTATATCAAGTTAGTTAACTAGCATATCTTCTTTTCAAGTCACAGTAATCAATTAAAGGAACAAATCTTTATTTATTGTCCGTAAGGCATAAAATTTTCAACTAGAGTAATTCTCTAAAGGGACCATAAAATTTCAAAAAAGAACATAGTACATTATTGTTATTAAGGCACTATGACCACGTCCACGTTGGACAGGGCAATGTTCATCTATTTCCAAATATCCCAGCAGATTCTTGACTTTTAAGTAGGATCTCAGATTCTCAATCCTCTCACCTCACCTATAATAATGAGAAAAGAAAGAGCCATTTTTTTATAGTAGCTTCCTTAAAAGTCCAACCAACTTTATAGTTTATCCACAAATCATTCTAGTACTTTACACAAGCAGATAGTGTAAGCACTCATTTAATGACTTCTAAAGCTTCATTATTTCGAGATTTTCAGAGGTATGATTAAGAGCTTTAAAAAAGACTCTTTCTACCACTTCTACTGATTACCTCTCAGATGAACATGCTAATAAATAAATAAATAAATAAAGGGCTAGAGAACACTTAATCATTTTAACCTTGTGTTTTGACAGCCGGCCAACCACGAGTTTAAAGTAGCACAACTAAGCCATTACTACAATGAAGAAGGCCCCTTGGCACTTTAACCTGCTGCTCACCTGTAAAATTCTTGGTTGCCTACTTAAAAGTGAAAGAGCTCTGGTGAACCCTCAGCAGCAAATTTTTAAGAGGAAAAAAGCCTGCTCAAGGTGGACCATCTAGCATAATTGTACATCAAATCAAATTAAGAGTCGAAGCATTAAAAAGCTCTTCTTTATTTGAGTTTATTGAGAGTTCATTTTGAATAATTCCCCAAGCCACCATCAAGATAAATGATTTAGGTTATAACTACACAAAGTAGTTGAAGTTCATTTATTTGTTCGGCTCCAAGTCTAGGGTTCCTCATCACGTCACCTGCCTTTAGTGATATTCAACTTTGTCCTTGAACCGGCCTCACATCCAATTTGACATCTTGTGCTTTTTTTTTTTTTTTTTTGATATAAATCATAGGTGTTTGCATCCATTTTATGGTCTGCGACTAATCTTAATCGAGTAGCGTCAACCACCTTTTTGAGGGAAACTCTCCCAACGGTATTTTTTCCATTCCCATGAGTTTCGAATCTGAAATTTCATGATTAAAGGCAAGTTCCTTCCATTTGCACCAACATCCGTCGTTGGTGACATCTTGTGCTTGTTAATATGTGCTTCTTTGGACTGAAAAAATGATCCTTTCAATTTTACTTCCTTATTCATCATTTTCATTTCTTGTAATGTCTTTAACCTATCCAGTCACGAACACACCTAAGTAGCATTTTCAAAGTGAAAATTTATATAAAAACCAAGTGCTAACGGAATACACGAAAATATCACAATTAAGACACATGATCAATCTTGAGAGTCCTACAAACAATAGATATTAATTACTGTTTGATGCATGATAATTGGCGGAGGTGTTACCATCTTCACATGGATCAAAGCTCAATAATTAGGATCTCGCATGCACCTTAATGCACAAATTAAAGTACAATTTTTGCCTGTCATAAGTGTTTATAAGTGATTCTAAGCTGGTGGTCCAGTCTATGAAATGTTGCAAGTTAAATGCATAGAGATCCTAGATGAATCTTTTCCTGAATATTCATATATTCAATTCGGACACTCTTCCCCCATACATTTCAAAGCAGCTTCATGGCCAAGTAATCTAATAAAATAACAGCATCATAAACAATCAAACATACTCAAGATATATGTCTCTATTATTATGCCTCGTATGCTTTTAGGTCGCATGGAAGTTTTTTGGTGTCCTCATACTCTTGTCCTAATTGTATTATTTGTCATGAGGATAAGGAAATGACAGTACCAAAGTCATATATACTACTTACATTATGCCTAAATACGACATATTTGTGAATAGAATAGTAATCACGAACAGTGTACGTAACTACACAAATTCAGAAGATATAAGAAGTCCAGCATATGCAGATCTATACGTACAGATACACTACCTGTATTTTTGGCTCTATAATCTTGATGATAAGAATATGTATTTTAGGAGATCCCAACAAATCTTAGCCTCATTCCCTAAAAGCTGGATTATGGAGACTGGCATTATGGTCATCCAAATCTTATTTACTTTTGTCACTAGACTAGAAGTCTATTAGCTTTTTCAGATAGTCAGTTTTCGAGGGCCAAAAAAAAAAAAAAAATCGTTACATTATGAATACACATTTTCCAATCACTTTTTCACCTGACATATGCCACATTAAAAAACAATATTACGGTGCTATCTTAAATATTTGTCAAAATAATCTTTATATTATTGGCTTACAATAATGTTGTAATTTAGAAAATTATTGCATAAACTATTTAATCGAGAAAGGTTGTCATTTCCACATAGGACTTGCTTTTCGCCTTTGACCCATAACCAATACAGTTGAAGAAGAAAAACAATACATTGTACTTGAGGGAATATTTAATTATATAAAGGTTTTTGTTACTGCAGTTTGATAAAATGCTGCTGAAATCTAGTTACTTAAGATGTGTCAGAGAGAGTGATCATCACGCGCAGGAAGTGCAGTTGCATAATTAGGCAGCTGCCCCAGATGTTCCCTGCTTTCTACCGGATGTCCTAAAGTAGCTCAAGTGCTCTTCCGCTCCTCCTCTCTTCTCTTCTCTACTCATTTTTTCAAACAGTTTCTTTTTTGTTTCAGCAGCTTCCCACTAGTCCTTTTCTGTTTCCTGTCTTTCCTTATTTTTATTCTCAACTTCTTGTCTGCAGCCATTGTTCCCATCCTAGAAAGCGAAAACAGGAAGGAAAGGCTGCAGCAGGAGCTAGGAAGCCAATTCTATCAAGCTAAGGAAGATTAGCTGGCTGCAGGATATATACGATAGAGAAAAAGCTAGCTAGCTAGCTAGCTGGAGAGATGAGTCGTCTTGCACCGTTATCAGAAGAACCTGTGAATGAAGAAGACTCCAAGAACTGCTCTAACAAAGCTCAAACTTGGAGGAAATGGCTGAGAGCCCACTTTTCTCTTCAGCTTTTCAACAAGAAATCAGACCTCAGAGTCCTCTTAAGTGTTCTTGGGTGCCCTCTTTTTCCCCTGCCTGTTCATCCCAAACACCCCATCACCGAAGTAAGTTATACATCCTGTTTGCTGTGTCCTTTTTTCTTGTTTAGAATAAGGGAGGAAAGTAAACATGGAGAGTCTCTCTTTTCCTTTCTTGATCACCCTCTGAAATTAATCTGTGCTCCTTTGCATTCTGTTCCATTGCTACATGATCATGACATCATCGGACGTCGGGTGCTTAGAGTTTTAATTTGCAAATTAGCTTTACTTCTTCTTGCTGATCGTGAAGATGAGGTTTTAATTAACCATCACATAATAGTTTAATGTCCTAGAGTCCTAATGTTTGTGCATAGCTTTTGTATTTTATCTGTTTGGCCACAACTTTAATGCATATTTTAAAGAGCTTGATGACTAAAATTTTATGCAAATAGTTTATGATAATATGTCTATCTTATGTTGTTGTTTTTCTTTAACTTAATTGCTTAATCATCTATCATTTGCTCCTAATTCATAATTAATAGAAATCCAATGTTTACATAGCATGGAACTCACCATGTGAACGTTTGACATTTGTTGTACTGACTACTATATCTGAACTGTTATTAACAGCCATTTACAGATCAGTAGACTCCCAGTGTTATTTTTCTTTTCTTTTTTCTCTTTGTTTCTTTCTTAAAGCGTCATAGCACATGGTAAAATCAGAAAGATTCCATTTCAAGGCTGTGAAAGGGATTGCTGTGAGTTCATTCGCTGATTATTAAATATGCTATCAGATTCAAGTAGATAGACATTTATTCCTCGTTCAGCAACAAAACTTAAATCCCTTTTCAAAACGTTTTTGTTAGGTGTCCTCATCAGCCCAGTACATAATACATCATTTCACGGCAGCAACCGGCTGCCGAAAGCTAGAGGGGATGGTGAAGAATATTTATGCCATGGGGAAAGTTGCAATGGCAATGGTGGACCATGATCAGCTGGGAGGGGGCTTGGCTACCTCTGCCTCAGCTGCAAATGTATCCAATGCTGCTTCTACAAAAAGGTTGCTTTGTTATGTGGCAAATGTTGCCTAATAAGTGGCTAATTGAGCTGGCTGTTGCGGGTCACAAAGTTGTAGCTGGCAGCGATGGCCATTTGGCTTGGCGCCACACCCCTTGGCTTGGTGTCCATGCTGCTAAGGTGGCGCCCGCCCTCTGCGACGTTCTTTCCAGGCAAGAAATGCCCCATCTCCTGAGTACTTTGCATTATAATTCAGCAGTAGCTTTAATGAAAGGGACTGTTCAATTATTCGTTTTATCATCTGTGATCTTTGCCTTTCGTATTCTTTGTCCTGTTTATTTCTGTTGCACTGAGATTATAGGAAATCTCTGCAATATCACTTGGTGGCTAGTTGTTCCATGTTGCCTAGTTCCCAGTTAGCTATTTTTGCTAATGTAACACCACCTAAAGCACTTACTTTGATGTGGAATATTCCCTTGTTATTAGTGGAAGGCATGGGAGCCCAACAGCAACTTGGCTTTTGCTTTGCCTGTATGTGACCTTTTAGTACATGTTCTTGATCCTTCACGCATACAGTCACACTTTAGGATAACATATAGTACTTGTAGATAACGAATTCCAGAAAAGATTTTTACTTTCCAGAAAAAGGGGAATGTCATTGCAGTATCTCTAACTGATCAATTGCCAAGAGTCAAGAACATTCAGGCTGGAATTAAGCTCTTTATTTCCTTCGTTTTCCCAACAATTGTGTCTATGAGATGAAAAATCAGACTTGACATCAACTGGTTGGTTATTCAGGGACTAGACCCGGTGGCTATATCTACCATCTTCTCCCAAGCTGAGTACATGGGAGAAAAGCAAATCTTTGGAGTTGATTGCTTTGTGCTAAAACTGTCTGCCAATCACACAGACTTAGCAGAACGCAGCGATAACACGGCAGAGATGATCAAGCATGCAATCTTTGGATACTTCAGCCAGAGAAGTGGCTTGCTGGTTTATTTAGAGGACTCATACCTGACCCGAATACAGTCACCTGGCTCGCTCCCCACATATTGGGAAACCACAATGGCTACCAAAATGGAAGATTATCGGAGCGTCGAGGGAGTTAAGATTGCACATTCAGGTCAATCTACTGTAATCATCACAAGGTTTGGAGACAATCTCAAGGTTGGCCCTGCCTTCACGAGAATGGAAGAAACATGGACGATTGATGATATTGCTTTCAATGTCCCCGGCCTTTCTATTGACTGCTTCATTTCTCCAAAAGAATTGCAGAAAGACTATCCAGAGGAAAACCTTGACTGGATATCACCACTGCATCAATGAAGATGGTCGATGAACGAGATTGAAGATCGTTTTTGTAACTTCAATTGTGGTGCTTAATTAACTGATTTTTCCTTGAATATTATTGTCTTGACATTATTGACCAAGAATACTACTACAAGGATCAGATGCTGAGGGAACCCTCTGTTTTGTGTATACAGATGATTGTACTCAATTAAGTGCTTGATATATATATATATTAAGTCTACTTTTTCCCATTACCCTGTCCTGATCTTTATATTAACTGTTTCCAGAAAATTTTAGATTAACTTTGCTTTGGACCTGTATAACATGCACATTCATTATAACCACACAGATGCTTTTCTCTTGGATGGAATAATAGTTTCACTGCAGGCAACCATTCATGCATTATCAGGACAAAAAAGTCTTGCATAAATCTTCAACAAAACAAGTATTCCCTTCACGAATTCAATCATAAGCCCTTTAACAAATCTTCAACACATTGACTTGGAACTTTCTATGACCAAATCAATATAATCTCTTCCAAAACCAGTCATGAAGATCTTTTTTCAGGGACTGGTTTGCCGTCCAGTTTCATAACTAAGCGTGCCAACACAAGTTGGCAAGAACGGATCATTTCCTTACAAAGGGTCGTGTATTCGAATCCCACTACTAATCTGTAAACGACCTATGGTTTAAGGCTACCCTGACCCGTGGTGTTAATTGGAGTCAAACCCATCCAAACTTTGAAAAAAAAAAAAATCATAGGTAAGCGTGACAAGTTCAGCATATATAGCTGCAGTTTGGATTATTTTCAGTTTTGGGCTCGGACAGAGGAAACTCTTCAAATGCAAAACAACTAGAGATCGATAATATTTTTCAAGCTGTGTCAGCTGAGATGTCAAATGAACTAAGCTATAACAAAAAGCAAGAATGCAAACGTTGTAATCCTACAATGTGACAGCTTATTCAAATGATCATAGGTAGGTTAGACATCACATGGTTGGTTATACTAAAATATCTATGATAATAAGCTCATTAACTGAAACATTAGTCAACAAGATTTGATCCTTCGATGGGACATTCTTTTTCCTCAAGTGGCAATCTGTGAAGTATAAATTGACGTGCAAACTAGAAAGAAAATGATATCCATATGATTAATTTGTCCTCCGGCCAAAAACAAACAAAATTATAATTATCTTCACACTAAAGTTTCTGCATCACCCTCCCACCCCACCAAAAAAAAATCACAGAGAGAGAGAGAGAGACTGTGGTTTCACTGTTACTTAACTGCAATTGCCTTGATGCTTGAAAAAGGATTTATGCGAGAGCTGTCTTGTGAACACTCATTAATTACTCTTCACGTATGCACATAAGTATTGAAAACTCATTAGCCAAACCCTTTAAAAAGACATACATACACATGATAGAAAATCATCAAGCTCTACCCAAAACAAATAATGCTACACAAGATTCTTACACTAATTCCCATTTTCAATTTTCAAGACGTCAATATCTGATTCAGATGAAATATAATACTTGATAAACTGGGGAGATTTGTACTGGCTATTACTTACTTTGGGATCTTGATCCTCATTTTAAGCCTAATTAGGCAAGGTCCTGACTCATGAATGTGGTCAAATTACTCTTGTAATTTCAAAATGCATGTGAACTCTCATAATTAACCGTGTTTGCTGTAAAATCCTAAGGGAATGCTCTAAGATGATTGTCTTAATCTTTTCAAATGACCATTAGTGTAATTCTTTTCATTCTAATTTGCATCCCAGCCTCTGTCAAATGGCAGCTCAAGGGAGAGGGCTAACACCTACTACACTTATAACTTGACATTATAGGAAAGGAAATTAGTCAAAACAAGAAGGCCATGATCTGGTTTTGTGAACTCAACTTTGGTGAACTAGGTTTTACAAATAAGATAGTTTAAATCATCATAAATTAGCTTCAATAGTAGATAATTCAATTTTGTCCCATTACAAAAACATAGGGTATGCCATTATCACTAGTATGATTTTGTGTGTGTAACAAACCTAATCATAACTAAGCTAGCCAAGGTTCAAAAAACATATAGTAGTGTGAATTTACCAAACTCGAGCGCTTTATAGGGTTTAAACAAACTCATATTGGAACATCTGAATTTAAACATCAAATTTTGCATAATTGACATATATCTAAACCTATTGCTATAGTATACATTGAGTGCGTTTGAATACGAGATTATTTGAAATATTATTTAAAATAATTACTATAAGACTTAACTTTTTATGATGCGACAAAGATAGTTGATAAGATAAGAAATTAGATTGAAATTTGTGCTTATAATATAACTGAAATATTGAGATTTGTCGATAAAACATTTACTCTCTGGGTATTGGTCAAATCCTGAACGAAGCTCTTGAATTTTAGAGCCAGAGACCTAGTCTCAATTGGGTCAGATGAGTTGGCAACCAATATAGAGTGTGGACCATCAATCCGGCCCACCCTCTGGAACTTTTACGAGTAATGAAAGTCATTTTACTTCTGGGGCCTCCAACAGAGCCGGAAGGAATTTGTCAACGAATCGGACTTTTACCGCCCGAAGATGTTACGGGGAGAGAGCCGTTGGGCTTCCCGCTTCAAATTCCTCCTCCACCACCCCGGCAATAAGAAAACACCACCCTTCCTCCTCAACCTCTCCTCCTCCTTTGCAACCACCACTCCCACCGGAACCGGTGCTGCCGACGACGGCAGTTCGCAGCCGGGTCGTCCTTCTTCTCCCCCTCCTATCCAAGTCGGATTCACCGACTCCGCCGGCAGAGGCATGTTTGCCACTCGAAGGATCGCTGCCGGTGAACTCATTCACACAGCCAAGCCCATTGTTTGTCATCCTTCTCTGTCTTCTCTCCACAGCGTCTGCTATTTCTGCCTTAGAAAGCTTCTTCCCACTCAACAACCTCTTTTCCAAAGTAACGATGTCAAGTTTTGCAGCCAAGAATGCCAAAACCAATCACAGGTAGGCTGTTGCTGTGGTAATACGATTTTAACATGTAAATTCCATTGCTTTAATTTGGCTCTGAACGGGCGGGCATGTTTTGATTATCTGTTTTTTGTGTGACTGTTTGATGTGATGAGCCGTAACTTTAGCGAAAGCGTTTCTGCAAATGAACTGTTCATTAGGTGTTTGATATTGTGTTCCTGACGAAATGGGTCATTTTCTGAAGCGTGATATATTCAGAGGGAAATTTGGATTAATATCAGAAGAAGGGTCATATTTGATCTTTGCCGTTTCTCTTCCTGTTTAGTTCACATACTTCTTCGCCTTATACTTCTTAAATGAAATAATTAATCAAATCATAAAGTTAACTTCTGACGATAAAGAAGAAACCTGGATGACTTGGAGAAGTGACTAGTTGGTTGGACAATTTGATAGCATCTTACTAAGTCTTTCTTGATTGTAGCTGCATGATCCAGAAGATTATGTGTGCATTAATAGATGACTGATACTCAGTTTTTGCTGGCTTGTTTTTGTTTGTGTTGGCAGACGCAGTTCCAAGCTAAGCTTAAGATGTATCTTATGCGTGCTTTTACTATTTTATCTAAATTTTTTAGGTCAATTCATTTTCATCTTTGACCTTCAGTGTGTTGACTTATATTTTCCCTTTTTTTCTTTAACATCTTTCTTTTAGCATTTTCACGAGGTTGAGAGGAGAGCAGATTGGTCAACCTTTAATGAATATTGCAGGTATGAATTTTGTAATTACCCTTTTTTCATCTGTTTTCTGGACCTAGACTTTCATGAGTCAAGTGTGACCTCTTTTTTTAATTTTTATTTTTTCAAATTCTTTAGTCCACTTTTTGGTTGATACTAGCACTTGTCAGACTGTGGCATTGAAAATTTTGTCATATTGTATGATGCCTTTATGTGACAAGGATAAATAAACATCTTGAAAAGTTAAAAATTTGCTTCCTGGTATTATGATTTCTACCCTTTGGTTTCATTTGGCCACTTTAACAATCATGCACAAAAGAGTCACCATATGTCTGTATAATGTTTCCTTCTGAAAAGGCTACTAGTCTATTCTGTAATCAGAATACTTGTTTAAATGGCCTGAGCTTAATGTATCTCATTCTGTTTGGTTGTCTTTTCTTCAAGGATGCATGGTCTTAAATATCCTTTGCTAGTGAAGCGGTTTGCTTGCCTTGTCATATCTGGATCTTCATCTGCGAGTAGTCTTGACATTCTTCAGCCAGCTAGTTTATCTTCAGAGATGATTTCTCTGGTAACCTTATCTTGCACCTATTTAAATTCATTCTGCATATCTGCTACTCGATACCAAGGTCTACTCCTGCATTAAAATGTTTAGTGATTCCAGGTTGACTAAGAATCTATCTGTTCCATTCTTAATGCCTTTGCAAAATAACCTTAACTGCATATTCATCAAAGTCTCTTGGGGATGCTGAACAATAGAAACCTAAATTTCAAGTTCAAAGATTATGTAGTGTGATTGTATGTTTTCAAATAAGTGTACCATATTGTTCTTCATAGAAATCTCCTTTAAGTTACAAAACATATCCAGCTGGAATTTGGAAGTAATAAATTAAACTCTGCGACCATGTGTTTACAGGTGGAAGAGGAATTCTGCTTGCTTAGAAACACTTTCCAAGATGCAGATATAAACACTCAGCAACTGGCTTGTATCCTACTGTGGCAGAGAATAGCTAATGTTTTCTCACAGGGCTAGTATTTATTGATGCGTCACTATTCTTTTTCTTACTTGAAATATAGTGTCCAGCATCCTTTGGTCCAAAAGGCCTTACATCTTCGACTTTATAGTTCTGACCAAACAATGGTATACTAGTGTATTGGCACGTATACGTATCAATGCTTTTAGAGTTGAATTGGCTTGTGGATCGTATGAAGATCTTCTTTCTTCAGCAGCAGCTTCAGTAGAAGCAGAAGGAGCTGTAGGCAATGCCATTTATATGCTTGCATCCTTTTATAATCATGACTGTGGTGAGATCTCTTTCGTCTTCAATTAAGTTCTTACCTTATCCGAAACTCAAAGAAATGTTTTCTTGACCTCTCGAATTTGGTAACTCTAAAAGGTTTTGTGTGGTTCTCTCAAATTCTGTTTCAAAGTACTTACAGATCAATCTCCCATGATAGTCATGCAGTCTAAATCAAGCACCTAAGATATTCAATATTAAGCTCAAATTTTTTTGTTTTAATCAGTCCCATTTCCAAAGAAATTCAGGGTTATTGTCATGTGACTGTCGTACCTGCACATCTAAATGCGGAACAGTAATCACATTCTATGTTGACCTCAATTTCTTGAAACAGGGTTATGACCACCTGGCTTCATTTTGCTCAAAAATATATTGGTTATTCAAAATATATGCAATTTTATTTGCAATTCTTTTATGGCCAAAAAAAGATGGTAGCCTTGATAATGTGTGAGCATGCTCCTTTCTGACCTGGCTTGTTTGTGTTTTTTCACATGTGAAATTAGTTTCTTTCTTCATTTATGATCAAAGGTTGACTGCACAAAACCCTCACCCCTATAGGGCTTGAGTTTATTGGAAGTGTATTTTATACCCGGTTCTCGACTTTTTTTGCTGAAATTTTATGGCCAGTTGGATCTGTAATCTTTTAGTTGCTGACGTTAACTTATGGAGTATTTCTGAAAGCAATCTGGGGACAATGACATAAAACACAGACAAAATTATGTCAAGTGAATGGCATTCCCATTTTATGTTCTTGCAATAGGAAGGCAACTAATTGTAATTGATTATCAAATGGTTGACTTGATGATTTTCGTTACAGATCCCAATGCCCATATCCTCTGGCTAGAAAATGTGGATGCGCGAGTAAAGGCTCTCCGTGACATTGAAGCAGGTCTGTTCCAGTTTCAAGCTTAGTTGGCGCCTGTAACACAGAGCAACCAGCAACCGAGTGCAAACACAATTAGACAAGGCCATCTTTTTAAATATTTGCGCACCTCCCTCCCTAAGCCGAAAAGGCTTCTGGCATTGTCACTTCCAAGCATGGATACAAGCTTTAGTATTACATCATAGACAAACCCAACATTGGCACTTGTTAGATGTTTTTCAGCAGCAGTTGTGCAGCATAATTGAACATCTTTTTCTTATTCCTCTTCTTGGAATTTCTGGTCTGCTCTGCAACGTTTTCCATTGTTAACTTGGTTGGCACCATGGCAACGTAATATTCATCCTAATTTTTTTTTCCCCTGATGTTGTAGGGGAAGAGTTGAGGATATGCTATATCGATGCTAGTCTGGATTATGAAGCTCGGCAGACTATCCTCTCTAAAGGATTTGGTTTCCTGTGCAACTGTCTTCGATGCTCCTCCCACCACTAGGCCTTTATGGTTCCTTTTTTGTCCTTTGTTGTGACCAAATATGAAGCTGTAAGCAAAAGGAAACTGAGTGTCAAGCTCAGTGCCTTAGCGGTCCAAAATGCTGTATTAGTTGGGAGTTATTTGAGTGCTGCATCTCTACATCTCAAGCCCAATAATTTTCATGTTTGTAGCTTAAAAGCAGTACTCTGTTTACATAATTGTGACATAAGTATGATAACTGAGAAATAGCCTCAATTGAAATAAAGAATCTAAAGCCAGTTCAGTTTCCAGACATAACAGCAATTTTAATAATTTCAAACAAAAATAAATTGGATTTGCATTTTGAATATCGGTGTCAAGCAAGTTGTACATCTTTGTTTCTCATGGAAAATAATCGGTATTGATGCTGCTGAATTCAAGAAAAAAAGGAAAAGGTTAAGCAAGCACTACATTATATGAAATTGTTTTACAACAGGTTGGTATGATAGAGCAAGCTGATTGGAAATCACTTGTAAGGTCTAGGCTGTATATTCAATTCTAAAATGGTTCTTTCATAGTCATTGTATGTGATAAATAAGAAATGAAGGGAGCTAATGCTGCAAAAAGACAATCTAGAGTAGTTCATTCATTGTACATGACTAACAAGAAATGGGTGAGCTAATGTTGGGGGATAAAAAACCAATGCGTCTGCCGGGAGTCGAACCCGGGTCTATTGCTTGGAAGGCAATTATCCTAACCGTTGGACTACAAACGCTGATGTTATCATCAGCTCCTATATGTATAACTCTTAGTGGTGAAAATGCCCTGTATCATCCTAAAATGCCCTACGTTGATGTTAAATTGAATATGTGAAAGAAAGTTTTCTTCCCTCAATCTGCAATATTTGGAACTTAAAAAGTTACAAAAGCTAAAATGATATTGCAAGAAAATAATTTTTTGATATTTAAATTATTCTAGAAAATTAATTCTCAAATCAAAGTAAACAAAGCCAATGAACCCATGTTTGACATACATTGTTATACCTTCATATCCTTTTTTTTTTTTTTCTTTTTTCGGGTCGAATACATCATATTTGTTGAATAACACATCTTTACACTCATCTAAAAAGGGAAAAAAAGACTGTCATGGGCAACACAAGAGGAGTGACAACGAGATGTTGTCGTATGGATTTTCATTGTACTTTGATATTTTCTCATTTGAGTGAAACATTTAAAGGCCTTGGTTTATTCATTGGTCATATACTAATAATATTGATTTTATGACCCCTGATCACAACTCTTCTCGCTCTTCAGACCCTTTTTCTCACTTTCATTGTTTCACATTTTTAAACACATCTTGAGCAAGGATAAATTCCCCTATCATGATGTGTGAATACAACTAGTTAGGGTGGCAATAAGAAAGCCACTATGTGGTTTCTCTAAGTTTATAATTCCCATCTCCTCTTGGTCTAAAATCCATTCATAACTAGTTGCTTTTGATGTGACAATGGCTTCCTTTTTACCTTCTGTACCAAAGAAAAAAAGACTATGGCTTCCTTTTTTGGGCAAGACGATTGCTTCCCAAAAGATCTATATCCAGAAATTTATGGAACTTGTCCACGACATGAGCTTGGGTTGGAAAAGAACGGTTGTGGTAATTGATATCATTATAGGTGAATATTAGACTTGACCAAATCATACAATACAATAGTAGGCACAACAGTTAACTTCTGGACTTGAACTCTTCCAGTTCGGGGTCTGTAAATTGGCCCAAGTATCAACTACAAGACACATAGAAACATGTACACCATAGGAAGATGATGACAATCTACGACTTTTTGGCCCAATTATCTTATACTTTGATCAATTATCAAGCAGACGACACAGAGAAACATGCACACCTTGGGAAAACGATGATAAAAGATGACTTCTTGGCCCAATTATCTTGTCATTTCAATCAAATTCCAGATAACCAATTGATGAGGGTCTCCATTTTTTACTCATGCAACTCCTGTTCTCAATGGTTTTTCATTTCCATGTCAAGCAAATCATTTGGCTTAGATCTTGTTTTTCTTTTCGAGAAAATGCACCACAAGCCTCATATCATATGATCTACGTTGAGAAATACAGCGTATCATTCGCATTATAAATAAAGTGCTGGGGACAGTTTGCAACTTTGCATGCATTGAATCCCCGGTCCATCTCTACCTTAACTACTCACGCTTTCATTCTCTGATCACTACGGTTGTTCTCACACCCTTTGTGTCTTGCATTTTCCAGACTTCTATAAATTTGATGAGCAACCAAATAGGAAAAGGCCAGACAAACTTGCCGATCTCTTAGCCACATCTGTAAGAAGAAGTGTCGAGTGTAAAGTGTGAAGTAGCTAGGCTAGGGTGGCTCAAAGATAGCCATTCAGTCTGTATTTTCTAAGATTTTAACTCCTATCTCCTCTCTCCCCTAGAAAACTTCTCTCAACCATCTTTGTTCTTCATCAATATTCTCTAACTCCCTTTATCCCATCTTATAAATTACTACAAACCGAACCGTTATCTTGTAGAAGCCAGTTTGTTGACGGGTACTATTCCTTTCTTTTGTGGAAACGAAAAGTGAGTTGTAAACCAACATTGCACCTCAATCTCCATACTCTTACCAATTTTCTTTTCATCTCTTTGAACTAATAATGGAGGCCTCATCTCTCAGTTCCGCCTTCAACATCACATCAAAAATCCGCTGCAGTTGTCAAATACTAAGCTTGGCGGAGGTTGCTTGTTGAAGGTGAAAAAGAATTTGAATGTGTGTTGCCACAGTGGCGGAAAGGCCATCAAGTCCAGTGGATCGTCATCATTGGTCACAGAAAGATCGTCGAGTTTGATGAATGCAGATCAAGGGGCAGCTCTCATGGAAAGCAGCTTGATTTTAGCTCCCAATGGTAGCACTCAGACGGAGATTGAGGTGAAGAATTTGTTTCCTTACAGCGCTGGAACTCCAACCTCCCTCGTGGAAACGCCTGCAGATGGAATTGGGATCACCAACTTTCTCGGAGGGAAAACATTTCTTGTTACTGGAGCTACTGGATTTCTAGGAAAAGGTATATGCATATGAATTGATGCATGTCTTCCTTGGTTGGTCGATTATGGCCTTATGTAATTTCACATTGTTTTTTCACTAACCAACCAGCATCTGTTTCTTGGTTATCCTTCTAAAATGCAGTTCTTGTAGAAAAGATATTAAGGACAGCACCAGATGTCCATAAGATATACATCTTGATCAAGGCAAAGAACAAGGAATTCGCCATGGAGAGAGTGAAAAATGAAGTGTGTCGTGATCATTTTGATTTGATCATATTTTGCTCACTCTCATTACTAAAATTTAGTTTACTTTCTCGTAATTCGCACATTGCAATTATTGGTCTATGCTTCTAAACTATAGTTGCATCATATATAGATTATCGAGGCGGAACTTTTCAAGTGTCTCAGGCAAACTTACGGAAAATCCTACCAGGCATTTATGCTGAGCAAGATAGTTCCCGTGATTGGAAATGTGTGCGAAACTAATCTAGGGTTAGATGAAGATACAACACACATGCTAGTCAAAGAGGTTGATATAATTGTCAACTCTGCAGCTAATACAACTTTTGATGAAAGGTGAGATGAATTTTACATCTTGGACGAGTTTGAAAGATAGATCATGATCAATACTGACATTTGGAAGTTGATGACACTGTAGATATGATGTTGCCCTTGATATCAACACTGGCGGACCAAGTCGTTTGATGAGCTTTGCCAAACAATGCCACAGAATTAAGCTCTTCTTGCAAGTGTCTACAGGCAAGTAGGGAAAGACCATGCAGCTTCTACCAACCATGACATAGTTTCTCTTGTATCGATTATGCACAATTTCCTAATACGCGGCAATGTCAATTTAGACAGCATTTACCGGATTCTTGTTCTTTTGCATGCAGCTTATGTGAATGGGCGGCGACAGGGAACAGTTATGGAGAAGCCATTTTCTGCTGGTGAGAGTGTAGCAAGAGAGAGTCTCCTGTTTGGAGCAGACCACATATTCCTCCCCACCTTGAATGTCGAAGATGAGATAAAGTTAGTTTTAGAATCAAAACAAGCTATTGATGAAAGTGTTTTGGCTGAAAGAATGAGAAGTCTTGGTTTAGAGAGGTAATCAACGAATGACTTCACCAGATCATCTGTCTGAATAGGTTAAAGAACATGCTGTTTAGTCATCAACGTAACACTTTTTGGATGTTGAAATATGTATCAATCTTGTTACCATTTTCAGGGCAAACAAATTTGGATGGCAAGATACGTATGTGTTCACAAAAGCTATGGGAGAAATGATGGTTGATAGTTTAAGAGGTGACATTCCAGTTGTTATCATTCGACCAAGTGTTGTCGAGAGCACTTACAGGGAACCATTTCCAGGATGGATTGAAGGAAACAGGTTTGATACTATATGTTAATTGAATAACCTAAAATTTCAAATGGATGGAAAAATTAATGCAACATTCAGATTAAACTAGAATTGTCCATTCAGGATGATGGATCCTGTCGTCCTGTACTACGGAAAAGGGCAGCTTTCGGGGTTTCTGGCAGACCCCAATGGTGTCCTTGATGTTGTAAGTAGATTTTTTTTGCAGTCTCCAAGATATTGTATTTCACTTGCATTTTTGATGTTGTCAGTATAGACTATAGAGCAACTGACTTTTTGGCTAGGATCAAGGATTGTATAGATAACTCCACTGTTGGATGTGACCAAAACATATTTAATAGCTAAGAATCTGACATATATGTATATGTATATATGTAAAACCATGCTAATGCCGCTGATAATAGAACAAGGCAAATTTTCAGGTCAGATGAGCCTCCAAGCGAATTTGACACAGTAGATCCATTAGTTTGCAATCCTGTATTTTAGCAAGAAGCCGTGTATGACCTAGTAGAGGTGTAAAGAACAGAGTACAAGTTAAAACCAGAACTTGTAAGCCTAAGTGATTTGTTATGTTTCAACATCATTTGTCATGACAAAAGGCTTTATTTAGGTTCCAGCAGATCTGGTCGTCAATGCCATTTTAGCAGCCATGGCAAAGCATGGGGAAGCTGGAAAATCAGGAAGTAATATCTATCAGATTGCTTCATCTGTGGTCAACCCTCTAGTTATCAAAGATCTTGCAACATTGCTTTACGAACATTTCAATTCCTTCCCATGCTTCGATTCAAAAGGGAAACCAATTCATGTTCCAAAAATGGAGCTATTCAGCTCTATGGAAGATTTTTCCTCTCACCTTACGAGAGATGCAATCAGTAGAAGTAGTCTAGCAGCCAGCCCTCACCCAGGTAGAAAGATGTCTAAAAAGCTCGAAAGCATCTGCAGAAAATCAGTGGAGCAAGCAAAATACTTGGCCAATCTGTATGAGCCATACACTTTCTATGGTGGAAGGTAATTTTTTCGAACTTACAGTTGTGCAGCTATACATGTGACTTAGATTGAGATTGACAGCAAAACATAAAATGTCAGGTTCGACAACAGCAACACTCAATTGTTGATGGGGTATATGTCTAAAGAAGAAAGAAGGAAGTTTGGATTTGATGTGGAGAACATAGACTGGAAAGATTACATATCAAATATCCATATTCCAGGGTTAAGAAGGCATGTTATGAAGGGTAGGCTGGGACGCAGCTAATTTGTTCCAGCTCCTATCCATATGGGTTTGATAGTTAGTCTATATGTAATTGACGTTTTCCTTTTTCCTCTGCTCTGTTGTAACTTTCCTTCAAGATGGCAATGAAATAAAAAGGTTAGTCTTGCTTTCTAGTGATGTACTATGTTTCTAACAGAAAACTGTTAAATTGGTTTTGTTCAAATTGCTATGAATTTAGGAAACCTGATGCTGAATTCAAATTTTATTGTTTAACATTGCAAGTTTATGCCCCAAAAAAAAATTTTGGTATATAGACAAAGGCACGCCTGAGAAACTTACTAGGTGCTTTCAAAGATCTTACATAGTGGTAAAAATAATCAGCAATGGGAGGACCCAAATGAGCATGGTTTTCACGTAAAAACCGAAAAGGCCTTTTTACCTTTTCAAGGCTGGGGAAAATGCAACACAACACGAACAGCCAGATTCAAAGGCTCACAGTGGTGATGTAATACTCCCAATTTCAATAGGCTTCCATACAGTTATACATAGCATTGCTTCCAATATCATAACGGACAGCTAAAAACACATCTAACTGGCGAAAGTGTCACACATAAGAATGCTCTTATTCTTGTTAAGAAGGTGTTTAAAGGACAAACAAATATGACATTGAAGCCAACAAAAGATGACATGACTCAGCTTTCAAGCGATGCAGAAAACTTGTAATATACGATCCTCTATAAGTTAACAGTTGCTGGGATTTAATGATTTCTGCAGTTGTAGCACGTTAAACCATATTCCAATTAAAGCAAGCAAGATGCTGAACCATATTAAATCTTCCAATTATGAGAAGGGAAAAGTGAAAAATTTTCTGAAGTTCCATAAACATTTGAGTGGCCTGGGAGGCAAGAGCAACGCATAAACTCCAATATTTGCTACTTAAAGAAGGCTCTACTACGTATTAATTGAGTCATGAGAGTACCTTCCTTTCAGGTTGAACAAGCCCTGCAGCCACCTCAGCAGCTATATGGACTTCCAGACTAGCCTCTGCAACTCTGGACTAACAGGTCCCCTCATAAACCATGATTGTCAACCCATGTCACTGCAACCAACAAATCAAAAACCTGTATCATCTTCTCATGCAACATTTCAATGTATGTGATATAAAATTTTAACAGAAAACATGGTACCACAGAATTGTAATTGGAAAGAACTAAATTCTGTCTAATGCCAACAACCCGTTCTTTATACCTAAGCAAATAAGAACACTTGAACTACTACTCACAGCTACAATCTATCCAAAACTGTCATTTCTTTAGCTAGTGGAGACACAAGGACTGACCATTTTGTGCACCAAAAAGGTAGAAAAGGCAAAACAAAACCCCACTTAATAGATTCTTTTACATCCTCAACATATTTTGCAGCTCCTCTACACCCATAGTTTTGGTTAACAAAAATCTGCGCAACTTCCTCTTTCTCACATAAACAATGTCTGTTTTAGTTTCGCATCCAAATGAACACAAAAGAGCAGAATCTCTCGTTACACAAACTTCCACGCAGAGCTTTTACAACTTCTGAAAACCTGACAATGGTTGAGATCCGACTACAATCCTCTCTCTTTCACTCACAAACTTCCGCGCAGAGCCTTTACATCTTTTGAAAACCTGATCGAATACGATCCTCTCTTTCACTCATCCTCATCCTAGTTGCTGGACATTGGACCCAGTTAATGAAGAGCTCCAAGCATTTTTAAATGTTTCCTTGTTTCCTTCATGCTTAACAGGTCTAAATTCAAATTTATATGATCAGAAAATAAGAACAGGCTCCTATTAGAATCTTCTTTCAGGCATTTCAACAAACATCTGCAGCAACCAAAAACATAAAGTAGATATAGCATTATTTTGGACAACTGAACATACTCAAATAACAGCAATTCCCGAGTCACTGAAATGCTGGCATATTCCATGAAGGCCAATTTAATTTGTTGATTGATAGAAGCAGTATCTACAGGGAATTGACCATTGAAGGAATTCAATTAAATCCGGCAAGGAGGAATATATGGAAAGAGGAGAAGTGAGATTCAGGCGATCAGGGTCTTGCTTCATTGTTGACCCGCAGGCTCGGCAGAGCTCTGCCATGGCTCTCTTTACAAATTGCTCCTATAGCTCGAAGAAGTAATAGTTGCTCCTTCTTAGTGTCCTGTGACTCCTGTCTCCGAATCAATTAACTAACAAAAAAGGACGAATCCCATTCAAAGCTAAAAAGAAAAGCCGCTCAAACTTTCTTGAAGATCATGGAAAGTGGAAACTGAAGGTACCCTTGATTACAAGAAGCCAGCTCTAACTCCCCAAATGTCAAAAGCGATCGATTATGCTTAAAATGCTGAAAGCTGACAAGTTTTTATTTCACGATTCTCTCTAGAGAATACTCCACCGTTCATCAAAGTTAAACATGCTGAATTATCCAATGTTGTACCGATAGAAAGAAAGCCAAATCCAACATGAAAAATGGAAGCAATTGTGCCAAACAAGAATCCTCAAAATTTTTATGCAATTCACACAACTTGGAAGTTAATACTAATGAATTAACAAATCTTGGCCTGAATCAGTCCTCTAACAGTTAACAAAGAAGCTACTGACTCCAAAGTAAATGCTTCAACGTTTTTTTATCAAACAAAACTTCAGTCTTAACAGTTGCAAAACTGCAGGTACTCTTTCCATATTACATAATCATAAACTATACAAAGTGTTCAATGAATATATTAGATGGCTATGATATAAATACAAAAATACATTCTTGGTCATGCCGAAAAGGGCCTCAAGAAAATGAGGAAACAGATGAGGGGGCTTTTTTTTTTGAACAAGAATGATGGTCACAAGCCTAGACGAGAGAAAACATATGGAACAAGATCCACCACAGACCATGCAAGGCCAGCATATTGAAGAAGCCTTATACCAGTGTCAACATCAAATGTCTCCTGGTGGGAGAAAAAGAACAATTTCTGAAGATAACCTGCTTGTCTTGTCTCATCTGACTTTTTACTCATGGCAGAAACACTTAATGCTGGGATGTAGCTTGTCGACTTAACTGGGATACCCAAGATATTAGCCACTATGGGAAGAATCCACTTAGCAAGAGCCTTGCTGCAAAACTTTACAAGTAGTATAGTTGGAATTCCAACTAAAACTCTACCCAGAAACGCTAGAATAGCTAGATCAGATGTAAAGACGCGTGGAACATCTTCGTGGTGAAATTGATGATAAGTCTGCTGGATCCCGATTACCTGGATTGTGACATCATTTTAAATTTTAAAAACTCAAGATAGTATTGTATACTAGGAAATAAAATTCAAATAAATCGATGATGGGAAAAATATAGAAAAATAAGAAGAAGAAAAGAAGATATCTGAGCCACCACATAGATCAGTTAATAGTCCTTTTACATTCTTTGCGAAGTATTACTCTCCCAAACGGTGAGGTGGCCCAGGAAACTACAAGACCTATTCCAGGAGGTATCCGGTGAAAAGTCCAACTGTAATAGCTTAAATGATCATCAAACCTCACAACCAACATTTTCGGGGAAATTCTAAAATTTCTCTGTACAAGCTTTAATTGGTACTAACATATCATAAAGCAATCTCCAATTGCATAAGGACTTTCCTTTATTTTTTTTCATTTGTCCATGTCTGCATAAAAGGGAGAGGAGAACAAAAGCATAAATTGGACAGTGTAAGAGAAATAGCATTTCTCTGACATAAAATTTGGATGAGGCAGAAACACTTGAAATTCCCAATCACAAAAACAAGCATTCATGGCAAAAAACAAGAATTAAATTCTTGCAAGAGATATGCCCATGAAGCAATATATTTTACTGGGAATTACCCTTGATCCAAAAAGTACAAAACTACCACCCCACGTTTCTCATCATTTGCCTGTTTCATTGTCAGTGTTTATGTTTCTTCTGGAATTTCATAAAAACATTTTGGAAACAATCTTAGTTTCCCTATTTTGGCAAGACAAAGTTTAACACCATAATAGAGAATGAAAATGTCAGATTCGCATTTCACAAGCAGCAAATATTTGATGAGACATGCAGTCCTTACTATTCCGAGTGCCACACCGTTGAAGGCTGTGTGATACTCAAAACTTGGAGTTGAAAACTCTGGTGTTGGGTAAGCAAACAGCAACAAGAAGCTAAGGACACTCCAGAAGGTTGCAACTGAAACAACATTCAAAATATCACAAATTAAAAGAATACAATAACATGTAAAACTGAAGAATCAAAATCAGAGCCCTTCAAGTACTAGTGAATACACGGAACACAGGTTGAATACACGACTTCTCTTACTTGTGTGTCATATCATTTTTATCATTTTCCCACGTCCTACATTGAAGAATTTGATAATTACCCAGATCTCGAAATACATAATTTCAAACCCATGGACACCAAAAAGAATAGATTTTGGCATCCTCTTCTATGTCTTTCATTATCTCATAGTGCTACTAAGATATTCAAGGTATGAATATTAGTTCTCTATTCTTCAACTGCTCTTTCAATTTAATGAATTACAAAAGATTTCAGTCTACTAGGTCACATTTGTATCTCGGCTAATTAGAAGTCCTACAAATTTTTGGAAGATCTAAGAAAAAGGTTCACCCAAAAATTGCAATTATAAGTTAAAAATACATGGTTGCTTAGCACCACAAACAACATCAACGTACTGTGTAATGCAGAGTCTAGATCCATCCAAACTAACCCATTTTGCAAAAAAACAGCATCAAACCAGAAACAATATAAATAAAAGATCCTCAACATAGTAAAAGGAATAGACAGAAATGAATACAGTTTAAACTGTCATGCCAGCTTAAAAGCTAATCCAAGGCTCTTCCTCTAATCTATACCATCAAATCAAAGAAGCTTAACAAGGACTTCAATTGTTGTGTAAGGACAAATTTAATTATACTTGCTAGCATGTCCATGATGCTTTAACCACTTCTATCTGATCCAAGATGCTATAACAATTTCATTTTTATCGAGATCCAGTTAGAGTTTCTTCATCATTCTGGGCAGCTAAGGCTATTTTTACTTCTAATTCATAAATGCAGATCATTCTTAACCTCATTATTTTCGTAGTCTCTCAAGCAAGGGAATTGGCTTATCAAGCCAAGTCCCAGCCTTTTCAGAAACTATCATTGCCCCCAATCACGTTCACCATTCTTAGGCCACTAGCAATTTATTTTACATTTTTGTCTCATGTCACAGTCTCAATTAAGTGCTAACCTCACAATGCCATCATCCGACTTTGCTTCTGCTAACCCCATAATCCATAGTCAAGAGTAATTTAATCAATTTAAATCAAACACATGAACTCCAGGTATAGGAATGCTTACCTTTCTTAGTTATTCTTTAAATTGTTTCGCTAACAATACTCACAATGACAGAGATTTCCAAATAGATATTTAGATATTTCCTTACAAATCTGAAATCAGTAAAAAGGATGAGTAACTAACCATTCTCTCCTGAAATTAAAAAAGCATCTATGTATTCATGAATGGAAAGCCATATTGCCAGAACTCCCAAGCCAAATATTAGACCACCAATGACATCGATCGGGCTGTGCATGCCAAGGTAAATTCTTCCTACAATAAAGTCTTCCGATTACATAAATTAAGAATTAATATCAATTACAAAGGTTCTGAAACTATTGAAGCTTACCCAGACCAATGACACCAACAACCAAGCAGACGGAGGCTAATCCAACTAACCATGTGGAGATATCACTAATTTCAGCATAGGATAGGACATAGTACAAAAGATACCTGATTTACCAAAAAAAAAAGAGAGAGATTAAAAGACAAACTAAATAATACAGCACAATCTTAAATATGAAGCTAACCATCTCACTAAGACATCCTAATACTAATACGAGCTGCACTATATTGTCCATTCTCAATTGTTTAACAAATTACATGGATAACCTACGAAACAACTGGTGAGACATGACTTCTGCAAGCATTATGGCTGGAGATTGCTGATTAAGAGATCCATACTTCTGGGAACTGGCAAAATATTAGGATAGATTTCAAGAGAGTATCCTTATGACTTAAATGATGGACCGTGCACTACTGGTTTTGTGTGTGTGTGTGTGTGTGTGAGAGAGAGAGAGAGAGAGAGATCAATAGCATTTTTAAACTAGAAGACTTAGCAGTTCTACAATAACAATGTAAATGTCTTTATGGCACTTGGGTAGTTGTCTAATCAATTCCATGAAATTGTCACAAGGATAGGGAGCAAGACAAAGTGCCAGTACTTCTTTTAAAGAATGCCCTTAGCTTCTTTAGCCAGATTCATGACCTATATAGACAATATAATCCTCTAATGTGGCCTACAATACACAGAAATCTTCATACCCAGACAAGCAGACAGTGTTAAGAGTATGTGAAGAAGGCAATCCATATTCCATAGCATTTTCTTTCTCATCCGCTGTGGCTGTTACTCTCCTTACAGGTGGCGAACTGGGCCTAGGAGCTGCAACGACATCCTGTTAATCATAACCATCACAAAGATACACAGTCAAATCAGAATCAATGCTAAAAGCTGCAGAAGAGAACAGAATGGCACGAATGATTCAACATATAAAGCAATTACCTTTATACAATTCCCAAAATAATCACAGCAGGCCATTAAAAGAGTCATCTGCCTAGCCAATTTGCAATGCCCACTCTACATCAGGACAATGAACATAACTCATTCATTCCAGCGAAATTTAAAGAATGCATCTATATTCCTTACCGTGCAAAATACTACCAAAACCAAGCTATAACAAACAAGGAAACAAAATCTGATCTTTGTGCTTAAAAAGCATAAAAATCAGTAGTATTATTTCATAGTAAAACGGATAAAACAAAGACCTGCTTACCCAGAAAAGCAAGGGAAGAAAACCAGTGTAGAAAGGCACAGAAACAACACAAGATAGCCCAGAAAACAGAGCATCCAAAAATCCATGCTGGTATTTCTGCCAAAAAAATAGAAGTAATCAGAACCCAGAAAATTTTAAACAAGAATGTATATTTCCAGACAACAATAATGCATAAAAAACGGATTTTTTTTTTTCGGGTGGGGGGCGCCGGCGGGGAGAGGTGGTTGCAGAGGTAAGCAAACCTGGATCTTGAGAATAATGGGAGTGCCTGAGATGACTTGATGAGAAACCCAAGGCTGAGCCAAAGATCTAATTTTGCCGGTCACATTTAGCATTGAAGAAAAAATAACCCATGCAGCAATTCCACCTAATAAACCAACTTGCCATCCACTTATGCTATCCATGTTAGTTGGTTCTATCCTTCTTCTTCCTCCCCCGAAAAGGCAAAAGGCAAAAGGCAAAGCCCCCTTCTTTGTTCCCCCCCTCGCTCTCTTTGTTCTTTCTCTTCTCTTTTCTCAGAGAAAGAAGACAGGAAGAGAGGCGGAAATTGCAAAGACCCACAAACTAAAAATTGGATTGGAGTTGAAAAGTACTAATATGGTTTGGAGTTTGAACTCGGACTCGGACTCGGACTCGGACTCACAAGGCAAAATGTGTATATATATGCCTTACACAGTTTCAGTCTCTATCTTCTCTCTAACACAAAAGAAGAGACAGTTTGGCATTTTATACTTTTGTCTAATTCTGATTATTTGTTTATACATTAACTGTGGCAATTGACCCTGGGAAAGATTTATTTAAATGGTGATTAAATTCCAGGTCGGGGGGCGGGGGACGCTGAATTTCTGATGAATCTTTGCTGGATTTGGCTGGCTGAGAAAAGTCAGGCACACCGTCCACATGAAAGAACCTTCCATGGCTGGCTATATCTTTTCTTCTTTTGCTTTCCCTGACCTCGAAAGCCAAGTATGCGGACCTCAGGTCTTGTCCTCAAATCTCGGCCACTTGATTTTGCAAAAGTGTTAGACTTTATAGAGTGGATTCTTGGCTAGTTATTATCTCTAAAAGCTAGAAATTTATTCAAAAAAAAAAAGTTAATTTTAATTAACTAATGAGAAACTTCGATTTTCAGCTCTTAAGGGCACTAAAAATCTAAGTCCAAAAATACAGAATGCGATCGAATATTATACAAATAACTTTCTAGGAATAAAAGGATTAGAATAAGGTTTTCATAATCTGTTGAAGACGAGACGTTAATTGTATGACATTTTACTTTATATGATCTTACATGGTGATTTATGAACTTCTGAAATAAAATCGCAATTTTTACTCTATGTTTAGTAAAAAGACGAAGTCATGACTGGTGGTTTTTTGTGCTTCGAACTATGCATGAATAATTTTTTGTAAAGTTTTTGCTTTAATGCAATAAAAGAAAAATCAGGGTCATAAATTTCATTTATGATTGTCCATTATTTCCACGACAAATTGATGGTAGATGGTTGGAGAAAGTGACTGGTTGGTTGAGGGGCCTGGACCATTCAAAGTGCGAGTCTAACAAAATGCAAGGTGATACACTTGCACATTCTTCTTCTTCTTCTTTTTTTTTTTTTTCTTCAGATATAAGTGTGAGATCTTGAATCTAAAATAGGATTGCTATCAAACCGAATCAAATTCGAATAGTGGCCTGTTCGAACTCGACTTGAGTAATAAAGCTAAAGCTTGAACTTAGGTTTGAACTCATCGAGTTCTTCAAAGTTGAACTCAAGCTTATTTTCCCACTTTATCTCGAATTCGACCAAATCAAGTTTAATCAGATTGAATTGAGCTCAATCAAGTTTTCAAACTTTATTCTTTAGTAAATTTTAAAAATTTGTAATAAATAATTAAAGATTATATTATAAATGCACTACCATTAAAGCTCAACGTGTATTCGATTTTGATTGTTTCTACTTCAAATTCGACTTGATTACTTTATCAAACTCGAGTCAAACTCTGTTGACCTAGATTACCTTATCAAAAGTCGAGTAGCTTGTTTAATTTACACACTTGGTCCCGGAGCCTCTTGTTTATGCACGTAGTTTTGTTTTCTATCTTTGTACATGGAGTAATTGTCTTACTTTATGTGAGTTATTGTCCATGTGTTATTGTAATTTTTTAAGAGCAAAAACAAACAGGATAAAAAAAAAAATCTCATACCAGTGAGATTATATTACTACCATTGCACCTTACATGTCTGAATTTCCTACGAATTTTCGTTTTGATTTAGCTGGCACACCATACAGAACAAAGACCCTTCTTTGGCAATTGTGATTTTAAAAATTGTATTAGTGCTCAAAATACAAAAGAAAAAAAAAGAGGGAGAAATCATTGGATTCAGTTCTTTATTATTATTTTTTTCATTTAATCAAACTTTTCTTTCATCCGTTTAAGGTGGGGTTGAGGAGGAGATGTGGACGTTCCATTTCATTGCCTCGTATTGGTTGGTGGATTTCCTACCATACAGATTTCCCTCAATCCAATTATTGTCTTCTTCTTTTTTCATTGTTTCAGTTTATGATTAAGGTGAAGGCCTGTTTTTCCTTGTTTCACAGCATAATTAGAATAATATGTTTAAGAAATGTTTCCTACAAAGAAAATCCCAAATGTTCGATTTATTCATAAAGGGTTCAAAAAATGATATTTATACCCAAAGCAACTAGATTATCAGTATTTGCATTTTTGAGCCTCACATCAGCAAAAAACTAATAGACTAAGGTATTGACTGAATTGTCATTTTCTGAATTTTTCATGAAAAAATATACTGTAGCGATGTGATGTATGTGAGGTAAAAAACTATTTGGGAAATGCGATCATGAAAAACGTAAAAAATTTTGAAAAAATTACGATCCAAGCCACTACAAACCGAAAGTTCCTATACTCAATTTTGATACTTTATCACTAAATGTACAGTGATAAAGTGAATTTATGATGAATTATATTTATGTTATGAAAAAAAATAAATTGCTATGCCCTTTGAAAAAGTAAACGGATAACATTCTGTTGATCTGACCATCCACTTCATTTGGCCAGGTGCCTGGTGATTACACATTTGATGTTAATTAATCCATAATTAGGAGTAGACGATTCAACAAAGGGGTTGTCTAGTCTATGGATCAGCAATTAAAATATATTGTGTGTGATTTGGTTAATTGGGATCCCCTTATTAGTCCTCTTTAAGTTACAAATGCATTAGAATATATTGGTAAAAAGCCGAGTTGTACAAAGTTGACCATAGGATTCCATGGAAGAAAGCCAAATTTTAGAATCACGAACAGGTTTGTTTGGACAGAGAGTATTTGAAATAATTTTTTGAAATAAAATACTGTATCACTGATGATGCAAACAAGTAAATTTTGGGAATAAATTTGATAACCAAACAAACCCATATAGGAGTTGGCTGATTTTCCACCCACGAGGCAGAAAAGGAGCTTAATTGCATATATGCGACTCTTACCCTTTAAGTTTGGTACTCCATGAGAATGCTCAAAATCAACAAGTAATTCCACTACAATTCATTTTCTTTCAAAAAGTTCAAGAAAATAATTCATAAGAGTCTGGTACACAAGTTTGAATGAAATTATTTAACTTTTTTAATATTTAGTATAATCAATATTTCAATGTAAGATTTTGGCAGAGACAAGGGTTTGCGGGTTGTTGAGCATTCAATTCTAGTGTAATTTAAGTTTTATTTTATGAGGAACACTAACTTCAAGAGATTCCTAGCATTGTGTGCTTGGATAGGAGATTTTTTTTTAAAATTATAATCATAGCGCTTTTTATGATATAATATATTTGAAATAAAAAAATATTAAAAAGATAAAAATGTTGATATAAAAACATGTTCACGATGCAAATAAATAATTCTATCCAAAGAATAGGGGTGGCAATCGGGTCGGGTTCGGGTTGGCGGGTTGGGTTGAGAGAATGGTATAACACAAAATCCACTGACCCGAACTCGACCCGCTAACCTGAAACTACCCAACCCGAACACGACCTGATACGGGTTGGCGGGTGGACCCGAAGTGACCCGAATTTTTTGACATTTAACAGGTCAATCGGGTCAAACCGTTAATGACCCGACCTGATTATTTTTCGGGTCAGTCGGGTTCGACCCGATTCTGACCCGAACCCGCCAATCCTTGACTCAAACCCATTATTTTCGTGTTAGATTCGTGTTGGGTTTTCAGGTCGTGTCGGAAATTGCCACCCCTACCAAAGAATGCCAATACACACTAACTAGAGAACTGCATTTTTTCTCTTACGGAAAAAATAAAAAAGATAAAAATAAACATACTATAAACTATAGAACTTAACAGTTAACAAGAGTTTAGTCGGACCTCATTATTTGATAAATTACCCGGAGAGTTATCCATTTGCACATTAAACAGAGTTTTAAACTGAACTAGCTCTGCAGGATAGGAGATTATCTCCCAAAATTTATTTGCTTGTATCATCAACACATTTTCTAACCACCTTTTTATCTCATACACATCACATCAAAAAAGTGCTACAGTGTTTTTTTCAAAAAATTATTTCAAATAATCTCCTATCCTTTTTTGTCTTCAGAGCCCAGAACCAAAAGAATTGCCCATTTGCCCACAGAAGTTCCATATATCACGATGAGTGCAAATAGAACTCTTTTCTCCAAGAAAAATGGAAAACAATTTTGCTGTTCTCGACTTGTTCTGCATGTTGTTTTCGTCCAGTAGATTATTTGGGATAATTTTTTGAAAAAAATATTATAGTACTTTTTTAATGTGATGTATGTGAGATAAAAAGGTGATTGAAAAATGTGTCGATGATATAAGCAAATAATTTTTGGCGAATAAAACACATCCAAACAAACCCAATTGCTAGGTTCTCTTGCAGATGGAGACTGACCCTGAAAGTTGATTGTCGACTCAGGCAACAATTCAAAGACGTGTTTCCTCTTTAAAGTCATGGGTGGAAGTTGAGTGGTGTTTCGTCAAACAACCATCGGTTGTTGTCTGATAACTTCTGAGAAAATCAGCCCTGCATAATTGACCAAGACCAATGTAATGCAGACCTAAGTTTGATATCAACTTCCGTCAAGTGATCGTGACAAGTAGATGCTTTCCATCAACTATCTTCTAGGTAATTTTCTTTTCTTTTTCTGAAACAATCTTTTAGGTAATGTTTATTCACAAAGAAAAGTATGTGAATGTGAATGAGGGTTAGTTATTTTTTCTTTCATGTATGTTTGATTAGTAGCAAATTTGAAAAATTATGTAGATTGTGTGACCGGAGATCACCGTAAAAGAGGGAGGATGGCTGAGTGGAGTGAGGGAGAAGGGGTAGCGAGGGAAGGAAGAAGATGAGAAGGATCAGGAAAAGGACACAAGAGAAGAGGGGCAAAAAAGATACGGGGAGGGGAGGGTGGCTGCGAGCAACAGTGGGCAATGGTGGGTGGATGATAGTAACTAAATTATAAAAATAGCTAAAAATTTTGTAAATTTAAAAGCATTCCAAAAAATAATTTCAAAAAACATTGAATCGGATCAATCCTTCTATAGTAAATTTTTTTTACATACATAATTATAGTAATTTTTGAAAAAAAAAACACAATCCATACAAAAACCTATAATATTACAAAATATAAGGCACATTTGATAAAACTAATGTATAAAAAAATGAAATTTGAAATTTGAAGTTTAAATTCGTTAAGTTACTGAATCATTAAATATATTAATTCAATGTTTTTGAATCTATTAAGATCTGAACTAATTAAAATTAAATGTTAAATTGAATTATCAAATAGTGACGTAACGGAGAATGACCAATCCCACTTCCATAGAGGTTTACCACATATAAGGTATGGGTTTCATTACCCTTTGATTCCCATTGAGGCGGCAAAAAATACCTCCAGCCAAGGCATAATTCGCCTTTAGGTTTGGAATTTAGATTAAAAAAAAAGGAAAAGAAAAAGAAATGGTACCCATTTGAAAGTGTCCGTGAAATATTTTCCCGCCTCTTTGCTACTCCCACTTTCTGCTACTCAAATCTCTCCATTCATTTCATTTTAGTATCTGATTCTGATGTCCATTGCTCCACTTCACACTCCCCAAAGCTCCAGTAGGGTTTCAAATTTCAATCTTTGAATCCCGTAAACATTTTATTCCGAGATTAGATCAAATTTCACTCTCGAGAAGCCCTCAAATTCTTGCTTAGGGTTCCAATTCGTGGCAATGTACATCAAAGAAATCTGCTTGGAAGGGTTCAAATCCTACGCCACGAGGACGGTTGTGTCGGGATTCGACCCGTTCTTCAATGCGATTACAGGGCTGAATGGGTCGGGCAAGTCCAACATTCTGGACTCAATTTGCTTCGTCCTGGGGATTACCAATTTGCAGCAAGTTAGGGCTTCCAATTTACAGGAGCTAGTCTACAAGCAAGGCCAAGCTGGGATTACTAAAGCCACTGTCTCAATTGTGTTTGATAATTCGGACAGGAGCCGCAGCCCTTTGGGTTACGAGGATTGCCCTGAAATAACTGTCACTCGCCAGGTATGCTTCCAAATTTCTACTGATGATAACTCGAAATTTGGAACCTTTTCTTCTGCTCTTTATATGAGCAATTTAAACATGGTAGGTGATGTGGATGGTGAGAATCAAACCTCTGGTTTTAGTTTGACAGCTGCATAATTTCACATGAACACCTAATGAATCAACTAGATAGTATGATTTTTGTTTATCCATTGCTAGTATGAATCAAGGGATACCATAAACGTTCTAAGCTATATACTACCATGAAAAGCTAAATCTTCAAGAGCCAGTTAAATAGCCTTTTATCTGCTTCATAAGATCCAACATTTGAGTAATTCAGTCTGGAGTAGCTTCCAACCCTTTAATTAAGGTAAAAGCCCATTTTCCAAGCTTTCACCTTTCAGAAATGTTTGGTTAAATAACCAAATTGAGTAAAAAAATAAATTTTTATCTAAGTATATAAAGTTTGAGACTTTACGTATATGCTTTTCAGCAAGCACTTTTAGTTAGCTGGTACTTAGTAGTTTGAGGGATCTTTGATGTATTTTCAGATTGTTGTTGGTGGAAGGAACAAGTATTTGATTAATGGACACCTTGCTCAGCCTAGTCGAGTGCAAAATCTTTTTCATTCAGTGCAGCTGAATGTCAACAACCCACATTTTCTGATTATGCAAGGCCGTATAACGAAGGTCCTGAATATGAAACCTCCTGAAATATTGTCCATGCTTGAGGAGGCTGCAGGGACAAGAATGTATGAGACAAAGAAAGAGGCTGCCTTAAAAACCCTTGAGAAAAAACAGAGCAAGGTGGATGAGATTGACAAGCTTCTTGATCAGGAAATACTTCCAGCTTTGGAGAAGCTGAGGAAAGAGAGGATGCACTATATGCAATGGGCTAATGGAAGTGCAGAACTTGATCGACTTAGGAGGTTTTGTATAGCATATGAATATGTTCAAGCAGAAAATGCAAGTGATAATGCGGTTCAGATGGTGGAAGAACTAAAGGCTAAGATTGTGGAGATTGATAACAATACAGAACTGATGCATGTGGAAGTGCAGCAAATGGAGAAGCAAGCATCAGAACTTACTGCTGCAAAGGAAGCTAGTATGGGCGGAGAGGTGAAACTTCTTTCTGATAAAGTGGATGCAATGTCTCGGGAACTAGTCAAGGAAACTACTGTGTTGAAAAATCAAGAGGAAAGTCTCATGACTGAGAAAGAGAATGCTGGAAAGGTGCATTTGGAGTTGCAATTGCATTTTTTGATTATTTGCTTCGTCATACACTGTCTTCTAAGTTTTAAACTTGTGAAGTTGTCATTTCTCCTTTGAAGTTAAAAAATTCATCCAAATGATAATATCAGGTTCAGAGAAATCTTGAGGAATTGAAGCAATCTGCTGAAGAGAGGGCTGCTGCTGTAAAACATGCTGAAGATGGGGCAGCTGATCTCAAGCAAAAATTTGAAGAGCTTTCTAAGAGCTTGGATGAACACGACAAGGAATACCAGGTAGTTGTTCTGAGAATGTTGGTAGAACATGTGAATTTAATCTTTGGCATTGAAGTTGAATTTATTTTATTAACTCTGAAATTATCATTTAGGGCATATTAGCTGGTAAAAGCAGTGGAAATGAGGAAAAATGCCTTGAAGATCAACTTGCTGATGCCAAAGTTGCAGTTGGCAAGGCAGAGACAGAACTGAAACAGTTGCAAACAAAAATAAGTCACTGTGAGAAAGAGCTGACAGAGAAAACTGACCAGTTAGTGTCAAAGCAGGAAGAAGCTCAGGCTGTTGAAAATGAGCTTGATAACAGGATAAAGGATGTTGAAAATGTTAAAAATTTATTAGAAGCTCTCCCATACAAGGAGGGCCAAATGGAAATACTACAAAAGGTATCCTTGATTTTTTTGCAGTGAGCTTGAGATAGATATCTGCTTCAAGAAGGTGCATGCAACAAGATTTTTTTTTTCCCTTGTGTAATGTTGCCAGGAGCGTGCCACCGAGTTAGAGACAGTGCAGAATTTGAAGGATGAAATTCGAATTCTTTCTTCCCAATTGGCTAATGTAGACTTTACATACAATGATCCTGTAAAGAACTTTGATAGAGCAAGAGTGAAAGGTGTGGTTGCGAAACTCATTAAAGTGAAAGAGAGCTCTGCAATGACTGCCCTAGAGGTTGGCAATTCATGTGAAAAGATGTTATAGCTCAGTGCTTTCATATCTTGGGAGGACCAAGCTGTCCAAGCCCTACGTTGAGTTCTATTATTTATTTTATGCAGGTTGCTGCTGGTGGAAAGTTGTTTAATATTGTAGTAGACACTGAAAATACTGGAAAGCAACTCCTTCAAAATGGTGGCCTCCGAAGGAGAGTGACGATCATTCCTCTGAATAAAATTCAGAGTTATCCTATCCCAGCAAGAGTTCGAAATTCTGCCATTAGACTGGTTTGTATTGTCATCAATCCCTACATATGTTTATCTCCTCACTTGTTGCTTTGCCAGAAGATCATTGCTCTCAATGACAGGTGGGTGAGGGAAATGCTGAAGTGGCACTTTCTTTGGTTGGATATGATGAAGAACTCAAAGTATGCTCCTACCTTCTAATTTTACTTAATGGTCTTGCCTTTTCTTTTTTCTTTTTTTTTCCAGCTTTCTTGTAGTTACATTTTTGTAAGTTCAGTTGCTGTTTGTTACCTCATACTTGGGCCTCTGTAGTATTCATTCTCACTTAGTATCAGAAATTCATAATAAGCTAACTTTTATAAGTGTAGGCCTTGTAATAGATTCTTACTTGGGAGATTATACAAAGTGATAATACTGTTTAATCTGGCTGGCAGACATGCACGTCTTTTGTCTTTGTTCTGCTTTTCTCTTTCTCTTACTTTTGCCAAAGTTGGATCTTTCCTCCCTCTCTGTTGGAAATACCTTTAGCGTTGATGCCTTGCAGAGTGCAATGGAATATGTGTTTGGTTCAACCTTTGTCTGCAAAACCTCTGACTCTGCACGAGAGGTAAGTTAGGTCCCATAACAGGACAATTTTAATCTTTTGACCATTGGGTCTAGAGTTCTGATGTTTCTCGCTTTCTCCACGTATTTAGCTTTACTCAATGGTTCTCAGGTGGCTTTTAGTAGGGAGGTTGGAACACCGAGTGTGACTCTTGAAGGAGATATCTTTCAGCCTAGTGGTCTTTTAACTGGTGGTAGCCGAAAGTAAGATATATTTGGCTTGTTGGGTTTTCAAACACTTGTGATCCATAGCCAATTGCATCTAAAGTTTTTGAGGGCTCATATTTTGTTGTCTTGATGGATACCTGGACACATCAACTCCTTTAGACAAAAAACCACATGCACACGCACACGCCCACTCAATTATGCCCACTCACATGCACACATGGAGATGTGTGTGTTTGTGATGAGTATGTATCTTGAGATGCTAACACACTATTGCAGGGGTGGTGGTGATCTGTTAAGGCAGCTTCATACTTTGGCAGAGGCTGAATCAAAGCTCACTTTACATCAGAAACGCCTATCAGAAATTGAATCCAAGGTTCACATCTCTCTCTCTCAAATGAATGCTTGTGGTCTCGAAGAAAAATGCAAAGGACGTAAGGAGAAAATCCATTTGATGAGTTAACTCTGCTGTTTGAGGAACTAGATTAGCAAAGGTTTAGTAGTCTGCTCACTGTTTCAAAAGCTCTTGAAATAAAGATAGTTAGTTGTCTTCATGTGTGCACTCTATTTCTCTTTTCTTTCTTGTCTGTTCTTTGCTTTTGTTTTTTGGGGGTGATTGGCTTACACATTATAACGTATTATAGGCTCTTATGATTTGTTTTTCTTCTAAATGTGATTTTTCACTTTTAATTATTTCCCTTAACCAATATCTTATCTTATAAGCAAATTCATATAATCCTAATTGCCCATGCACCTTAAAACATCAGCTATTGATTCAGTGTTTTCTGCCAGGACAATTTGTTTTTCCTACCCTGCTAGATAATCTTAGTTTTTTGATTTATTTCTCAGCAGAGATGTGATGCCATTATGCAAGGCCACAGCCGTAGCCTCATGGTCAACCATTTCTGTCATTTAAATCTTCTTTAGTTCTGGCAATAGGTCATTCTTTTGTCAAAGTGTTGGGGATGGAAGAGGATTTTGTTAGTCATTCTTTTTTTATAATACTGTTTTATTGTTCTATTCAGATTAATGAGCTCCTTCCTCTTCAAAGAAAGTTCAAGGACCTCAAGACACAGTTGGAACTCAAGTCATATGATCTTTCATTATTTCAGAGCAGGGCTGAGCAGAACGAGCATCATAAGGTTGGTGTGGAGCGGATCAATTTCACTTATGTTGATTTACTCTTTTACAAGTCTGAGCAATTAACCTTGATGCTCTTTCTGTTTAGGCAATTGTCTCTTAACATTTCTCTTTCTAACAACATTTATTGGTAATATAGCTTGCTGAACTGGTGAAGAAGATCGAACAAGAGCTTGAAGAAGCCAAATCTGCTGTTAAAGAGAAGGAACAATCTTTTGGAATTTGTGTTGCTAAAGTTTCGTCTCTTGAAAAGTCAATTCATGATCATGCTGGTAGCAGGGAGAAAAAACTCAAAGATCTAGAGAAGAGGATTAAGGCAATAAAAGTTCAGATACAATCAGCCTCAAATGCACTTAAGGTATGTCTTTGAAGTTAATCGACTTTTGATTCACTATTAGAAAGGGTTTGCTTTTCTTGATGGCAGTCGCATCTTTAGTGTATTCAATGTGCAGAACAAAATGGATTAGAGTCCTTTCTCCTTATTGCTAGCATTTTCAATTGGCGGCATGCAAAACAAAATGGCTTAGAGTTCTTTCTCCTTATTGCTACTGTTTTTTCTACAGTTTTTATTCTATTCCCACACCTTTATTTATTTATTTATTTATTTTAAGTAGCTGTGAGATCTAAATTTTCCCTTTTCACAGTATGATGGTTGGCTGTTCACGGCCTAGCTGTATCTACCGTCTTTTTCTTGGGATCAATTTCAGCAATGCAGTTGGTTTGCTTGGTCTATTAGAACCAACCCTCTCCTAGGAGTAAATTAACAAAAAAGTTGAAGATAGAGATTCGTTGGATGAATCAATGAAATGTAAAAGTATGGCCTAATATTATTATGGGGATGATGGGTGTCATGTCATGTATCTGCTCCTATATAACAAGCAAAGCAGTTGCTGACATAGTGTGAAAGAAACGAGTTTAACACCTAAAAAACTGATGCATGTTTGTGCCTTGTAACATTCTCCAGAGATTGGTTGAAAATGCTTATGTAACAATTATTTGATTCAATGAGGCATGCAGAAACACAGATAGGTTATTTTGCATTTTAATATGGTAACATATACCTGAAGTTTTCTAACCAGTACTTTGTGAAGTTTGTCTTAGATGCTCACTCTTGAAAATAACCCAGATACTTATGTTGGATGTTGTTTCTTTAGGGAGGATTTGCATGTTTTACATTTCATGTAACACTAATGCCAATATTACTAGGGACATGAGAATGAGAGGGAGAGGCTTGTAATGGAAATGGAAGAAGTTAAAAAGGAACAATCATTGCTGGAGAGTCAATTGGCTTCATTGAAACAGCTGATGGACAATCTCACCCTAGAAATGGAAGGTCAAAAGAACAAGGTAAATTCTGCATACTAGGAATTTTACCTTCTGTATCTTTGCTGCTGTTTTGAATTAATCATATTTCCACTCTACAGGTTGCTTCCTTGTATAATGATCATAGTCACGCTGAATCAGAGCTTAATTTAGCTCGCATGAAGATGAAGGAATGTGATTCACAGATCACAGGCATTCTCAAGGAACAAGAGAAACTAAAGCGCAAAATTACTGACACCAACCTCGAGAAGAAGAGGATGGAAAATGATGTAATTTTTTGATTCAATGGCTTGTGTTCTTGTTCTGCTGATTGTATATTAAAGGCTCAGTCTCTTTCTTTTCTTTGGGGTTTAGGTTAAACGCATGGAAGTCGAACAAAAGAATTGTTCTTTGAAGGTTGAAAAATTGATTGAGAAGAATGCATGGATTGCATCTGAGAAACAACTCTTTGGGAGGAGTGGGACAGATTATGACTTTGCAGCTCGGGATCCTCTCAAAGAGAGGGACAATTTCCAAAAGCTCCAAGATGAATTATTGGGGTATGCTCAAATTTTGTCTTTGAACAGTCAGATTTTGTGGTTTATGAATCTAATAGTAGTAACACCATCAGCAAGAGGTCCAAAAAGTTATGCTAGACCTCACTTATCTTCTTTTTGATGCAGCCTTGAGAAAAGGGTCAATAAAAAGGTTATGGCGATGTTTGAGAAGGCTGAAGATGAATACAATGACTTGATATCTAAAAAGAACATTATTGAGGTCAGTGATCATGATCTGTTCAGAATATTTCAACATGGTTACAGTTTAACCTTAACTGAACTCTTTTGCAGAATGATAAATCAAAGATTAAGATGGTGATAGAAGAGCTTGATGAGAAGAAGAAAGAAACACTCAAAGTCACTTGGGCTAAAGTTAACAGGTAAATTGAACTTTGAGGTGAACTACCAAAATGGAGGGGTTACAGAATTGGTGTGACCTTTACGTTATATCATTCAATCAACTAATCTAATGCAACCTCAGTGATCTTCATTTTTCCATAATCTCTGTTATTGCATGTTACTTATGCCCTTCCATTGAGCAAGAATTGTGATTAACTCAACCTTTTTGACAAATTTGTTTAGTGATTTTGGATCTATATTTTCGACTCTGTTGCCGGGCACAATGGCAAAACTGGAACCTCCTGAAGGTGGCAGTTTCTTGGATGGTCTGGAAGTTCGTGTTGCATTTGGAAGTGTCTGGAAACAGTCTTTGTCAGAACTCAGTGGAGGACAAAGATCTCTACTCGCTCTTTCACTTATTTTGGCCCTGCTCCTTTTCAAACCGGCACCACTTTATATTTTGGATGAGGTAAAGCAAATATTCCTTTTGGTCTTAAGTTGGTATTTTTCACTAACATATCTGGAAATATTTATATGTTGGAGGCTATAATTCACTACACATATGTTATGTATATATTACTGGAAGACCCTACTATTACATGTTATGTTGAATCCTTCTCTGGAATTATCAATTCCACAAACCGTGCAAAAATAAAGAATAAGAGCAAGAGCATCTTATTGTACGTCTGGCAACCTAATCCCTTCTTTCAAATGCTAGCTTGTACCACTTGTTTGACTTTAAGGATCTGAACACTAGAAACTTGAACATTAGAGATCAATTAATCCATAGTGTACTCTGAAGTCATCGAGTATCTTTTTATTTGAACAACTTCATGAAAAAAATGTGATCCATGTGCACAGGTAGGTGCTCCTTCTACTTCTCCAGTTATATTTTGGCATCTGTCAGTAGGAAATAGCATACTTATCCATTTCAGTATTATGGACTGGAAAGCTGGAACTCTGTGCTTTGTTCAGTTTTTTAAAATGCTTATGTGTTCTTCACCTTCCAAATCTCTTGTTGGCTGTGCAAGGCTGTTAGATAGATCCACAAACTTTTTTCATTGAGGAGGTATAGGGAGACTTTAAGATCAATTTGCATGGATTTTGCTTTTTCTGGCTTACTATGTCTCCAACTTGGAGGTTCATTGGACATGGATCTCTGATCTTGTTCTGTTTAGTTATCTTTTGAATTTTTCTTTGTTTACCTCCTTTATGTAGGATAATCAATTTGCCACCTAGACTGCGGTGACATTATTTGGACTATTCTCAATAAGATTATGTGAAATAGAGCCCCCGTTTAGTTTTGTAAGTGCTTGTTAAATGATATGTAACAATTTGTCTGGCTTGTCTGGCAGGTTGATGCAGCTCTTGATCTAAGTCACACGCAGAACATAGGAAGGATGATCAAAAGTCACTTTCCCCATTCCCAGGTTCATTATCGTTTTAGTGTTTCGAAGTTTAGATTCTGCAGAAGTGTTTCACTTAAGGGAATAATCCTAAAACCTGAATCTACATTGATTTTCTGGACACAGTGAAGCAAAGAGCAACTGTGTTCATTATTGAAACTCTTGAAGACAATTCAAATAGATTATCCAATGGGCATTCAAGTAATATCGGTGGCAGCTGAAACAATTATTTTGATTCTGTCAATTCTTACTAATTCTACATGGTACTAATTGCTTATCTTTCATGCTGTTGTGCAGTTTATTGTTGTTTCTCTGAAGGAAGGCATGTTCAACAATGCCAATGTTCTCTTCCGGACAAAGTTTGTGGATGGTGTGTCAACTGTGCAAAGAACTGTGACATCCAATCCGAGAAAGTGATCTTGATTAACTGGTGGGCTGATTCTTTAACTGATAGTATCTTAGAATGAAATTGTTTTGTGCTTTATGGGTCTACTTGTCGTGTCCTATGCTTGATCCAGATATTAAATTGGTATTATCTCCTATATTTTTTCCGTCTGCATGTAACCCCATCCACCTTAATATGATTGTATGTCTCTCCCAGTTTCTATTTTTGCTTGTTTTATTTAATACTAATTGCATAGGAAAAGATGAGTGGATGGTATTCCAAAAGATATTTTGATAGCAAAGGAGTTCTTTTTCTGTCAAAATATTTTAATATCTTCTCCGTTGGAGACATTCAGGTAGTTCGGTGAAGGATCTAAGTTGTATTTGCAAACAATTGTGCATACTTAAATATTGAATGAACATACCATGCGACCTCTAAGGATATCCCTTCTGACAAATGATTTTTTTAAGGATACGTTGTACATTTACACATTTTGTGCAGAAGCTATGACACTTACACAACTAGATTATTCCACTAATTGGTTAGGTTGAGGTATTACAGATATCTGGATTTTTCTTTTGTGGGGGGAGGGGGGTTCACAAGTACTACCGAGATTTGTTTCATCTTATAAAGAAACAAACAAATCAGATAAAGAAAAAGTAGTTCACAGTGATCAAATACAAGAAGTAAAGGTCAGTTTTGTGTGGTATGAATGCGATGACTTGATCCTTGGAATGAAATGTTCTTTAATTATCTTTGTAGATCATCGTCATGTCTCTGTCCAGTCTACTAGGAAGTAGATTTCTTGAATTCAAATTCTCAATGCATTATTTTGCCTTTGCAGTGCCTTCGAAGATAATCTAGACAATTGGAGTGAAATTCGATTGTTTTGAATGCTGCTGGAGCTGTGATTATGGAATGATGATGCTTGTGTTTCCTCTAGTAATTGTACATAGGAGATTGGCTATTAGTGTAATGACTCGGCAGATTGAATGTAAATGTAACAGGTAGTGTTGTAGCAAATTAATGTTGTCCTCTTATGATGATCTAAGCCAGGCAAACCTACGGTTCACTAATAGTACGGGCCCTTGTTTTGGTATGTATTCTGAGTCAGTCAACTGTATGAATTGCACAATCCTTGCACAATTCATCAGTTGTGACCAACTGATTATGATCAATTGTAATAGCTAGAGCTAGGATTTAGCTTAAACTTAATTTAATGGTTGGCCTTTTTTTTTTTTTTTTTTTTTAAACTGAAGTATGGTCTTTGGTGGTAATCATTTGATACATCATTGCAATTGCGATGTATTGGACGTTGGAAGTATTTTCACTTTGCACTTCTAAATTTATATCACCTTTTCATTTTACAGTCTAAACTCTAATTTTTGACATTTTGCACCTGTTAATATCAAGTTTGTCCCATTCATGGAAAATTGTATTGTAGAACGTTTTGATATATGTGACGTAAAAAGATAATTGAAAAATGAGTTCATAGAAGAGTAATGTAAAATTTTTTTAATGAAAAATGGTAATCCAAATAAGGCCTAATCTTCAAAATTATGAGACAGTACTTCAGCCAATTACAATTTACACAAAAATAAAAATGGTTAGTAAAATCAGGTTGACAATGATTTAGATTAGTTATTACTGAACGTGGCTGTGCTGCCATCTCTACAATTCACTTTGCTGCTATTCAACTCATCATTAGAGCCTTCAAACCATTCAAAATGTCTGCAATTTGCACCAATAAAAGTAGAGTTTGTTTGGATTTCTTTCACTGTCTAAAATCTTGATTGTACCCTTTTCTTTGCAACCACAATAACGATTTTTTATTACGAAACTAGTTGCTGAATTCTAAAATTCCCCTCTATAACTTGAAGAAGCCGAAACTTCTTTGCAATGTCTTTACTGATGAATGTGAGGAAGCTGTCCTGATGATTGATGAGGTTGGACACTCTATTCAGTTGTGTGATATTGGGTTTGTGCTTTAAATTGCAGGGAGGTCTTTCAATTCATTGGACACTCTGTATGCAGGAATTTAATATGAGGTTGTTTGATTTTGGAACTCAAGCCTCTATACCAGACAAGTTTTCTGAAGTTTCTGTTGAACATATGCCACTTTACACAAGTTAACTTATCACACGAAGCTACCACATGTATGTACTTTTCCAGCCATGCTCTTATTTGTACTTCTTGTTGGAAGTTCAAGATCAGGTTTCATGCATTGTCAATTTGAACAAACTTATTAAACAAATGTACAGCCTTGGTTGGTCATTTTTGTTAAGGCTCCGTTGGGTTCTGGTTATTTTTCTGATTTAATCAGCAAGTCTGGTCTAGTAGTCAACCTTTCCAAGCTTTCTATGTTTGGTTAGTCCCATTGGTTTCTGATTTGTTTTCTCTGATGTAATCAGGAAAACTGATTTGAATGCTCACTTTATCTGGGCATTTGGTATTCTACTCCTCGAGCTGATAACAAACAAAGAAAAGGTATCCATTTCATATATTTGGGACTATGAAATGGATTTCAAGAACTGTAGAAGCTCAATGGTGCACGAAAATCTTAAATGCGTTGATGTTGTTGGAAGCAGACTGTCCAAGATGGCTGGTTTGTTTGGCATCCAGGGAAAGCTCACGACCTGATATGGAATCTGTCATGCTCGATTTGAAAGAGACGCCCGCTTACCTCTGATCTGTGAAGGGACCCGAAATGTATTTTCTCGTTTTTCTTTGTTCGATGCTGTCTGACTATCAACCGAAGAACGTGGCTGGTTACATGGCCTTTTACTTTAATTCCTTTGAAGACGAACTCAAGAATTGTTTTTAAGTTTTCGAGCAGCAACAGCCAACAGATATAAATTGCTAGAGTTAAAAATCAAATATAGATGGAGATAATTTCAGAAACCTTGCTTGATGTTTTTCATACTATCACTTAACATCCTTTACATTCTTAAGATCTCACTTATTTCTGTTGGATTGACATTTGATGTAACATTTTGGCCCTTTTAGAGGAAACAGAAGAAAGATAAAATTTTTGTTTCCATACTACCCTTGTGTTAGAAGCTTACAGCAGCAATTGAAAAAATATGGTTAAAAAGTAAAAAGATATACAATAATTATTACCCAGTATAGTGCATGATTTTTTAATTCAAAATATAGGATATTTCTAGATATATATTTGGTTATTAGATCATTTTTTTTATTGAATTTTTAAATTCTCATTTTATTTATAAAATAATTTCTCTATAAGTAGGATTTATATTACAAATAACACACATGAAGAGATTATTTTAATTTTCAATACAACTTAACTACATCATATATTAAAACATATTTCCTATAAAAATTTCTTGACTTCCTTGTAACCATCTATACAATTTTTCGAGATATTAATTACTTACCAAAAATTTCAAATGTTTCTCCCACATCAGCAACATATTTTCTTCCAAATTAATTTCTCATATCAAACAAAGTTTTGAGTTATGATAGACTCATAATTAAGTTCTATCATAAAATAGCAAACATTCGACCCAAACCATTAAGGTGATTGATAATCAATAAATATAATATTCTTGAATTACGGATTTCCACATAATTTTGAAAAACAACTTTGTCTTATTTTTCTTATCTTTTTTTTAACAAATTACAGAAATAATTTATTTTAAGAATATCGCTCAAACCACACATTTTGAGATGTTTCTCTATTATTTGCTCTAATTTTAATCTTTCTTCATTATTACTCAATGTGTGCAAATTTTTAAACTTTTCACCATTGAAAAATCTCTATCCATGACAACTCAAAAATAAATTTATGTACCTTCACGAATATTTGTTGTTCTTCCCACTTGAATTTCTTGGCCTCCCTGGTTTCAACCTTGATTAAACTCCATTGTGGATAATCAGAAATTTGGTTTTGTATAATATCAACAATCTTGACAGAGTCCCCTTTTTTTAGACCTTTATCCAATTAGGGTCACATTTTTTTTTTCGACTATCAATCAACAAATGAGTATTTCAGAATTCAGACCAACTTCGTGGTTCAATTCTTCAATATACATATACTTTACTACAATTTCTTATATCACAAACTTTGCACAGCCTCAAGATGGGGGTGGACACGGTTCCAAAACCGCTGGTTTTAATTTAAAACCGACGGCTCCAATTCTTCTGAAAGGTAGAATCTGAACCAACCTTTATAAGGACGGTTACGATTACGGTTACGGTTTCTGAACCTCCGGTTCCGGTTCCGATTTTAATTCTTCTAGTTATATTAAAATACGTGTTATTATAAAATTGATTTTAAGTAAATATGACAATGAATATAGGAAAAAAATGTGAATTTTTTATTATCATTAGGCAAGGAAAAAGAAAAAGATACATATTTTCTTTATTTAACAAATTGCTATTTTATGATTTTGCAACGACTATTTTTGTAATCTTTTAAAAAAATAACCTTTGTGAATTTGTCATAATGGCGAATCAAACTCAAATAATCATCAAATGCTAACTTAATAGTTTGATTAATTTAACTTTAAAATTTTGACTAGATTGAATTTGGACCTAAATTTGTTATGCTGTATTTACTAATGAATTGGGATAATAAGTTGGTAGACTAAAACAGATGCTATTGGCATGCTGACTATGAAAATTGAACTTTAAATTAAGACAAAGAGATCGAATTACTAAGGATATAAATGTATTTTTAAATGGTTTGAACGGTTTTTGAATCGCCGATTCCGGTTTTGATTCAAGTTTTTTGTGAACTGAACAGTAACCTTTAGTTCCGATTATGGTTCCGGTTCCGATTTCTCAAATCCAATTCCAATTCCAATTCAATAAACCTTTAATCCGATTTCGGTTCAAACCTGAACTGCGGCCATACCTACGTCAAGGTGCCACAAAATGTGTGGAAAGAATAGGAAGATGGAGAGAGAAAGGGAAGAGGTGGCAGTAGAGTGTGAGTCACTGGTAGTGTTGCTGACGACGAGAAGTGGGAGTAATGGGAGAAAGTGGTCAAAGAAAAAAAATGGTGTATATATTTTTGAATTATATTTTAAATTTTTAGCTTAACAGTTAAGTGAGTTGCCAGATTTATCACTCAAAATTTTGACCACACGATAGGTTTGAAATTTAAAGAAAAAAAGGAAAAGTGTTTAAAATTATATTTATAACTTATTTAAAATGGCTGAAAAATTTAACTTGTAATGCACTCAAGA